>CP053463.1:20133082-20733082 GCA_022644695.1 Cenchrus purpureus
CCTTATCCCTCTCATTCAATACTCATGCCTATCTCCTGTATCTTCTAGCTTTGTATGTTTAGTACATTAGAACCTAGAGCTAACTCGTATGTTCCCCCTATGCCGTAGTGTGCTAGAGTAGAGGTAGATTTGAGAGTGTGTGTGTACTACACTTATATCTTTAATCTTAACCCCGCCTTTGAGTGTGTTGTTTCCTATATCTCTCTTAGTTTACATTGAGCAAAAGCATAAGTCCGAGATATCCGCCATTGCCTTCCACGGATACGATACCCTTGGAATATTCTCCTTCCTTGGGGAAATGCTACAATGGTTTATCTGTGCGCTTGCGGATTCGTTCATGATCGTTTGGATTAACCTTGGGCAAGTCTTGATGATCACGCTAACCCAGCGTCGTTAGTTGTGACATTGAGAGGTGCCTACAAGGCGTTTCTTGGTGTTGTCACTAAGGATGGATCCCGTGACTGTTCTTAAAGTGACGACGCTACGAAATGCCAACAATGATGAGCAAATAATTTTTTATGAGCAAATTAGAGAGTTGCTCGGTTTTCAGAAGGACGCCCCAGAGCAAGTTAATGCTAATGAAAGTGTGTTGGAAGGATTTTGGAGCATGATTTCAGGGGAAGATAACCGGCAAAGAAATAGCATTCGGAATCCCGTCATCCGGATATTTCATTCTTGGATGAGCAAAAGGATTTTGGGAAGAATGAGAGAGTCCAAGGTCACCGATATGGAAGTTAATTGGCTTTATTCGGCGTTGATTGCAAGACAAGGCATTGATCCGTCATATATCATGATCAATCGGTGGTGTTGTGAGGCAATATCGGGGAGTGGACAAATTGGTTCGGGATGCTATCTCTCTATGATAGCAATTTCTGTGAAGCCGGGTATTACAAGAAATCCAAAATTCATCCTTGCGGGAAATTCACTTGGAATTGATTATATGAAGCAAGGAAAATATATTAGTGGAGATGAGAAGAGAGGGTACAAGGTGGCAAAAGTCAATGTTCCTCTCCCCAACATGAAGCTGAAATTATTTATTGAAGGGAGAGAGAATTGGTTAGAAGAAGGAATTCTCGTACCGGCCAAGAAGAACAAGAGGGGAAGAATCGTAGAAGAAGGTTCATCCTCCGCAGCCCAAGAGCAAGGAGGAGCGGCCTACCATCAACCCTATGGCAGAATTCCTATGCCACCACCTCCTCCAACATATTTTCCACCAACTTTTGTTGTGCCCAATGAAGCATTTGTGGCACCTTATGCAAGCATGCCCCAACCCCAACAAAGTGCAGCCATTATTGGGGTGTATATGCAAAGGAACGAACAAGACGTTAAGAGGATCCGAAGCCATGTCAACCATTGGCATGAAGGAACGGCGGGAATCGTCCATCAATTGGGACGTCTTCAACTCATGCCGCCTCATCAATTTCATGGAGGGGCCATGCAACAATACTATGAGCAAGGATTCAATGAAAGCCAACCAACGGAGCAAGGACAATCGGATGAAGAATGAAGAAAGAAGAAAGGGACGGAGTTTTTAAGTGTGGTTTGATTTTTCCTTTTCTTTATTTTCATCTTGTGTGCATTTATGTTTGCGTAGTATTTTCTTGTTTTTATTTAATTTCAGCATGTGTGGTAGTAGTAGTTTGTAATCCATCATCATGAATAAGTTTCACCATTGCTTTTATGATCTTTATATAGATGGAAAATTTGTACCATGTTGATATGTGATGACCGTTGCCGCTTTGCTCAATCTTATGTATGATTTATGCATGTTTAAGCTAGTGCTCTCTTTTAATATGAATCTGAAATTTAATTAAATGCTAGCTTAATCTTGTGTGGAGGTTATGATAACTCAAGTCCCATAGTTCTTTTCGTTGCTCTCAACTTTGAATGAATCAAAGAACCTTTTTATTCTCAAAAAGTTATGCTAACCTTGTCACAAGTACCGCTTGCATTTTGCTCTACTCATCCAAAGCCTAAGTTTACTTGAGTGCAAAACCTTAGTATATACAAGATTTATTTTTGGGTGCATTGATTCAAGGCCTGATTTCTCTGTCCCGAGACTAAGAAGTTGGTCATTCCGTTTTTGTGTATCGTTCTTTATGCTAACCTTTTTATCCATGCATTGTAAGTTTCCACATTGGGAATTTCGCAAACCTCGCCGGATATCCAACCAAAACCCAAATATATATTCTTGTGTACACCTCCTTGACCACAACCCAATATATGAGTATGGATGAATATTATGGAGATGATTACAAGGAAGGTACTTCAAGTGAGAAAGGGAGACTTCCAAAAGGATCCCTAGAAGATTTTTCGAGTGTCTCTCTCTAAGAAAAAAATGAGAGCTTCAATTCCCACCTTGTCATTTTTATCACAGTTGATGACTATTAAGTGCTACTTTTATGCCGTCAACTCCTACATAAAATAAATGAAAAGTGATCATCAACACTAGAATAGGGCTTTATACTGACAAGTTCCACAAGTGTTGGTGTTTCTAGCTTTTGTTGCAGGATGCACCAGAATACGTGATAAATGATACAATTGAGAGCAAGTGATCCAACAGCTTATATAGGACGTCATCCATAACAACCTCAAATGCCAATTTGGACTGCAGCATTGTAACGGGCTTGTCGACATGATCGAAATGGATATATCATTTGTCTACTTCTGAGTCCGGATGAAAGAGATATGCACACGACAAGATCACCATCTTGATATGTGGGCCCGGTGGGACCCACACCAGACCACGCGGTGACGTGTTGCCACGTTGGATGCCATGTCATGACACATCACCAATCAAGGAAACACACCTTCAATCGAGCCAATACATGGATGGATCCAAGGGCCCACAACCACGAGATAAATGGCTAAAATACCGCATGCACCCCATACCCACCTTGGGACCCACTGGCACACGGACGGGCGAAAGGCGGTGCGAGGAGCTACTGGGGTCGGCGATCCCAGTCGGCCAAACCCATTTTGCGGCCCCTCGTGTCGCCCTTCAACGTGTCGGCTTGTCGTGATGAAGCAAAGGCGGTCCTAGGTGTGTGCCCGAATATTTCCTCAGGATCCTGCCGGAAAGCTCCTTCTCTTGCAAGCTACTTGGCCCCACTCCACGTGTCACCACCCTATTGGTGGTGCCCATGGCAGCCAAGGGGCTCCTCCTACTCTCCTTGGCCTATAAATAGAAGTGGAGGAGGTAGAGAATAGGACACACAACTCCTCTCCTCCTCTCTCATTTTCTCTCTTGAGATGAGAGGCTCTCCTCTCCTCCTTCTAGAGTGTAAGTGTGGAGTAGTTGATTAGATCAAAGCTAGGAGAGAGAGAAAAGGGATGTACCTCTATGGATGCTCGTTCTTCAATTAGAGTAAAGTGAGTATTTGCATTTTCTATTTAGACCAAAGTGCAAGTGATATGTTCTTGTGTTCTTGCTTCATCATTTAGAGCGTGTTCTTCACGAACACGCCCTCGATCTTAGTTGATTGGTGCAAGTTTGTATCCGTTTGTATGACTAGTCTTTTAGAATAAAGTGGATGCTTGCATGCTCTAATTAGAATAAAGTGTTCGTGATTCCTTTCTAATAGTTTATGCTAGGTTGCATGAGTAGACTTTTCCTCTGCTAGTGCTAGATCCTAGGTTTATGTTCGCTATTGCATGTCGTTCGTATATTGGAAGCATAGTACGGGGTCGAGTGCTCTCTCATGCCTTTAGTATAAGCTAGTAGTACCTATAGTGAGTGAGATCGGTTCTCTTTGGTCGTAGTTCTATAAGTACAGTGCCGTGGTGGTTGGCTGCATTAGTAACGTGGGCGTTGTGTCACGCACGGTTATCATTCGTTGACTTATCCCAAGTTAGGTAGAGGCGTCCGGTGGTGGTGACAGCCGTCGCCTTGTTGATCCTCCGGTGGATATAGTCGAGCTCCATTCCACATAGATCCGCGTACAGTGCTGTTAAGTCGGGGCTATGGTACCCTAAGCCAAGTTCTATCTAGAGATCGACCTTTAATCTCATCTATAGTGCTATCTTTAGGAATCCTCTCTATCCTTGCCTTTTATCAGGTGTGTCCTTGGGTGACTAGTACAGTTAGTGCACACATTCCCTTGGATTCGATACCCTTGAATACTCGGTGAAAGCTACAGCGGTATCCATGCACTTGCGGATTTCGTGTGATGCTAAAATACCCAACAAGCTTTGCCATTCCGGGGAGTTGTATCTATCTTGTACCAGTGGTCCTCATATCTTTTCATTTTCTTTATTCTACCTTTACCCCGTTACCCATGGAGGCCATCCTTTCACGACCTCTCCACCCTCAACTTACAGTTCAATGATCCATCAACACTTCATCACCAATGAACTCGACTTATAACCATGGTTGAATCAACCCTTCTTTGGAGCTATTTAGAAGATCCCCATTCATTTGATAAGTTTGAGAGGTTGTGTTCATCTTGGTCAGAATGATACGAAACCTTGAGGCTAATTTGTTTCCTCTCTCTACAAAGAGAGCAATGGTACTCATAGGGTGTGAGCGATTGGGAAGAAACTTCAATTGACTTCATGTTTCTCCTTGCAAGACATGGCATTCGAGTGACATCCAACTTTATCATTATAGGAGGAGACCATAGGTGCAGCTTGGGCTAGGTTCTTACACCTTTTGGCTAGCCCAAACATGTCTATACGATGTGTATACTTGTTTTTACTTAAGTTTAGACATGGACATGCACTATATCTCGACACCTGGAGGTGTGTTTCACATAACTTCAAAGGAAGGAAGGAGATCCTAGATCACCTCTTAGAAAACTCTTCCTTTCTTGCCATACAACCCGCCAAGAATCGAGTCGATCCATGAGAGTCTCTCAGTGAACCCGAGCCTTTGACTTCCACATCCCAAGATTGACCCTCTCTCGAACTATGGAGGAAGAAAATTCAACCTCAGTTCCTTCATCTCGAGGATGACCCGAAATATCAAGAACACCTCGAATTTATTAGATGACCCAAAGGGAAGGAGCCCTCTTGTCCAAATCCGACCAACTAGAAATCTTTGATAGAACCTTCCTAGGCCTGTGCCTCCTTTGCCTCGATCCTCCAAAGCATCATCTATCATGGAGCCATGGAAGAAGTGGTTGAATGGAGTGGGAAACTTTTGAAGCACTTTGGATTGTTCACCCTCTGATCATTTCTTGTTCCATAAAGGGATTATCGTAGAAGCCCATCTTAACCCACTATGGAGGTTAATGTCATGCCATGGCACCTAGTGTACACTTTGTTGGGCAAATGTTGCTAAGACCATCACAAACTCCTCAAGAGTTGTCCCTCGGACATTCTTGAGTGTCGGGGTTGCATGTCTGTGCCTCCTAGTAGACAAGATCAAAGGTTAATCTAGACTTCACATCTTTGATGTCCTTGATCTCTCCTAGGCTCCCCAGAAAAACTTCTCGATACATCTCGAGGGGCCTAGATGAAAAGCTTAGGAAGTTCTACCACCACTCCCTTGTTTGAGAATTCTATGGCAAAGCCTCTTCCCAAGCAAGACACTTGAGGAGATGCATGTATCTCTGTTGCATCATCAAGCTGTTCTCATTGAGGTTGTAATTTTCTACTCCTGAGTATGACTCAAGATCCTCTTCACCTTTGTGAAGGCAAGCGATCATCATCACCCTCGATTGAGTTTGAGCCTCTTCCCACGCCCATATGTTCTTGACCTTGATCGAGAATCAACATCGATCTTACCGATGAATCTCTTGAGATGGAGAATTCATGGGCCATGGAAATCTATGAGGCTACGGGTCAAGGAAGGATTCCATTGACAAGCATGGTAGCTTCACTCTTGATATACCACCTAAACCATGCTGCATCATCTTCTCAGTCACCCATGCTTAGTGCACTTGACATGCGGACTAACCACCTTTGGTCCTCTTTCTTATGTTTAGAAGGTTGGTTGTAGATGTATATGTTTACCATAAGCATTGCAGATTTCGTGTATGGCATGTGGCACTAACCTTGCATGAAGCTTCAATGACACATCAATGATTGGTGGTGAGATGGGAATGACATCACCAATGATAGCAGAAGAAAGAGTTGAGCTTATCGTAAACAAAGCACTACCAGGAGATAGCTTGGATAGCATTAGGTTTATTTTTTCCTTTTCAAATAAAAATCAAGAGCATGTTTTTAGGATAAGGTTGTCCTTGGGTATTTTGGTCACTAACCTTTCGGTGGAGATTGAGAAGATGGAGTGATGCCTAAGAACATGTGAGCTACATCAACACCTTGGTAAGTTGTTGAGAACATTTACAAAGGAAGCTTGATCTCCACACACTTGAGTTTTGTTGCTAGCAATGCAAACTCAAGTGTGGGGAGGTATGTGAGCATCTGAGTAAAGTTCCTCTCATCCAAATCTTATCCTAGTTTGGAGATGATGTTAGCTCTTGCATCTTGATTACGTCCTGCTTTTGACTTTAAACAAAGCCCTTTGGAGGTTGCCGATGTTCACCATCTTTTGCTCATGTTTATGTCCCTTTGAAATAGCTTGATCATGCTTTCATGCTTCCTTTATCTATGTTGGTAATGCTATGGTTTGAGTGCATGTTTAGCTATGTGCATTCATAGGTTGTTTTAAATTAAGCATGGTGCTTAGGTTAAAGTCTTCTTCAATCAAACAAGACATGTGTCGAGTTTGATTGATGAACCTTATAGTTAATGCTTGCATGGATATTGGTTGTATGTAGACTAACCCTTGTGAATTTTCAATCCAAATGGGGTAAGTCATCGAGCTTGATTCAAATGGGAAGGTAAGCCCATGTCAGCCTTGTTTGAGCTTGGTTTCATGGTGAATAAAAATATTTGAATTTGAATAAAGACTCACGGTTCTTGAACCGTAGAGTCCTCTTTTGTTTTTTTTGTTTGAAGGCGCACCAGGTACAAGAACAAGTGTGGGGAGATCTCCCAAGCTTATCATTGACATACACACTTGAGATCTCACAGGCACAACATCAGCGCTTTCATGACAAGGGACAAGGTAAACTAGAGTGATCATGCCCCATGGGTCATGAACCACCAGTCTTCCTTGTTTCTTATTCTTGAGGAGATGGTATGTGCACCTTTATCTCACTCTCTGATTCTTGAGTTTGAATGGTTTCAATTCATATATGCTAAATCAAACTCGGAATCGTGCTCAACTGCTCTACATGTTTCTATGGTTGGCTTGCATATGTTTTATTCCATACTTATTATCTTGATGCTTGTGAACAAATATCATTAGGGAACTCATGCTCATCTAAGTAGTTGATGTTTGTGATATGGTTTGATGATATGATCTTCTCTCTGAATGTTTGAGTGCTTGGGAATTTTATTTGAAAATGAAAACCCTTTGCAAAGCTCCTCTTTGATATGCCAAAGTCCTACCAAAGCCATATGATGAGTTATCATGAAAACCTTTCATATCTTGCTTGTGCATTGAGTTTTGTCAAATTTGTGACCTTGTGAGAATTCTTTTCATGCTTTCATGATCAAGATCCATGTGCACTCCATATCCCCTTGCTGCTTCTACACTAGAAGTTAGCATTGTATCATCCATCCATTTCATAAAAATAAAGCTCTGTGTGGTGTGACCTCTCTCCAAAGCTTGAAAAGAGACATGGGCTATGCAAAAAAGAAGAAAAAAGGATACTCAAGGCATGAGTCAAAAAATCAAAGCATGAAAAAAAAGAGAAAAAAGAGATAGCCCATGTCCAAAAGAAAGAAGAAAAGGAGAGATGGAATGCAAAAGGAGTTCAATAAATTTGATGGTAATAACTAGCACCCATCAGGGCCTAGTGTCCACCTTACCATCACCACAACATTCATCATATATATGTAATATCTAGCACCCATTCGGCCTAGTATCCATCTTACCATACTCATATCCATAGTGCACATCTTGATCTGATTGCATGACTTGATTTTCTCCTTGGATCGGTTTTGACTTTGCAATATATGTGATGCAAGTATGCTTTATCTTTATCCTACCCAGCTCCACATATAGCCATCATTAGAAGTAGGATGAAAGAAAGGCAAATCTAATGCCTTGGTGAGGACATATACACATTGAGGTGATCTGAGATCAAATGAGGAGCTAAGCAAGGTTTGTTTTGAAAACTTATTGCAAAACCCCAAGTTACTTGACATGAGAATAGTGATTTGATTCATGACTTCCATTCCTCAACTACCCAAGATGGCATGATAGACACTCCACAAAATTCACAAGTATAAGGTATGGTTTGGAATATCTCTTATGCTCGCTTCATACCTTTGGATATCATGTCTCACCTTGATTTGTTCCCTTTACTGGACAAAGGTCAAGTGTGGTGTTGTTGCTATTAAGTGCTACTTTTGTGTCAACTCCTGCATAAAATGAATGGAAAGTGATCATCAACACTAGAATAGAGCTTTATCGACAATTCCACAAGTGTTGGTGTTTCTAGCTTTTGTTGGGATGCACAATGTGATAAATGATACAATTGAGAGCAAGTGGTCCAATGGCTTATATAGGACGTCATCCATAACAACCTCAAATGCCAATTTGGACTACACATTATTGACGGGCTCGTCGAGAGATTGAAATGGATATATCATTTGTCTACGAGTCGGATGAAAGAGATATTCAAAAAGATCACCATCTTGATATGTGGGCTACCCACGAGACACGTGGCGGCGTGTTGCCCTTGGATGCCATGGGTCATGACATCACCAATCAAGAAACACACCTTGACCAATCGGGAGACACGGATCCAAGGGCCCAACCGATAAATGGCTAAAATCCATGCACATACCCACCTTGGGACCCACAGCATCACATAGGTGGCTACATGAGAACATCAGAGTTTGCGTGTACCACGGGTGAAGCAAAGGCTCGCCCAATATTCCTCAGATCCGTGAAAGCTCCTTCTCTTCAGCTACTTGGCCCCACTCCTCTTCACCACGTGTCACCACCCAGGTGGCACCATGGCAACCAAGCTCCTCCTACTCTCCTTGGCCTATAAATAGAAGTGGAGGGTAGAGACACACAATCTCACTCCTCTCTCATTCAAGGAGGCTCTCTCCTTGTGTAGTGTGGAGAGGAGATCAAAGCTAAGAGAGTGAGGATGTACCTCATGGATGCGTTCTTCAATTAGAGTAAAGTGAGTATTTCGCATTTTCTATTTAGACTAAAGTGCAAGTGATATGTTCTTGTGTTCTTCTTCATCATTTAGAGGCGTGTTCTTGACCACCTCGATCTAGTTGATTAGGTGCATAAGTTTGTATCAGTTTGTATGACTGTCTTTTAGAATAAAGTGATGCTTGCATGCTCTAATTAGAATAAAGTGTGTTCATGATTCCTTTCTAATAGTTTATGCTAGGTTGCATGAGTAGACTTTTCCTCTGCTAGTGTGTAGATCGGGTTTTTGCGTTATGCTGCAAGTTCAGTATTGGAAGCATAATGCGGTCAGTGCTCGTATGCCTTTAGTATAAACTAGTAGCACCTATAGTGAGATGGTTCTCTTCGTGGTCGTAGTTCTATAAACAGTGCCATAGTCGGGTCTACGCGTGTCCGATGTGAACATTGTTATGGGTGTTTTAGGCAACCTACCAAGGGAGTAGGAGATGAATGTGGCCTCGAGATCGGAACTCGAAGGAGAGACACGTGGCACACAATTTAGACGAGGTTCGGGCGAGGTGCGTAATACCTATCTTTGCGTAGCTCTGGATTGATTGGATGTGTTTACAAGATGATGCGGATGAAGAGATAGGGGTCCACCTCGCCTTATATAGGAGGCGGGGTTACAAGTCGGTTTGAGGAGAGTACTAGTGTGCGGCTAGAGTTCTACATGGATCAGGACATGTCGCTTCCTAGTACTATCCTCTGTAGTCCTTGCGCCGCCGGTGCCTTGTTGCCCAAGTTGAGTAGTCGAGGGGCCCCGAGTGGTGTCCACAGTACCCAGGAGTAGTGGGCCGGGGATGTCCATCGACAAGCCCCAGTACTTTGTAGTCGGCGGGATGTCTTGAGTAGTCTTGATGGCCTTGGCGAGTAGTCCTTGCGTCCCAGTTCCACAAGAGTCCTCAAGATGCTTGAATCATCCAGTGGAAGGTACTCTGATCTTTGAGTAGTCTTGAAGTCTTCTCGAGTAGTCCCCAAGCGTCCCAGTGCTTCTCTCGAAGGTCTTCAATAATACTCGTGATGTCTTGATGAAGGAACCATATGGAAAATGCGATTGAGAATCGCATTCCATATGGAATGTAAGCCTTAGGTCGAATCAGATTCAAGGCGAGGTCAATCTGAGATACATCTTATCCCAGAAAATCCGGAGAAGAAGGACACGTGGCGAGCCCCAGCCTTGAGTCAGTACTTCCTCTCGAATTAAAGGGTCATCTTGACTATGAATGTGTCTGAGTGGGTCTTGTCTGGTTGTGTGTCCCAGGTCATCGTAGTCGAGCCCCAGGATGGAGCATCAGTCTTGGAAGTTGAAGAGTCAGCTGCCGCTAGGTCACCCGTCTGGCTGTCACGAGCCAGCAGCGGGGGTTATAAATAAGTGAGTCCCTTAGGGTTTTCACTCCTAGCATTGCATTCCTCAGATTAGATCTGAATCGCCGCCTCCTCTGCTCCTCTGCCGCGCGTCTTAGATCCATTGCTCGCGCCGCGGTCACCGCTGTAGCCCCAGTGAATCGACATGGTCTCTTGGAGAATGAAGGGGTCTCCGCGAAGGGCAAGAAGACCGGTGCGTCGAAGAAAAGAGCCGATGAAGAGCGGGATCGGCCGATCGTCGCGACCTCGTCCCTCGCCCCAATCCGGTGAAGGTGGAAGAAGCGGCGAAGACCGAGGACCTCCTCGCCTTGGTCAGCGATGGGTTCCTTCGTGAGAAGGAGGTGGATCTATGGCGCCGCACCGGCGATCCATGATGGAGAAAAGGACGAAATCCCAATGTTCGGGTTCGTCGGATTGGCGCTCCCGATGATTTCTTCAAGGGTGCTCGGGTACTACGCATCAGTACCTCAATCTCAACCCAATGGTATCTTCCATGTCTCCATCTTTGTACATACGCGAAGCCTTTGGGGATCAAGCCCCTTGGATCTTGTTGGAAGTTCTTGGGTTGAAGCCTAGAGCACCAGCGATACAAGTAGTCGGAGGTCGGTATCGATCGTGAAGGCGCGACCGTACTGGTACAAGTTGATAGACTCCAACCGGGTGGAAGGCCAAGTGGTTCTACATCAACCACCATCACTGCGAGCCGGCGGTGTCAGCGGAAAGCCGTGGTGGAACACGAGCCCACCATGCAAGGGTATTGCTACCGAGTTCGAAGAAGATCAAGGCCTTGCGAAGCGGTGAGGCGGGCGCGTGGCCTTGACTTCATGAAGAGGAGGTGCACCAGCGATGGCGAGACACCCTCGGTACCAATACCGTGACAAGGATACGTCCGGTTGCACGGCGAACAGGACCCGTCATCATCGAGAGGTGGCAAGATCTTCAAGGACATGCCCGTACACCGTGCCGGTGCGGTACGCACGCCAATCGGTCGATGGTCGTGACATAAGCCCCGTCTTGATTTGGAAGTACGTACTCATATGTGCTACATGTTGTAGGATGATGGCGAAATCGTCTCGATCCGACTTCTCCTCGCGACTTGTGGAGCAGGAGAGAAGGGCAAGAAGAAGGCGCGCGTGGTCGGTGAAAGGCGTTGTCGAGTCCGGCTCGATGATGATGAAGATGAAGAAACCTGCAGCAAAGGTTCGTGCGCTCGAGGTTTTGGGATGCGGGCGTCCCGGTCATCGAAGCCATCGACCTCGAGGCTGGTTGCCGATCGCCGAGGCCTCATGTGCGGAAACAGCGTCAAGAAGGCGAAGATCTCGGGGCGACCAGCCAAGAGGTAAACACCGCGACTAGAGTAGTCGAAACGGTGATGGGTAGTGTCTTGATGAATTGTCTTGTAATGTTGCGGGATATCCCTCCCGGACCCGTAGACCAGGCGGGGTCGACACCGTGGGGCGGTGAGAGGAGTATCGGCCGCCTCCATCAGCGAAGAAGTCGTCGGCGGTGGCACAACGGCCGCGGAGCGCCATCGGTTGAACAAGAAACCCTCTCGGCCGCGGCGTGAGCAAGCGGAGGCGCTGTTGAGGCGCCGAGGCTGGCATAGTTGATATTGCCGTATACTAGGTGCTCGGTGTGGCGTAGTGCGGTCAACCTGTAAGTTCTTATGAACTTTCAAGTAGTCGTATGACGGCAGACTTGTCTTGACTTGAGGACTTGATGCAGAAATCCACGGACTATGGGACGGTGAGGAGACCGGCACTCCGGGCGGAGAGGGCGCTCGGCGGAGGCCGAACCACGCCGCCCGCACGAAGTCGCGGTGGAGTCGCGTTGGAGGAAGCCACCTTGGTTGAAGGTATGTGTCCTCTGCACCAGTCATCATGCAGTAGTCGTAGCCGAGATTGACTCTGTACTCATTGTACTAGGAGCACAAGGTGAGGGGCCTCGATTCAAGGGTGGCCATGGGCAGCTCGTGGGTCAGCCCAGGACCGATGGCGGGGACGGTGGAAGAAACAACCCCAGGGTGCGGAGGTGCGAGACGATCGCTCACGGGACAAGCAGGACGTGTCATCCGCTCGCCCATCATAGAGGCTGCGCCCGATCCGTTCGGCGGCTATGGAGGCATCTTGAGCGGGGTCTTGAGCTCTGGAAGACAATCTTGTCGATCCGGCCGTTGTCACTCGAACATGGAGTCATGGCGGCGTGCGGTGGGTCAAAATGCGTTGCAGTACCTCGAGTAGTCTTGAAATACAAAGTACCCGTTTGGTATTACATGCGGGATATTATTGAAAGATCCGTGAAGTCCGAGCTCTTTGAATGCGGACCACGATCCTTCGTCGAAGCCTTGGAGAAGGAGCTCGACAAGTCGAAGAAACATTCTACTGCTCAATCCAAGCTGTGCCTTCGCCCGATATCATAACGAAGTGCAAGAGATGCAGCGAAGAGGGACGACTTGATTCGAAGAACAAGTTGTCGCTGAAAGAATAAAGGTATGCTTCCCGCCAAAGCCTTTGAGTACTTATTAGGGTACCTTGATGTAATCTGGCAATGTGATGAGTTGTCTGCAGAGCTTGAGGAAAGGGTCGACCGGTGAAGGCATCGGAGACGGACTTGAAGAACATCGTGTACCGTGAGACCGACAAAAGAGAGGTACTTGAGTATGAGTACGCTCAGTTGCGCCATGAGTGTATCAAGCACATGGAGCTTTGTGAAGCCTCGGGCGTGACCTTGTCAATTGCTATAAATCTCTGCAGAAGCTCAATGAAGATTGCGAGAAGCTGCAGGCCCAAGTGAAGGAGCTTGAGGAAGCCGCTACCCATTGCAAGGCCTGGTGCCACACCGGGCGGGAAGATTGCTCCAGGTGGACCGGTTGAAGGAAGCCCCGGGCGTCGCGACGTATGTCAAGCACTTGGCAGTCGATCCCGAACCAAGTCTTGGCATACATGAAGTCATATTTCCCCAAGGCTCCAGTGGACGTAGTCGCCGGTGGACTTGCAGCGAACTGTACTAACGATCAGTACAAGACCCTCCTGGAGGAGATGGCGCCCATTGCTGAACAAGTGGCGGAAAAGCTCAACCTTCAGTAGGAGTGCCTGTAGGAGTAGTTTAGAGTAGTTGATGTAAAACAAATAGAGTTGTCAATAACTTGTTTGGATTATCAATGAAAGTTGACCACGATATATCTGTGAAATAAGTACTCGTAGCCACCACTTGCAATGAAGTGTGCGGAGTACCAAACCGTGGTAGAGCTTGTGAGTAGTAGTACTTAGTAGGAGATGCCTGATTGGAAGGCACAGTAAATAAGTTGAATCAAACTTTATTACTGATGAATAAGTACAGGAATGGTCGAGGCCGTTTACAAGTGTAGTCGCCAGGACCCGGAGGCCGCCTACGGCTAAGTGGCGCTAGGACCCTTAGGCCGCTTACAGCTAGAGATCCGTTAGTAGTCGTATAGACTGGATCTAGAGTACATGGTCTTGCGCCGCGCTAGAGTCCTCGCTCTAAGCAACCCAAGATCCGTTAGTAGCCGTTGACGCTGGATCTTGGAGAAGAGTAGTCCGGAGACTAGTGCCAGGACCGAAAGGCCACTTACAGCGAGGAGTCCGTGAGTAGTCGTGTAGACCTGGACCCGTAGAGTAGTCGGTGAGGAGTCGGGTGACTACGCGTAGAAGCGACACAGCTGGTCGACGTTCCACGAGTTGTTGATGTCGTCGCCTTCAAGTGTTTGGAGGCGGTAGGAGCCTGGTCCGGTCACCTTAGAGATTGAAAAGGGACCTTCCCATGGTGAGCTGAGCTTGTGTAGTCCGTCCGTGTTATGAATACGACGGAGGACTAGATCGCCAACGTTGAAGGAGCGTTCCTTGACGTTGCGATCGTGGTAGCGTCGGATACCCTCGAGGTACCTTTCGATTGGACTAGGGCGGTAGCGGCTTCTTCGAGACCGTCGATGTCAACCCGTCTGGTCTTCGAGATGCCTTCGTCGTGTTGCTCTCGCCGGGATTCCCATCACGTCGGCGGTAGAATAGCATCGGAGCCATAGACCGTGAAGTAGGGTGACCGCCCGGCTTGGTAGGTCGAAAAAGCCCCCAGTGCATTGGGTAGTTCCTTGATCCAACTTGCCTCCTTTAGTGTTAGCGTCGTGCAATCACTTTTTGAGGCGTCGAGTACCATCCGGGTTGGCGTGCTCAACTTGGCCGGGTTGCGGGGGTGGGCGCCGAGACGTCTGGGACGTCGATCCATTGTTCTCGCAGTACTCCCAGGCGATGGTTGTTGAAGTTGGAACCCAAGTCCGTGATGATGCGATGGGGCAGCCCGTGGCGATGCGAGTTCATCCAAGAAGTCGAGTACTGTCGGCCTTTGGGCGTGACCGGCTTGACTTCGATCCACTTGGTGAACTTGTCGATGGCCACCAAGACTCATGAATCCTCCCGCGTAGTTGGCGAGGCCCAATCATGTCGAGCCCCAGCGGGCAAAGGGCCGGTTGGTGGTATGGTGACTAGCTTGTAGGCGGGACGTGTTGTTGCTTGGCGAAGAATTGACATCCTTGGCACTTTCTCGAGAGTTCTTGACGTCGGCGAGCTATGGGCCAATGAAAGCTCGTCGGAAAGCCTTGCTCACCGCGTTCGAGAAGGCAGCGTGGTTGCCGACGCCTTTGTGGATCTCCTCCAAGATATCCTTGCCTTCTTCTCGAGGTATGCACTTCATGAGTACTCGGTGGCACCGCTGTAGAGCTTGTCTCCAACTAGTACGTAGGCCTTGCTCGGCGGACGAGTTGTTCGGCCAAGTTCTTGTCGGATGAGACCTTACGCTTTCGCGGATGTAGTCGATGAAGGGTTGTCTCCAGTCCACGTCAATCATCATGACCTCTGGCTGTAGTGGCGCGGTCCGTGGTCGTTGGCGACCGGGATGGATGGCGCGTGCAGCTCGTGGACGAAGACTCCCGCAGGAACTTGCGCGCGAGTAGAACCAAGCTTCGGAGGCGTCGCGGCAACATTGTTGTCGTGGACGGCGTGGTGGAACTCGAGACCGTAGAAATTTGTTCTCGAGCTTGCGGACCTCCAGACGATGGCGTCCATGTTCTCCTTGTTGCGATCCCAAGACTTGTTGACTTGGTTGATGACCATTGTGGAGTCGCCGTAGACTAGTAGCCGCTTGATGCCCAATGAGATTGCGAGGTGGAGCCCGTGAAGTAGGGCTTCGTACTCGGCTTCGTTGTTTGAGACCATCCAGAAGATCTGCAGGACGTACTTGAGTTGTTCGCCCTTTGGAGATCGAGTACCCTGCACTGCGCCTTCGAGCTTGAGTGAGCCGTCAAGTCACCCATCACCCGGTGTTCGGGCGCTCGGTTGGAGTTGGTAGCGATTCTCCGCCACTCCGCCATGAAGTCGACTAGTGCAGGACTTGATAGCGACGTGGCTTGAAGTCAATGTTGAGGCGCCGAGTTCGACCGCCCACTTGGAGATTCTTCCAGTAGCATCCTGGTTGTGGAGTATGTCACCGAGCGGGTAGTCGGTGATAACAACAATCGAGTACTCCTGGAAGTAGTGTCGTAGCTTCCGCGAGGTGATGAGCACCTGCAGAGTAGCTCTCGGACCGGCAGTACCGTGCTTGGACTCACAAACCTCGCCGACGTAGGCGGTCGGGCCCGGGTAGGCGTGGCCTTCTTCCCCGCCGCCGACGCGATGGCGATCGACCACATGAGTAGTCGCAGTGAGGTAGAGCGAAGGCTCTTTTGCGAGGAGCCGTGAGAACCGGTGGCTTAGGACAGAAGTCTTTGAGCTGCGCCAGAGCTTGATCACCTCCGCGGTCCACGTGAACTTCTCTTATGCTTGAGTAGTTTGAAGAAGGGTAGTCCCGTTCTCCAAGCTTGAGATAAATGTTTCGACGCCATGCACCCGGTCGACATCCTTGATGCGTTGGAGCTTTCATGTTGGTGATGGCGGAGATCTTCTCGGGGTTGGCTTCGATGCCACGATGGCTGATGATGAAGCCGAGTAGTTTCCCAGATGGTAGCCGAAGACGCACTTGTTGGGATTGAGCTTCCATTGGTACTCTCGAGGATGCGAAAGTCTCTTCAAGATCGGCGATGAGCGTCGGAGTTTCTGGTCTTGACGACCACGTCATCCACGTAGGCTTCGACGTTCTTGTTGAGCTGCTTCTTGAAGCGAGCTGGATAGCTCGTTGGTAGGTGGCGCGCGTTCTTCAACCCGAACGACATTGTCGTGTAGCAATAGGCGAGAACGGGTGATGAACGCGGTCTTCTCTGGTCTTCTTCCTTGATAGCGATCCGGTGGTACCCGGAGTAGCGATGAGGAAGCGAGCAGGTCGCAGCTCCGCCGTGGAGTCGATGACTTGATCAATCGCGCTGCAACCCAAGGGTCTTTGGGGCAATGCTTGTTGAGGTCGGTGTAGTCGGCGCACATCCTCCACTCGTTGGTGTTCTTCTTGCGAGAGGGGCGGGGTTGGCGAGCCACTCGGGATGGAAGACTTCACGGATGAAGCCGCCGCGAGTAGTTTGGCGAGTTCCTTCTTGATGGCATCCCGTCGGTCGTCAGCGAAACGGCGAAGGTGTTGTCGTTTGGGGGTAGCTTTAGGATCGACGTTGAGTGAGTGCTCGATCAGCCTCCTGGGCACCCCTGGCATGTCCGCTGGCTTCCATGCGAAGATGTCTCGGTTGGAGGAAGGAAGCGAGGCGCGTCTTCTATTTCGGGTCAAGACCCGCCCGATCATGGTAGTCTTCTGCTGCTGTCACCGTCCAAGGTCGATGGCCTTCACTTGGACTTCCTCGATGGTGAGGCTTGTTTGTGGTGTCGGTCTTCTCGGGAATCTCGAGTTCGGTTGGGCGAGCTTCTTGGACGCAAAGAAGATCTCCATCATTGCATTGGGTACTTGGTTGGTCGCTGCGAGTTCCACGCCGGTGTCGCAGTCGAACGAAATCTTCAAGTCCCCTTGCAGTGTGAGTACTCTGGCAGGACTTGGCATCTTGAGTACCAAGTAGGTGTAGTGTGGTACCGCCATGAACTTGGCGATAGCTGGTCTGAGGATGGCATGGTAGGAGGTTTGAAGTCGCAACCTCGAACTTGATGTACTCGGTGCGGTAGTTCTCCTTGTCTCCCGAAGGTAATCGCGGGACCACTAAGCCAGTGGAATAGCCGCGTTACCAAGGACAATGCCGTAGAAGGGTGACGCTCTTGGTGAGCATGTCGGTGATGTCGAGCTTCATCTTCTTCAAGGTCTTGGTGAAGAGGACATTGAGTCCGCTCCCGCCGTCGATGAGGACCTTGTTGAGTCTGGAGCCCACGACTACAGGTTTCAGGATGAGTGGGAAACGTCCTGGTTCGGAGAAGCTTGTCCATTGATCCAGCGGGAGAAGGTGATGGGTACCTCCAGACCACCTCGAGGTGTCGGCACCGCTGGTTCGATGTTCAAGACTTCCGTCGGGTGGCCTTCGAGACCGTCGGTGGGTAGTCACGAAGGACATTCACCATCTTGTCAGGTTCCTGGAAGTCACCGTTGCCCTCGTCGACTTTTTTCTTGCCCTTCTTGTCGTGAGGAGGCCGTGGGTCGGGAGTATCCTTGAGTGCTCGCCGGAGCTGATAGCACTGCTCGGTGGTGTGATTACCATCCAGATGCCACGGGCACTTCTCTTTGAGCAAGTCTCTGAAAACGCTGAGGTCTTTTCGAGTTGTCCTTTGCGGTATTTGTATGCTTGTGTGTTGTCTTGCGCTTGCGGTTGGAGCTCAGTAGTTGTTGTTGTGGCGACCCCTTGATCTTTGTTGTTGTTGTTGTGCCTGTGTTGCTCTTGTTCTTCGGAATGGAGTCGTACTTGGCGTTCGCCTTGTCCTCTTCGTCGGCCCATGACGTGATCATGTCTTTGAGCTTGGTGATGGAGCTCGGCGGCAATCAAGTCTTCAAAGGTGCGGACGGTGGTAGAGTCCGTCTTGGAAGAGGTCGATGACTTCTTTGTCGGTGACGTCGACTACGGTCGTGCGCTTGTCGAAGCGCCGCATGTACTGGCGAAGCGTCTCGCCTTGTTCCTGCTTGACCATCGCCAGGTCCATGCAGTACCCGAGCGCGCGCATGGTACCCGCGAAGTTCTTTGGTGGTGAACCGAGCCTTCACTAGTCCCAATGGTCGATCGAGTTCTTTTCGAGTGACTCGAGCCATGTGAGTGGAGCCTGATCCAGACAGAAGGGGAAGAAGAGGCACTTCGCGTCGTTGTTGCCACCAGCATTTTCGATGGCCAAGGCGTAGCACCGAGCCACGAATCGGATCTTGCTTGCGTCAGCTTGGAGATCCCGAGAGGTTTGAATTTCTCGGGAAGAAGCAGGTTGCGAAGTCTTGCGGAGTATGCGGGGAAGCCGTCACTGTCGCTTGCTTCAGTAGCCTTCTTGCGGCGGATCTCATCGATCTTGTGGCGGGCGTCGTAGCCGCCACGTGCGTTGCCGGTGGCGTGGCTAGTCGTGTGGCCTCGGCCGCCGCGATCGCCACCGCCACCAGCTCTTCTGCGGCCATGGGATGAGCTCCACTTTGCCACCACCGCCCCGCGACTACCTCCGTGCCACCACATTGATGCCCTGTGAGGTCCTCGAGGCCCTAGGCGGTTGGGGTTTGGCGGTGTTCACCACGGACACAGTTCGTCCGCCGTCTGCCGCTGCGGCTAGTGGCTTCGTTGTTTCGTCGTGAGTTCTGACGGGGGGTACTTGAGTAACCCTGTTGTCGACCCGCATGAAGTAGGCATCTTCAGTGAGTTTGGCGATGACTTCACCCGCGGATCCCGGGCCTGCCATGCTATCGTGGTGATAGACATGGAGGCCTTTGCTCGGGAGTAGAGTGTACCCGGTTGGCAACTTGCTCGAGCCTCGTTGAGGTTCGGATAGGGAGAGTTTCCGGAGACGTCTGCGATCGTTCCGCTTCTGTTGAGGTCACGCCGGCGTTCTTGTCTTGAGTGGTCTCGATTGGAGGTGCGTTGGCGGATAACTCATCTTCCGAGATGTCATCAAGGTACCGGTCAAGTCGATTCTCCAGTCCCAACATCCGTGGCCGTCATGAAGACTTCACGCGGGAGTCGGTGGGGGTGTGCTCGTCGTTTAGAGCAGCGGGGTCCCCTCCGGAAGGGGAGTGAGTTGAGTGGTAGGCGACGCGGCGTGAGTTGTCGTCCGTCAGTCCGGGAGCTTGCGGTCGGGCCGATGAACAAATCTGCCGGCGGAGTAGATGTAATGACCACGGGGACTTCATGTTGAGCTCGGACTCGGACTCGATTGGGTCCGATCCGAAGTCGAACTCGTAGGAAGAGTCCGAGTAGTAGCCGGCTCCGGTGTTGGAGTCCGAGGAGTACTCGAAGGCGATCTCCTTGCCGGCCCGGCGTGGCGAGAGCTTCCGCATGGCCCTGCTAGCATTGCTCGTGGAGAGGGGTCGCTTCACACGATGGCTCAGGAGCCGGCTCGCATGAGGCGATCCAGGGTGACGTCGAGTTCGAGTTGGAGGCGGATCCGAGCTCGAAGTCGGCGACTTGGTTGTAGAGCGAAATTTCACCGAATTTTTCGACGAGTGGGCCCGTGGTGACTTCGGGAAGTGTCACGAGCCCGGTCTCTGGGTCTGAGGTCATGGTGAGGTAGCGTTGGAACGATCCCCGTCCGTGATGCACCCGGGAGCCGAAGACAAAGGTGTCGCCGTGGTTGAAGGCGACGGTTGGCTTGATGATGATTGAAGCCGTCGAGTTCGCCATGTGATCTTGACGAGATCCCTACTGGCGCCCGGTATCGGTGTTTAGACCGGCAACCTACCAAGGGAGTACGAGGTAGATGAATGTGGCCTCGAGATCGGTAACTCGAAGGAGAGACACGTAGCACACAATTTAGACAGGTTCGGGCCGTGAGGTGCGTAATACCCTACGTCCTGTATGTTGCGTAGCTCTGGATTGATTGGATGTGTTTACAAGATGATGCGGATGAAGAGATAGGGGTCCCTGCCTCGCCTTATATAGCCCGGGAGGTAGGGTTACAAGTCGGTTTGAGGGAGAGTACTAGTCTGCACGGTAGGAGTTCTTTACATGGATCCGGACATGTGCAGCTTCCTATCCGAGTACTATCCCTCTGCAGTCCTTGCACCCCACGCTAGCAGGTGCCGTGTTGCCCAAGTTGAGTAGTCCCAGGGGTCCACCGAGTAGTCGGTCCTGGTACCCACCGGAGTAGTGGGCCCAGGGATGTCCATACGACAGTTGTATCACGCTACCGGTTATCATTCGTTCGGCTTATCCCAAGGTTAGGTAGAGGCAGTCCAGGTGGTGGTGACAGCTCGTCTGCCCTCGTTGATCCTCCGCATGGATATAGTCGCTCAGTTCCACATAGATCCGCGCGTCAAGTCGCTGTTAAGTCGTGGCTATTTCCATCAAGTTCTATCTAGAGATCGACCTTTAATCTCATCTATAGTGCTATCTTTAGGAATCCTCTCTATCCTTATCTTTTATCTGGGTGTGTCCTTAGACTGACTAGTACGAAGTTAGTGCACAATGTTCCCTTGGATTCGATACCCTTGGAATACTCTGAGGTGAAAGCTACAACGGTATCCGTGCGCTTGCGGATTTATTTCGTGTGACGCTAAAATACCCAACAATCACTTCTTTGCCCGAGGACGAGCAAACGTCTAAGCATGGGGGGGTTGCCAAGGAAGTGCTAGTATAGTCTAGAGTTCAAGGGGAGTAAATAAAAAAAGAAAAAAGAGAGAAAAAGTATGATGAAGGAAAAAGAAAAAAAATGAATGAATGATGAGAAAAAGAAAGAAGAAAGAAAGAAAATATATATATATATAATAAAGTTCCCCGGTTCTCTAGCTATGTTTTAGTGCTTTTGAGTTTTCAAGAGGATTCAAGATCAAGACCCATACTCATCTTTCCAACCATGTGCAATCTGATAACGAGGACTTCATTTGTGCCTTGGGATCACTCTTTGCCATTTGCACATGTCCACCTATCTAAAAGTGTGTGTTCATCTCTCCCCCCCCTCCTTGATAACGTTATTTTTCCAATGACCGTTTTGATGAGTCTCGGTAAGACCATGAGAAGCTAGTCTTGTTTTAATAATATCTCAACTATAATATCTTGGTAGGACTAAACTTTCCTATAGCTCCACATAAAACTTTCCACCATATACTTTGAGAGGAAAGGAGTAGTACAAGTAGGCTCGAGAGACAAGTAAGATGAGAGTACATGGGCAAAGTGCAAGATGGTTATTTTTTATCTTGGTAAAGCAATTTTTCTCTTTATCTCATTCTTTATTTTTCAAAATTTCTGAGATTTGTTTAAAAGTTTGAGAGCTTGATCAAGTACTTGTGGAAAGAGCTTGAATGATATCTACCCTCCATAAAGATAAAAGTTAGTACATTATGGAACTTTAATGAATATAAAACTAGAGGGCATTATGTTTTCTCATGTATGATCAAGTGTAGGGTTTGAGCATCGAAGGGCAATGGCCGATATCCATAGAAGGCTTACTCGAGGACGAGCAAGGTTTAAGCATGGGGGATGTTAGCGGTCGATTTCTCAACCTAGCCACTTGTTTACCTTCTATGTTGGTATTGATTTGATATTCACACTAACGATCCTAACCCCATTATATGCTATGTTCGCACTGCACGGTTTTTGGAGTTTGTTGTTTACACAGAATCAAGAGCTTAAATGAGGACTTAGGGTAAAGTTCAACAAGGGATTTACAAGGTGATCATGGACCTCGGGACAAGTCAAGATACAAGATGAACATGACTCCAAACAAGCCAAGGACTAAAGCGTGAAGTCGAGTGCGGAGGACCTAGACTAAGATGCGGAGTTCATTCGAAGCCCCTTATCTAAACGCGAGGAAAATGACGTCAAGGGCCCACATGCAACTCGGCAAAAACTCAAGAAGTCGCGAGAAGCATCCGGAAGAAAGGCGGTGCTGCCGAATCGGGCTGTGATGGGCCCAGTCGGCCCGGCTAGCCCATTCTCGGGCCTTGTTCTGCCCCTTTGACCTAGTTGTTCCTCAGCTATTTATAGCCCCGTGCCTCGAGCCACATATCAAGTAATTCGTCATTCGCCGTCGAGGCAGAGGAGCTTGAGGGACACCACCCCAGAGAGGAGGGTCGTGTTAGTCGTCTAGGGTTTGCCTAGCCGACGTGGGAACCTTGCAAGGAAGACCACGTCGGAGTTCCGGAGGCGTGAATCAAGGTCAAGGTAGGATCCCGGTTGGATCTTATTCATGTATTCATACTTTTGATGGAGTTTTAATGGATCCAATTCCTAGCGATCGAGTACCTTCGTTTGCAATTCTTGTTCTTGCTTGGGTGTTTTCTTCCTCAATCTATTCTCGAGATAGATTGCATGGGATGTTCTTATAGCCGCGGTGGCTAGAGGTGCATACCCGATCTACCAAGTGGTTCAACACACTCCTTGCGGGTGTGCTCTATGATTCGATCAAAGAAAGGGGAACATCGTGATGTGATGTTGACACCGAAAGTACGCAGCGACTTAGGGGGTTTGACCGAAGGTCATGATTTAAAGAAACTTTCAATGAGATCCGTTTTACTCTCTCTTTATCTTGCTCGGAACGACGACATAAACACGATCTAGACCCTCTCTAGATCGGTATCTCAATGCTTTCTCTTGCTACCTCTTTTGATCTTAGTAGATTAGATGCAATTCGAAACCTCTCAAAGAAGCAAGTGTTTCTCGGTTATTAGATTGATTTTACATTACATATTGTTCCACAGATTCGATACCTTGGGTTCACCACTCAAGGGAAGAAGGGTTCCTTAACTACGACGAGGATTTGTCCGCTTGCAAGTCCAAACGAACTTTGTAACGATAATCAAACGTCAACAGGCTCGACCCCCCTCGAGCGGATATCGAGCTCCGCCTCGCTCGAGGCTGCTCCTCGACCAACGGCGTCGTGCCCCTCCGCTCCGCCTGACAAGGGCATTCAATGCCTAGATCCGCTGCGGGACGCCAAAGTCAAAAGCAGATCTCCTCGCACGTCACGCGGCTGACACGACCGAGGCTCGCACATCGACACCGTCATGCGGCGGCCGAACCCGTCACTATACGGCCATCCCGGCCTGCAGCGTTCTGCGCGACCACACGGACAGACGGTCACTCCGCGGCACTATGTCACTTGCTCCCGTCCTCCTCCCACGGCGAGACCCTCGAGCGGGTATGGGGGCACCCTCGAAAGGTGTACAGGCGGCGGGCGGGCGACGCGACCGGCGCGCCGCTATACGGATGGCGTGGGCCATGTCTTGTCCACCAACTCGGCGACGCGACCATCCCGTGTGAAGAGCTGCGCGGCCCTGTGCGGACGGGCCGATGTCATTCCACAACCCTGTGCCGCTAACTCCCGTCCTTCCCTCCATGGCGGAACCCTCGAACAAGCAGGAACACACCCTCGAAATCACTCCCGGACAAGCACAGGAGCCACCACGACGATCGCGGAAGCCGGAGCTCGCTATCAACCCGCGCCAGGAGCAAGGATCCGCAAGGACGACAATCCCTTGCGCCACGCTCGCCAGTACGCGGACATCAGACATTTCACCGCAGCACGCTCAGAATCGCCTCCTTGGTCTATAAAGGAGGAGGCGTACGATCGTGGACCGACTCATTCGCACAACTCACACGCTCACTTCGCACTCCCACTCACTCACGATATTGACACTTGCCTCAATCATTCCATCGATCAGAGACTTGGAGGGCTCGCCTCCTCTCCTGCCTTGTTTGTAGCCCCCCTCTACGAGCACCACGAGTGCAAGATTATACAGTGCGCACGCACACCCCTATCGACATACGGTCCCGCGGCCGGAACCAGGATAAATTCATGTCCCTGTGTTAGCATTTGCACCGACCATCGAGAGACGAATCGCAGCGCAATTCACTAGTTGGTGCCGGAGCTAATCCGGACACCAACATGCACTGTTCAAACGCCAGGCGAGTGGCCTAAACGCTATACGGTACGGCGCTAGGTTCTGCAAACACCGAGTGGCATGACGGTCGCCGTATGGTATGACGGTAATAATATAGTTTTGACAATTCTTCAAAGTGTCATTTATTTTTGAAAAATCGTGAAAAATTTATAAAATAATTCCACAAAATCGGTCGGTCTCTCAATGATAAATAGGCTATAAAGGCCTACTCCCTCCGTCTCAAAATAAGTGCTCATCTCACATTTTGAGGAGTCAACAACTTATAAGTTTGACCGGATATATAGAAAATAATATTAACATTTGTGTCTCTAAACAAGTTTGTTATGAAAATATATGACATAATTAATCTAATAATATTTATTTAGTATCATAATTATTAATATTTTTAAATATATATTTGGTCAAATTTAAAAGTGTTTGACTCCTCGAAGTACGAGATGTGCACTTATTTTGGGACGGAAGGAGTATGTTTTCAGAGGTAAAGAAGACCCAAATAATCCTCGGCAGTCGGGCTGGCCGCTGGCCCTTTTTGGTGGTAAGAGACATGTGCTGTCTCAAAGAGTAGGAGAGGTGGAAAAACAGTGTAACAAACCAACTCCGGACAACACGTTGTGAGAAAGCGTAGCTCAGATAAGGGTCTCCGCTTGGTTGGCAGCCGAGGCCTCGCCACGCGCCGCCCGCCAGGAACAGTGTTTTCGTGGCGGTAAACGGCTGCCGCGGTCTGGTGGCGAGCCACAGCTGGTGTGGCTAGTGCGGCAGAACCAAGCAGGCCCTAAGTGAACCAGCAATGTATAGGAGCAACCCGGTCCTTCATAGAACTGCATCCATTTTGTAAAAAATCCTACAATGTGCAGACCCGGCTCCATAGTTTGAGTGGACCCGTGTCGAAATAAAAAAAATCTCAAATCAGCGGGCCGGAGCAAAGCAGCGAGAGAAAGTTAGGTTCGAAGGAGATCAAATTTTTATTCCATAGAGCTCAGCTCCTATGCATGGGAGCCGGTCCTGTGTTCCTCCTCGATAGGACCGATCTCTATCGATCGAGTATGGACTAATGTTTTGGTCAATCAGTCAATGCACATTGAGAGGCCCTAAGTGCCAGCTAGTTCCTCATCCAACGCTAGCGCACGTTTTTCTCACTATTCACCGATTAAACTATTCTGTACGTTAGCTTCGAGATGGCTGTTGGAGAAGGCCTTATCAATAGTTTATCATAGTATATTTGCTTAAAAAGTAGTTATCACATTATATATCTTCGAATTATTAAGAGTCAGATCAGTGTCAAACTGTCAATTGGAAGTTATCTTATTTTAAGCCACTGAGACTACCTTTGTTCTCCACTAACTTTACGATGGGCCTATTTAGTTCCTAAATTTTTCCCAACCACCCATCACATCAATCTTCTGATCTTGATTAAGAGTATTAAATGTGGATTAATGACAAAATCCATTTCATAACCTCTACCTAATTTTTCGATACGAATCCAACGAGCCTAATTATGCAGGCATTCCGTGATGTTCCACGTTGTGGTGCTCAAGCTCAATCGATCTCTATCGATCGATCATCCGGATCGGGCTGTGGCCTGCCACCTCCGACCGCGGCGGCGACGTCTTGTTCGCGTCCGGTCATGGTCGGAGATGACACGTCGTCCTGCGCTCCTGGTGAAAGAGTGCGCCAACGGACGGTCGACGCGTCCGAGGTGAGCCGCGCGCGGCGGCGGCACGCGGGCCTGCCCCCGGACCCGGAGCGCAGGTGGCGCCGCGGCCGCGCGCTCCTTCGCCGTCGGGCACTCTGCACGACGTGCCCTTTGAAGCCATGTGGGCACCTCGCCTCGTCTCGTCCCGTCCCTGTCGTCCGATCCGTCCCGCTCGAGGATCAATCAGGCGAGTGCGCACGCCTCTGGCCGGTTTCCTGTGCGCCGGCGGACCAAAAGCGAGGAGATTCCTGAGGATTTCCGACGTCCAGAGCGCACTGGCCAGCTCGTTGCTCGTGGGTGCGGTGGTCGCGACGGCCGGCGCAGCTAGTTGCCCTCTCCGGCGAAGCAAACGGCCGCGACCGTCCACGCGGCGACCTACCACTACCATCATAGCACAACGCACGCACGACGAACAGGACCAGTAACGGTCCGTGCACTGTGCTCTCAGAGTCTGCCACGGATCGCAAAGCAGTGGCGCGACAGCCAAATCATTGGCCACCACCCACGTCACCCGGCCAGAAGTGGCTTTCCGTTACGCCTTTTGGTGGTTCTAGAAGGTTGGTTGCACGATCGCGAGCTGAAGGCACTGCACTCTGCTAGAGTAAAGAAATTTCAAGGTCATCACGGCTTTGGTCGACCCTGACTGCTTTGTCTTCTCTGAAGCTCCTCGTCGCTGTCAGGCTCGAAAGTGCCTTTGATTTCGTGAATCGGCGGTCACTGACTGAATCGATCGAGCAGGGATTGATGGACTATGGAGGGGGGTAAAGCTCTCTCACCTCTCCAATGGCATCAAATCAGCGTGCGTGATCTGTCATGTTCGAGTTGGCTTGCACGGGGTAGTGAATTAGCGACGGCCGACAGGGTTTGTGGTGCCGTGCTACTCGTCCGAGTACTGGAGCAGTCATACTAAATATATCAAAATAAAATGCAGTGCGCTAAACTTAGTCATTGCTTTCCTCGAGATGAAATACTGTCATTATTTATTTGTTCTAAACGTCATATAAATAATAACGGAGGAGGTAGTAGTATATTCTGTAGACTAGTGCATACGAATTATGACAAAACTTTCTTTGTCACAGATGGTACTCTCAAGTCAAGTCGCAAAATGAGTTTTTTTATCACAGTTAATTTGAACCACCTGGTCCGTGTACGTCCTAGAAGCTGGTGTAGAGTACGTGTAGACATCACATGCCTGAAAAACCGCTCAGCATTTGATGACGAGCTTGTTGCCAACAAGGCAACAAGCCCTAGCTATTCCGGATCACACAAAAGAATTAATAACTAATTAAACATTTTTCTGTTAACGAACGTCAGTATCTCTGACCCATCATTTGTCATGTCGATCAGAAGGAGAATATCGATCAAATCCATTCACAGGGCAACTTAACATTACACAAAATGCCCCTGTGACTAGTCCCCGTCCCGAATTAACTCCCAAAATAAATCCACACGATCTGTTCCGATCCGTGTTCTTTCCTGTCCTGCCGGTTTCACCATAAGCGACCGAACAAGCATGCATGATCCGTAGGGAGTTAGAGACGCACACTCGAGGCTCCACATTTGACAAAACAGCACACCAACCATCTGGAAACGCTCCCAAAAAAATCCGTGTGCCATCGCGAGCGTCCAGGGAACAATCTGCACAGGTGACCGGAGACCGGCGGAGAATCCTCTCTCTCGCCCTCTCGCTTCGCTCGCAACAATAATTCCACATCCCTGTCATGACACTGTCCGAGAAGACTCCTTCGGGCCACCCGTTTGGCCCGGGGGCCATGGCCACACGACTCCAGAACTTTCTCCTGCTCACCTGACCTGCCTGCATTATCTTTGCGCCGCTGTGCACTTCACAGTGATGTGCCGGCGATTTGCCCGAGCGGCGGCCAAGGAACGGGACGGCGATCGGCAAAGGAGAAAAAAAGCCGATCGATCGGCGACGGCGTTGCTTGCACCGCCGCACGAGCCGAATGTTTCGGGGTTCGCTTGCTAGCCTCCACTCCAAAGGCTTGGGCACGTATCCGTCGACCGTCGTCGTCTAGATACAGTGGGCTTGAGCAGCGACGAGGCGACGTCGACCGGCGGAATACGTGCGCAACGGTGGAAACAGGGACGTTTTCTCGTCGACGTGTGTGTCTGTTCCATCACGGGCGTAGTACGTGTATGTTTCGGAGTCCTAGTCCTGAATGTCTCCTGCTACAGGGGATGGTACTGTAGAGTGTTGTGTGTATTTTTGTTTGGTCTGAATCTGAACTGTAGAGTATATGTTTTTTCTGTTCAACTTTAAAAAATGTTTGTTTTCTGTACAAAATGGTACAAGACAAGGTACAGTTTCTACGTTTGGAAAAAAAATAGGGTTATGGGTGAAATTATCAAAGTTATTATCAACAAGTTGTCCTAATAATACAAATTTGTTGTCTTGAATATTTTTCTTGTTGAGCATGCCCTGTTTGGCACGGATTATGACCTGGATTTCCCATTCCATGAGCCCGAAATAGGATTTATCTATGCAACTGCAAGATCCCTCCCTATTGCATCTCTCGAACCCTCCTCTCGCGGCCAGCTACAGTTGAAAAAAGAAGAAGAAACGATTGTGGCCGTGAGACGGCGGTCTCCTCTGCTTCTCGGGGCCTGCGGGTCCTCGGGTGGCGAGACATTGGCTCTCCCGATCGGTGTAGTCTGTAGATGTTTCGGTCCTAGTAGATCTAGGGTTAGGTTTCCGTGGTAGACTGAGGCGGCCGAGAGAGAATAAGTCCTCTCGGGTTCTTCCAAGTCCCGGTGGCGCATATCTCCGGCGTCAACGGCGAGCCTGTGGAGGTGGTGCTCCCGGAGTGGAGCTCTTGTATGAGGTGGTGCCCGCCGACTCGTCGTCCTGCTTGGGAGGTGAGTTCGTGGGCCTTTTGTCGTGTGGAGGATGAGGCAGCTACGGATCTTGTGGAAGGATGGAGAGTGGAGCAGGTCCATTCATGCGGCGGCGTCAACACGACGCATCCACCTTGTGGTAGCCGGCGAATCTGGATCCAAGGTCACCGGAGCTCGAGGCGATGGACTATCAGTGAAGCTTCCCTCTCGTCCATGGTGGCGAGTTTCTTCTGCGGCTCTTTCCAAAGCCTGCTGGCGATGGAGTTCCGGATGGCCAAGGGCTGGTGGCGATTGATTCCTGCTGTTGCCGGTGATGACCAACGGCGCGGAACCAGTGTGCAAAGGTCCCGGGACCCGATTGTAATTTTTCTGCTTCTGATGGTCCTTTGTGTAAAAGATCTGGTGGTACAGCTGTCCTCTGTACTCTACCAGGATGTACCTGTGTGTACTCGTCTTTGTACGGTATCTTTAAGTCTAATACAGGTATGTTCGTTCAAAAAAAAAACCTCTTCCTAACAGTTGCCTTAGGTCCAAAGTCGTATACCACTGCAGTTGTGGTGCCATTTCACTCATTAATTAATGAAGCTCTGTTATTGGAGTCATGGACTTCCTTAGGGTTGGAGATAATCTGTAGGAGGCGGCACGAAAAGGAGAGAAGTAAGATAAAGAACTAGAGGAAATCATGTTACACATGGACATTGGTTAATATGAATATCATCTGTATAGTTACTTAACAGACCAAACCACTGGAACCACGATTGATTTTGAGAATCCTAGCTACAAAACCACAAGGTTGACTGTCTGCACCCAAAGCACATACGTACACGCCTATACCATATATATTTCTCTCCAGGGATCATATGCTTCGATTAGAACTTTGAATGCGAAAGGCAGCAACAAAAGCTTCATGCCCGGTGCAACTCTAGCAGTTGACCGTACCAATGGGCGCCTCTAATTAATGTCGCTAACATTCGCAGATTGAAAACACTAGTCCCATTGGCTGATCATCATCTCCAAAGTTCCATACTTTCCATCGCTTGAACACACATCGTCCTCCCCCGAACCTATTGTAGGGCCCACCAGTCATTGCCACAGACCGGCCCCGTTCTCCTCCAGTTCCTCCATTGAGAGCAGCAGTAGATCGAGGCATCGAGCACCATTCACGTATGCTACACACGCAAGCCTATGTACTAGCTTTGTTCTCCCACCACCTCAGGCCACCGCATTCCACTCGACGAGCGGCCATGGCTCCCACAGCTCCGGCGTGGCGCAGAAGGACTCCGGGAACCCGTCGTCGTAGTCGAGGTGGTGGTGGTGGTGGTCGTCGCACTCGGACTCCACCGAAACATCCGCCGGCGTCGCGCACGCCCCGCCGAGCACGCAGCTCTCGGGCGGATCCGTGTCGACGCACCCGAGGACGACGTCGACGTTCCTCTTGTCGTCCTCCGCCTCCTCACCTACGCCGCCGTTGTTGTTGTTGCAGCTGCTGCTGCTGGCCCGTCGCCGCCGCCGCCGCTGCCGGCACGGTCCTCCTGCTCCCTCAGCCTCTCGCTTAGCTCGTGCAACTGCAGAAGCGCACACGCCCAGACTGAAAAATCAGCAACCTTATTGATCGTCGATCGGGCATAGAGCGCTAGCAAGGGCGACCATGCATGTTCATCAGCAACGACAGGATATATATATATCTACCTGTGTGGCGAGGGCGAGCTTCTCCTGCTTGAGGGACTCGACGCGGGCGTGGAGCGCGTCGAACTTGGCTCGAGCGCGGCGTAGTCGTGCTCGAGCTGCTTGACCGCCACCGTGCGCGCTTGTTCTGGAACCAGATGGCCACCTGGCGCGGCTGCAGGCCCAGCTCCCGCGCCAGCTCCGCCTTCTCCCGGGGCTCCAGCTTGGCCTGGTGCGCGTGGAACATGGACTCCAGCGACCGTATCTGCTCGTCCGTGAACCGCCGCTTCCTCTCCCCCTGCCTCCCCGCCGCCGCCGCCGCCGCCGCCGCCGCTCCTCCTCCGGCGGCGCCGCCCCTCGTCGCCAAGAACGACGACGCCTGCTGCTCGTCCATCATGGGCGCGCACACCTGCTGCTGCATCGGCAGCGCGGGCATGAAGAACTGGTTGTTGTGCTGGTGGTGATCTGCTGCTGGCCTGTCCATGTCGACCGATCGACCGATCGATCAATGGAGCGCAAGCTGTTGCTTCTCCGATGATCCCAGCTGCTAGCTCTCTCCTCCGGGTTCACGGTGCCACCTCGCCCCGTTTTATACCGGGCGCGCGCCGCGCGGCGTTATACGTGTCCACGTCCGGGGATGCGAACATGTGGCCTTTGCGATTGCGGATAAAGAAAAACCCGTCGTCGAGGGGGCCCCGCTTTTGCCGCCCCCGCGCGCCAAGTGTCCGGAATCCGGCCCGTGCCCGCCGTCGCCGCCCGATGGTTATCCGCCGCCTCGGGATCCGCACCCGACACGTGGCGCACGCGATCGGCACGAGCCGAGATATTCTTCGCCCCCGTCATCTTCTTCTTTCTCGGCCTACCTGCTTGTGACGACCGATCGATCGATCGGCCGCGAAGTGAGTCGGGCAGCCGGCCAGTGAGGGGCTTGGGAAAGAACCGGACGGAATCGGCGCGCGTGCATATACTACGCGAGGCGAGGGCGGCGGAAAGGTATGCCGGGCGCGGACGACGGCGACGGCCGGCCGGGGCGGGAGCAATTGGAACAGGTGGTCCGATGGAAGGGCACGCCGCGGGGGTCGCCGTCACCGGAGGAGCCAGGTGTGCGGGGGCTTGGGCTTCCCCCGAAAGGGTCGTCGAGGTGGCGCGCCGCGCTTGTCCCCTTGCGGCGGCCGTGTCGGCTCGGCTCTCGTCGGGTGCTGGGGGCCAGACGTCGCGGTGGCAAAGGCCCTGCTCCCCTCACGTCTGGCCTTTGCCGCCGCGGCTGGGAGGCTCCGTGTCGTGTTGCGTTTTACTGGCAGGTCTTGTGCCCCGTACCAGCCGTAAATAAAAAAACGACAAGAAAGCTAAAGAAAGGTGTACTACTCCTAGATGATAAGTACGACGCGATCGGATTGGCTCGGGCGAGCGGGGAGCAGGGCCTTATCCCGACGGATCGATCGAGCACGATTATATTCACGAACGAAATGAGATCCGGTGCTCTCCTCGCGGTGCCAATTTCCCACGTCCATTCCCCATGCGTGTTCTAGCGGTTCAGGTAAGTTAAAAGTGGTAATCCGATACGATTAACAACCAATTCTCCGTGGAACTCCGGGACACTCAGCGGCGCACGCGACGGCGACGTGGTTACCCGCAACGACGACCCTGGTGGTGGGCTTGCCAGCCGCAAAGTCGACGGGTTGGCTGCCTGGGTGGTTTCTTGGAGCTGCGAACGAAGAGATCAATCCCAAGCAACAGTACAAAGCAAACTCGGCAACCCTCGCGAAGACCAGAGAAGCCACGCACGCACGCCGCCGCGGTGATGATTGACGACGGTCGCTTCACTCCAGCACCAGCTAGCTTGCCATCAATGACCTACGTAGGAGTATGTAGTAGCCAGGAACAGGAGCTAGCAAGTCGCGTCATCGGCTCATCGCCGTCGTGGCAAACCGGCCACAAGATTCCGTGCCGGGTGGCTTTCCACCGGGTCACACCGGGGGGCTTAATCACGCGGCGACGACCGTGAGCGCGCGGTGAAGGAGCGGCGATTGGCTCTCCGGCCCCCGGGGGCCGCCGGGACCAGGAGTACGTGGGGACAGGGACGTTGAGGAGGTGGACAAGGGGGCGCGGCGGCAGGGCCCCGGCGGACGGCGACGCCTCTGGCCGCGCGGCGAGGGACACATGGCGGCGGGCGAGTGGAGTTGCGGGGGCGGGCGGGTCCGGCGGGTCAGCGTCGCGCGAGCGCGAGCGCGGCGTGGATGGTCTGGGGCGCGGCGTCGGCGTCGTGGGCGAATAAGACGAATGGTCAAAGTTGAAAGAAAAAATCAATAACGACAAATATTTCGATACGGAGGAAGTATAATACCAACCATGCAACCTCCAATCACCAACCGCTACCATCACGAAATAATATCAACCATGCAACCTCTAATAATACCATCACATCACCTAATAACAGTTCCATCAAATTTGTAGATTACGGATGTTTGGCAATGTAACCAAGATTCAATCAAATCATATTTATGTGTGAAAAGTTAGTGTACTGATAAAACCAAGTCACCGACTCCAGGGCACCAAAGCCCCCGCCATGGCAAGGGCTCTATAGAAAATACAGTATATATAAGCAAAATTAATATAAATAAAAAGAATCAACATATCATCCTATAACCACTCATATACAGGAACCTCACAACATCACTTGTCCAGTTCAACCCACGTTCGCCCCTCATCAGCAAGTATCGATATATAAACATTAGTTGTTAGAAGTGGAAACAGACCCCCCAAACCACGAAATTCATGTTTAAACAGATTGTCTACATTGCCGGCCGATAAGCCTGCATTGCTCTGGAAGCAGGGAGCAGAGTACCTGTCCCTTGACACGGCAAAGCTCGCCATCTATACCACATCCATTGTGAGTGTTTGCACCAGGTTTAAGCTTAACTGACTTCACCTGTGCCAATGTCAGATCACCATTAAAATCGAATCAGCATTCTTATTAAGAAATAAAAGGCTTTTGTGGAAATAAATGGAGCAGCTGCTTTCGCAAGCAAGTGCTCTTTTTTAAGGGAAGCCCTCAGTGGTTCATGACAAGAGCTGATGCAAGGCCCAGCCATTCTGTTTGAGGTCTCAAATGATCGAGGTCAACAAGAAACACAGAATTAACATCGTGCAACTTAATTAACAAGCTCAAGAACTCCATTTGGGACATGTTTATCATAAGAATGATTTCCCACTAAAAAGGATGCAAAACATGAATATACAATGGAAGATGCGAGCATGCTTAAGTTGATGCGAAACTATGACTTAGATCTAGCTTAAAGTTATTCAGAATCACCAAGTAGATGATGCGATAAAGATTAGTACCCCTATGAAATATATTTACCTCCCAAAAGTCGAAACAAAGCTGCTACACTAGTGCAAAAAAGGGAGAGATGGACAATAGCTTGAGCAAAGGATGCAGTTAAAATACCTTTACATATTCTACATAGGGCAAAGAAAGATGGCGACCGAATTGCAGAAGTATGAAAAATCTCAGCAACTTCCATCTTCCCTTTCCGCCAACTAAAAGTAAGTCCAAACTGTTGTCATCATGGGTGGCTTTCGGTGCAACAACCTGTGAACTCAAACTCTGCACTGTCTTGCAGGAGTGATTGCATACTAGGACACCGAGAAAGTGTCCTTTCCTAACTACCCATTTCTCATCCAAATTTGGCACAAGTTCCATTGGCGCTCCAATTTCCCTGTCCTCTTGTGGTCCAGGAAGTTCAATGGGGGGGTCAGGCTCCCAAGTTAGCTCGTTGTCCCATTTTGGCCCAGTGTCCCATTTTGGTTCAGAGTCCCAAATAGGTCCTGGATCTGATATTGTTGAGGAAATGTCTTCCTTGTCATGCATTGACGGGGCTGCCCAAGATAACCGTGTGTCATTAGTGGAGGTCACACCAACGGAATTTCTTTCAGTTCTTGCTTTGGACCTGGTTCTTGGCCAGAACGATTCCATGATGCGGTTGTGGGTGTAGCACTTCTTCAGGTTCAGAAACAATATAACTTCTACCCAGAGACAAACGTTTTGCTTTCGGATCAAGACCACGCACATAGTCTGACGGTTCAGTGCTTGCAACTGTACTACCTGATGTATCACCATCCCCAAGTGACATCCGGCTTGGAGTCATAATAGAATCAATACTGGACAAGCTGGAGGCTCGAGGAATTCCTTCTCTCTTTGATCTGCTGTGCATTACATCAGTATAGACATTAGACAACTGGGTCTTGCCTTGATCTGTACCTTTTCCATTCGCTGTGATCTCCTTTGACAAAGGAAGATATTCTAACTCATAAAAGTAGCTAGGCAAACACAAAAATTTCAGTATTCCAGCGACGAAATATCGAAGAGGACCAAATTTCTTTTGATATTTCTCAGAAAGTTCCAGGACTGCAGCAAAGTAAAAAAGAAAATTTTCAGCTTCCTTCTCAATTTTCAACATTCACTGATGCAAATATTGTATAGTGGACAGACAAACTAAATTTCAATGAGCAGTCAATTCAAATAGGAAAAATGACAGGGGGGGTCCACATGTCATAGACACATCAATGACATATTGGGGATTATAAGTTTTCTCAGTTGCAAGGAAGTTCCAATTCAGAAACATAATCTTTCGCAATAAGAAATTGGACCCCGATCTTGAAAGGCATGAAGAATAGTGATAATGTGCTATAATTTGTATATAAAACTTTTTATCACACAATAAATAAAGGAAAGCTAATTACCACAGGCTTAGCAAACTCATACTGTCAACGCACACAGTTCTAGTTACCACAGGCTTATTCACAGTTCGGAATTTGGATGATCTCCTGTGGTCGGTAAAAATGCAATTCAGGACCTATAACATATTTCAAATTAATAGAACTCAACAATATATTTTTCCTTGACTGGTGTGGGAGCTTTCGAACCGGATACGTCCATTTTTTGGTGTGCCTAGCAAATTGAATATGATGTTTAACGTAAAAATTTGCTCTAGTAAATTGATGACACAATGATTTCCCATACTAAATTGTAAAGGGGTGATTGAATCACCACACCAAAGTGCAAGCTAAATCCTAGAATTTATTTAAGGCACATGAGCTTACGGTATTCTTTCAAAGTAGAAAAATGTAGCATCCAACAAGTAGACCAGTTACATTACGTGTCCAAATAATCAGAACTAAAAACACTGAAACGAAATAAATATAACAACTTAGATATAAGGTTACCATCACTAATAAATCCATAGTATGAAACAGTTGAGCCAAAGTGTATTTGTCCAGACTGAATCCACTCGACCGCCAAAATGTCTAGAGCTGTAAAGCCACCCTGTTACGAAGGAATTCTCCTCATGAGAACATGATTTATTAACAGCCTTATTTTTAAAAAATCAGATTAAACAAAATTACTGAAACTCTACTCAAATAGACAAATAGTAATGATAGTGATGGAAGCTCTGAGAAAAAAAAAGAAACTAGGAAATTAGGAATACCTTAACAATTAATAATGATGCAGAAATAGGATCTCTAACTCCCAAAACGGTCCAGACAAGTGAGTTATCAGAGCCTGCAGGAATTATTCCAACTGGAATTGATACAGCTTCTGTTCTATCACTTCTAATGAGAAGACCATTGAGCACCTGTAGAGCTACAAATGATGAGGTAGAAAATGTGACAATTATTCCTAACCAACTAGAATATGAACAGCAAGGTCAAACCTCATTCACAATTCCATCACCACCCACACATACAATTCCTGCAAAAGAAAAAAGTACCATTAAGACCAGATAAAATTGTTGCCTGTACCTTGCAACAAGAGAATCTGCATGCCTAATGTTCATACCATCAAGGTATGTGCTGAAATCAAATGTAGATACCAGAGATTTTGCATGCCCAGCATGAGTAGTTTTAACTACTTCCATCTGAAAACCTGCAAGCTGCATCAATTTTATTCGATTAGTGTAGTAACTAAAATTATCAACAAAAATATGTATGCACTAAAGCATAACAATATGCATATATTTTGACTCAAGCTAGTAATACTGAATCTGTCATAAATAAAATTTGCATTTATAAAGACAACATTTTATATTCCTTCTCAAGAGAGGACAATGCCACACATAAGCGGTTGTAACTGACTGCTGCTTTATTTTTTCTATCTAAAATGGTATATCGCTACTGCACTACCAGAAAAGGGCACTTAAATGGTCAAAGCATAATATATCAAACAGCTTTTTACTCCAGTCAAAGTGCTGCATTCATCATTCCATGCTTACACTAAAGAGTAAATAAGGATGAAGAGATTAACAATTTGTAGATGTGGCAATCTAAGTAATTTTCAATAACATCAAGAAAAAGATATGTATGAGTTTTCAGTTCACACATGCACAAATTCAAATTGAAATTATACAATAAGCCACATTCATACCATGACTAAGCATATCAAAAGCTTGGCAATTTCAAGTTGGACAAGGAAAGTCAACAAGCACATAAAAAGCAGAATGGTGAAAAGGAAGTTTTAAGAAAAACCCTATAAGAAAAAAATAGTTAACATAACTAGTCAAATCATTAGTTATTTATGCATTTGCATAATGGAGATATCAAAAGTACCTTAAATATAGGCTCTGCTTTCTCATGGAAAACTTTACTTGATCTACCATGTCCAGATCGTGGGTTCAATATAACAAGTACTCTTTGTGGGGATTTGCATTTAATCGGTGGCTGATCGAAAAAAGACTCACTGAGGGGGTTGTCTGAGTCTTGATTGATACTAGATGCTCCAGGGCCAGGTAGTAGATTTACATATATGCTTTGTTCAGCAAAGCATGTCACCCACAAAATGGCCTCATCAAGGGTAGAGGCTATAAAGCAGAAGTCTGTCTGAACTCTGCGTGTCTTTCCAAATAAAAACTTTTTAGTTGGGTATGCATGCACTGTAAAATATTTGACTCCAGAATTATATGATACCTACCAAAATATAGACAGAGCACAAAATATCAGTGAAATAATCAACAAAGCCAATTAAAAACAGAGACAAATCTTATTATCTGAACTTACAGAGATGACATCCTCCAAGAGTAGTAGTGCAGAGGAGCCCCAGATCAGAGCTTTACTTGTGAGTCTAGCATCAACTGCACCAGCTTTTCCATTTGCTGGTAACTGATTATTATCACTAGTACTTTTATTTTTCTTATCAAAAATAAGCTTTCCAGCATACACTTCATAACCTAGAAAATTGGACCTTTCATCTGCCGCATCAATTTTGTGGTCGTGGCTTTTTCCTTTCTTAACATCTTTGTCATCAATAACCAAGTGTTTCTGCCTTAAAGATCTTGATTTGCTTCTTTTCTCTTGAGTACTGGGCGAGGAATGTTGTCCAGCTGACTTTTGAGAACGCCTACTAGAACGGCGGCTAGATTTCTGGGATGAGCTTCTAGAAGTAGGATTTTCAAGCTCACTTCCGTCCATTTCTGTGTGTTAGACAGCACTTTAGAACATTGGTCTGGGCAGTGAATTATATACAGCTTCAGGGGTGGATGAGGCATCACAGCTCCAATGCCATATGAGAAGGTAAGTATGATTACATAAGCTGCAGTAAAAGTACAGAGTTATGCAAGTGTCTGGTCCATATAGTAGCAAGTGAGCTCCTACAAGTTTCATTCCCATAAACAAACAAGAAGGGTAGAAATATAAATGCAAGCTCCTTGACCTATTGCATTCCTAAGCACATTCAACAAAACAAAAAAAAATGTCTGTAGGAGTAATTTCATGTCAACAGTCTTTTGGAATATATAAGTATGCACCCTACATGTTTTATTGTACGAACAGATGTCACCATGGTCCAAGTATCATATCAAGCTCAATCTGTAATCTTGTGTTCAGCATTTGAGCTACTAGCCTGTTATGCTTAACTTTTCGACTGTAAATTGTTAGAAATTGATCTAGGGAATTAGATGTATTTCTTCCTGCAGCCTACTCCTTGAATACCAACATCAAGAATTCAAAATGGACCTTAAAAAAAATGACGGGTCAACACTCTGCTGAATTATTATCAGAGGAATCATCTGCCTACACAAACGCTTGAGGAAGATGACCCATGTCATCAAACGCACCCATGATCCTTTCACCTCGCTCCCATAAGTGGTACAGTATATCAACGACAGCTCTACAAAACACAAGGTCTTGGGATGCCAACACCAAGCATCTCTCCCAAACATTTGAGGACCCGCGCTATCGAATGAAAAGTCAATGAGCAACAACACACCCGGGACTGTATCCAAAACAACTACTAGTGATGCAGCATAACAAAGGTGCTCACAATCCGTCGTTTTCATCCAGGCGCAGGGAACGCGGAGAACTAACAATCGCAGTCGCAGCACACCACAAGCACCTGCGAACTACTAGCACCAGATCTCCCCCGCAACACATCTCAAAATGCCACGCGCGCACCGTATCTCAAGCCGCGCCGCTATTCGCAGAGCACCGAGCCCCCCGGACAGACAGACAGACTCGAAGCAGGGGGGCAGAGGAGGGGAACGACGAGCGGCATCACCAACCGCACCTAACACGTAGTAGATTCCGCCGCAAGGAAAGCACCAGCCGAGCCGGATCGAAACCTCGCGAGGGGGAGGGGGAGGGGGGACGTACCGAATTGGAACCCACCCGGCGTGCGGTCGGATCCGGCGATGGAGCCTCCCCGCGCCGGATCGAACCGGCGGGTCTCTTGGAATCGCAGCACCGCCCGCCGCCGCCGCCGCCGCCGGGAGCTGGTGGAGAGATACTTGCGGGGTGCGAGCGCGAGGAAAGGGGAGCCCGCGCGCGACGCGGTGGCGACAGGGAAGCAGGGGGTGTCAGGTGACCTCAGGACGTCGTGCGCCGATTCGGTGGGTTTTAGCGAGGAAAAGGAAGGAAGGAGGCGGGGGAGGAGGAGGAGAGGAAAAGGAAAATGGCGTGCCGGACACGAGGCGGCGTCCCCGGCTGCTGCGGGATGGAGGCCGGCCGGTGCGGTGCGGTGCGGTGGGAGACGGGAGTGGGCGGAGAAGGAAGAGAGATGGAGGTGGAGAGCAGCTGGTGGGGTTGGGTGGGTGGCGGCGCCCGTCCGGTTTTTTTCCCTCGTTTCCACTGGTATGGTTCGTCCGGTTCGCCTCGTCCCGAGGTTTACGCGACGCTGCGTGCGCCCGCGTCTGCTTCTGCGTGTGCGGTGTTCTTTCCAACTGCGACGTGCCGGCGTGGTTGGCTGCCTCTCCTAGGGGTAGGGTGCCCTGTTTGACGACGACTGGCACGCTGGCGCCCGCAGAGATGTGACGAGAACCGCAAGGCGAAAGCGATAGTATCGTCGTTATTGGTTGCCCTACTATAAGTTTTCGTATTTGTAAAAAATACGTAACATTTGTATCTTGAAATAAATTTATTAAAAAAATTAGATTTAAATATATCTAACTACAATAATTTTATACCATAAATACTGATATATATTTTTATATATTTAGTTAATGTTGTTTCTCGAGAAACGAAAGTGGCAAGAAATTTTATCCAGAGCGGCGGAGACTAGATGAGAACGACACCTTGGTTCGGTTCATTTGTATTGTTGTTCTTTTTTAACCGCGTGGTGCTTTGCCGAGCTTCCGTAGATTACTCGAGTTATTTATTTACTGACGCAGAAGCATACCCGTTTAGTTCTGTGAAATTTTAGTTAAAATGGTAAAAGTTTTACATTGGGAAGCGTGTTCTGTGAGAGGTGGCACGGTCTCCGATGCGAAATTTTGAAAATTTTTGGAGAATGTTTAGTTCGTTGCAAAATTTTTGAGTTCCTACCCAAGGTCTATTAAGAGTATTAAATGTATGTTACTTATAAAACTAACTACACGAATAGACTAGAAATGGCGAGATGAATCCATTAAGCCTAATTAATTTGTCATTAGAGATTGATTACTGTAGCACAATGTTGTCTAATCATATCATAATTAGTTTCATTAGATTCGTCTCAAAAATTAAGGTAGGAATCGTGGAATAGGTTTTGTCATTAATTCATATTTAATACTCCTAATTAGTGTCCGGTGGTTAATGTGACCGGTAGTTGGTGAAAAAATTGGGAATTAAACAGGTGACTCGAATTGACCCAACAGCTTGCTCGGTCGGCGCGGTCACCGTATCTCGCTCGGCGGATCAAGCTGGCCCATCGGTGAAAGGTGACTCGAATTGACCCAACAGCTTGCTGTTCCCAAATTCGACGCGACAGTCCAAATTGGCCGGTTCAGTTTTGTCCAAAAAGGTCGCCGTATACTACTTGGGCCTTGTTTAGTTGGCTAAAAAGTAGTAAAAGTAACTCTTTCAACTCTCAGAAGACTCGAAGACGCTTCGTTTGTTTGTGATAAATATTATCCTACCATAGGGTAAATCCAAAAGATTCGGCTCGTGATGTACAACAGAACTGTGTGATTAGTAATTTTTTTACCTACATTTACTACTCCAAATATATATCTTTTGGTGTATTTAATGTGATGTGATGGAGAGAGAGTTGAAAAAGTAGCAAATTTTTGGCATCTAAACAATACCTTGGAAGTCTGGGCGCAGGTCGAGACATCGCAGGAATGGGAGAACATTGTCGGGCTGGCGTACGTTCCAAAACAGTGAATGCATGCGATTTCCAGTCCTGATGGCGAGTCAGACACTCAGATCATGCGCTCGTGCCAATATCGCTCAGCGGGCATCAAGCACCGACAGGTTCGTCCTCACCTCGTTAGCAATGTATAGAAGTACTAGTATTCTACGATAATGATATGCCGATTTGCTTTGGCTGTTGCTAAGCAAAGGATATTATAGCTTCGCAGTGCTTCCTTTTTGTCGTCCCTGACCGGACCTATCACCCAACTAATTAAAAGCAGCCCAACTAACAAAGGTTGCAACTGGGGAAGCTTGATCGATGGTACCAGAAATTATCGGGCACAGAATAGCTGAAAATTTGTACTGGTTATTTCTCACATCTGAATTATGTGGTCAGGCTATCATACTTTCACATACTGTCTGTGTTTGTAATCTCGTAGTGCTGGATACATGGCTCATATCTACCAATTTAATATGAATAAATTTTGCATCTTGATTAGATGGATGGATCAAAATGGCTGGATCGAGTGATTGGACGGCTGGTTCACATTCTGGTGTGCCGTGTGCGTGCTACAGTAAAGCGTGTCCATGGTTTAGCATTCGGGGTGGAGTTCTACTCAAATAGTCGTGCTTAGCATTGAACAAGGCCTTCCGTGAAGTAGTCCGTGATCTGGAGCTGAAAGAGTTAAATTTGCGGGGGCGGAAATTCACTTGGTCCAATAATCATACTCAAACTAGAATTGACAGAACCTTTTGTACGGTGGGTTGGGATCTGATGCTACCTAATGCACATCTACAAGCTCTCTCCTCCTGTGTGTCTCGACCTGCCCCTTCTCATAGCCAGCGTACATACCGTCCTTGTAGAGGTTTTCGTTTCGAGGCTTTTGGCACCACCTTCACAGGTACCGAGATGTAGTGAAGGAGGCCTGGGAGAAACAAATTGTGGCCACTAACCCTTTCCTCAGGCTTCACACTAAGATGCAGCGCACAAGCAAGGCACTTCAATCTTGGGCCAAGGGGATTATTGGAAATAGCAAGGTTTTGTTGTGCGCGGCAAAAAAAATGATTGAAATCCTTGACATTGTCCAAGAATTCAGGTTGCTGTCACATAGTGAGGTTACTTTGAGAAGAGATTTAAAATTGAAAATTCTGGGGCTGACTACCGTTCAAAAGCTTAGGGCCAAACAAACTTCAAGACCGACAAGAATCAAGGCAAACTCTTCTTTATGCAAGCAAATGGAAGGGAGGCATAAGAATACAATCCATCGCTTGCGATCACAGGAGGAACCTGCTATTCACATGAACATAAGGAAGATGTCCTGTTTCAACATTTCAAAGAATCATTTCGATTGCTCACCTTTCGAGGAACTTTTCTCTTAATTGGGAGGAGATTGGGTTGCACAACCATGATTTATCTCACTTGGAGGTAGCTTTCTAAGATGAAATTTTGGAGGTTGTCCAGACATTTGCAGCGAAAAGGCCCCCGGCCCGGGTACATTGGGATGTTCCTCAAGGCGGCTTGGCAAGTGATCAGTGGGGATCTCATGCTAGCGTTTCAGTTTTTCTATCAACAGCATGACCAACAATTTTCAGCACCTTAACACAACACATCTTGTTTTGCTACCAAAGAAGGCAGATGCAAGGACAGTACATGACTTTCGGCCGATCACTTAATCCACACTTTTGCAAAGTCGATCTCCAAATGTTTGGCAAATAGACTTGCTCCTGAGCTTAATTCCCTTGTCTCTAGAGCACAAAGCGCTTTCATCAAGAAAAGAAGTATTCAGGACAATTTTTTATATGCCCAAAATCTAATTCGGTCGCTACAAAGACACAAGAAGAAAGGGTTGTTTCTGAAGCTGGATATCGCCAAGGCTTTTGATAGTGTGCGCTGGGATTATCTTCTTAAGGTGTTACAACAGTTGGGCTTTGGGGCAAAATGGCGGAACTAGGTATCTATCCTGCTGCGTTCTTCCTCGACTTCGGTGTTGTTGAATGGATCAAGAGGACCGTGGTTTAAACATTTCACCGGGCTGAGCCATGGGGATCCTCTGTCCCCCATGCTATTCATTCTCGCCATGGAGCCCCTTCAGAGGATGCTGTCGGTGGCTGTTGAGGATGGATTGCTGACTTTGCTTGCCAGTTCTGCAGCAACCTTCCGTGTGAGCATGTATGCTGATGATGCAGCGGTTTTCATCAACCCAATCAAGGAAGAGGTAGAGGTGGTGGCAAAGATTCTGGAGTTTTTCGGACATGCTTCAGGTCTGGTGACGAACAGAGATAAGTGTGCTGTGTTATTCATTGTGAGGATGTCGATCTCTCAGATGTCATGGCGTCCTTCTGCTGTCCTATTCAGTCTTTCCCTTGCAAGTATTTGGGTCTGCCGTTGCATTTCAGACAGCTTGGTCGTGTTCAGATACAACCTCTCATTGACAAGATGATGAATAGATTACCTTTGTGGAAGGGAAGATTCTTGAATAGGGTTGGCAGGCTTAAATTGGTCAATTCGGTACTTTCCTCTATTCCAACTTACTTCCTCACTATTTTCTCTCTGAAAAAGTGGGCTTTCAAGAAAATGGATAAAATTCGCAGAGGCTTTCTGTGGAAAGGGACATCGAATGTGAGCGGTGGTCACTGCTTGGTTCGCTGGACAAAGGTCATGATGCCCAAAAGATTTGGGCGGCACAGGCATCTTGGATCTTAAGAGTTCGGTTAGGCGCTTGTTGAGGTGGCTTTGGTTTGAGTGGTGGCGGGCCGGACCGTCCATGGGTGGGCACGGAGGTACCACCGCAATGACATGGATCGACAATTCTTTAGGGCCAGTACGGTGGTTACTGTGGGGGATGGTCAGCGTGCTAGTTTTTGGGACTCTTCTTGGCTCGATGGCAGGGTGCCGAGGGATATTGCACCTAATATATTTAAGCTGGCATGGAGAAAGACGAATTCGGTGGCAACTGATCTCCAAAACCAGAATTGGGCGAGAGGTCTGTGGAGGATGACCAATGCGGAGGAGATGGTAGAGTTCATCTGTTTGTGGGATATGTTACACCGGGTTCAACTATCAGATGCTTCAGATTCTATCAGATGGCGTTGGACACCAAATGGAACTTACAATTCGAAGACCGCGTACAGAATCCAATTCCAAGGATCATTTTGCAGTTCAACACAAAAGCTTTATGGAGTGCCCACGCCGAAGGGAAGCACAAGTTCTTCAACTGGCTTCTTGTGCAAAGCAAAGTTCTCACTACAAATAAACTCCTTGCCCGGAATTGGCCATGTAACTTGACTTGCATTCTCTGTGATCAGGCATTGGAAACGGCTATGCATCTGTGTTTACACTGTGTTTTTGCTAGGGAAGTGTGGCATCTGGTCGCTTCCTGGTCAGACGATTTAGTCCAGCCACCGGCGCTTCTTCTGTCGTTGGAATCTTGGTGGAATAGTTCGCTCAGAGGGAGACCACAGCATCAACAGTGTCAGATTGCAGTGATTCAGATGTACACAACTTGGAACCTTTGGAAAGAAAGGAATAGAAGGATTTTCGACGCCTTTTCCTGATCGCAAGACTCGTGGTTCTATCTGATTAAGCAAGAAATGCAGCTCAGGGAGGTTGCAATGAGGGCTACAGCCGGAGTCATAATTTCTTAGATGTTAATATACTTTTCGAGCTTGGTGTGTCTTAGTTTCTTTTGTAATCACAACCTTGTAAGAACTGGCATGCTTCTTCTTCTTATATGACATGGCAGTGCTCCTGCCTTTGATTTCAAAAAAAAAGTATAACGAGAGCGTTTGACTACCTGAAAGCGTTGCAGGTTTTCTGAATTCTTTTTCGAGGAAATGCACGTGTTCAGAATTAAAAGGCAGAATAGCCAAATTCATCCATGAACTATCGGTAAAAGCTCAGTTTCGTCTCTGAACTAAAAAAAAGAGTCAATTCAGTCCCTGAACTATCCAAATAGGCCCAACTTTGTCCCCATGCTCACGTCGTTCGCCGTCCGTCACTCCCCGTCTTCCACACGCGAGGAAGAGCAAGCAGAGGAAAGCAGAGGAAGAAGGGGGCCGTTGATGTGCGCCACCGACGCCAGCGCTTGGGCCAGTGCATGCTTCGGCGGGAGCATCGACACACGCGGTCGTCGATCCCATCACCGCCGGCGCGGGGATGCGGAGCGACACCATCTCGCGGAGCATAGACGCGGCCGCGCACCCGCGGAGGAGGAACTCGAAGTCGGCGCCAGAGCTAGACCAAGCTTCCCTCCCGCCACCGCGGGCTCCCTCTCATGCGTCGCCTACCGCGCTGCTCGTCGCCAACTCCGGCGGTCCTCACCTCCTCCCTTGCGTCGCCCGCCACGCTGGGTGCGCAACCTCCACCGAGGCGCGACGCGACATGGTGTGGGTCAGGCCACCCCGCTGCGTGTAGCTTCACCGCCCTCCGCCGACGGAAACGATCGCGGCGGTTGAAGGTTGTGTCAAGCCGGGCACCCTCGCCTCGCCTACCGCTTCTCGGCCGTACAAGTATGCGACCCTCTCAGTGGAGGAGATGATGAAGGGCAACAACGACGAACGCGCCAAGAACGAGGTGCTCCCGGCGAGCGCGGCAGTGATAGCTGAAGCCCGTGACGCCGACGCTAACGCCGCCCACCGAGCCCGATGTGATCAACACCTGGGAGCTCATGGTCGAGCTTGAGGACGACAACGTGCCGACACCGCGCACCGTGCACCAGAGGTTGTCCTTCAACGAGTCGTGCGCGGGTGGGTCGTTGTGGCTGCCTGGTGGCGAGCGGAAGGCGGTGGTGTACTTCACGAGCCTCCACCCCTGTGTTGCCTGCCGCGCAACTCGTCGCTAATCCGGCGCGCCAGCCGACAAACCGGCTACCGGCCTCGCAGCTACGCCAGGGTTTGCAAGGATGGTGTGGTTCGGCCGACCGTCGGCGCCTCGTCTTGGCACCGCGCCTCGTATATCTTTGTAAGTAGGCATACGGCAGCTGGATTTTGACGGCGGCCGGCGGCGGCGTCGTGCGTGACGTGAGCGACGTGAGCGTGGAGCGTGGATGAAGTTGGATCTATTTGGATAGTTCAGAAACTGAATTGACCCTTTTTGAAGTTCAGAGACGAAACGGAGCTTTTGACTATAGTTCAGAGATGGATTCGTCTATTCCGCCGAATTAAAAAGAGAGGGAATAAATGAGTAGCAAGCGGGTTAAGATTGCTCCCAGTAATGGGCTTAAAAATCGGTGACAAAATCACGAAGTACGAGAGGCAACTCGCGTGACCGTATAAAGGCCTACCGGATCATATGGGTGGGCTCGTAGTAAGTCTTTCGCTTTGTGAAGGAACTGGCCTTTTCAAGGCACAGGCCGAAAAAGCCACACGGGCCCTATCTGGGCCGTAATGCTGAAACCATCGTCTCTCCTCCTTCCTCCCCAAGCAGCAGCAGCCAGCCATCCCCCATCCTCACCCAAAAAACGCACGCATCTTGATCGAATTACTTTCGGCCTGATCAATCATGCATGGCTCATGAGCTGTGTGTGAAGCCATGGCGATCCGAAACCAATTCTTCTTGTGTCAGAAGCCTGCTTATTAAAGGCTTAAAGCATCTTAGCTTGCTGTCCCCCTTCTTTTCCTCCAGCTTCGTTAACTTTACCGTACAAAGCTCGTCCCCTTTCTTTCACGACACACTGCAGAAAAAAAAAGTAGCCGCCACCGCCATGAATCTTCTTTCCGAGCATTCGCTGTAACTGTCCATAACGGCACTAAAACTTGGTTACCTTCACGATGCTTCGTCTTGACACATTTCATTTCTCTTTCAAAAACCATGCATCCTGCGAAATCCAGCCTCGTTCACCCGTAATAATCACAGTTGCTGATCTTCTTTCCGCTACACAGGCGCGCTACCGAGTAGTAGGAGTCAGACTAGGAGTAGGAGTAGGTGCTGTGTGTGTATCACGACGAGTCGTTTTCGCCGCGGGAAAGCATATTTTTCGTTCAGCACGAGCCGGCAAGGCAAACGCCCGCTTTGATCCATCCGGCCGACGAGTACTGAAATAATGGAGCCCCCGGAGAAAAGGCAAAAGATTCCTGGAGAGATATCATCAGAGGGCACGCTCTGATGGTACAGTAACCCCACGAGAAGCCGGGCCTCCCTCCCTCCCCTCGCCTCCTTTCGGGCGCAAACATTCTCTATCGATCGGCGCCGTGCCTGCCCACTGCGGCACTGCCCAAGCGCACGCGGCAGCGGCGGCCGGCCGGCCAAGCATGCATCGCAGTGGTTCAGACTAGTAGAAGGGATATTAGATTAGGATAGTCATCAATCATGGTACTGGTACTGGAAATATAAATTACTCCCGGCAAGACTGCAAGAGGCAGCAAAGTACATCAGTTGCAGGGATTTCAGGCAGGCGGCTGCTGCTGCTGCTGCAAACTGATGCCGCTCTCGGAATCATGGCCGAGTCATGGGCCCATTTTAATACTCCCTTGATCCCTTGATCCGTAGATCTGCAGCAATCAGCCGCAGGCGTAGCAGGCTAGCAGCTGCCTGCCCTGCGCCTGCGCCACGCCGTGCCTTTTATACTGTTTAATTAGGTCCTGATTAACACGCTTCGATGAAAAAATTTCACTATTTTCACCAAAATTTTTAACAACTTCTCCTCAGTAAAATAAGTTCATCTCACATTTTATGAACAATGTTGTAAGTTTGACCGGGATATATAAAATAATATTAATATTTGTGTCTCTAAACAAGTTTGTCATGAAAATATATGACATGATTAATCTAATAATATTTATTTAGTATCATAATTATTAATATTTTTAATATATATTTGGTCAAACTTTAAAGTGTTTGACTCGATCAAGACGTAGACGCTGCTTATTTTAGACGAGAAAACTGTCTAATTGGCTGAAATTTTGACAAAATTAATGAAATTTTTTGTATTGATTTGCGTGCAAAAAAGAGAAAAAAATAAGTAAAATTTTGTTGACATATAGGTAAAAAAAAATTTTGAAACCTCGCGGAACTAAACGGGAGGGCCTCAGATGCTCCTCCTCTCCTCTCCTCGACCTCCAACTCCAAGTTGCCGCCGAGCACGGCGCGAAGCCGTGAACTGGTTCACCTGGTGAATGGATCGCCGTCACGTTGTGACCACAGTCACAGGCGCCAACCGGCAGGAAACGAACGTGGACGAGGTGTCGAATCCGCGGGCCGGACAGGCAGCAGCACACGGCCAGTGGGGAGTTGGGCTGTCAGATCTGGAGGCGAGCTGAGCATGCCCCGTGATTGGATCTCATCATCATGCTCGCTCTCATGGCTGTACTGTACTGTACTGTACCACCGCCAGAACTCGTGCTCGTGCCTCTCGCTCCCACGCGCGTCGTCGCCCCGTCCGTCCGTCCGGCCGCCGGGCCAGTCGATCGCGTCGTGCCCAGCCAGTTGCCTCTCCGCGACTGCCCTAGGGGACTGGTGGTACATTCAGAGGCCAAGGTGAAACAGGAGAAGGGAGCGGACGAGAGGCCATAAATGTGCACGTAGTAAACAGCCGGAGCTACAGGCTATAGCCGTAATTAAACGGAGCTTGGGGATTATTGCGGCGTGCGCCTGCCGGATTCTGCCGACGATCCCCATCGGTTTCACGTGCCACCGGGGGCGCACGGCGCGCATGCTTGCGGACCCGGAGGGACAAGGGCGTTGGCGTGCCCTCTCGCCCCTCCCGTCGTCAGTACTAAGCCGGCGTCCGCCCCACTGCCCCCGTCCTTCCACGCGACGCGTGCCTGGGGGGAAAAAAGTCGCTCCGATCCGTCCTAACTTTGCGCCTGTCTGTCGGCGGCGGAGCGCTCCCGCGAGACGGCGAGTAATGGATTTGCCATGCACGTCGCCGGCTTTTCCACGGGAGGTTGGTTGTCGACGGTTGTGGGCAGCCGGCCGGCGAACCCGTGCCTGGCCTGGGCTTTGCATCGTCGTGGGCGAGGGATGGGAGCCATGTGGTGCCGTGCACCTCGTCATGCGCAGCGCTGGGGTGATCGGGATCGACGTTAATTTGGTCGATGCGCGCGATTGGCATTTGCTACTTGCTACTCGCCTAGTACACCTTTGGGGAACCAGATTCACAGGTGGCGAGGTACAGGAGGGATCATATACTATTGTTCGTTCAAACGATGCCCGCCCGCCCGCCCGGGGACGACGGCCACATGGCTATATTCCTGGACGGATCGACGGATCGCTCTCTCTCTCTCTCTCTTTACGCGAGAGGCCCTGGCGTGTGATTGTTGTTAGATTCGGCTCTGATTGATGGAGGGGATTGTTTGATTAAGGTACCAGTAATTAATTCCCCGGAAGCCCAGCAGCCTGCGCTAACAACACCAGCTTAATTAGCTCGCGCGCCGGCATGTGACGCTACCTCGCGTGAACAGTGCCCCCAGCTCATCCGCCCGTATGAGCTTGCGTGGGCGCGGCACCGTACCGTTGGCGTGAACCGTGCGCCCGTACGTGTCGGTAACTCTCTGCTGGCTCGATCGGCGCGCGTTCATGGGCGCGCGCGCGCACCGGCCGGCGCCCACGCAGAAGGTGTGCGCGGTTTTACGTCACGTAACTGGTTCAGCTAGCTAATAGAGTAGCTGTCTTGCCGGATCATTTCTTTCGGTGGATACCGATTGATCGATCTCTTTGGCGTGGAGCGGTGGGGTGCGCGCACGATCCGATCGACCGGTGCTGCTCTGTCATCATCTTCCATCGATTTGCCAGTGAGCAGCGCATCTAACGACGATGGGGACAGTGTCGCGCGCCCGTGAGCTGGAGTAGTAGTGCGTCGTCCGGACAGACGGACAGACTCTCATGGACAATGGCTGTTCTTCCTCGAGCTCCCCTTTGGTCGTCCATTCATCGAAGCATTCTAGACGTGACAGCAGCGTGACAGCGGCGAGGGGCAGGGCCGGCACACGCGCGTGCGCACGGGTGGTGGCGGCCGGAGTCCGGAGGAGATGTCAGATCAGCGCCACGCACGCGCATATGCGTGCTCGGAACTACAGCACCGCGCTTTGCATCGCACTTAGACCTGAGAATTCCACGGGTCGGGCCGGATTCGGGGGCGGCGAAAATCATGTGACGCCCAGGGACGTCGCTCGATTCGGGCGGGCTCACTCCGCGCATTTTATAGTGTAAAGTAATTAAAACAGCATTTTGGGCCGGCTCGCAAAAATTGCGAACGAGATCTGCCCACGTCAGTCAAGCGGGCGGCGGCGACCGGCCAGCGGGCCGGGTCGGGCCGGGCCAAAAATGTTCAGGTATAATCGCACTGTCCCCCCGCCCGGTTCTGGTAAATGCCGCCGATGCTGGAAAGGCCAGGGCGGACCGAGCTCTTGAGCGGCTAGCCAGCGAAGCAGGGAGGGAACAGGGTAACATGCGCGGCGCAATGCGGTTCGCTCGTCGATCCGTCGTCCATCCATCCAATCCATCGACCCAACACCACCCGAAGATCATCAAAGCGCTTTTGTTTTGTGGCCGGATCGCACAACAGCTACAGCTACAGGCGGGCGCCCTTGGCCGCAAAAGCGCCCGGCCGGCCGGCTTGGTGGTAAACATTGATGGGAGTCGGGAGAGGTTGAAGCGCGAAACAAACAGGGTCATGTGCTCGCATGAGCGCGGATCGGAGCCGAGTGAAAGCCGGCAGAACGAGCTGGCCAGGCGCGCCAAGTTGCCTGCGTTCTGTACGTAGTTTGGCTGGCCCAGCAGGTGTGTGTGCTACCGCGTCATGGTTGGAATCGAACGAATTCTGAAGCTGTGCCACCGCTTGTTGCCTGAATTTTCATCCACAAGTGGCATTTTGACATGAACCCAAGTGACGGTTAGACAACCCATCGATCTGCTTGCGAGTTTCGTTCGCTTCTAGACGTCCAGATGCGAATGCGATCTCTCTGCACATGCACATAAAGAAAGAAGAGGCGGATCAGTGGAGGAACCGAAGCGAGCGAGGAGAGAAGAAAAAGACCAGCAGCTAGCGTGACGGGAGTGGTCCCCGACCGGCGATCGGAGATGGCGCGACGCATCCAAGGAGGTGAGAGCGAGCGACGCTTTGGTGTACAGACTGGAGGGAAGGGGGGTGGTGGCCCGACGACGCTCTCTCTTGTGGGCAGGCACGGAGTGGAGCTCGTAACTTCCACGGCAAACTTTGGGCCCATGGTGCATGGTCCCCGGATAAATAATCCACTGGATATATGTGCTGACTGTGCAAGGTCAGGTAACCGGGAAAAATGGATGAGCCTGACCTGTAACTCCACGGCCGATGTCGTACTCGTACGGTCGTACCCATCACTCACTCATATCGACTGCTGCCACTGACAGCGTCGTTGTTGAGCAAAAAAAAAGCCACTCGAGAAGAAAATCTCCCAGTGTTGCTTGCTTCGAGGAAGGGGACTTCCCGAGTGTCAAACGCACTCGGGAAGAGAGACACTCGGGGAAGAGAGGCACTCGCGTACGAAAAGTGATACTTAACGGCGCAAATGGACGGAGCTATTTTAAAAACACTCTTCCTCGAGTGCCTCACGCTCGGGAAGAGCTTCTGCTCGGGAAGGGTCTCTCCCGCAGAGGAAGACACTCGGGGAATAATTTTTTTTTTAGTTTTTTTGTCCCAATTTTTTTGTGAGGCCATCCCACATTATTTGAAACTTCTTGTTCAAATTTGTGGTAATTTTAAATTATTTTGGTATATTTCATTTGTTTTTTTCTTTTCGTTGAATTTTTAATACTTGAATTTGAGCTGGTGCATGAAGTAATCAAATTTCTTAATTCAAAAAATGATATTCATTATATTTGGTGTATGTTGAGGTCGTATCTAGGAACTCACATGAAATTTCGAGCATCTTGTTGTCGTAACATGACGAACAACTTGCGGGAAAAGTATTTGTAAATTATATAAAATCCGAACGAAGTCCGAAAATTATGAAACTTGTCTGGGTGTCATGGCTGTGTAACAAAATTGCGACGTCGGATGCCTAAAACCTAGACATCTCCACATGTGATCAATGTGATAACACACAGAGATGTCTGGGTTTTAGGCATCCGACGTCCCAACTTGCTCGAAATCTTCTCAATTCTTGCACACAACCTATACATGTGATGACACGATGCCCCGACAAGATTCGTGATTTTCGGACTTCGTTCGGATTTTTTTGTAATTTAGAAACACTTTTTCCGCAAGTTTTTCGCCATGTTACGACAACATGATGCTCGACATTTCATTTGAGTTCCTGGATAAGGCCTCAATATACACCAAATATCATGAATATCATTTTTTGAATCAAGAATTTTCATTACTTCATGCACCTGCAGTTTAAATTTGAAGTATTCAAAAAAATTCAACAAAACGAAAAAAACTAACGAAATATACCAAACAAATTCAAACTTACCTCAAATTTGAGCAAGGAGTTTCAAATAATGTGGGAATGTCACCAAAAAATAGGGCAAAAAAAAAACTTTCAAAAAAATAGTTCCCCAAGTGCCGTTGCTGGCACTCGAGGAAGAGACCCTTCCCTGAGTGCCAGACCTGGGGCACTCGGGGAAGGCCCCACGGCGCTCGCGGAAGATAGGGCAGCAGGCCCACATTCCCGCCGGCCCATTTACTCAACCCTAAACATATTAACCCCCGCACCCCCAACCCTCCTCCCTCAGACGCCGCCGCCCGCAGATCCACGCCCGCCTCCTCAACGCCTGTCGCGCGCCCGCTGCGCCCGCCCAGCCGGCGAGCCCCACCTCCGCCGTCCGCCCGCCCCCAGCGCGCCCGCCACCGCAGGCGGCGAGCCCCACCATGGCCGTGAGGTCCCGGCGGTCGTGGAGAGCTCAGCGCACTGAGGTCCCCACTCGAGCTCCCGCCCGGATGCCGAAAGAAGGCGTCAGGGTGGGCGAGCCCTGCAAGCGGGCGGCGGTGAGCCCCGCAAGCGGCGGGCGTCGGTGAGCGGCGGCAGCGGCGTGAATAAGAAGCCCGGTGAGGTGCCGCCGGCGCCGTGTCGAAGCGAGCTTGCAGCGTGGTGGGTCGCCGTCGCGGGGTCGTTCAGACGAGGATGCGTGCGGAGGCCGCTTGGTGCTACGAGTGCCACATGGTGGTGGATCCGGCAGCGGCAGCGTCGATGAGGGCCACCACCGCCGTGTGCCTGCCCGATCGGCGAGATCTTTGTCGGCAGGAGAGCCTGCACATCCACCCGTCCATCAGGCACGCAGGTACGTAGTATTACTTGTGAATTTCATTCAATTCTTGTGCAAATTTACTTGCGAACATTGTTGGGTTGGTCGGTGGTAGACTCATCTTTGTGTCAAAGTGAGAGTACCTGCTGCTTTGCTTTTGATGGTTGTTTTTACTATATATGTCTCATGACTAGCCAGCATACTAGCACTGTAGAAAAGCAAAGCATGCATCAAAGTGTAGTGGCAAAAACAATATTTAGGCCTTGTTCTAATTGGAACTTTGCATATTATACAAATTTTACCATACAATGTGACATTTCTCTTTCTCCCTACTTTTTTTTCTTTTTCCTTCCTTTTATTGTTTTTGCCGTAGGAGCCTTCTACCTTCATATCACTGTTCCTAATCATTCTGTTATTGCAACTCAAGTCAGTATCAGTTCACTTCTACATGTAAAAAAAAGTTCCTATAATTAGCCTACAATGGCACAATGCACTTGACCTTGCACTTTGAACTGTAACCATGTTTGAGCAGATCAGTGCACTTTCACAGTTTGGGAGATATAGTGTATGGGCTGAACTAGATTTGATCAATTGAATAAGAATCTGACAAGTAGCTGTGATTTTTTATGATTGACCTGCTAATGCTTATGTTACCTACTGCTGTGACTTTGAATAAGAAGAATCTGCCGTTTATAATTGAATGCTAATGTTGTTACCTACTAATGCTTTGATTTTTTTATGGACAGCTACAAACTGTCAGTCAGGTAGTTGCCTATGGAATATTGTATCAGAATTTGTTACTTGTAGATTGAGCATCCTGAATGACCATGATCAGATTTAACAAGTCAGTGATCGTCACAGCTATATGAAATGGGTGAACTATTAATGCACATATGCCTTTTTTCTGAATATGACAGCTTAACTGCGACTTTCATCTAAGCCTTAGAACCTATATGTCATTTTGTACAAGAATGCAAACTGTTGCTGGAGCTAACAAAATAATTTCTTTGTGAAGTCTGAATCTTTGATTATTGTTTGTGTTCTTTTTTTATTTCAGATTCTTTGCTATTAAGTACAAGCTCCACAGGTAGAAGCCAACAATTAGCTGCTCAACCATACTTGCATGCTGGTGAGACCATGAATTACATTCTGATTGAGTCAAATGATTAACAAATAGCCTCTAAGATAGATATCTTAATTGATCAGTCTCATCACTTTTGCTCAGCCTCATCACTTTTGCCATTACAGATTTAAAATTATTATAGTTTGCCATTCAGTGAGTTAAACTGTTATAGTTTGCTGCTAATTGCTTGTTGAACTTGTTCAAGTAGGTCAGCGAGCTAATTGCGAGTTTTTTTTAAAAAAAATTCTTCCCCGAGTGTTGCACTCGGGGAAGAGGTTTTTTTTATAAAAAAGTTGGATGGCGCCGACGGTGTTAAATCTTCCCCGAGAGCTAGCATGGCACTCGGGGAAGGCTTCCTCGAGTGCTCGAGATTTAGCACTTGGGGAAGGCCGTATCACCGTGAGAAGCATCCCCGGGAGCTCTTCCCCGAGTGTTGCACTCGGAGAAGCCTTCCCCGAGTGTTTTTGGGCCTTCCCCGAGTGTATTTGGCACTCGGGGAAGCGGGTGTGTCCCGTACTTATAAACTGCAGGGAAATTATTTTTGACTGCTACGATTTGACTCTCCCCACGTTGACTTCTCCTCGCTACCACAATAATCAAGCCTCCAAAGTACCGGGGGAAGAAAAGCGACGGCAAGCATTTCCAAATTCTCGCCGCCGCCGCCGGCGGTTCCCAAAGAGCCGTGCGATTAGCGGGAAAAGAAAGCGCCATCATCATATTTCCATGACTTAACCGAATGTGCGTGGGCCACGCCAACATGCACATGAAGGAGGCGCTTGACTTTGTTGCTCTTTTGTATACGTATTTCGTTCACGTATCATCGGATCTTAATAATTATTGTTTGTGGGGGGAATATATATAACCAGCGTCATGCGAGGCATGGTTCAATTAGTTTATTTTATCCTGGGTATCCGGCATGTAAATGATTAGCCTCGATCGCTAGCTAGCTAATTCACAGGTGAAATTAACTAACCGAAGCGAATTCTTTATGAGTTGCAGACAAACAAGTGTCTGCTTGGTTTGGATTATACTATGCAGGTACCCATCATGTCGTCCATGATTGCCTGCGTCGCTGTTGCAGGGGTTACAGCTGGTAAGTTGATCGAGCTTCATCGTGGACAGCTACGTTCTAACCGTTTGCTTATGGTGTACTATTGAAATTAGTTAACAATTTCAGCTTTGGTCGGCAAGAAATTCTCACTGATTACTATTCACTGATTTCGTAACTGAAACTGGGCAGTCTGCCGCTTTTAGAAATACTAGAAAATAATAACAGAGGAGAAATGGAGATCAGGATGGGCGGCTGCCCCTACACTGTCTGCTGACTAGATTATCTGCATCTCAACATCGACAGATCCCTGCATTCACCGGTGGAAAAAGATATATAGTACGTGGCCCCTCCCACAATACCGATTGTATTATTCATCGGTGAGTTATGATTTTTCTTCACATCACACAGTACGACATCTTAGGTGTACCTACAAAAGGTTGAATAGCCAAGACATATGCATGACCCGATGGCGCTATCGTTTTTGCTAGTTTCGTAACGCTTCCGTAAGTAACTTTGGAATGTTTATCTCCACCAAGTCCTTCAGATGAGATCATCACATTCCTCCTGCCTCGCCAATTGCAGATACAGGCCGGTGTGCCTTGCGCGTCTTGCCTACGGCACCGACGACCATGCGAACGGCATGCTCCTGCACACTGATCGAATCACCAAGAGATATCTGCAGAATCAAACACCGTCATGCAATGCATGCGTGTAAATGCAAAACGCCTCCGACTTTGGGAGAACATTTTCCCCCCTGAAAGAGTCATAGCTGCATATACAGTATATAGCAAGTCACCTCGTTGATCTTGTAAAAAGTTTGTCAATTAAGCAAGCTCATCAGTTAGTTGGCAGTTAATAAATAAAGCTCTTTTGTTTAATCCGCTGCCGCTGTATCCATTCGTGCCCGGCGGTCATCATCATTTATATATCTACACGGAGGTCTGCTTTTATAGTGCCCGCGCTCACAGCAAGCTTAGGCCGTAGGCTTAGGGTATCACCAATCATCACCACCTCGATCGAGTCGGTAACATGGATCACACGCCGCGCAACGGCGCAATCACGGAAGCACCGAGTGCGGGAGGTCGTGCGCCAGGATGTAGGGTCAGATTCCACCACCAGCACCGGCAGCACGCAAAATACCCCGGCGCGCGGCCTCCTTTTTATTTTTAGCTTTGCTTGGGCAATGATCAACAGCTAGCTTAGCCTATGATTAGGTTAGAGAACTGCCCGTAACAGTAGCGGTATCAAGGAGGTTAATGATGGTTTGGCTTGGCTGGCAGACAGAAATACAGTAGTAGTGTTACTTTAGTGTAGATAAGTTCCTCCCTCGAGCTGTACCCTCTCGTGATTTGATTTGAGCAAAGTATGCGTATGTTACAAGATGCATGTGGGCAGCCTGTGGGTAGGCTCCCCCAAATATTTTTATGTACCTTTTTTTTGCAAATAATACCAACATTAAAAGTTCTTAACCATATACTGTATCACGACTGAAAATGGACAAGATAAACTGTCTAGCTAGTTGCCAAATTCAGGTCTGGTTTTGGAGCGATGATAAGTCACATGATTCTGACAGTAGATTTGTCATATAGCAATTCCCCAGAAATATTTTTACCTTCCGAGTGCACTCTACAAGGGCGCATTTGCTTGTAAAGAGATTTATTCATCATCTCTGTGAAAAGTTAATTTATTATAAGGGAGAATTATATTAATGCCACTACTATTGATGTTTACCGTTGCTTTCGTAATATTTAGATTGATTATATCACTATAAAATCAAACATTTTTTGTCACTAGAATTGGTACTACGGTAGTGTAATGGAACAAATCTAATATTACAAAGGAATAGTTACTTGGCAAAATGGCACATACTTTTTAATTTATAATGATTATCTATTTTTGCTACTTTGGAGAATGACCCAAATACATTTTTTGGTAAAGGTAAAGTGCATTAGCAATCCTCAAATCCATATCATAATATTACTAATTGGCGAGGCTCCTTTTCAACACTCTACATCAAGCCACCTTAAACACTCTATAAAAGAAGAAAAAATCTAGAAATTCCCTTAAAGAAACAAAGATATCTAACTATCAATTTGATAAACTCAAACATTATAATCAATTGTATCTATTATGTTTCCTAAAAAATAACCCACCTCTGCCATTACAAAAATAGCTTAAAATAACCACCCATTTATATATTTAAATTAACCACCTCCGCCCTTATATAAATAAGCTAAATAACATATAATCTTTATCTAAATTACTCACTTATGCTATTATAAAAAATAATTTAGAATAACCTCCTATATTAACAGTTACATTGTCCACCGCTAACATTTAAAAAATATCATAAAGTAGGATATTAGGTTTGCATCTAAATTATAGACATATGCTATTACACATACATATCATTATAGAAAAGTAATATGTACTGCTAGCAAAAGTAATCTAAAGTAACTCCATAATATTTATCTAAATTACACATACATATCATTATAGAAAAGTAACTTATAACACCTTTATATTTTTTATTTAAATTACCCACGTTCGTCGTTATTAAAAATGACCTGAAGTATATATTACGCATTTGGCTCTAAATTATGGATATAGCAATGTGATGATTTGTGCTGTAGTAGAATTTCACCAGCAAACTACACGAGCTCTTCATCAACCTAATAATTATTAAAATAGAGGAGACGACAATGAGAGGTGGACAACGGGAAGAGTCGCATGTTAATGAACCCACGAATAAAAACTACTTAAGTATCTGCAAATCGAGTATGAGCAGTGCGCGGAGTCAAAAAAAAAAAGCTGAGGTGACACCAAACGACGGACCAAACCAAAATGAAACTCATACCAATTCAGGAGCGAGACCTAACGCGGATCAAACCATAATGAAACAAACACCAATTCACACATTCATATACTGCAATTGCACAAATTTTATGCGAAGTTTAGTCTCAAATTTGAAGAATAAAGACACAAATTAGCAAGTACTAAGAACCTGCGAGCCATGACGCTATCTAGAAGTGCCGTCGAAGCTTGAAAATATCATCGGAAAACAAGATACGTACCCGGGTTAGCGTAGATTAGATGATGCGGCCGCTCCAGCTCGCTCCAATGTAGCTACGCCACTGCCCGTGAGGACAGCCCACCCAACGTTCCCGGTTATATACGTAGCCTGTTAGAGTCTGATTGTGTAATCGGGATTTATGAATGAATCTCCAAGGTGGAAAAAAAAGTTCCCCCTTATATACTGTGACTTCTGCCGTGGGGTATTTTGAGGATAAATAGATGCCGGGTCAAATAATTATTCCGTGATGTCATTGACGTGCCACACATCAATCAAGTTGCTACTCGTTGGCGGATAGAGTACAACTACATACAGTATTTAATTTACCGACATGTGTGTTAGTCGCGTGAAAGATGACGATGGGTTGTTAATGTAGCTGGTATTCACTCGTAGATCTGAGATTTGCGATCAAAGCAACCCATACTACTATTCACTAATTTTGTTTACCTGTCAGTACTGCACTGTTGGCTGCACGGGTTTATCCGGCGACTCCTTCCAGTGGTTGATGGCATACGGCACATGCATGCATGCATCCCTTAATCCTATTTGGAGGATGGGTGCAAAAGTACAAGAAACTTTGATATGCGACAGATTTGTAAACACGATTAATTGTTGACATGTGAACCCGGCGACTTAGACGTTTCTGACGGAATGATCTGGAAAACAGAAGGAGACTATTTTGCCGTTTTTTTAAAGGAATTTCAAGGGGCCGATAGATAGACCCCAAGTTCGATTGCATTGCCGTATGTGCATACTGCTGGAACCGCAAGTCACAGGTCCGGTTGTACACTACACGCCTCCTGAATTGCAGATACGTACAGAAGAGATGATGTGTGTGTGCGTGTACAAAAGGTAGATTTTTCCGGGTAAAGTTCGTAGGGGTGGTTTAACTTCACAAGGACGAATGTTTTTTTTGAAGTAAACAAGGACGAATGTTTTGGGCGCACAGCCGCTCAGGTAAAGGAGAAAATGACCGCTTTACCCTGCCTGCACCATGCACGGGCCGGCCCACGAACAGGGGGCCACACCCAACCACGTTGTACTGCCGACGCCACCTCATCGCAACCACCCGCTGCGGCCGCCGGGACCCGCCACGCGCCCGGCCGTCTCCGTCCTCTCACGCGCACGCCGGCGGCGGCAGGCACCGATTTTACAGCGTCGCGCGCATGCAGCACGACACGAGAGTAATTAATTGAGCCATGCAATGCAAGGGTTAATTAGTTTCGTCGTGCGTGTGACTGGTTTTTTTTCCCTAACCGGGCCACCCGCCGTGCCGCGAGCCCGCGACACGCCGCGCCTGTATCCATCCCTTATAGTAGATCTCGGCAGATACGGTTGAGCGAGGTAAAGGAGATACGCGTATCTTGGCAGATCCATGATCACGTATTAATATACGCCTGCCGCATGCATGCATGGCGCTTGAGTTAACATGTGAGAATGAGAAGATATGCAAAAGGCCGTATACATGCTGTGTGCTTGCCCCATTAATATTTACATACTCCCTCCGTGCTCAAATATATGTCGTTTAGAATAAACAATTTAATTCAAAAATGGACTAGTTAACTTGTCCACGACATATATTTGAGAACGGAGGGAGTATATGTTATATGAGTATATGTTTTATATGTATAGAATTCATATTTTCCGACATGGGAAAGAAGCGGCGAGCCGGCGACGATTCTTTTTTTCGCAGCAACGATTCTTGCAAGCCTGAGGATGCAGATACCCCCATGGTTTTTTTTACCGACCGAAACTGTGTGGTTTACCGTGGTAACCAGACGATAGCGGTTCGGTTCCGGTTAGTAAACGGACGATTTAAAATTTCAAATTTAATTCAAAAAAATAAAAAAATCTCAAAAAATTCCCAAAAATAGTTCAGGTTGCCACAAATCTAATGGTGTCAAAATTTTTCAAATATTCGTTCGTTTAGTATACTTTGCGGGCATTAGAAGTTCGACCACTGGTTGAACTTCTAATGCCCGCAAAAAATACTAAATGCACTATTATTTGAAAATTTTTGACACCATTAGATTCTACGCACCTTGAAATATTTGTAGAAAATTTTCTTATATTTTCTAATTTTTTAATTCAAATTTGAAAACACACCAAATTCTTCACTGCGCCGGTTTTTTTTTTATCTCGCAAACGGTTTACCGCTCAAACCGCGCGGATTACCGCTCAAACCGTGCGGTAAGGCGCTCGAAACCGTTTGAACTAATGGTTTGGTTTGAAAATTTGAATTGATTCGGCTCAAACCGCTCCGGTAAACCGAAACCGCCGGGCGGCGGTTTTGTCCCGACGGTCGGTAAAAAAAACCCTGGATACCCCACGGCGTACGTGCTGTGTGCTTGCCCCCAATAATATTTACATAGGAGTATATGTTATACTTATATGTATATAATTCATATTTGCCGACATGGGAAAGAAGCGGCGACGATTTCTCTTTTCGCAGCAACGATTCTTGCAAGCAAGCCTGAGGATGCAGATACCCCACGGCGTACAGGCACACCGGCGCCGGCGGCGCTCGCGGCCGCGGTAAATGCAGGAGAGCCGGCTATCCTGGGGATGGATAGATAAGTACACGGACGCAGGCGTCCTTCCAAGGACGAAGGCGAAGCAAAATCTTTTTTTTTATTCCTGCCCAATATCCCCAGGGGCGGCGGCTATAGCTAGATGACGCAGGCATCTCAGTAATTGCGGTAGCCTGCGCGCAGTCGTCGCCTCTATCCTTCTCTCAACCGCTCGGGATGGCTGCAGACCGACGGGCTGCAGCCGGAGATAGCTAGGCCGCCATCGCCGGCCAGCGCACGCGGACGTGGGATGTGTCACGGCGCGCGGCCATGCATGCAACGCGTGACGGGCAGCCGTGCAGTGTGCGCCAACGGGGAGGGGGTGGCGATGTCAGCGCGGCACAGTTGTCCGAGCCCGCCCGCCCCACCTCGGCACGGTGGGTGCGGGATATGGCACGTCCGTCCAGCGTCCAGCCCGCCGCGGGCGCCCGCGTCCGCAGGCCGCGCCTCCCGTTCCGTTCCGCGCTAGCTGCTGCCTCCCCACGCCTGCCTGCGCAGTCCGCATCCCTGCTCATCAATTTCCCCACATCCGTGTGACGCCATGGCCGCCCAGGCTATAAAAACGGCACCGCCCCCACCGTAACAGCCACCCAGAAAAATACCCCGTCGTCGTCCTTGGTTCGTTCCGGAGTCCGTTCTTGCAGTAGTAACAAACCAGGCTGCTGGCAGAGTTCAGATCGAGTTTGTAGAGACGACTGGAGATCGAGAGGGCTGTGTGCTCGAGATCATCGCCGGCACGGTGTTGCGTTTCGTGGTTGGAGAATCGGGCAGGAGTGTCAGCAGATCGGCCGGGCGGCCGGGGGGTAGATGGAGATGGAGATGGAGATACACATGCGTACAACGCAGCAGTAGTTACAAGCGCCCCCAGCCCGGCGCCACCCCTCGCTTTCTCTCGCCCGCGCGCCCGCCCGGCCGCCAGCCAGGGGCGGGCGTCCGACACACCCGACCTCTCTTTGCTTGCTTCTTTCTCCCACCCTCCTTCCTTTGGACCCTTTCCAGTTGTCCACGCTCCCATCTTTTTCACCACCCCTCCCTCCGTAGCTCGCTCTCCCCACCCCAGCGACGCCCCTCCTCCGGCCTCCTGCAGCCCTCCGCCTCTCTCCCCTCGCCCACACCACTCTCGCTCGGTGTGTGGGAGAGAGAGAGGAGAGGTAGCTGCTACCTGCTAGGCTGGCTGGGCGGCTAGAGCTCGCCTACAACTCACAGTACTAGTAGCGGCCTAGCGGGCTATAGGTAGGAGAGTACCCCCTCCCTCCCCCAATTCCCTTCTTGCTACTTCTACCACCATTCTACAAGTACGCAGCAGCTTCTGCTCAGGTCGTAGCCACGCCCGCCGGCCACACTTGCTGCTGCATCCTCTCTAGCTACGTCCGCGCGCGGCGGGCCAGCGAGTCCGTCTTCCCGCCGCGTCTGGGGAGAGGGGAGTCGGTGGCCGCGCGCCGGCCGCCATGCAGCAGCACCACCAGGACGGAGGCGGAGGCGGGTCGTCCCAGTACGGGGCCGCGCCACCGGACATGGGCCCCTTCTCGCCGCCGCCGGCTTCCGGGCCCATGCCGCTGAGCAGCAGGCCGCCGCCCCCGTCGGCGACGCAGCTGCCCCCGCCGCCGCAGCCGCCGAGGGCGTCGAGCTACGAAGAATTGGCCGCGGTGTCCGGCTCCGGCGGCGGCTTCGACGACGAGATGCTGGGCGGCGGAAGCGGCGGCGGCGGCGGGTCGTCGTCGGGCGCGTCCAGCAACCGGTGGCCGCGGGAGGAGACGCAGGCGCTCATCAGGATCCGGTCGGAGATGGACGCCACCTTCCGCGACGCCACGCTCAAGGGCCCCCTCTGGGAGGACGTCTCCAGGTAACAAAAAAACCGAGAGATGCATGCTCTAGAGAGAGAGAGAGAGGGTGGAATTGAGGTCGTCGGAAAGAAAGAGAGAGACATTCCAACCGCATTTGCTTGCAGCCCGGCTGAAGAAGAAGCCTGTCTCCAGCATGATCTCCCCCCTGCAGAAAGCGGCTAACGGTTCCGTGGAATTTAGCAGCCGCCCTCCACATGAAATGATGGCATGGATAATCATCATCATATCCTGCGCTAACGAACCCAATTCCCTCGTATTTTGTTTTCTTTGTTTCCATCCCAATCCTTGTCTAATCAAATGCTTCTCGATTTCAGCGAGACGGAGGGGGAAGAGAGAGGGAGGCAGTAGTCGTCTAGTACTAGTACAGTAGTAGGCGCGCGCCTGGGGATCGTACCACGGTGCATGTGAGTGCGAGCGCAGGCAGAGGCAGGCACAGCTGCATGCTGAATGCTAGTATCGCTGCAGGCTGCAGTCTGCCACTGGTTTTGCTTTCGTTCCAGTTTTGGAAAGAAGCAAGGCAGCCTTTCTCCCCATCCCAATGCGGCCTGCTTGCTGTTTAATTTATCTTCATCCGCTCACTATCAACTTCACATCTCCTCTCAGATGGCCTGTTTGTGATTAACTACATATCCCCCTCTCTTTCTTTCCTCTCCTTCAGCTAGCTTATTACTCTTTCTTCCCTGTCCTTCCGATTCTTCCCATCTGCTTGTCTCTTTCCTCCAGAGAGCCTTGATGTGTTACGCTGCCACTGCGCTAGATGCTTCCGCCTGTAAACGCTGCCATCATTTAATTCTTCTTCCTCGCAGATTACTCTCGAGTCCTTGGTTGCACGCAAGTAATGGCTGACCGGTGTCCTTGTCGTGCCTGTGCCTTTCAGGAAGCTTGCGGATTTGGGCTACAAGAGGAGCGCCAAGAAGTGCAAGGAGAAGTTTGAGAACGTGCACAAGTACTACAAGCGCACCAAGGAAGGCCGCGCGGGGAGGCAGGACGGCAAGAGCTACCGCTTCTTCGACGAGCTCGAGGCGCTGCACGCGGCCGCGCCGCAGCCGCCAGCAAGCAGCGCCGCGCCCGCGCCGCTGCACGCCTTCCCGGCGCCAGTATCCGCGCCGCCGCCGATGAGTTCAATGCCGCCGCCGCCGCCGCCGCCGCCGGGGCCGATGCAGCCGGCGCCAATATCTTCGGCAGGCCCAGCTCCGGTTCCGGCTCCGTCTCCGGCGCCCATGGAGCTGCCCTCAGCACAGCAGCCCCTCAACCTGCAAGGTCTGAGCTTCTCATCCATGTCGGACTCGGAGTCGGACGACGAGTTCGAGGACGACGACATGACGGCGGAGACGGGCGGCAGCCAGGACCTCCTCGGCAAGCGGAAGCGCGGTGGCGGCGCTGGCGCTGGCGGCAGCAAGAAGATGATGTCCTTCTTCGAGGGCCTCATGCAGCAGGTCGTCCAGAGGCAGGAGGAGATGCAGCGACGGTTCCTGGAGACGATGGAGAAGCGGGAGGCGGAGCGCACGGCGCGGGAGGAGGCGTGGCGCAGGCAGGAGGTCGCCCGCCTCAACCGCGAGCAGGAGCAGCTCGCTCAGGAGCGCGCCGCCGCGGCATCCCGGGACGCCGCAATCATAAACTTCCTCCACCGCATCGGCGGGCAGTCGTCCGTGCAGCCGCCTGCCGCCGTCGCCATCCCAATGCCAGTCCAGACGCCACCACCGCCGAAGCAACCTCCTCGACAGCCGCAGCACCCACCTCCACCGTCGCCGCAGGCCACGACGACACCGCAGTCGAAGCCCATCTCAGCCGCGCCGCTCCAGCAGCAGCCCAAGGGGACGGCGGCGCCCCGGGACGCTGGCGCCACGCTCAGCGGGCCCCCGACCTCCGGCGCGTCACTTGAGCTGTCGCCCGTCACGGCGGCGGAGCAGCACGTCGATTCCGGTCTAGGAGGCGGAGACGGCGGGGCGGCGTCCTCTTCGCGGTGGCCCAAGACGGAGGTGCACGCGCTCATCCAGCTGCGCATGGACATGGACATGCGCTACCACGAGACGGGACCCAAAGGCCCGCTCTGGGAGGAGATTTCTTCCGGGATGCGGCGGCTCGGATACAACCGGAGCTCCAAGCGGTGCAAGGAGAAGTGGGAGAACATCAACAAGTACTACAAGAAGGTGAAGGAGAGCAACAAGAAGCGCCCTGAGGACTCAAGACCTGCCCATACTTCCACCAGCTCGAGGCCATCTACAACATGAAGCACCTCCGCAGCGGCGGAGCCGCCTCAGCGTCAATGTCGCCATCGCCGCCGCTCCTCCCGCCTTCCCTGCTGAGCAGGCCAACGCGACCAGGCAGGAAATAAACCATATATCTTGAACGACGACAAGAGGAACAACGGAGGACATAGGCGGAGCAGCAATGGCCAACATGAGCCAGGCTCTCCCCTCGTTCGACGCCGACTGCGGCATGAAGAAGGTAAAGACGCTATATATGTGCTCCCATCAATTGTACTTCCTTCGTTAATTATGGCAATTCCGAGTCGATCGACGGAGGCTGACCGGATATGTGCTTGATGTGAAGCCAGAAGACATCGTCAGGAGCTGAACGAGCAGCCGCCCGGGAGTTCACGACGGACGAGACGGACAGCGACGAGATGGGCGATGAGTACACCGACGACGGCGAGGAGGTCGAGGACGACGGCAAAATGCAGTACAGGATACAGTTCCAGAGCACCGGCACCGACACCAACGACGGCGGCTGCACCCGCGGTGTCGACCTCCGCCCGACGAGCACCTTCGTCGCCGTGGTTCGATAGGCAGGAGCGCACGAGCGGGCGCGGCTGGCAATCTCCCTAATCCGTGTACGTATATGCTTTTCAAACCGAAAACCTGCAAGCATCGCCATCAGCGTCACTTCCTCCTCCACCAGTCCACCGAGCAGCGAGCACCATCAGTCCATCAACCAACTACACCACTGTTCTTGTTCATGCATCCTACAATTCCTGGTGCCATTCCATTATTTATTGATTTGTTCCGGGTAATTAATAAGAGCCCATGCATCCTGACGGCCCCTTAACCGGAGGACGCAGATTCCGGTGGTAAAGCAAACAGGGAGTCTGTCCCTCAGTAACTTATTTATAGGTAATCGTCTATCGTGTTAAACAAAAATTGTAAATTGTTCAGTCCCTGATGTTTCCCCTCTTTTTTTACCCCCTTCCGACAACGGCGGTATACATGTTTGTATACAGGTATACAAGAATTACATACAGTTCAAGCAACTTGCGCTTGCAGAGGTGAAATGTGTTTTTGCTGTGTAGTTTTTACCTTTTGTCCTCTTCTTCTTTTTTTTACAGTGGATATACATCTTGTTACTCGTTACAGTGTACATGGTGTTCTTATTCCAGTATTCTGCCCTTTTGCCAAATATATGTGCACATGTTATTGTTGCAGTAGAATATACAAAGAAACACATTGAATACTGTAAATTATTTTTTTAGCGTACCACCACAGTAAACTTGCTTTATTTCTAAGGAGTCTCTATCCATGGGTTTATTGTTGGAGTCATAGGCGGAACTCAGTGATGGCCAACATGAGCCAGGCTCCTCTCCCCCTCAAATTTTGCAATCTCTTGATGAAGTTATTAGATATTAGGTATACTCCATCCATTTTAAATTGTAGTTCGTTTTACTTTTTCCAAATTTATCGATATTGCTATGACGAATCGACCATATCTATATTATCTAAAGAGACATACTACGTCTAAGTGTTTAGCAAAGATTATGCACCCACAAATACCTAAACAGCCTACAATTTAGAACGGAGGGAGTAATTGCTAGCTAAGCCTAAAATTGTCCCCTTCTCCCTGGTGTTATTCACACTCCGTTCTTCGTTGGCCTCCTAGAGTTGGCGACATTTGTAGCCCTTGGAAAGAAAAAAAATCCTATTTGATCTATGAAGAAGAAAGTATTTGATCTATTTAAGCACTATTGCTGGAGAGATGGAAAAGAAGAAAGTGTAAAAAAATCGGTTTACCAAACTTGAATCAACAAGCATGATCGTGTGGTAAAAAAAACAGGTATGTTTTGAAGGCATATAAACTTTCAAGTGTACTTCAGCGTTATATTCTCCGAAAAATATGTGTGTTCCTTTTCATTTGAATTTGTTTGCTCTTTGTGGAAATTATAGTGCCGTATTCTCTATTTTTCATATGTAGTTTGTAGTAAAGTTTTTGCCACGTTTTTTTAGCGAACTCTATGATAATGCATGTTTAATAATATGAGATGGACACTGTATCGATGATATAATCCATTTTGTGATTTGATTTTTGTTTTCAAATACAATCCTCCCACTACGATGAAACTGTGTATCTTAAATCAGGATGATAATTGAGATGCTACTACCTACCATTACATCTTCATGCCAACACATTTTGGGACTAATCTTGTCATTTTGAAAGGAGGATTAATCTTGTCAGTAGCAAACCGGATAGGCGGATACCACACCATTACTTTTTTCAGGCAGCACAGTGCGTGGTGTACTGTGTACACAGCAGTATACACGGAACAAACAGAAATCAAATCAAAGTTTCCCGTCATGCCGTGTCGACAACCGGTGCAGCTGCTGCATTTCTTTATCAGAGCCGCTGCTGGAATATGCCGTCCATGCGCGCGCTCATCAGTAGAAAACTCTGCCCGGTAGTACTAACATGTTCCGTAGAAGTATTTACCTTTTACTGCCCCAGAATTACACGCTTAGTACGTGATCCGGACACACGCACAGCCAAAAAAAAAAAGCAGGAAAGGTCAAAAGAAGCGGCAAACACGTCAAAGCGTAGACGAATTCCAAACCATCAGCTCTCACCGTCTGTAATCAAAGCTGCAGGAACATTGCCGGCAGTAAGGCACTGTTTAGTTCTTCAAAAGTCCCAAAAATTTTCGCATCGCAGACCATGCCACCTCTCATAGAACACACTTCCCAATGCAAAATTTTCATCATTTTTTCTCAAAATTTCACCGAACTAAACGGTGCAACAGATCAGTCACAACCAGGAACGCCCTGCAAAAAAAAAAAAAAACTAGACTGCAAACCGAGCAAGGCCAGGGCCAGGCTGGTCGCATGACTTGCGTGGATTTGATAGAGAATTGAAAAGGAGGCGGGCCGTGTGAGATTTGATAGAGAATTGAAAAGGAGGCTAGGGAACAGGGGAAGATGGGCATGGCCGCGAGCGGCGATTGGATGGGAAGCCGGGGGGAATCATTAGGGAGCGGAAAGTGACGGTAAATTTATTGGTAAGTGGGCGATAATGACCCTCATGCGCCCGCCCTCGGCCTAACAAGACGACAGCAGACCGTTCACACTGAGCCGCGTTTGTACTAGTAAGTACTCCTACTACTATATATATATAGTGCAGTCAGTGTATATCCACTTTTACTAGTTCGCCGCCATCAACTTTGAACTTTTCTTATGATTTTCTTTTTTTTCTTTTTTACCCCCGAGCAGCATGCAGTTTGAGCGCGAACCTGATCATGTAGGTTTGGCCAGCAGTTTTTACCGTGAAAGTTGAACCCGTCAAATGGTAAGTAGAAAAGCACTGGTATATTATATTATTTGTTTCGGGAGAGCACGCGACGAACGCTGCCGACACTGGATCTGCCGGGATTATTATTGTTGTTGCTATTGACGTCGAATTTAATTTTCTCCCACTGGTAATTGGAACAAAACAACCAGAAAAAAAGAACGATAATTTACCGGTTGTTGGCGATGCTCTTTTGATTAGCGGTGCCCGGCCGGCGTCCTATTTTTCGTCATTATGTTGCGCACCAGTACACGTTGGCTCCATACGCCATTTACAAGGGACCATATATATATGCGCCCCCGAATTACTCGACATCTCGCTCATGGTGATGGACCCCCGACGATGTCTCTGCTGCTCTGCGCATATACATTTTTCAGTCACATTTGCACTGAAAGTCCACGCGGCCCCTCAGACCAACGTGAAGCCGGTCCCGCATGTCAGCGGAGAGGCTGGTGAGAAAAGTCGCGTGCTTTTGTCCAGCAATATCTCACCTGACCTGGTCTGGCCGGGGGACACGGACATGAACCCGTGCTAGCTATACCTATGACTACCTGCTGTCGCTTCCCGATCGATCAACCGCGCGCCACCTCGAGATCGATCTCGTGTCATTCCTAATTAATCTGTCTGGATTACCCTGCTGGTCGTTACTGTGCACCTAGAAACAGGAAGCTGGTAGTAGCCAGCTAGCTAGGGCGCCGCGCGCGCAAGGGACCATGCACCGGGGACGTGACGTGACGGCGTTTACCCACCTAGTACTAACTGCTACGACGACGCACCGCTGCTACAATCTTTAGGCACCTGTGTGTGTGTGTGGCGCGCACAAAGCCCTCCACCTAACAGTGTATAATCGCTAGCCTGGCAAGTTGTCACGTGCATGCGGTAGAGCTAGCGCTAGCAGCCTAATTGCCCAGCTCATCGCGGCCCAGCACGTACTGGGCTAGGCATATGCTACCGAAGCGTAGCGATGTGATGCATGACACCGGTGCGCGAGTACGACGACGACGCACACCACTTGTCCAATCCATCCGCTCGTGCGCCCTGCTTTATTTGGACAATTTGTGCATGTGCCACGGTGTTGTGACTGTACATTTGTATGTAGGGTGGAAGATTAGGCGAGAGCGCGCTCTCCCAGCCCGGCCGGCCATGTGTGCCCGTGTGTTTGGGTTTCTTCGATCGGTCACTCATATCGATCATCGGTTGATTGCATGCGCGATGCAATTTTGCTTGCCCCTTGTTGGTTAGAGGTTGGTGTATGTAGGGAGCCCGGGCGGGATTAGGGTCGTGGGACTTGTAGGTGCACGTCAATACAAGTACCCAATGTGTACACTGACTTGTAGTTGTAGCTTGCACGGATCAGTAAAGGGGGGAAACGCATGCAGATGGCATGACTACTCGCTCGCTCGCCCCATGATCCGCTGTCGTCGGGCACTAGCTAGTGGCATTGTCGCGCACGCGCACACACCACACCGGCCAGCCGGAGGGCGCGGCGCGCGGTCGAGAGGGACGCACGCGCACGCGCACACGCACAGTGCATTACAACCCATGCCTCACTCCCTACCACCGGAGTAACTTAACACGCATATGCATCCGCCTGCACGCGCGCCGCGCACACCAGCAACGTACCGCGCGCATGCATGAGCATGGCACCCAGCGCACGCTCCCTCCCGTCGCCCAGCGCGGCGTGCATGCCTGGCTTCCAACCACAATTCCGGCCGGGAGCACAATTAACCTAGCGTGCGTGACATAGCCAGAGCTTGATTAATTAGCCGCCGCCGGTGAACGAACTCGGCTCGCGGCTGTTGGATGCTAGCGGTAGCAGCCGCCGCATGCACTGCACCGTGCGGTACGTACGGTGTGGCTGACTCGCCAATGCAAGCAAGCTCTCTGTTCCGGCTAGGACAGGATGGCCACAACTAGACGAGGCCGGCCATGTGTGGATCGAGCCGGGAGCCGAGCGTTGGCTGCGTGGCAAGCTACGTGAGTGGCCGGGCGTTGACGTGTACTAGCGCGCTAGGTAGTGCTCTGCTCTGTTGTTTGCGCGCGGGCCGGGGGCGGGCGGCGAGCGGTGTTGCCGCGTCCGCTCGCGTCGACGGTGTTGCCGCGCCGACCACATGCGCGTCGCCGGTTTCAACGCCGTTCGCGTCCTCCGATCCTCGTCGCTTTCCCCTTGTTTATCTGCTTCGTTCCCCGCCTGCCCCTTTTCCCTCGGAAGAGAAGCCAAATCCGTCCTGCCGGATTCTACTTTTAAACCTCAAATAATGGCCTGTTAGCCTGGAGCATCAGATGCATAATAAAACGGCTGTGGTAGCTTTTTTTTTCTAAGAAATAACGGTTCAAAAATCTGCAGAAAAAAAAACCCAACAACATCAACAAAAAGAAAGCTTTGAACTACTATTAATATTATAGCTGCTTGTGTATACGCACACCTCTGATGAATAGTTGCTCTGTTGCTAATTAACAATCACGGTTAGGTGTAAGCATACCACGAGCTATATATCCCATGAGGATATCACACCTCGTTTTCTTTAGGCCAAACATAAGGAATCGCCTCGATCGATCTGTAGCTAGTATCTTCCTTGGCTGGCAAAAAATAATAATGGCACGTCACAGCTCCCTCTCTCCCTCTTCTCTCCCCGGTGGATTTTATACGGGGGAATTGAACGAATATGTAACTTGCAAGTTTCAGTTTAATGGGGGGTTGTGGACCAGCATATATATATAAGCCCAAACAGGCTAATATTCGGTTGCTTACTCAATCACTGCACCGCGTCAAATGCAACTTGCTTCCGATCGATCGAGTTTCCGCCATGATCCGGTTTCTGATCTGATCCGCTTTTACGCGCACACCAGAAGCATGCTGCGCGTGGGACCCGGGGACAGGTCGTCACTCAGGAGAGGATAACCATGGTGCTCCTCGCTCCATCGTGTTTAACACCCAAAAAAAAAACGTGTTCTTTATTAACCTTAAAGGAGGCGGCTTTAGCATGATCCAAACTCACAGCGCCGGACAAGCTTTAATTTTGCGGCTGGTGACGACATCACAAAGGCTTTTGCATTTTATTTACAGTCTGGGGGGTGCAGGGGGGACACACAGGGGCAGGTCCATGCCCATCCCCTTATCAGGTAGTGCTAGTAATTTTATACTAATAACTCCACATCTCATCAGATGCGGATATCAGATTGGCTGCTGCTTAGCTTAATTATGGAGTTGGCCTTGACAGTTGGTACCTCCATCTGAAGGAGATACTACACTAGATGCTTTGATCCAAAGTCACCATCACATGCGTGCGTGCGTTGCCCATGGAACGCGAATGGCTGGCTGCCTGGGCTCCGTGTAATGTGATGAGTTGCCATCGCCATGACAGCATCACCAGCGGCAGCGTCGCTCAAGATTAGACGGGCAACAATAAACAAAGAGCTCCGCTGGTGGGCTTCTTTTCTGCTTTAACGCTAGCGCCCCACCGGCTTTGTTCTTCTTTTAGTCGAGCATGAGAGGCCTGTGACGTCGATGATGCGTGTCCGTCCCGGGAGTGTTCAACTTTGGAAGTGAAGTGCCGAGGAAACAATTAGTTTTCCTCGCTTTCAGTGTCAGTCAGTGAAAGTGCTGATGAGTTTTTTATGGGCCGCTGATCGTGGGAGCTTGGGGTCACTCGACTGCCGAGCTGATGTCAACAGATTGTGGCACGGCTGCTTCTGACGTTGACAGGTCTGCCCACTTTCCAGTTTTTTACATGTATCGGTCATCTGTCCCTGTTCTTCTTTTCCAAGAATGTTGCCATGCTAATGCTATGGAGTAGGCAGCTCGAAGGAACTAGTAGTTCCATTGTTTGTGAAGGTTACCTGGACACCACTAACCGATCAGGGGATCTGTTGATTAAGGCGAAGAAAAAAAAGGACCTGTTTACCTGACAAACTCCACGGCACGGACCATCGGTTAATGCTGGCTTTGCAGGTATAAACCGTAAAGCACTCAATCCTTAGCAGCATAACGCTTTGCGGCTGTTCACAGGTCACATACTGTGGTGTTCACAAATCAAAAAATAAGACAAAAGGCCACATGCTGTGATCTGACGAGAAAGTTTTGTGCCATCGCGTAGGAGTAGGACTGACTGTAGTAGGAGCGCAGACAATCCACAGAAGAAAATGAGAAACGTGAAAGTCGAATAATGATAACGGGCCGGCCAAGCCGATGACGATTCGGCTTTGCTTGCAGGCCGCCGACCTGGTTGGCTGAAGCCCATAATAATATCAGATGACTTTAGTAGATTGGGCCAGAGGGAAATCCCTTTTGCGATGGTACGGTATGGCCCATAGTTTTTTTTTGGAACGAAATATGGCCCATAGTATCCCTTTTTTTTAGCGCATTATAGTATCCCCTTTCTTTTCCTTTTCAGGAACCCGGACTAGGAGGTTTCTGGGAAGTTGCGAACTTCGAATATTGACTTCCGATAAACTTTTCTTTTTGCAAGGATTATACGATAATAAAACTACTAGCACATCAACTATCTTATTCAAGAGGTTTAGGGAGTACAGTACAAGCCTAAACTATTGACATAAACTATGCATTCGCCGCTCTCGCCTCATACTTTGGAGTTGCTGTCGTTTCAACCACCCGCCCAAATGAAAAAAAAGGACACGCCGCTCGAATAAAATGTTTCCAATCCACAGACTAGTTCTTCTTCAGATTTCGATTCGCTAATCAGGTCGATACGTCTTAATTTTGCCCCTTGGTTTTCTTACACGATCCAGCATGGAAACATAGTGTTTGTTAGCTTGTCGATAGCTGCCGACGCCACCCCCGTACGCGTTGACGCGCGTGATTCCCATGTCCCTCGAGCACAAGCAAAACCCCATCCACAATCATTTTTTTGTTTTCGCGGCGGCATGGTTTTTTTTTTCTTATCCGTGATGTTCCTCTTCGAACGGTGCGGATCCGGACGTGCCAACTGACAATAAACCTCTGGTTTGTCATCGGTGAGGGGCCCGGGGTTTCGGATTTCCAATGAACAGGGGTTTTCATTTCTGAATTTTTTGGGTTATTTATTATTCCAGGTTAGGTGACGATGGAGCAAGTCGCTCGATCATGGTAGCACCATGCAAGCACGGGAATCCACGGTGGGATTTCCTGTTGCACCAGCCCTGATCGTGTCATCTCCGTTGCGGACACAGGCGGCAGCACGTACGATTCCGGTTCCGTTCAGGCAGTGTGTTGTGCGATACTCACACGGGGCAAGGATTGGTTTCTCTTCTCCTGGCCTGCTTCAATGAGTGTGTGGACGTCCTTGGTAGTAGTACTCCTCTGCTAGCAACGGCATTATTGCTAGTGTACGGTCAATAATTTGACATGATGCGCGGGAAATGTGGTTATGTGCGGAACAATGAATGTAAAGGTTACGGCAACCTCAAGCTATTCTTACAATGTTGAGCTCGTGCCACATATGTACGTACATGCCACACACACTGCTACACAGGGGTGAAGCTACGTATAGGTTAGCGGGTGCAAATGCACCCCCTCTCAAAATGAAAAAAACAGTGATTATAAGCCTGTTCGGCTTATCTACTTGTTTGTTTCGACTTATCTTCTCACACAATACTATTCATTCTACCAGCCGAGTACTATTCATTCTACCAGCCGAACAACTTATATGTACAAATTTTCACTATATTTGCACCTTACAAAAAAATTTTATACACCCACAAAGGTAAATGCACTCCGCTTCAATTAATTCACTCCAACTTCGCCACTGCTACTACACGAAAACTGCAGCAGGTAGACTAGCTACCTGCGGTATGAAATTCGCATACACTGAGACGCGGATCCGCAGCTTGTGTCACACGACCAGCGCGCGACACCGACAGGCATCTCCCCGCCTGACGAACCTGTGCCTTGCTTGCTTGCTGGTTCGAGCACAAGAGCATCCGCAATCCTGATGGAATCGCGTCTCGTCATCTAAATTTTAGCGGGGAAAAGGACATTGATTCTGACTAAAACCGGGGCCGGCAGGGGCCCGATTCATGCCCCAAGTCGTCCCGTCCCAACCAAAGTTGTTGCCACGTTCGTTCGTTCAGGGTCCCCGACGGCCGACGCCCCCCGACCCCTCCCTGAGACCCGAGATCGTTCGGAGCTTCCCCCTAGGCCTCCGACCTCCCGGCACGAAGCTTCTCACGAGCCTCAGGTGTCAGGTCCCCTGCCCCTGCCGCTGCACCAACCGCGATCACCGCCGATGCGCGTGCACGCGCTGGTGCCGCACGCGTGGCGTCGCGTCGTCGGTGGTGCGGGCCTCGGTCTCCTCACCCACCTGATGATATATTTTGCGACGACGGAGGATCGGATAGGGCCCCAACGAGAGGCAACGACCCGCACCGCGCAGCGCAGGTCGGATTCGAGCACCTGCGCGAGGCGCGCGCGGCGCGGGGGCACTTCCCTTTCCTAGTTCCTACGCAGCGGATTAGGTGCTTCAACTTCAACGACACCGGGAGCGCGTGCCCGCGGGGGGCAGGTGATGGTAGTGGCGTAGTGCTCCTCGCCGTGTACGCTGGCCTCCGTTCTGGTGGTCTCCGGACTCCGGCCTTGCGAATCGCATGGTTCCCGTGGTCCTCCTGTGCGGCACACGGCGCACGAGCGCGATGGCGTGCCAACGGGAAACGGCGAGCGATGAACGCACAGCGAGTCAAGGAACTGTGCTGATGTCGTCGCGGACGACGGTACTAGTGCACGGCCGCCGCTCGCTAATTACTCTCCGCTTTATGTGTAACCCTGTAGCTGGAGGGGGTCCACACGGCCGTGGGGAATCTCACTGTGCCTTGCGGACAGCTCGCCTTTCGATCGCTTGTTTTGCACGCTTGTTTTTCAAGGCGCGTCAATGGGCGTACGGTTGTGTAGGCACTAGGCAGGTGACGTTTGTGTCCGAGGCTGTCGGTTTAACCATCTTTTACTGATCTGTTTTTTTATATACTAGCAACTATGCTCGTACGTTGCAACGGAAGAAACATTACTCGTCTCATTGTCGTTCATCCTGGTGGCGCTATTATCCCGCCACCCTGTAGCTCCCCGACCTCGTTGACGTCCTTGTTGTGATAGCACCTTCCGAACTTCACCATCATCTGTCTCGGTCCCATTGTCGTCTGCCCTACACCGCCTTTCTACGTCACCCGACCTTGTTCTCCGTCGTCCGTGTCTCACCAACCTCGATGTCATCTGCCCAGTCGCGTTGTCATCCTTGTCTCTCAAGCCTCACCGTAGCGCATGTGCTATCCTGATCTTGCTCGTCGTCATCCATCTCGACTGCACCATCACCCCGCTGCACCCGCACATTCCCGACCTCGTTGTCCCACACGCCACCTTAACCTCGTGTGCCATTATCGTGCCTCGACCTCGCGTCATCTGCACCTCAATTGCACTGAAATAATTTGTCGCTCAAATACTTCTTCCGCTCCATTTATTGGTCGCCGAACCGGGAATGGAAGACAACTATTAAAGAGGAGAGAGAGAGAGTACTCATTACATCTTTTTTAATAATTTAGAAAGTGAATTCCTACATACTAAAATAGTCACAACCACATTTACATCTCTGATTCAAATCTCTAACATGAGGTAGAGAAAGATTAATTTTTCATATGTGATCCAATTAGGGCAAGCATCACTTTATTTTTTCCACATGTAATGGACGACCTTCGTTCAATAATTTTAGCCAAATTTAATATTTTTATACATATTTAATAATATTTACGACGTTTGCGGAGGCTGCGGTGGTAGTCAAAGCGGCTCATCTGCGGTTGTGTTGGCGAATCAACTTTTTTTTATTCTTGACTTGCGGTTGGAAAACGTTTGACAAAACAACTTCTCCTAATTGTGTAACAAGGATAAGAGGATAAAATGTCTATAATACCCTTATTTTTCTCTTTCCTTTTATATTCATTTTTTTTCTTTCATTTTTTTTCTTTTCTTCTTAAATTTATTTTCCTTCTTTTTTCACTTCCCTTCCTCTTATATTTTTCTATAGATTAGGTATAGATTAGTATAGATATACATTAAATTAGTTCTGTACTTTGATGGAAATAGAGAAAATTAAAAAGGTTTACGTGGAGCAATTAAAACAAACACACATGGGCTATGCAATCAGCACACGACGTAGATCCAATCTTCATTTATTTTCATATAATTTGAACCCAAGTGGTGAGGATTCTAGCTAGGAAGACAGAGAGTTGTAGGTTGCTCGTTTTATCCTATCAAGTTTACCCATTGTCTTCTAAAAAATATTCGTTATGATCATCAAGATGTTCTCTCAGATCAATTTTTCTCATATCCATCTTCCTCTATATCTCATTCTCTATGCCAACAACCACGTCTTCTTTCTTCTCCTTTTCTTCTCTCCTCTTCTCTTCCTTTCTTTTTGTTTCCTCTCTTCTCCTCTCTTTTTTTTCTTTTTTCTATTTTCCTTCATTTCTTTTTTGCTCTCCCTATCTTCTCCCAAGAGCGGACGAGCCCAGTCTTCTCCGGAACCGGAAGGCATCACGAGATATTTTCTCTCGGGAAAATTGCAAGTCGCGAACTCCTGTCGGCCGATTCCTCCCAAGGCCGACATGCCCTCCCGACGGCTAACGCGCCGGGCAGGAGCCCCTCCGCCACGGCATCCGCGCCCGGACGCCGGAAGGGTCGCGCAAAGGCCCTGGCGCCTCCTCCGGCTTCAAACCGATTCGGATGATGGCGCAGGGTGAGCCGCGGTGCGGCTGCGGCGTGAGGCCGTGCTTGCTGCTCGCTGGCGCCGGCCGGACGAGGAGCTCGAGGAAGCTCACGCGCCGGCGGACGAGGAGCTCGAGTAAGCTCTCTCTCCAGCTCGCGCGTCAACAGCCATGCCTTTCCGGCGGCCCTTCTCTCTGGCAGGACCCATCCTCATCCTCTTCCTCCTGCAGCGGGGTTGTCGATCTGGAGACCCCTCTGGGAGCACCTCGACGTCCCTGCAAGGCCGCAGATGCCTTGCCATGGTGGAGATAGCGGCCGGCTCCTCCTCTCCGGCGGCCTCGAGATCTGGCGGCTCTGCGCCGCAGCCCCTCCCCATCGCTGCGAATTTCCTCTGCTCGCCCACCACATCGTCGGAGCTGGGCCCTGATGGCTCTCGACGGCCGCAATAACTCCGGCAGCAGCTCCGACGTGGCTTCCGAGCAGAGGCGCGAGGGCGGGCCGAGGTCGTGCGCGCGGGTCCCACAACAGGCGCCAAGTCCGCAGATACCGGAGGTTCCTCTTCCTCCGCCAGAAGTAGCGTGCCTGTGCGGGATTTTTCCAATATGGGCGATCGACGGACTCATTCGATTTTGCACCACGTCGGATTAGAGACTCTGACACGCGGACCCCACCTGTAAGGACAGAAAAAAAAGACAGAAGCAATCCGTGCTTTAATATTATATTAGGTAGAGATATGAAGGTAGAGGCAAGCATGTGCGAGTATTTACATCTCATAGGTACAAACATCTCCCCTTTCTCTAGTCATGTTCGTTAAAAAAAACACATTACAGCATTTAATCCATCAAAAGAGAGCAATAAACGACGCGAGGACCAGACGTGTCTATGGCAAAATGGTCACCCATTTTTGTTCAACATTTCCAAATACACAACTAACGATAGGTAAAAGGGAACACCTCAAAATAGCATAGATGAATTATTTCTAAGAGATCATGATGATTTTTAATGCTAATATTAATTTCTATCGTTTCGTATAGTGATGGTATTCTCTCTCGTTGTTCCTTCTCTCTTTTGTACCGTGACTTGTCCCGGGCTTGTCTCACTCCGCTCTCGCGCCGTCTCACATCCTTCTACCACGCTTGGTTAGTTGCTCTTATCATATACTCCTCCGTCTCTGTTTGATCGTCGTTGGAGAGCCGGAACCGGTAACCAATGTATTTGGCAAAAGTTCCTGATACCCTATAAGTAATCATGTGTCGCGTGGAGGGCCGTCTTGTTTGCTTCCGTGGCGGTGCACGATGCAAGAGAGGCTGGCCAAGAGAGGCAGGCACATGATGCGGTCAGGCAGTGAGCTACTACTACGTACGGCCTATGGAGCTCTTAGGAGACGACAAATATTATGAGACAGTGTCACGTAACTCAAACGACTATTATTTAGGGACGGAGGAGTATGACGTAACGCTTATCTTGTCCGCACCCATAGCCTTCCCAATGTGTCTCAGATCTAATGTAGCCACCTCAATCTTTGGGCCTATCCCAGAGGCAGGGGGGCAGGGGCTGGCCCTCTGACTCGGCGCATGTAGAACTCGAGTCTCTTCTCAAATTTTTACTCATGTACTTTGGTATATTAGGCCAACTACTCCCTCCGTCTCGTTATATAAGCATTTTAGAGTTCAAATTTTTGTCAAAATATAAACATTCCTAGAGATAGACAAAACCGAATGGGTATGTGGGTTGGTGAGAGTTGGTGGGTAGTGTAAAATGAAAGACAGAGGTCTTTTAGCGCTTCTATTATTGTTTGAGTTTGAATGCTAGAAATGCTTACATTTTGAGACGGAGGAGTAGTCAACATTTTCGCCTAAGCCCAAACTTCAAAACCCAACAAAGGAAAATTCATCCGTTATGAGTTATTCACCGCCTACCGCCGCCCGCCTCCTCGTGACCTCGCTGCCTGCCTCCGCCCCAACCCGCCTCGCGGTGGCCGGATCCGCTAATTCTCCTCCTCCGGTCTCCAGCGCAGCCTGCCCAGCAGTGCCGTGAGCGGCGGGCGGTGGGCGCCGACGGCACGCCCGCAGCCGCGGTGGCGCAAAGCTCGAGGGTGAGCCGCGAGCCGAGGGGCACGACGTCAGGCGGTCACGAGCTCACGAGCAGCAGACAACAGATGATTTTTTTCAGCCCCTCCTAAAATTTTTCCTGGCTCCGTCCCTGGGCCTATCTTCTCCTCTGTATCATGCGGTGCGTGACAGCTAGATTCTCCGATGACCACCGGCACCTCACTTAAGGCCCTGTTTAGTTCGGTAAATTACCACTATTTACATGTTACATCGAAGAATACCACTCTCTTTATGCACGAAGCTCAATACGACAAGTTACCACTACTCACCCGTTATATTGAAAGTAATTTGCCGAACTAAACAAGGTCTAAATCTAACCGTCACTGTGGTCTATTACTGCCACCTCTTATGTGTGGAAAGAAATCTAACTAAAAAAAACCTCCTCGATCACCAAATCTCAATGAAAGGCTGATTGGCAGACGTCATAGATGTTGCTTGAAAGCTTAAAAGTCGACGCATGAGGTTCATGTTCGTTATTTTGCAAAGAGGGTTAGTTTAGCTCTAGCTTAATGCAAGTAGGAACAAGTGCAGTCATCTTCACACAGAAAACAGAACAAAATCGGCACAAGTTGCGCTTCCAAACATTCCAACGAAACACGATTTCAGAGTGCTCGTCGTTTAATAATCATCATCCCAATAGCGGTCAATAGCACACGTTGATGACCGACGCACACGGCATAACAACCCATAAAAAATTTGGCAAAACGCAGAAAATTGCCGGTCTCGATCGATGACGTCCTGAGAGTGAAAGGCATCACTCTCCCGGGCCTTTTTCTTTTCGCACAATGATTAGGTGTGGTCCACTGGGTTAATAAACCAACAACAACAACAACGAAGAGAGAGCAGCCAGAGGGCTAGCGGACGCCATATATATGCACTGGCACGGCATTTGACTTGGAGCATGCACGGAGCCACCCACTCGCCATTGTTCCTCCTCCTCTGTCCACCCTGTCCACAGCTTATCCAGGAAGGCACAGCCAAGAACCCAGCGTCACTCACCAGCAACAAAGCTTGCGAGGTGATTAAAGGAGCAGAGGACTGGGACTCCTCTCTCTGAGTCAGAGCTCGCGGATCCGATCTCACAATGTTCGGCGGTTGCGGTCTCTTCTCTCTCGCCCGCCGCGGCCGTGGCGGCGACCTCAGGAAGCGCGGGGAGATGGGCGGGGCCAGCTCGCGAGTCGCGCCTGCCGAGCCGGTTGAGGCCGAGGAGCAGGGCGGCGGCGCGGCGAGGCAGCTGGCGTGGGCCGAGGTGGAGGCCGCCACGCGCGGGTTCTCGTCCCGCGTGGTCGGACGCGGCGGGTTCAGCACGGTGTACCTCGCCTCGCTCCCCTCGTCCCGGCTCGGCGCCGTCAAGGTCAGCTGCAGCAGCGAGCGCCTGCACCGCGCGTTCCTCCGGGAGCTCGAGGTGCTCCTCTCGCTCCGCCACCCGCACGTCGTCCGCCTCCTCGGCTACTGCGACGAGCGGGACGAGGGCGTGCTGGTGTTCGAGTACGCGCCCAACGGCGACCTTCACGAGCGGCTCCACGGCGGCGGCGGCCTCTCCTGGACGCGTCGCGTCGCGGTCGCGCTTCAGGTGGCCGCGGCGCTCGAGTACCTCCACGAGGGACGCGACGAGGCCGTCATCCACGGGGACATCAAGGCATCCAACGTGCTCCTCGACGCCAACCTGGACGCCAAGCTCTGCGACTTCGGGTTCGCGCACGTCGGCGTATCGGCCACGGTGGGCGGCGGCGGACGCCCCTCGGCGCGCGCCGTCATGGGCTCCCGGCTACGTCGACCCCACCTCCTCCGCTCCGGCGTGGCCACCAAGAAGAGCGACGTGTACAGCTTCGGCGTGCTGCTGCTCGAGCTCCTGACGGGGAACGAGGCCGTCTGCCGGGAGACTGGACACCGGCTCACGGCCGCTGTAGGGCCCAAGCTCAGCGGCGGTAAATTGTCGGACGTTCTGGACCAGAGGCTGGGGGACGAGTACGACGCCGCGGAGGCCGCCGCCGTGGCGGAGCTCGCCATGCAGTGCGTGAGCGACTGCCCCGAGCTCCGGCCGTCCATGGCCGACGTGGTGCGCGTGCTCGAGGAGAAGACCTCCGCCGCTGGATCGAAATCGGACCGCAAGATGATGTCCTAAACTGGATCGCGAGGCGTAGAATTGTAAATAGTCCTTGTTGGAGCTAGAGTTATGTCTAGGGTAGTTAGGAGAAGAATTTGCCTAGTGAGATGAGGTAGAGAGAGAAAAAAATTCCAGCTTGTAGATCACCCAGATCTGATAGAAAATTTTGTCATGCCATGGCGTGTTTGTTGAACCGGCGACATCGTGGTACTGTTTCATTCATCAATTTGCCGTGTTGTCTTGTTGACATCACACATTAGGTCGCTACAAACAATAGGTAATTTCCGTTCTTAGGGTCCTTTGACCCAGTTTGATCGAGTAGATTTCCTAGAAGCACCTGTGACATTATTTGGTGAGGACCAAGTAGTTCTGAAAGATTGGTATTCAGTTTTGGGCTTTTCTCGTGACAGGGTCAGATTAACCTGCTCCAACGAACGACGATTTAAAATAGGCATGCATGTTATGTGAACCTAGAAACCGGATTAAGAAGACCAATTATTGGCAAGACGAATTGGTCCGAAATTATGTTGAGCTAGTAGCTAGCTAGCTTCACCAGTAAGGCTGAGTCCAACAACGCAAGGCAATTTTGGAAGGCAAATTGGCCTTTGTCTCGTGTCTACAGTGCTTTTCATTCCCTCGCATCTCGCAGCTCCAGACGAAACGCATTTGCAATCCTCCACCGTGGCCTCCATCGAGCCGCGCACGCCTCGCCACCACGGAGGAGAGGAGAGAGGAGGCCCGCCGTCCGCAGAGCGAGGGAGCATAACACAACACCGGGCGTCGGGACGAGCGGCGCGGGCCGGATTTCAGGCGAGCGGAGTGAGGGCGCAGCGGAGAGAAGAGGTCGCGCCCGCCGCCGCACTGGCCTTGCCTCCGCGCTGCTACCGCCGCCATGGCCCATGGACATACCTGCGCTGGCCATGGAGGATGGAGAAGTGGCGCGCCTGTGGCTCCTCCTGCATCCTCCCGGGGTGGCCTCTTCTCCGAGGCAGCCCGCCCGCCCCGTCTCCGCCGTGGCCCTCCTTGCTCTGCCGGCTGCCGTCCCCTTCTCCTACGCCGACGCCGGATCCGGTGGAGGTCGATTTGAAGCGCCGCTTTGCTGCGGAGGAGGAGATGACTCATGGCGCCGCCTTCTTCCGCTCGCTTTCTCTCTGGCGCCAACTCGCTTCGCCTTCCTCTCCTTCCCCGTCCCCTGACGCCATGGCGGGAGCGTGGTGGCCGTTGCATCGGAGGAGAGAGGATTGCAAATGTGCATCGCCTCTCCTCGGTTGCAAATTTGCCATCCGGTTTGCCTCACTGTTGGAGTGTATGCCTCGTGAGCGAACCGGAGAGGCAAAACTGCATTTGCTGGCGTTGTTGGACTCAGCCTAAGCGCTCCAAAATGAGTGCCACCACCAGAAAGCTTTGCGCCAGTCAAAGCCAGATTCCTTTTTCACGATGGTCGTCTTTCCAGCTCCAATTTTGGATCAGCCACATGCTCCCACTGGCAAACGGCGAGCTGCTGATCTGTTTGAATCATTCATAATCATAATACATTGTGCTTTCGTCAGATTCAGAAAAAATAACAAACGAAATACTCTAATGAAGGATAATCTATTTTTAGAAGGGTTTTATGACTCCTTGTTGGCCATAACTCACAATCAGATCAAGGTAATCCGATCTTAAAGTGAGCGGGCTGTAAGCCTGTAACCTTCGTGCCCATTTGTCCTACTGACGTTTACTGCCCTTACTGAAGACGCTACAGTGCTCGTTCACTTTCTTTGTCCTGAAGAAAGGAACTTCCTGGTAGATCCTGCTCGCTTTTGCATATTTCAATCTCAACCCCCACGAGAAAAGATGCCCAAACGGCAGCAGCCACTAGCCGTGCGCACGGTGAACTCGAGCGCCGCTGCGTGACGACCCGAGCTTTTTCTATCGATGCTTCTCCATCACTGATCAACGAAAGATGAGCCGGCCGGAGATCATAAGAAAGGTTTTGCACGAAAACGATGCTGATTAGGTGATCTCTGTGACATTCCAACAACCGATACTACGTCGATGACCACAGAAACACTACTACTCCAAATAAAGCTGCATGCAAACAGGAAGAAAAATGTGGTTTATTTCCCATGGCGCCAAAAGTCGATGCGTTGGATTATTAGCTCTTAATGTGCTTAATTAGCTACGGGCGCTTGACAGTGCCCATATACGGCACGGGTTGGTGCCTGATGAGTGATGCCAGCCTGAGCCACGGCCGCAACGGAGAAGTCATATGTGCTTGTCCGTACCTGTTGGTGAGCTCTAATCGTTCGCTGAAGATAGCTGTCAGTCGCTGATGGGAACAAACTCCTCCGTCAGTAGTCAGTGATGAGCTGAGCTGTGGGAGCTGCGGCGCGCGTGGCCAGCGAAACCTCGGTGAATTGCCCGTTCCGGTAGGATGGTTGGTTGTGATTGCAGCCTCATGTTCGAGCAGTTCTGAATTGTTGGGTTCTGAATTCTTTTATTGGCAATCAGTAGTACACTAGTGCCGTGTGAAGCCAGATCTGGTTTTGTGGTTTCGGTGGAAGCTTTTCCCCTTTGTTTAGTGCTGGGGCTGATTGGATCTGAATATCGGTGGTAGCCGTTAACTATAATCTAGGACGACGTCTTTCTTGCTCGATCTACTACGGGTGCCTTGGTTCCGAATCGCCAGTTTTTTACTTGTTTATATGCAGAGGCTGTGTCGAAATCACGTGCGGCAGATCTAGCTTCCGGGCAAGCTTCGCAGGCGAGCAAAGGAGACGATGCTTGCAGCCTTGCACTGCCGCTCCTACACTTTTCTCTTTCTTTACTTCTGCAAATAAACAAAAGCGTATGAGCGCGTCAGTGTTAATTTGGTCCCAATAAGCGTGCTCTGCAAGCACAGTGTCCAATAAAGAGAACACGTATTTCATGTGCGAAAAAAAGACCTTCCGTGTCCGTCGATGCGTTCGGTACCAAAGAAGATGCTTCGTCGATAAAAAGACCCAGGATTCAACACGGGCAAATCAAATCATCAAAGGCGAACCAAAATTTTAAAGGCGTTCTGTACTTCTCTTTTGTATGCGATCGTTTGAGTATCCTTTATGCGCAGCTTTGAACTCTTTTTCTCTCCCGTTTATGGGTGACCACAATTTTCCGATCCCGATATCTAAAGGCGGAATAGCCAAATTCGTCCCTGAATTATCGTCGAAAGCTCAATCGTCCTCGAACTACGAGACGGGCCGTTTTAGTCCTCAAACTTCGCAGAACTGGCTCAATTCCATTTCTGAACTACGAAAACAGCCGTTCTCGTCCTCAAATTTTCACAACCGGCTCAATTTGATCCCTACCCAGTCAGCTATGGTTGTGAATTACCAATTCTACCCCCTCGGTCATCTCTTTCAGAAAATATGTGATGCACAAGAATAGGAAGAAACATGGAGTAATGTAAATAGAAGATAAAAAATTCATTTCGATGAGAGGAGGTAGATCAACTAGGGATTGGTCGTATAACGTACGTTAAAGGTCTTAGTTATCTTATATATCATCAATAGCATCCCTGAAACACAATTATTAGCATGTAAACACAATTATTATCATTAATTAAAGGTCAGGTACTTTGAAGGGATTGCATTCAGGAAACCAAAGTTTTGTGACCAACGGCATAACTTACTATACTCAAAACCGGGCAAGATTTTTCATAACTACACCACAGTTAAATTACATATGTAGCGCCAGACGACGAGATTCTATGGTTTATTTAAAATGAATCAGGTGGCTTCAGGGCTGGGGAAAAATATGGCCAAAGGGGTAGAATCAGTAATTCACAACCATAGCGATGGCGTGACGAAATTGAGCCTTGCGAAAGTTTGAGGACGAAGATCATTTTCATAGTTCGGGCGAATTGAGCCGGTTGCGAAAGTTTGAGGACAGAACGCGTAGTTCAGGGACGAAATTGAACTTTCGACGATAGTTCAGGGACGGATTTTGCTATTGCGCCATATCTAAATACCAAAACTCGATATTCTCTATCACTATTTCAGGTGTGGGATTCAGAAATTACTTTCAGGTATCCAACCTAATTCGCTTTGTTGTTTGTTGTGCACAGTATTAGTATGTGATATGTTAAAAAAATATTTTTATTTCATTACATGTATTATTATATTTGTGACATAATATAGTGGTGGTTGAGGACATATGAATGTAGTTTATTCGGTATTTTGGGGAAACCTTAATCTGAACCCAATGTTTTGAGGTACCCTAAATTTCAAGTTTATTTTTTTGAGAATAAAGTATTATTTTTATTTAGATGAAAGTCAGAAAGTTATTTAAAAAATCTAAATATTAAGACCTCTTTGGCAGGGCTGTGGCTGCGGATGAAACGGGTGCGGTTGCGGCTGGCTGTGGTGGTGAAACAACTTATCTGGTGAAGCTCAAGTCGTTTTAAAAAGTGTTTGGCAAACGACTTTTCCTGTAGTTGTAAAAATGGTTGTGGGAGATGAATTGTCCTATATGCTCTTGGTTGTGTGAATTAATTAAATGGATGAATTAATTGTTTAAAGTTAGTTCATAATTTGAGTTCATTGAAATAAAAATAAATTCAAACGATAAATTTGTGGAAAAATTGAAGGGTTTCATACCATTTTAGAATTTGAATCCAAATTTAAGTTGAAAAAAATAAATGAAAAGGAATTTCTTTCTTTTTATTTTTTAATTTTCCCCTTCCCTTTTAATTTTTCTTTGTTTCCTCCTTCCTTATCCAACTGAACGGTCCAGGTTCCATCCTCCTCTTTCCTCCCGTCGTTCAGATCGCGCCGCCGGCTTCTCCTGCCAGGCCGTCTCATGCCTCTGTGGTGCCACTGCCTCAAAGACGGTTCGCACCTCTTCCTCCTTGCGATCCGCACCACAGCGCACGCCGTCTTGTCCCCATGGCTGGTGCCTTAGCGCCCGTCGCCGACCACCACGACCGCACCACCATCTGTGGGGATAAGAGTGGCAAAAGGTCAGTAGAAGCCGCGGAGAGCCACTATTTTTGGCCGGCGACCAATGTGCCTCGAGAGCGGGATTCGTGAGGCCTCGCAGGGCTTTGCTGATGAAGCCGTTTTGCTCCTCACCCTTTGGCAGGACTTCACGGTGGTGAAATCGGTGAGAAATCCCTACCAAAGGGGGCCTAAATACTCGAACTACCCGTATGTCCACTCCTTCCCGTCATCGTGCGCCATGGGTGTCCTGTCAGAGCGGCGGTTGTGGGGCTCCTATCTCCTTCCCAAGACAGAAGCCAACATATCGCACGGCCAAATAAGGCCCATTAGCCGTCATCATCTTCAACCTCCGGCTTGGCCACGGACACCGCTTCCTTCCACCACCGCCGCGACCGCCCTTATAACTGCGCCGCTCGCCGGCCACCGGCCCAGCCGGCCCAACCCGCCCACGGTGGCTCTATCGTCCGCCTCGCCACGGGCCACGGCGAATCCGCCACCGTCGTCGATCCTCCGACTCGACCTCCTCTTTCTATGGTCCGGGACCATTGGAGCCCCCGAAACCCTAACCCTAAAGCCGCGGCCGACGGCGACCCCATCGCCGCCGCCCACCTCCCACCACTCCGTGAGGACCACCCCGGCGGCGACCACAGAGAGCGACGAGACAAGGGAAGAAGAAGGTGATCGTGTGGCTCGCGATACCTGACGAATCTCAAACATAAGGGTCAAACGCCTTCCCACCTTCCGGAAGACAGATGGATTTCCTGCTGGTTGCTGCTGTCGTTGGTCACTTGTTTCTTTTACCAGGCAGGACAGGAACGAGTGACGTGTGGTTATTTCGGCCCAAAACCGCCCCCAAACTTGCGACGTGTCATCCACCGCCGTGCGGGGTAACGCTGCGGCACACAACGGCAACACGACGGCACGAGCCAGGGGGCAAGTGTAGGCGTGAACGAACCAACCAACCACGGCCATAATCTCGCTCGAGGCCTCCACGTACACACACACAGGAAGGTGGTTAGCGAATTTCTCATCTTGGGCTCGCCCTGATGTGTGGGCCGGCCCATAAGAGGATCAGGGGTGACAAGTGCACCGGTACCGGTCCAGATAACGGATCAGGCAGGGGCGTGCGAGCGATCTGACTGGGCTTGGACTCCACCCACCGTGGTCCCAAACAAAAGTGGACACAGGTAGGCCCGCTTGAAGCAGCAATAGAGAGCCTGCTGACTACGACTGTCTATGATAATTGCAGATGCCCTACATTGTGTACAGTAGATGCACAGCCTTGATTGAGGGTCCGTTCTTTAACAGTTGAAAGGAATAGTGAAGTTGCGAATGAATAATGTTGGAATAGTGCTTTCGCATGAGAAGATGTGATAGATGCGGTGAATGCTTTTCACGCTTATTTGTGACAAAAAGAACATACCCTGAGCCTGAAGCAGTGAAGAGCAACCACGCGTCGTAACAAGTCTCCAGAGCCGCAATCCGATCGGCCAGTCCAAACACTGGATGCCCAATCCTTGCAGCACAGAAAGCATGTGAAACCGAGAGGGCAGATCGCCTGTCAACTCCACGACGGTCGACGGACACACCGGCGCATATCCCAAAGTAGATGCAACAACAACTTGAGAGGAGTCAACTGTGCCACCGGCGATTCTCATCGGCGAACCCATGCCGGAGAGGAATCCATCGGTTCGCCGCGAGGCCGCGAGGGACGGCGATCACACGGTGCGGCCAGTCTACCTGCCTGGACGCCGGACGTCGCGCCTCACGTTTTGTTTGTTCCGAGTGCTAATATAACACAGCGCGTACACGGCGACCATGCATCCCGTCAAGCGTCAAGATGCCACTAAATACTCTGGATCAGATTCGCTAATCTTTACTCGAACCCATACTGTTGCTCTGATGAATTGTCGCATCGAAGGATCATCTCATCATAATTCCAGCAAACCACCCCCGGTACATGCATTCATGGCACGTTCATGATCATCAGCTCCCTCTCGAGCAGGAAGTGAAGGAAAAGCTACTGCCACGACGTTAGGAACATTGAAGCGCCTGTCAGATCGCAGGTGCAAGCCAGTTAATAGGCCACAGGGGCCCGGGGCGTGCATCATCCCTGTGCTCCGTCGTCACTCCCGTCCATCGACCGAGTAGAGTAGGGAGCAGCAGGAGGAGGAGGGGGGAGGCCGGCATGGGCACAATGGCTGCTGCGGGCGCCGAGGAGGCCGTGCCGCGGCTGGGCGAGACGGTGCGGGAGCTGCAGGAGGCCTACGAGGGCGGCCGGACACGGAGCCTGGCGTGGCGGCAGTCCCAGCTCCGGGGCCTCCTCCGGCTGCTCAAGGAGAAGGAGGCGGAGGCGTTCCAGGCGCTCCGCAAGGATCTCGGCAAGCACCACGCCGAGGCCTACAGGGACGAGGTTAATTAATCGGCCCCGCATCTCCGGCCATCATCCATCCACCACCCCCGTCGTCTCAATTTCTTCTAGCTCCTTGTTGTGCTTCATCTTCGATTCCTCCTCACCTTTACTGGTTGTGTCGGCTCGGTTTCTGTCGATCAGGTCGGGTTGCTCATCAAGTCCGCCAACGGCGCGCTTCAGCAGCTCGGCAAATGGACGGCTCCGGAGAGGGTAAAAACTTTTTGCAGTCGAAATCGATGAATCGAGCTGCAGCTGCCGTTCACTTCTCTGACGCTTCTATGCAGGTGTGGGTTCCGCTGATCGCGTTTCCGGCGACCGCGCAGGTGGTGCCGGAGCCGCTCGGGGTCGTCCTCATCTTCTCCTGCTGGAACTTCCCACTGGGTATCAATCATAACCACATCCACCTCTCTCTCTCTTACGGTACGGTCTCTCCATATGTTCGCACAAACTTGCGTTCCTGATAGCAACCTTGCAATCGAGATGTCGACGCCTCCACCTTATGGTATGTGGCTATGAGTCTATGACACCTAGAACTAGAACTAGAAGGAGATTCAGGCCTCCGACAAAACTTTTGCAGCTGAGATCACCTTTTGCAACATGTAGTACGCGTGCGACCCGCATACCGCTACGTATACGTATACGCATACGTACTTGTGTTCCAACTACTACTGCTCTGCGCTGCTGTACGTAGTCATACTCATCTAGTACTCCTCCGTTCCACAATATAGCGTTTGTTGACACTGGCGATCAGTTTGGCCATTATTCTTATTCAAAAATTTATAAAAATATAAAAATAATTTTGATATTCTTAAAATATATACGATAAAAACATATCATAACAAAATAAATAATTTTTCACAAATTTTTTGAATAAGACGATAATTCAACGAGTATCGCGAAATCGATAAACTTATATGCTGGGAGGAGAGATTCCGCGCAGCTGCTCTCGTCGCGCTCCAACAAAACTGTTTTGTTTGGGTAGGGCTGATCACGTACGGGTCCTACCGACATCGACTGACGATGATGATGGAGTATCGCTGTATCATCAGTTTTGATGCCCTGGCCGCTGTCGTGCGGCCATTTCGCCTCCGTCGTCCAATGGCTGAGAACACGCGCACGTACCGTCAACAGTCCAACTGTCGATCGGGTACTGATCAGCCAGTCACAGTGTCACGGGTACTACTCTGGATGAATGATAAAACGAATTTTATAATTCTAGTACCTATTTAGTTCCCAAAAAGTTTCACCAAACACTATCTTATTGGAGTTTCATATAGAGTTTCATGTGTTTAGTTCCTAAAAATTTCTCGAACTAGTGATACTAATTAGAAGTATTAAATGTAGATTGATAACAACATTCATTTCATAACATCGGGTCAAATCGCGAGACGAATCTAATAAGACTATTTATGTCACGATTAGACAATGTCGTGCTACATTAATGATCTCTAATGATGGAGGTTTTTGACCAGTAAATGTAGACAAATCAAAAGAAAGCTTATGAGATTCGAAGGCAGATTAATTAGGTTTAATAGATTTCTTTGGTGATTTTTGGTCCATCTGTGTAATTAGTTTTATAGTTAATCTACATTTATTACTCTTAATGGGTCTTGAAAGGGGTACTCAATTTTTTTTTGTCATTTTTTGAGCTAAACATACCTTAAATATCATCAATTTTGCTGACGTGGCTATGAGAGAGAACACGATAGTTTCATGAGATGTGAGAGAAGTTTCATCCTCGTGCAACTCTGCTGAAACAATTACTTAGACTGTAAACTAGGTAATTGTGTCAATGGAGTTTCACAGGGGATGAAACTCTTTTCACATTCAATGAAACTTCTTCGTTCTCTCTCATCGTCGCGTCAGTAATATTAATGATTTGGCATAGAATTTAATGTCATGAACTTCCATTGAAACTGACATAAGGACTTGTTAGTTTATCAATACTTATTGGAAGACTAAACATGATCTAATTATAAAGCTAATTACATAGATGGATTAGAAATCAGGAGACGGGTCTATTAAATCATAATGTAATTAAGCTTAATAGATTCAATCTCGCGAATTATCCCGGGATTGTGAAATGAATTTTGTCACAGTCTCTAATTAGCTTAGGGAGATATGATGTAATCATGTAAACAAGGTCTAATTATGACGAGGTAGCACTGGCAGAACCATCGCTTTCGCATCACAAGGCTGCTGGAGCTGTCGGGATTAATGGGGTGGTCCGGTCATTCAGCGACTTGTTACTGCCTACTGGCACGTTAAAAAGTTTGAATCGAACCATCGTACATCACGCAATGATAAAGCACAGCCAAGATCCATGTGCGCGCTCCCGTGGTGTGGGGGCGATTCCCCGTCGTTCCAATGATACAACGATCGCTGAAACAGTAGTAGAGATTTGTATTTGTAGCAGGGGCGTGGGGCTAGTTTGTCTTCGTTCACTGCCGTGGCCATGTGCGTTGGGTGCTGCCCTTCCGTTGGAGATGATGACCCCCAGGCAAGGGACGTGGGCAGATCGGGCAGTGGGCACGGTTGGTTTTGCAAGTACGGTCGCATCGTACTCTCAGTCACGTGGGTCGTTGGTCGTGTTCCGCGCGCAGGCCTGTCACTGGAGCCGCTGATCGGGGCCATCGCGGCCGGGAACGCCGTGGCGCTGAAGCCGTCGGAGCTCTCGCCGTGCACCGCCGCGTTCCTCGCCGACAACATCGGCAGCTACCTCGACCCCTCCGCTGTGAAGGTCGTCAATGGCGGGCCCGAGGTCGGGGAGCAGCTCATGGAGCACCGCTGGGACAAGGTCCTCTTCACCGGTAAGCTAGCTAGACCCGCGCGCGCCATGGGACATACATACTGTATCTCTGCTGCCGCACGCTGACACGTTGCGCGCATCATCGACGACGCCGGACAGGGAGCCCGCGCATCGCGCGCTCCGTGATGGCGGCGGCGTCCAGCACCTGACGCCCGTGGCGCTGGAGCTGGGCGGCAAGTGCCCTGCATCTTCGACGCGATTTCCGGGCGGAACCTGCAGGTCTCCGTGAACCGCATCATCGGCGGCAAGTGGTCGTCCTGCGCCGGCCAGGCCTGCATCGCCATCGACTACGTGCTCGTCGAGGAGCGCTTCGCCCCCGTCCTGGTGCGGCAGCATTCTGAATTCTGACGATCGAGCAGCATCTGCGTGGATCGCATGCAAGAACCTGCTGACACTCGTATCTGGGTTTTGCTTCCTCTGATGAAGATCAGGATGCTCAAGTCGACGCTCAAGAGGTTTTTCCAGGACGCGGACCACATGGCGCGGATCGTCAACGAGCGCCACTTCGAGAGGCTCAGCAGCCTTCTCAAGGACAGGGCCGTGGCGCCGTCCATCCTGCACGGCGGCTCCATGGACGCCGACAACTTGTGAGTTCTTTCTTCGATCTCAACCCACTGGAATGATTTGCCAACTGCACGGCGTGACTGATCTCCTGACGAAACTGTCGTCCTGTAGGCACATTGAGCCCACGATACTGCTGAACCCACCGCTGGACTCCACGATCATGACCGAGGAGATCTTCGGCCCCCTGCTCCCCATCATCACGGTACGTTCCCCATCATCTGCTCCGGTGAACTGAAAACGCTAGCTGCTTCCCCGGCCGGTTGTTGTGTTGACAACCCACATGCACAGGTGAAGAAGATCGAGGACAGCATCGCGTTCGTGAAGGCAAGGCCGAAGCCGCTGGCAATCTACGCCTTCACCGGGACGCCGGGCTGCGGCGGATCGTGGAGGAGACGTCGTCCGGGACCGTCACCTTCAACGACGCCGTGGTGCAGTACGCCATCGACGGGCTGCCCTTCGGCGGCGTGGGGCAGAGCGGCTTCGGGCAGTACCACGGCAAGTACTCGTTCGAGATGTTCAGCCACAAGAAGGCGGTCATGAGGCGGGGCTACCTCATCGAGCTCACGCTCAGGTACCCGCCCTACGACGACAGCAAGGTCACCCTCATGCGCTACCTCTACCGCTTCAACTACGTCGGCTTCGTGCTCTCCTTCCTCGGCCTCAGGAGATGAGCTCGTCGATTCCATTATTAGCCCGAGAAATTGATCAGGGATTTGAGCCAATAAACTGATGGTGAATGACGGAATATAAGAGAGTTAAGAATAGCAGTATGCAGCAATTAGGTTGTTGTGGTTTGTGAAGAGCAAGCAGCATATGTACGTGCTGCCTGCACCCGATCTGTGATTTCCTTCTAGTGAGACAAACAGTGAAAATAATACTTTGCAATAATGTTTAGCAGCGCATCAGTCGGGTACGATCGATAGTACTACTGCATAGAACTTTCAAGTGCAAAGAATTTGAACCGAAATGTCTCTGATTATTGGTAAAAGAAATGTCTCTGGTTTGTATGTTACTTGTGTTGCTTGCTTGATTCCCGTTTTGGGCTCATTTTATGTACAAAATATCCAGCATATTCTTCTTTTCCGGCGCTGGCACGACAGCCTAATAATGGAGACCAACTAAACGAACCGGATTTCTGAGAATGAAACCCGATCCTCTGCACCTCTGTGATAGTCCCAAGAGGCTATCACGTGCAATCAGTGTCTCAAATGATAACAAATCCATACAGAACAGAAATGAATATAGATGATCCACATAATTAATATTATTACAAATTAAACATCCGAGTACATCTCATCAAGACATGCTGTACAAGTCCAACCGGACTAAATCATCTGAGTAAAAAGATCTACGCAATGGAACTTCATGTAGCAAGTAGACACCATCTCTCATAGACAACTAAGTGTAGAACAAGTCCTCGGTCCTCCCATATGTTGTTCTTTAAGTCGTTGTCCCTCAGTCTATAAGTCCTCCGCTCTACTCGATAAGCGAGTAGGTCATGTCGACTTTTCAATAAAGAGCGAAAGCAAAAGATAAATACTAGTATGCATGGATAAGTCTATATATGGCTGAAGTAAGTTTATGCATGCAGCGGTAGCAACATCAAGGTAAGTGTAAATGCATCGAGGTTACCACCATCTCCGAGGAGATCCACACCTCCGAGGCCGTCGCCTCCGGGCCAACACCCCAACCAAGGAAAGTACACCAAAACACCGAATCTCAACCTGCACTCAAGATCCCACACTCAAGCTGGCGATGAGGTCACCAACTCCTATCCCCACATCTCATTGGCACAAAGTCGGACTCACAAACACAGGGAGAGAAGCGGCCTGAAAAAGACTAGCCGGATGAGAGATCAAAAGGGTTGTCCATACCAAGAGACATGACTATAGCTATAGGTTTAACACTCTGCAGAGGTTGTACAACTGACCCACGGATAGGCGTAAACGGATGCCTTCAATCCACATCTCTACCTAGCAGTAGGAGACCTAGCGATGGATAGCACTTTCCTGCCACTCCGAGCGACTCGTCTCGAATCGGGGGCGCGAAACTTGCTAGGTGGCCTCGGTGTGAAACCATCCGGAGGAGCTGGGGTGGCGTCTACTCGGGGTATAACCCGTCCCCTCACACGATCACACCAATCGCCTTATAGGTGGATGCTATCCACCTACTAGTTCTCGGACCGAACCCCACCCATAACAAGGCGAGCAGTTTGTACGAAAATAGCCCAAAGATCAAGGTCACATAGTCGATCGGTCCTTAATTGCAAGGAGCGAGCACTCCACCAACTCCATCCGTCCGACACGCCGCTATGGCGGAGGCAGTCGCATCTCCCCTAGATAGGCGTTCCAACCAAGCGGCTCGCCCTCGGTAACACATCAAGGATGCACACTCATCCAAAACACACACCGGGATACCGAGATATCTCAATCTCGGTCCAAACGAGATCCATTCATATCAAAGAGTAAAATATATGGACAAAATATCGGGAACTAGCTAGAGGTGCAGAAGCTAGTTCCAAAGGTAAGTTCAAGGCACATGATATAACAAATCAAGGCATGACTAAAAGATTGTCTATTTATTTAAAAATCATCCAAATTAATAATTAAGCACTAGCAACTAAAAGCATGCATGTGATCTATATGATCGAGTGACATGACACTGGTTGGCGTCAAAGTTCGATTCTCGTAGTCGAATGTCGAACTCCTCCTTGGCTCGTAGCTTAGTGCCTCGACGAGATACGAGGCGCTAAATTCTTGACAAACAACTAAGCATAAAACTGAAGGAACCCAATTTTAAAAGAGCCAAAAGACCCAAACTATCTACAAATAACACGGGTTCGATTTTAGAAAAATAATGAAACTAGTTTCATATTTTTCGGAGTTATAAATAATTAGTTATGAATTTTCAAAGGTTAAAGGATTTATAAAATAATTATAAAATAATTTATAAAAACAGAAAAGGTTTTATTTAAAATAAACAGATGACGCGTCATGACGTCTCCCATCAGCGTTAGTGGGTCGTTAATGAGCCAAATGTGTTAGTGGGCGAATTCGGTCCAATGGACTGCCCAACAGGGCCCGATGGACCAAGTCCGTTAAACCACTCGAACTCGGTTTTAACATGCGGCGGTTAGACGGCCGATCTTGGTCTTCAATGGGTTAAGGCCCAAGCAGAGCCAGCTACGTTCATGGCGTCGAAGTCCGGAAAAGACCTCGGACTCAGTGGTGGCTCGCCAAGACTCCTAGAACAAAGGCGGGGTTCGTTGGTGCTCCTGGACACGCATGCTCGCTTGGCTCTCGCAGCGCCATGGCGGCGACGACGAACAATGGCGGCCGGTGCCTCTGTAACATCCGTGATGTTTGTTTCACCTAAGTATCTCAATTAGTTGTGTTAATCAAGATTAATTAGTCCCCAAGCATGCTTTACATGATTGTTAACACTTTTGCACATAAACCTTTGGTCAATGTCCAAATTCATGGTCGAACTCCTAGAGCTAAAAAGGTGATTTGGTTTTCTTTCTCCAAATTTCACTATAGAAGTTCAAAATCGGCCAATATAATAGTTTTTCCTTATCTCCGTGAACATATTTTTCATAATTTGCGGACATTCAAATTTTGAGTGGAAGTTCACTTAAATTTGAGTTGAACTCGCTGTGAACAGGAAACCGGGGCCGAGAAAACTGAAAGTTCAACATGTTTTCCCACCAATCTATTCACCAAAACATAGGTTGCCCTTTGTGAAAGTTGTGAAAGTGCTACTCCTCTACAACTTTTATTTTGAGATTTTCAAGTTAGTTGTCACTTTTGGAGTTTGGCTTTGGAATTGTAATCGACGCCGGTGTCACCGTCGCCGCGCCGGCCGTGTGCACGCCCTTCCCTCTGCTGCCGCCACGTGGCGCCTGTGTGTATCCTCGGCGTATGGGCGCTGGGTGGTCCTGGCTGTGGACCGCGAGCCTAGAGTGCTCAGTACACCTCCTGGGCCGTCACGCGTGCTCTAGGAACGCGACCGCGCGGCAGGAGCCCGCTCAACCACGCCACTGTTGGCGCGCCGCATCCTCAAGATGCGGGCGGTCCACAGCTATCTGCGCCATCTCGCCCTGCCCCTGCCGTCTGCGCCTCGCCTCGCTCGTCGCTCCTTCCTGCGGCTGCCCGGCCGAGTTAAAACCGCGCCGCCGCCACAGATTCCATGGCGCCACCGCCGAGCACCACCTCTCGCACCAAACCAAGCAGCCGGACCGCTCCTACCCCGTCCTTTAGTTCACCCCTGCCCGCTCATCACGCCTCGTCTTACGGCCGCCGCGGATTTCTAACTCCAGCGGAGCTCTTTGTGGGACACCGCGGGGAGTTCGCCAGCCGGCCAGCCGACCACCCCAAAGCAGCCTACATGTGCACGCCCTAGGGCTCTCCGCCACTCACCCAGCGCCTCCTCCGATCACCGGAGTTCTCGCTACGGCAAGGCGTATGTATAAGGATTGAAATTTGTTTAGATTGTTTTAGGTGAAATAAGGACTGATCGTAATTTCTGAAAAATAATACAAGGGCTAATGTAAAGAAGTTTGTTTAGGGTTTTAGCTGAAACTTTGTAAATACGTTAAAATCGTAAAAATTCAGAAAAATGTAAATCCAACTGTTTTGGATTCCTTGTGAGGAGATATACAAGTTCTAGAAAAGTTGTATAGGGTTTTTCTGGATAGTTTTGAAATGTAAATTCAAACTCGCTTTGAGGTACTTTTATTATGGTTCAAAATGTACTCATTCAATGAATATGAAATTTGGATATGTTGTTCTGTGAGCGATGTTCAGATCTGTGACCAAGTTTCACACATGTTTGTTGTGTAGATGTATAGTTATGATTTTTAGAAGCTTTATGTTAGATTAAGCTTGATGCTTTTTATAGTCCCTCAAGAAATAATTTCTTTTAGCACCAAAGCACCCTAGGTCTTTGTCATGATGTTTAGCATCTCTCGAAAATTTATATGATTTTAGGAGCTTGTTTGAATGATTTTTGGATTTATACTTGTGAAGGATGTTAAATGCATAACTTGAAAAATATGATAGATCCATTTGTATGTGTTGGTCCGGAGCTTAGTTTTGTCATGAATGCCTTGTAGGAAAATTTGAGGTCAAAAGATTAGTAAATCTTTTGTAGGAATTAATGAAGTTAAGCTAGGTGAAATTTGTCTTTTCATATAATTAATTTATATATGATCTAGAGCTGAAATTTGGTATTTAAGCTTGTCTTAGTCATATGCTCATGTGTGAAAATTTTCATACTAGTTGGAGTTATATTTTATTTAATATGATTTATGCATGAATGGCTAGCTAAGAATTGAATAAATAGAATTATAAATATTCTTTAAGTTTAAATAAGCATTTCAGGTTTAGTCTCTGTTTAAAATCATTTTAAACACACCTCTTACTGTTTGGTGAAGTTTGTTAATTTAATTTGTTTAAATATGCACACAATCACCATCAAAGTAATAACTAGTCCATCATAACTCACCACTTTTAATGAAGTTTAGTAAGTTAAGTTGCTTAAATATGCACACAATCACCATCAAAATAGTAGTTAGTTCACCTCATCACACCCTAATACTTTTTGTGAGTTTTCTTAGTGGTTTAGATGAATGTGGCCAACAAGAGTTGGGTTTGGTGGTAATTCTCCCACCTTCATCATAATCTAATGCATGTACATGAACATGTAGATTTACCCGACGGACTTACGCCACTCCGGAGGAGGATGGATCAGCTAGTAGGAGTTGAACCAAGCTAGTGTGCACCAAGACCGGACCAAAATCCGTAAGAGCCCAAGGCTAGTGCTGAGTTGGAAGAAGGCAAGCACGGTTTACATATAACCTTTTGATAAAATATCACCTTCTTTTTACCTTTTCAAGATTTATGTTTTACTTTGTGCATTTAAGTTTCGTGAGTTATTTTGAAACCTAGATGCATGATCTTTAGGATGCCTATGCTCTTATACTAGTATGATAGGACGCTAGTGCCATGCTTTAAGGACACAAGAGTCGAGTAATGACTCATTGCTCGCGAGATATAGGATGCTTATGTTGGAATCATAAGTTGGATAAATTGACTCGCTCATGTGGTAAGAGCAATGGGTTCGGTCTCGAAAGTAGCATGGTCTGGTTTAAGCTATTGAACGTACCAAGTGCTTGTCGGGAATGGGACCGTAAGCCTAGTACCTAATGAACCACGGGACTTTATTCGCTACTACTCTTGAGATCGTCTCGATTTGATTACGATAGTGCAAGTGTGAGTCGGACGTCTTGTGTGAGGGCGTTCGGTAACCTTATACTTAGGGGGGCACTTTGTCCCTAACTGGGAATGACGGAACCACCGGTCGGGTAGACCCCGCATTCACTTTTATTTGATTTCTTTGGGGTCTACCTTCTTCCGTGTATCTTGGGTTTACCTTGCAAGGATATAAATCGATCGTCACTCGCCGTTATCTCGAGTCGGCTTGACCACTGGCTACCCCATGATTATTTATGAAACATTTTGGATTAATATTGTTGATCGATTAATCTTGTTTGCACAAACATGCTTGTTTAGTTAGGTGCTTACCTAGAATGGTTAACATACTAGAACTTGAGCTAAAAATAAAAGTAAGGATCAACTCTAAGTTGTTTTTGGCAAAACAAACCCAATACCAAAAACCTTGCATGTCTAGTTGTATCTTTTATTTTGATTTGATCTTCTTGAGTATTAGCATACTCGCTTAATTTGTGGTTTTCGGTAACCCTATCTCGCCCGGTGCTATTCCGGATGGATGGGAGATTGAATGGGAGAATGACGCGAGGAATGATATGCTTGGATGGCCTCCCATGTATCACACGCTAGTTTTATTTCTGCTGTTTTAACTCGAAACATCTTTACTTTATGTATGAAAACTTGGTTTGTAATAATATGCACTTGTGGACTTTTATGTAATATTGAACTTGTACTTTGGTCCCGCTTCGTGTGGGCTTGCGATATCACGATCTTGTTGAAAAGTGATTTACCGTGCATGACCCAGAGACGATGAATACATCTTAGTTATTGCTTATGAGCCAAGTGGATCGGCTTAGGTGATAATCCGGATTTATTTTGGGCAGTTCGCCACACCTCCGCGGCGGTCAGCGCGCAGCAAAGACCACTAGGGTCAAGCGGTTAGTCCCGCGCACGGCTGGGGTTGAGCATGTAGGGCCGACGTGCGACGCGTGCGGCGGCAACACGGTGCGCGGTGACGGTCGGCGGCCAGCACGACGCACTTTTGGTCTTGCGCGGGTGCGCGGGATCAGCTTGTACGGACGCACGCCTTGCTTCCGCGGGCGAAGACCAACACACGCGCGTGAAAGCGTGCGACAGAGGTGCCCGGCGGCGCGGCGCGGCGGCGGTGGTGACGTGGTTAGCGGCCGAGGCCAAGCTGTTCGTGTTCGTGCAGTGCACGGCGATGATGTATGACTTAGGATCCTGCGAAAAGGCGGGTCAAGCCCGAACATGTGCAGGCGAGCGCGCCGGTTCAAGTTCGCACGGTGGTCGGCGGTGTAACGCTGGGTACACTCCAAGGGCATCTCGAGTTCAAGGAGGAGGTGAGAGAAGATAGGACGGTGGCTCGCGTTGGGGCGGTGGTGTAGTCTGGGCGGCGAGCGGAGACGCGGTGCTCAAGCGATGCGGCGCGGCGCTCTCTGCTCGGCAGCTGCAGACAGGCTTCTCCCGCAGGCGGCTCTAGTCTTTGCGGCGGCTCGGTGTTCAGCGTTGGCGCGCGCCTCCTCTTCATTCCTCCTCTTCCTCATCCACTTCCTCTCTTCCTTCTCTCGGCGGAGCAAGGGAAAAGGAAGTCCCCAAATGTGCCTTGCCTTGCGAGGGGCTCGGCTCGGGGGTTTAGCTGTCGCACACCGCGGGCAAAGAGGGCACAGTGCTGCTATTGGCGCCACGCCGATGGTCGACGGGCGGCGCCAAAGGCGGCTGTGTGGGTGCGCCACCATAGAAAGGGAAAGGGCTCGCGGAGGCGCCTGGTCGGCGACTCGACATCCGTGCCACCGACCGGTCGGGGCCCATCCTCGGCAGGCGGCGCAGCAGGCGGCGAAAGGAGTGCGGTGTGAACACGAGGACCAGTAGCGGGGAGACGACGACCGGCGGTGGGTCCCACCGGTCGGCGTCATAGGCGAAGGGTAAGGCACGGGTTACTGCATTCACGTCGGCCTCTGGATTGCGAGAGAGAGGAGCGAAGGTGGAAACGCAGGATAGATGAAGGGCTCGGACTTCAACAGATGTTAGCATGACCAAGTTAGTGATATGTTTTGAAAATGGTTTGATTTTATATTTAACTTAACTATTTGAATTTCAACTATTTCAAATTCAAAACACACTCAAATAAATCCAAATAAAATCTAGAAAATCCAACTCACATATTTATACCATAATTTGAATTTATATTTTATATAGGGTTTTATTTAGAGAGAATTAAGAGAGAAGCTAGCAAAGGGTTTAAATTTTGGTAGCACTCAACATTTAATAAAAAAATTAAATTTTTGAAAATCACACCTTGCAAAAATCCGGGATGTTACACCAACCATCGACGGTGAGAAGTCGAACTACGACCATGTTTACCACATTTTTTTCATGGCAAGAAACTTCCATTAACTGGCCACCGAATCGATTACACATGGCGTGTGAAGTCCCGAGAGAACATCAGCACCGTGATTACACAAACTTCCTCTCGGCTAGGGTGTGAGCAAGCTTATTACAAGATCTAGGCACAAAATTACACGAAAAACTCTTGAAGCACCTGATCAAAGATTTTAGTTGGTATAGCCTCACAAATCTATAGCCATCACTCTCCAAAGCTTGTTTCAGCATTAGGAGTGAGTCTCGAATGATTTGTCCATTCCTTTATCACCGCCACCATGGCTCCTGGAGGCAAGCATGTATTGCATGAAAAGCATCACGCACATGTTTCAGGCACCAACTCCTCTCACCACCTCTCCATCTTCATCTCGAATCACGAAGCACCACCTTCCCGTGTTAGCCGAGAACGCCCCATCGAGAGTTTATTTTCAGCCATTCACAAGGAGGTTTATTCCACTTTTTCGAGATTTATCTCGGCCTCCTCTCGACTCCTTGTGGATCTCAAGAACTCCTACGTGTTCCTATGCACCACATAAGCAAGATCTCCGGTCGTTCTTCTATGTTCCCTTCACGCACACCATTCCTCTCGCCCACCACGCCATAGTAGCGTAACTATTTTCAATTGTAATTTTTCCTCCACCGCAAGATATGCACCATCACATCTCGCTGAAATTTTGTCGACGACAAACTTTTGTTCTTCCAAGCACAGTTCCACAACATCTTCACATGCTTACAACTGAAAAACAAATGGCCACCATCCTCCAAGTTTCGCATCACACACCGTGCACTTTCCATCTTCACTCCCCGTCTCTCCAAGTTTCTCGTGTTGTGTGTGAACCACCAAAGAAATTGTTTCACTGGGCATTTCAAGCTCCATATTGCCTTCCATTGCTTCCTCTCCAAGTCCATCATCGTTGTTGATGCTCCTCCTCGCTCATTTCTTTTATGTGACCCTTGTATACTTTATATGCCGAGTGAACTGTAAAAGCACCCTCCTATCATAATGACATGCCACGGATCTTCCAAATCGGTATGGACGGTGTGGCAAGAATCACAGATCATGTGGTACAAAGGTGCGGCACTAGTTGTTCATCCCACTTAGCGATTCTGTGGTCGATCAAGTCGAATCATGTTGTCAAGAAAGAACTCCCCTCGGTGTGATTGGCAATCTTGACCACCCTTGGTAGCCATGGATCTTTCCATATATTAATATTACTCCCATCTCCAACCCTCCAGTTATGCCATGCTTGAACCTCGATACCCTTCAAGATACTATGCCATGTGTGTGACATATTTGGGAGGGACTAGCTTTCAAACATCACCCTCGGGTAGTACTTGGTCTCAAAGACTCTAGCACATAGGGAGTCCGGATTATGCACCAATCTCCAACCTTGTTTGGCCAACATTGCCATGCTAAACATATGGATGTCTTTGAAACCCAAGCCCCTCCATCTTGGCAGTTAGTCTTTCCCAACTAATCCAGTGTAACTTATTGTCCTTATCTTGGTTACTCCACCAAGATCTCCCTATCATTGTACTTATCTCGATCACACATTTCTTTAGTGATGTCAAAACATCCCATGAAAGTCGGAATGGCTACTCGCTTTAATTAGGATCTCCTTCCCCGCCCATGATAGCATCTTCTCCTTCCATCCACGCATTCTTAGCCAAATTCTCTCTTTGAGATATGCAAACACCTTCGTTCTCTTCATCCCACATGCATTCCCAAGTACCTATCATTCATGGTTTGTTTCTGAATATTCAAAGCTTGCATCACTTGTGCTCGGTCATTCTCCAGAGTGTTTGTCGAACATGATTGCTGATTTGTCCTGTTAATGATTTGCAACGAACATTCCTCATATAAATTTAGGATTTCTTGCAGCTTTTGTGCATCACTCTTGCTCGGCAAAGGATTAAAGATTCATCCGCAAAGAGTAAATGAGACACCGAGTAGTGGGATGACATTTATACCTTTCAAACTTCCATTCCTCTCGGCGGGCTGAAAACCCTCAGACAAATGAGAAATAAATAGGGGAGAGAGGATCTCCTTGATGAAGCCCCTCTGGGATCAATTCACTAGTTAATTCCCATTCACCCTAATCCGATATTTCACCGATGTCACACACTTCATAATCAGTTATCCACCGCGTAAACCCAATTTATCCATCATCTTCTCCAAAACACCATTCCACCCTATCGTAGGCTTTGCTCATGTCGAGTTTTATTGCACATATCCTTTCTTACCCTTCCTTCTAGTCTGCATGTAATGTGTAAACTCATAAGCAAGAAGGATATTATGATCAATCAAGAACAAAAGCACTTTAAGTGTGAGATTACCTCAAGCAAAACATGTTTCACCGGTTTGCTAGTACTTTGACACCAGGTTTACAGCACATTGCAAAGGCTAATTAGACGTAGATCTTTCACACTGTCGGGTTGTTTACCTTTGGGATTAAAACAATAGTAGTTTCATTCCATCCCTCGGCATTGGGCGCCATTCAAGACTCTAGCACCTCCTCAACCACACGACCTCCAATAATGTCCCAAAAGTTCTTGTAGAACACCGAGGGCATACCATCGGCTTTAAGGTCACCAATCGAGTTTAGAGCACTTTAATCTCTTCTTCAGAACTCTTTACCCATTCATGGCACGAGACACCCGTTGTCCGCATTGAGGAGTTGTGAATTATGACCTCCATTAGAGCTGAAAAGCATAGAAAATAATTAGTAATAAAAGCACGCTTCTTCCTTCCTCTCCATACTCCATCTTCCCTCCTCGCCTCCCTATATGGTTATTTTCTTCCTCTCTACGCCGCATGAAACAAAGGAAGTATTCTCCTTTTGCAACCAATTCACATGGGTCCTTTGCCTCCAAAAGATGTCTACTTGTTCTTCTAATCTTTCAAGCTTGTATCTCAACACCGCCTTTGCTACTTGCTCCTCCCAATACTAGATCTCCTACAAAGTTCTAGCTCCTTTTTATTTTTTTCACCTCTTCTCCAAATCCCTAAAACATTACGACTCCAATCGATAAGCCAGAGAACTACTTTTATAGCCTCATGTGTGGACTGGTTTGGCTCCTCCATCACCAAATTCCAAGCCTCTTCCACCATGAAACACAATGTTCCTCCTTTAGCCACTTGCTTCAAAACGGAAACCTCCTGCTCTCCGTCTACCTCCTCTAACCAAACTTTCAAGATTTATAATAAGAGGTCGGTGGTCGAATGCCTAGGATCCCCATTGATTACTTTCACGGGAATCTCTCCATTGCTCATTTGCCACCGCCCCTATCTAGTCTTTCCTTGATGTAATTCTCCACCACATGGTTATCATTCCTCCACGTGAAAGTATCTCCCTCGTACCCCAAATCTCTCGGTGATAGTGCTCAAGAGTTTCTCGTCCATACACTGCGCTCCTCTCCTCCCTCCTTCCTTCTCATGTGAAAATAAAATTTCATTAAAATCCCTTGCGTACAACCAAGGCAAGACCGGATCCACATGTAGACCCTTAAGATGTTGCCAAGTCCGATACTTTAAATCACCTTGGGCTTCTCCATACACACCGTAAACCTCCACAAAAACCATCCTCCTCCTTCACCTCCATATCGATGTAGTATTGCGACATGTCTCGCAATGACACATCAATTCCTCTCACCAAAACACAGAACCCCCTTTTCCATCCCTTCGGACTAACATATTCGTTAGACTGGCCGCCATCGAAAATTCTCCATCCTGCGCTTATCCATTTTAGTTTCGACAAGAACAAGATGTCCGCCCTCGACACGGAGATCGAAGCCCTCGCGATTACCCAACCCCAGCAGTTCCACGCCACAATTTTCATTGGGATTTGCGGTGGGTCCGCCATCCCGCTATCTTAACGCTTGTTTGATGCCTCTACCACCTCCTTCTCCTTTGGAGCATCAACCATCTCCTCCACATCCATTCCCGCCTCAAGCAAACTCCTTTGCTACCGCCTCCTTGTTGGGGACCCACATCACCTCTAGCCCGTTGGGTCCCTCAAGGTACCCTTCTTCTTAACATCACCCTTTACCACTGCTAGCTCCTTCCCTCAACCACTCAACCACGGTTCTCCACGTGCATGGGTGCATGCCACTATTCACGTCGGCACTCGGATCTACATCCACCCCACCTTGCCTAGACTATCCCGCACTCCCAAAGCTAACTTCCTTTTAGACTTTTCTCAACACCAACATCTTCCTTCTTCTTTCGTGGCTTGTCACCTCTTCCTCTTCTCCATGCTCCTTCACCATTAAACTGCTTTTCCTTTACTTGGTTTCCGCCATGAAGGTGCATCACTCAGCCCGGGTCCGAATCATGGGATTCACTTGAGCTCCAGCTCCTCCTACTACCACTCCCCCCTTGTCTCCAGTTGGACCAGAATGTCTTCCTCTATCACTTGCCCCATCCTCAAATCTCTTCCTTTCCGGAATAACTGCAAAGCTTTACTATATTGTTGCACTTCATTCTTCCGAGCTTTGTATCACACGCCTTGTCAATATGACCAATCAATCCACATGTGTAGCAAAAGTCGGGTAAATACTCATATGCCACGGGACACCAAAGCGGTCGAAGCTCACCCTCCTTCCCCCCGTTTGCACCATGACCCTCTCAGAGAGGCTTACTAATGTCCATCCGAATTTTTATTCTCGGATATCTTCCCACGCTGACCGTCTTCCTCCTTCTCCATCTCCACGAACTCCCCATCTCTCCTCCAATCGCCTCTCCCACCACCTTGTTCATCATCCCAAAGGTAGCTTGGAAATCCTCACCCGAGATGGGTATGAAGATGAACTCCAAATCCTCTAGAGACATTGTTTTATCGAAATCCGCCATGACCACGAGGTCCTTCCCTAACTGATGAGGACATCGCCATGCTGGATCTGCACGCCACATCCTTCCCCACGCTACAAGTCATCTCCAACTCAGCTGCCACGTTCGGTTCGTATTCACCGACCTGCACGGTTTCGCGATATCTCCCTCATCGGTATCGAAACGAGGCGTATAAGGATGCGTTGGAAAGGGACGACGCGCCGTCGTTTTAGTTCTGGTCCCAGCTCCAGAAGGTTCGTGGATCATGCTATGACCACGACAAGGTGCTACATCACCTTTTTGGGCCATTTGGGCGTGTATCATGTCGGGCCTTAAGCCCAGTTGAGGACACCCCTGGTCGCCCCTCAACCCTAGGTCACCCCTTAGGTTAAAACTCAGTAGCCGCCGTCGTTTAGACTTGGGTTTTGTTTAATAGGTTTGTGATTTCCGTCGAGGATCAAACTTTCGTCATAGCCACTTTGTCTGTGAGGTCTTTGCTCGTGATTCAGGGGCCCCGTTCTTGTTCATCACCACTATGTCGATTAGTCCTTTTGTGATCAGAACTTGAACCCCATACTCTTCGCTTCATTCATATCGCAATATCGATTGTGTGTTTACCGCTTTTCTTGCTTGTGTTCTCGATTCGCTTGCTGGAAAAGCCTTCGTGGCGAGGTCAATCAAGTTGTTCTTGGTTGATAACCAATGGAGTAGTGGTGTAATGGTTGCGGGTCCAAATCGTGTGTTGATTCGAAGCCAAGATCGTCAACGCCGAGTCTCCATCAATCGACTTATCCTCTACCTCTTGGAAGATCGGGCCATCACCTATCATTTGGTATCGATTCCTAGGTTTCCGTGAGGTACTCTCGTGTTCCCTTTAGATTCGTTTGTGTTCATCACCTATCGTCACAAAAACCCCAAAAGATTTACTTTTCCTTTGTCCTACCACCCTATTTAGCCTTGCAATTTCGTTTTCGATTGCTTTGTTGAGTTTGTGTCCGTGGTCAAGTCTTGTTGCTTGGTTTAGGTTGTGTTCGTCGTAATAATTCAACATGCTCGTCATTGTTATTTTGTTTCCGCCACTAGCCCATCCACCATTAGTCATACAACAAGTGAGCCACCACATTACTCAATTTGCCCTCGCTAGCCGCCTTGTGTGAACTCTCCGTGCAAGCCCTAGATAGGTTGCAAGTCGCTTTAATCGCTTTTGCATCGCATACTTGATCCTTGATTCATTATCTCGAATACCTATTGCTTTGCATCTACCGGGGAGGATCGTGCCTGTGTTTGTTTGTGCCCGCTAGGAGGAAGTTTTGCCCTAGCCGCCGCTTTTCCCGCCGAGTTGTGCCTTTCGAAATCATATGTTGAGATACATTGCTTAAAATAGGCATAACTTTTCGCTCGGTGTTCCGTTTCTTCTCAAATTTTTACAGAGCTTATCAACAAAAAGTTGGACAGACATCTACCCACTTTGTTGGTCAGGCTGTTCTCAAAAATTCAAAAAAATCAGAAGATATAAATAAAAATTGTTTAAGTGTTTTGAGGGGTTTTCACAGATCGTTCGATTTTCCCTAGGCCACATTACACCTCTGTTTCAAGTGAAATTTTGTGTGCTTCCATCTTTAGTGCCCTTTGTTCAGAGGTAAAAATTTCAGAAAAAGTTGAGTTCGTTTGTTGGTACTCCTTTGAAACGTGATTTTGTGATTTCTACTAGTGCTAAAAGCTGCTCTATTTACGTGAACTGCCATTGTGCTGATTTTCGAGTTTCATGTCCATCGTTCCTTGTTACTTTTACCTTGTTGTGCTATGACTAGGACATGTCTTAACCAATAATTATGACTTGTGCTTTGGACATTTATTGAACTTTGCTAATCCTTGCTACCATATTATGCCTACCCATAGCTCCACAGATACATCTGTCAGCACAGTTTCGCCTTGCAACTTGTTACCCACGCTCGACAACTGATTGTGCCGTCATGTTGGCTTTGGTAAGAACACTTGTAGACGGTGATAAGCCACTTGAGATATTGCATTCCACTTTCACCAACACCCGAGTTGTTAGTTGATAGGATAACCATTTTTGTGTTGTCTTTTGGCCATCTAACCATGTCGTAAAGAAAGGAAAGGAGTCTCCACAGACTTCAATGAGTGTGTATCTAAGGATGAGCTTACGAGGCTTGTTAGAAACGTACCTACATGCAAGAACAATTTTATGCATTGACTCGACGGATCAACGATGCGGTGACCGGATTGAACATGTTGAGCAACAACCTCCACAGTTCAACACGAGGATGATGATGAGTTTGAGGATGTTGATCGATGAGGAGCGTCTCCAACGTAATCATTTTCGGATGGGAGGAGGTAATCGCAATCGTGGAGGAGGTAATCAAAATCGTGGTAATAATGATCCTTTTGCTAAAGTTAAGTTTACCATGATTCCTTTTGTTTGATAATGCTTGATCCTAAGGTTTATTTATATTGGGAACTAGTTGAACAAAATTTAATTCCCATCAAGTTCTCGATGAGCATAGAGTTAGGCTTGCTACTAGTGAGTTTACTAGTTTTGCTCTCTTTTGGTGGAATGATCTCACAATGCTTAAGCTAATAATAATGCCGCTCCACCTATACCTCGGACTTGGAATGCTTTGAAACAACGTATGAAATCTCGCTTTGTTCCTCCATATTATCAACGTGATTTACATATGAAACCGCAAACTTTAAAACAAAGGTGATAAAAGTGTCGAAGCTTATTATCAAAAATTGCTTATTTCTTTGTCACGTTGTGGCATACATGAGGATGATCGGGGCTCTTCTGTTAGATTTTTGGTGGTTTGAACCGTGATATAGGATATTCTTGATTACAAAGATTGGACAAGGTTTATCCAATTGTACCATCTTGCTATTAAGTGAACGTGAGGTGGGGGCCGCCAGCAATTTTCTTTCTAGTCCAACACCGGAGAACTTTTCAGTCAGGATGTTGACAAGTCCAAGGCCGCTTACTCTAAGGCGCCATCACCTACACCATCTACTACACCAACTTCCGAGGTGAGCAATTTGTCTCTGTGCAAGTTCGTCGCATAAGAAGCCTTTTACTCCAGGCGTCCTCGAGTAGTTCCGCTAGCATCCAATGGCCACCAATGTAAGGGCATGGGACACGTGTCGAAGGAATGCCCAAGTCGCCGTGCTTTCATCGCTGCCCACGATGGTAATGGTTATATCGATTGCTAGTGATGAGGAAGAAGATTCTTTGGTTCTTGCTACTAATCTTGTTGCGATTCTTGGTTGAGCAAGAGGAGGATACCATTGATTCGATGCTGCAGCCGCGGGCTTCCTAGCCTTCTTGTGCAGCGTGTGTTGGCCGCTCAATTGGGCGATGAGGAGGACACAAAGGTACAACGTAACAATTTGTTCCATATGTTTCTCATTGTCTAGGAGCCGTGTTCTCACCATAATTGATACCGGAGCTGCAACAACTTGGTGAGTTCAGATCTGGTCCAAAGTTTGGTTTGACCACTCATGAACTTCGTCACTCATATCACATACAATGGTTCAACAATAGTGGTAAGGCAATGGTAACACACTCAGCACGATACATTTTTTGGGTTCTTATACCGACTATGCTGATTTTGATGTTGTGCCAATGGAAGCATGTTCACTTTTATTAGGACGACCATGGGAATATGATAAAGATGCTGCACACCATGGTAGAACTAATACTTACACTTTCATGCATAAGAATAAAACCATTACTTTGCTTCCTTTATCACGATGTTAGGAAATATTTTAAAGAGCTTGCTGAAAATAAAATGAAACAACCTGCTATGAGTGATTCTAATGTTGATAAACATGAGGGTATTAAATTAAAAGGAGGTGCTTTTATTGCTACTACATCTGCTAATGCTGAACTTTGTGAAAACTATGATGCACCTTGTTATACTATGCTGTCCAAGGATGTTCGTATTCTCGATGCTACTTTGGCATGTATGCATTCTGCTGTCACTAACCTTTGCGGGAGGTTGATGATGGGATGGAGTCGAGGACGACTCCAATTCAAGAAGGAGGATGATGAGGACATCGCCACGCCGGATACGGTGCACGCCACGTCCTTCCCCACGCTACAAGTCGTCTCCAACTCAGCCACATTCGGTTCATTCGGATTCAGCCGACACCTGCACGGTTTCGCGATATCTCCCTCATCCGGCATCGAAATGAGGCGTATAAGGATGCATTGGAAAGGGGACGACGACGCTGTCGTTTTAGTTCTAGTCCCAGCTCCAGAAGATTCGTGGATCATGCTGTGTTACCATGACAAGGTGCTGCTTCACCTTTTGGGCCATTTGGCATGTCGTGTCGGGCCTTAAGCCCGGTTGAGGACGCCCCTGGTCGCCCCTCAACCCTAGGTCGCCTTAGGGTTTAAAACTCAGTAGCTGCCATCGTTTAGACTTGGGTTTTGTTTAATAGGTTTGTGATTTCCGAGGATCAAACTTTGTCACTGACCATTGTACCGAGGTCTTTTGCGTGATTCAGGGCCCCGTTCTTGTTCATCACCACTATGTCGATTAGTCCTTTTGTGATTAGAACTTGAACCCCGTACTCTTCGCTTCATTCATATCGCAATATCGATTGCGTGTTTAGATTTTCTTGCTTGTGTTCTCTATTCGCTATGCGGGAAAAAGCCTTCGTGGCGAGGTCAATCAAGTTGTTCTTGGTTGATAACCAATGAAAGCAAGCAGTGTAAGCTATGGGTTCAAATCTTGTGTTGATTTGAAGCCAAGATCATCAACGCCGAGTCTCCATCAATCGACTTATCCTCTACCTCTCGGAAGATCGGGCCATCGCCTATCATTTGGTATCGATTCCTAGGTTTCCATGAGGTACTCTCGTGTTCCCCTTTAGATTCGTTTGTGTTCATCACCTATCGTCCACAAAAACCCTAAAAGATTTACTTTTCCGTCCTACCGCCCTATTTAGCCTTGCAATTTCGTTTGATTGCTTTGTTGAGTTTGTGTGCGTGGTCAAGTCTTGTTGCTGGTTTAGGTTGTGTTCCTCGTCATAATTCAACGTGCTCGTCATGTTATTTTGTTTCGCTAGCCCATCCACCATTAGCCATACAACAAGTCGAGCCACCACATTACTCGATTGCCCTCGCTAACCGCCTTGTGTGAACTCTCGTCGCAAGCCCTAGATAGGTTGCAAGCCGCTTTAATCGCTTTTGCATCGCATACTTGATCCTTATTCATTATCCGGCGAATACCTATTGCTTTGCATCTACTACCGTGGAGGATCGTGCCCTGTTTATTTGTGCCCGCTAGAGGAAGTTTTACCCAAGCCGCCGTGTGTAACACCCGGTTTTAAAGGCCAAACCGAATGCACCCTTTATGCATGCCGGGATCAAATTCATGCATAAAGTGACATCATCGATGAATATCACAACATATATCATTACAAGCGTTTAATAAGATTACAAAATGACCGGGGGTCTAAAACAAAAGATTATACATCGTTATTCTATCGCAGAGTAGGCACCATCTTCCACAGAACGCCGGGGGCACGCCAACCTAGAACTCGTGTCTTCACGAGGTCTTCACGATGTAACTCCTTCTTCTAGCTTCGCTTATCCGAGCGCGTGGGAGAGAACAGCAGGGGTTGAAAGGGAAAACGGTGAGTACACCTGGAGGCGTGTACTATGCAAGTGGGAGGAAAGGTATGCATAACATGCTGGCTTAAAGCAAGGAAGGCTTTATTTGGTGGACTGCAAAGCTCAAGTTTTAGTTGGTCAAGTTTTAATTAAGCACCTAGAATTTATTGTGTATAAAGCTTCCCATCCCTTCGAGGCACGACCAACCTATCCCGATCCTAGGTTAAAACATCATAGAACCAAAACCAGCTCCCAAACCACAGTTCCACCACTGTGATCCACCCAAACCACCAACTAACCATGTGAGGGTCCAGGCCGCTCTTGACCGTGAGCACGGTATTATAGCTTTTAACACTGCAGAGGTTGTACATCTTTACCCACGAGTCGCGTAAACATTCAAAGGAACGTTAAACCCAACCATGCTGTGCGGATCAGGCACTTTCACACTTCCTTAGGTGTGATAGCATAGGGACGCTACGAGGCCTTTACATAGGTTCACCAGCGTGCATTAACCGGGTTACGGAGTGTCAGCGACACCCGAGGTTCCTTGGACTCTTGGGAACTACGCCTCATCCAGCCAGCATTTTAACATGCATGCTGGTTTACCCTACTTAATTGGCCAAGACCACCCCATTAGTTCTCGTGGTTGTCTGTATGTCCCGGTGGTCACTCCACAGGTCCCTTATAAAGTTGACTCGTGCAAGGCCAAAATCAAGCAATCACAAACCACCATTCAAACCACTTGCCCGAGTCGCTAGGGTGTTCATGTTGCTAACCATAACCCACATTAACATGTTGCATAATCATTAATCAATTTAAGATTAAACCCAACCCATGTTGAGCAAACTACATGAATCTACCCATATAGGTAACCTCTAAGGGTAAGCAAGGAATGATCATGAAAATCTAGTAAATGGTCCTTAATAGGATTTCCCATCAATATGAGACATCTAATGCAAGAAAGCATAAAATAAAGTGGTGATTATGGTGAATAAAACATAAAGGTATAAAATAGCAAGATGTCAAGGACACTTGCCGTTTCCCGATGTTCCACCGAAGCGTTCCTTCACGCGCAACAATCACTGAAAAACAACACAATGCTAGACTAAGAACAAAGCACCGGACAATAAAACTATTTTAGAAAAGCGTACTACTAGCTAACGCGAGCTAGCTACGAACAAGAGAGCACGTGAAAGGCTAAAGCGAAGCTACGGTAAAAGGCACAACTATCGGTAAAGATTATATTATAAGAAAGAAGGAACTATATGCTTGATTTATTTTATTTAAGCAAAACATGTATGGAGGGTATTTCAGAGAAATAACCTTTGTTGGAATTAATACAAATTAAATTTGATTCCAAGACACAAGTTGATCCTAGTCAACTTTTATTTATTAAAGTTTATTAGAATTTATACCAATTTAACATTTATCTTTATAAAAGAAACTTCATGTGAGAGCAACTAACGAGTTAAAACATGTGTCGTGTTGAGCTAAACAAGTTATAACAAAAACATATTTATGTTCGAATTAATCATGTTAACTTTTGTTTAAGGAAAGGTGAAGGTTAAACCTATATTTGATTTTATTCAAAAGAGATTGAATTTGGATATTAATCAAATTAATATTAACTTTAATTTCCAAAACATGAAACATGGTTAACGTCGCTAACACGCACTACGACAAAACGAAGCTAACGCAACTTGAACGAGCTAAAACGGAGCTAGGATGAGAAAGATATGGGGTTTTGAAGGTTCTAGGACCTATGTTGCGATTATCTAAAGATTACGGGGCTAAAACAGAAGATTCATAAGGCACAACAATGCTCACGAAATGGTCAAAACAGAGGGTCCTAGGTGCAAAAGAGGCTCAGTTGGACCAAACTGTAAAAGGTGGGATGTTTTTGAGGGTGTATGTGCAAAAGGGCTAAGACACAAAGAAAGGTGGGTGATATCCTATTTTGTCAGGGGCTAAACTGCAAAAGAGATGGTTGACCGGGCGGCTCGCTAATCACGGGGCGTGACGTGGCGTGATTGGACACGGGTGCTGACGTGAGCCGACGATGTGACGAGGCCGTGGATCGACCGTGGACCACGCCCATCGTCCAGTGGACCGATTGAAGGGTAAGCCCCAAATCTGATCCGCCATCCGTGGGGATCCGACGGTGGATAGGCGGCCGCTGGTTTTGGCGCCACCGCCAGGGTGAGAAACAGGAGGCTGGACGGCGGCACGGAGCCGCCGGAGATGGCGGTCCGGCGCCACGGGCACCATTTCGCATGCGGTTTGGACCGGGAGGAAGAGGAGGATGGCTGGAGCTCACCGGGGCTTGTTGATGATAGGCGGAGGGGACGCGTGGCGGGCCGAGGAGGCGACGAGCCAGCGCGGGAGGAGGTGTCACGCCTAGGTCCGGCTCTGGGCGCCTCGGCCATCCGGTGGTCCCATGAGTACAAGAAGAGAAGGGAGGAGGTAAGGGCCAAGGCCGGAAAGCAATGCAGCGGTGCTCTACTCGGCAGCGAAGAGCTTGGAGGCCAAGGCGTGAGCGAGAGAGAGCAGGTGAAGCAAAGGGGGAGGGAGCTAGGAGTTTATAGAGGGAGGAGGGGCAGGGAGCCGAGGATGGCGGCATCAGGAATGCGCGCGCTGACCTTGCTCTCCGAGAGTGGGCCCGAGACGCATCACTGGGCGAGGAGGAGAAGCAGAGGCACTAGGGTGGGTCCACGCGCAGTGGTTTGGCGAGGGCGGAGATCACTCGGGATTCAAATCCCGCATGTTATGTGCTCGCGAGGGGGAAAGGAAGGGAGAGAGGATGAGGTGGAGGGGATGACGGAGGAGAAGAGGAGTGAGGGTCGGGGGCGGAGGAGATGGGCCGCACAAGGAGAGAGGGTGGGCTACTCATAAAGAGAAGGGAGATGTGGACTAGTGCAAGAGGGAGGTGTTTTGGGCTAAATTCAAGAGAGAGAGGAAGGAGGAGGTGATGGGAGGTCAAGGGAGGTTTGAGATTAGATATGGATGCTTAGATGTATATTTATATATAGAGAGAGATAGGATTGGCCCATTTTAGATTTTAGAGAGAGAAGAGATGGAGTATAGAGAAAGAGAGAGAGAGAGAGTGATACCTTTGGGTATAGATAGAGAGATAGAGAGGATTAAAGAGAAAGGAGAGCATTGTTTAGAAAGAGGAGATAGACCTTGGTAGAGACAGATAGGTCTTGTTTAGAGAAAAGATTGTGGGAGATTTAGAGATAAAGATTAGAGAGATACAAGGATTAAACTATACACGAACCTATTCGTTTAAAAACTCAAATTCATTTTTCACACAAGAAACATTATGCATTCGCATGGATGAAACAAACAAATAATTATAACCTATGATTCATTTATTTAATTTAGAAGATATTATTTATTTTGAAAAGATTGTACACACCTCTTTTTAATTCTAACAAATTTTAACAAAATTTAAATCCTAGCCAAATTGCAAACTAGGGTGTTACAAATACTACCCACTATTTTAATGTGAATCTCCCGAGATTCTCGCAAAAGGTTAGAAAGAGAGAGAGGCTAGCAATGGGGAGAGGCAAGGTTGCTTTACATTTATGTCATCTTGTCTTGTTCTTCACACCTTCATGTCACTTGTCGAGTTTCCTTCAACTCTGTGGATGGTCCACCATGGAGATCTTTGGTGATTCCTTTATGATGATTTTTCTTAGCAACGATCACCATACAACTTCTTCCATGTTGTATCCTCTTGTTGTTACCTTCATACTCCAATTGTCTATCTTCGTGGATGGTCCATGTAGAAGTTCTTAGTGATAAGTTTGTCAAGTTTCTCAATCACACTTCTTCTTGCTTCGCTGCTTCCCATTCTTCATTGTTTCTTCATGGGTTGTCTCATGAGAGTGTTCATGAACATTCTCTTGAAGTGGTTCAAGTAGCGCTGAGGTGACGACTTTATAACTTTCTTAGGCTTTTCCGGCTTGTTTGGTGACAATTCTTCCTTCTTGTACACTTGGTTGTCATAGGTAGAAGCATGACGTGTGCTACCCTCTTAACAGGATCCTTCTTGATTCCTTGGTTAGGATAGAGAGAGGATCAATGGCTAAGGAGGAGAAAGACTCAAGGTTTAGAGGGAGCAAAGATTGGAAAACCCAACCTTTATCTATACATATAACTAATCGATGTCATCGCGACAAGGGTCCAACAACACATCAACAATCATTACAAAGAGCCAAATCAAGCAGAGCACAATAACAAACAAACAACAACACACAAGAGCACACTAACATGGCACACATCCTTATTGAAGCACACTAACAATTAATGCCTTAACATCGATGTCATCGATAAGAAGAAAGGTAGGCTTCTATATAACTCGTAAGACTAAAACTATCGATGGCTTTAAGTTAGTAGTCTTGAGGTCTTCAACGCGACACTTCTAGCTTGATGGAGATTCTTCATCTTCGATCTTGAAATTCTTCGAGCGACGGCTTGTTGAAGCATAGTCTTCTTAAGTGTCTTCAGGAGCTTCTTTCTTGATCACAGGGGAAGTTAGTGACTAAGAATTATACAAGGATGAGAGAGGAGCAACTTGTTTTCACAATGAAGAATAGGGGATCGAGTGCAAATCAAGAGAAAGTCAAGGAGGTTAAATTTTTTCAAAATAGGGTGAAAATATAACCTTAACGTCGACCATTTCTATCTAGGTTTGCGTCCTACAGTCGATATAGCTCTGATACCACTTCTGTAACACCCGGTTTTAAAGGACAAACCGAATGCACCCTTTATGCATGCCTAGGATCAAATTCATGCATAAAGTGACATCATGTGTAATATCACAACATATATCATTACAACATTTAATAAGATTACAAAATGACCAGGGGTCTAAAACAAAAGATTATACATCGTTATTCTATCGCAGCGGAGTAGGCACCATCTTCCATGTGAACGCCGACCGGGGCACGCCAACCCAGAACTCCGTGTCTTCACGAGGGTCTTCACGATGTAACTCCTTCTTCTAGCTTCGCTTATCCGAGCAGCGGTGGGGAGAGAACAGCAGGGTTGAAAGGGAAACTGAGTACACCCGGAGGCGTGTACTCCGCAAGTGGAGGAAAGGTATGCATAACATGCCGGCTTAAAGCAAGGAAGGCTTTATTTGGTGGATGCAAAGCTCAAGTTTTAGTTGGTCAAGTTTTAATTAAGCACCTAGAATTTATTGTGTATAAGGCTTCCCATCCCTTCGAGGCATGTGCACCAACCGTCTCCCGATCCTAGGTTAAAACATCATAGAACCAAAACCAGCTCCCAAACCACGCCCACCACCGTGATCCACCCAAACCACCAACTAACCATGTGTGCCGCTCTTGACCGTGAGCACTACTGTTATAACAGTTTTAACACTCTGCAGGAGGTTGTACATCTTTACCCACGAGTCGTAAAACGTTCAAAGAATTAAACCCAACCATGATGCGGATGGATCGTGCACTTTCACACTTCCTTAGGTGTGATAGCATAGGGACGCCACGAGGCCTTTACATAGGTTCACCACACAATCAAGTTACGGAGTGTCACGACACCGAGGTTCCTTGCTTGGACTCTTGGGAACTACACCCTCATCCCCCAGCATACTAACATGCATCACCGGGTTTACCCTACTTAATTGGCCAAGACCATAGCCCATTAGTTCTCGTGGTTGTCTCAGTATGTCCCGGTGGTCACTCCACAGACCGGTCCTTATAAAGTTGACTCAGGCAAGGCCAACATCAAGCAATCACAAGCCACCATTCAAACCACTTGCCTGAGTCACCTAGGGTGTTCATGTTGCTAACCATAACCCACATTAACATGTTGCATAATCATTAATCAATTTAAGATTAAACCCAACCCATGTTGAGCAAACTAAGCATGAATCTACCCATATAGGTAACCTCTAAGGGTAAGCAAGGAATGATCATGAAAATCTAGTAAACATAATAGGATTTCCCATCAATATTAGACATCTAATGCAAGAAAGCATAAATAAAGCAGTGATTATGGTGAATAAAACATAAAGGTATAAAATAGCAAGATGTCAAGGACACTTGCCCGTTTCCCGATGCTCCATCGCTCGAGGCGTTCCTTCACGCGACAACAATCAACGAAACAACACAATGCTAGACTAAGAACAAAGCACCGCATAACAAAACTATTTTAGAAAAGCATACTACTAGCTAACGCGAGCTAGCTACGAACAAGAGAGCACGTGAAAGGCTAAAGCGAAGCTACGGGTAAAAAGGCACAACTATCGGTAAAGATTATATTATAAGAAAGAAAGAACTATGTGCTTGATTTATTTTATTTATAAAAAACATGTATGGAGGATATTTAGAAATAACCTTTGTTGGAATTAATCAAATTAAATTTGATTCCAAACACAAGTTGATCCTAGTCATATTTTATTTATAAGGGTTTATTAGAATTTATACCAATTAACATTTATCTTTATAAAAGAAACTTTATGTGAGAGCAACTAACGAGTTAAAACATGTGTCGGTTGAGCTAAACAAGTTATAAGAAAACATATTTATGTTCGAATTAATCAAGTTAACTTTTATTAAGAAAAGGCGAAGGTTGAACCTATATTTGATTTTATTCAAAAGAGGTTGAATTGGACATTAATCAAATTAATATTAACTTTAATTTCCAAAAACATGAAACATGGTTAACGTTGCGCTAACACGTGCGCTACGACAAAATGAAGCTAACGCAACAACGAACGAGCTAAAACGGAGCTAGGATGAGAAAGATATGGGGTTTTGAAGGTTCAGGGACCTATCTGTGATTATCTAAAGATTACAGGGCTAAAACAGAAGATTCAAAGGCACAATCAGGAATTGCTCACGAAATGGTCAAATCGAGGGTCCTAGGTGCAAAGAGGCTCGGTTGGACCAACTGTAAAAGGTGGGATTTTTTGAGGTGTATGTGCAAAGGGCTAAGACACAAAGAAAGGTGGGTGATATCCTATTTTGTCGGGGCTAAACTGCAAAAGAGATGTGACGTGGAGCCGACGAGGCGGTGGCGAGGCCGTGGACCGGGTTGTGGACCACGGTCCCATGGTCCACTGGACCGATCGAAGGCTTGCTACAATATCCATTGCTCAACCTATTGACAAGCCATCACTCTTTGGGGATCTCACCGATGATGAAGATGACTTCACCCACACATGCCTCATGGCTAGGGGCACCAAGGTAGACACTAAACCTTCTCCCTGGATGTTGATGATGATAATGATAGTGATGATGAATTTGAAAAAATGATCACTAGTTTTGGCAAGAAAGCAACTAAAAGAATTATGAACCTTCTAAATGAGATCAAGAATAGAGATGAGACTCTTGAGGTGCAAGAAGAACTCTTTAGACTTGAGCGAGAGAAACCATTGCCCTTGAGGATGCCCTTGTAATTGAAAAGAAGGGTTTCAAGGTGCAAAAGAGCTTGCTCAAGGAAGAAGAGGAAGAAATTCTAGCCTCAAGAACTCTCAAGCTAAAGAGGCTATAGTAGATGAATTAACTAGGAAGTCTTTCCTAGCTAAGGATGCTTGCACTAGACTTGAGAGTGAAAAGGTCGAGCTTCAAGAGAGCTTAAACGCTTGAAAGCTAGTCACATTGCAATTGAAGTTCAACTTGACAATCTTAAGAATAGTGCTAAAACAACCTCTAATGATGTACCTCTAACTCAAATGCTTCTACAAGTAATGGTTGTTCTAGATGCTATAAACTTGATATAAATGCTTATGCCACTAACATTGCCGAGATGAACGCAATGAAGAAAGAGATTGCTCGGTTGTCAAACTCTCTTGTTGAGGAAAAGAAGAAGGAACCTAAGAGAGGAGAGTTTGAGAACCATACCAAGGGCTTTGGGTCAAACTACATGAAGAAGTTTGGTTTGAGAATGGGAAGGGCTAGGTAAGAATGAGCAAGGCTCCAAGGACCCTATCCCATTCATCAAGAACAACCACACAAGAGGTGGGGAACAAGAAATGTGGTGTATGGGATGAAGCAATTGGGTGCCAAGGTTGAAGGTAAACAACCTAGGCTCAACACTCCCATCAAGTTCAAGAGCCCCAATGGCACATCCCATGAACCACAAGTCAAGACCAAAGTGGTACAAGCCAAGCAAACCAAGAAGCCCAAGGCACATGCTTCACAAGACAACTTCTATGCGATTATGTGTTGACTTGGAACCACAAGGTAAAGTGGTGGCCAAGTATGTGGGACCCCGCACACAAGGTTCTATGATCAAAAGGAATGTGCCCAAAGTTCTTGTGACTAACGAAAAGGACCCAACTCTAATTGGGTACCTAAAAACCAAGCCTAATTTGTTTTGTAGGCATACTCCTCCGGTGGAGCCAAATAGGTGATTGATAGTGGATGCACTAATCACATGACCGGGAGAAGAAGATGTTTATGTCTTGTGAAATGATTGAACATCCTATGGAAAAGATTGCCTTTGGAGGCAATGGTGGTGGAACAGTTATTGGTCTAGGTAAAATTGCTATCTCAACCAATCATTCAATTTCTGATGTTTATTTGGTTGAATCTTTGGACTACAATTTGTTGTCCGTGTCACAACTTTGTGAGATGGGCTACAATTGTTTGTTCACAAATGAGGGTGTGACCGTCTTTAGAAGAGGCGATGACTCCGTTGCTTTTAAGGGTGAACTCAAGGGAAGGCTTTATTTGGTGGATTTTACATCGGAGAAAGCCCAACTTGATACATGCTTAATGGCAAAGTCTAGCTTGGGTTGGCTTTGCATCGGCCAGCCCACGTTAGGATGAATAATCTCAACAAACTTCTAAAGGGGAACACATCCTAGGACGACAAAAGTTCATTTGAGAAAGATAGAATTTGTAGTGCTTGTCAAGCCGGAAAGCAAGTTGGTGCTCCTCACCCCTCCAAGAATGTACTCACTACTACAAGACCATTGGAATTACTTCACATGGATATCTTTGGTCCCGTGGCTTATGTTAGTATTGAGGGAGCAAGTATGGTTTTGTCATTGTTGATGATTACTCTCGGTATACATGGGTATTCTTTTGCGTGACAAGAGCAAGGTTCATGATGTATTCAAGAAGTTTGCAACTAGAGCCCAAAATGAGTTTGATGTGAAGATCAAGAGAGTAAGAAGTGACAATGGCTCCAAGTTCAAGAACGCCAACATTGAAGAGTATCTTGATGGTGAAGGCATTGGTCATGAATTCTCCGTCCCATACACACCTCAACAAAATGGGATAGTGGAGAGGAAGAATAGGACTCTCATAGAAGCCACAAGAACTATGCTTGATGAGTACAAACTTTGGATAGTTTTTGGGCGGCGGTCAACATGGCTTGTCATGCTATCAACCATTTGTATCTTCACAAGCTTGACACAAGACCGCCTATGAACTCCTAACCGAGCAAGTTGATGAAGTGTGTGTAGGCAAGGAAAGACCTCTACAAATGACATCAAGAAGATGGCCATTGGCGAAATCAAGCCTCAAGAAGAAGATGAAGTCATTGAAGCATCACCAAACCTCAAAAACCCGGACACTCGGAGAAAGTCCGGAGAATCCGGAAATTCGAGACTCGGACCCAACTCGAGAGTCCGCCCTCAAGATGATGCTCAAGACATTCAAGGAAATGAAGACTTGATTCAACAAGATGCTTTTGAGCCACATCCAAGAGTTTATCAAAGTGTTCAAAGAGATCATCCGTTGACAACATTCTTGGAAGTATAAGAAGAGGTTACCACAAGATCAAGATTGGCAAACTTTTGTGGGCATTACTCTTTCGTGTCCATGATTGAACCTCTCTCCGTGGAAGAAGCATTACAAGACGCTGATTGGGTGATGGTCATGCAAGAAGAGTTGAACAACTTCACTAATGAAGTCGGTCCCTAGTGGAACGCCCTAAGCAAAATGTGATTGGAACAAAGTGGGTGTACCGCAACAAACAAGACGAGGATGGGGTAGTGACCAAGAACAAGTCAAGGTTGGTTGCCAAGGGATATACTCTAGTTGAAGGCTTGGACTTTGAGAGACCTATGCACGGTGGCAAGACTTGAAGCAATTTGTATCTTATTGCCCTTTGCTACACATCATGATTTCAAGCTCTTTCAAATGGATGTCAAGAGTGCATTCTTGAATGGCCTAATCTCAAGAGGTTTATGTTGAGCAACCACCGGGCTTTGAAGACCCTCAATTCTAACCAAGTCTACAAGCTCCATAAGGCACTATATGGTCTTAAGCAAGCACCTAGAGCATGGTATGAATGCCTTAAGGAATTTCTCTTAAGGAAAGGCTTTGAAATAGGCAAAAGCCGATCCTACTCTTTTCACTCGCAAAGAAGAATGATTTATTTGTATGCCAAATATATGTCGATGACATCATATTTGGTTCTACTAATAAAGCTTAGGCGGATGAATTTAGTAGGATTATGACTAAGAGATTCGAGATGTCCATGATGGAGAGTTGAAGTTCTTTCTTGATTTCAAATCAAACAACTCAAGGAAGGCACGTTCATAAGTCAAACAGTACACTCATGACATGCTCAAGAAGTTTGACATGGACAAGGCCAAACCCATCAAGACCCCAATGCCATCCAATGGACATCTTGACCTAAATGAAGATGGAAAAAGCGTGGATCAAAAGGTATATCGCTCCATGATTGGATCTTTGCTTTACCTTTGTGCATCTAAGCCCGATATTATGCTTAGTGTGTGCATGTGTGCAAGATTTCAAGCCAATCCTAAGGAATGTCATCTCATGTTAAGAGAATCTTTAGGTATTTAGTGCACTCTAACCTTGGTTTATGGTACCCAAAGGGCTCCACTTTCAATCTACTTGGCTATTCGATTCGGACTATGCGGTTGCAAGGTAGATAGAAAGCACATCCGGGACTTGCCAATTCCTTGAAGGTCCTTGGTGTCTTGGAGTTCCAAGAAACAAAATTCCGTTGTCCTTATCCACAGAGGCCGAGTATGTTGCAGGCGCTTGTTGTGCTCAACTACTTTGGATGAGGTTCACTTTGAGGACTTTGGTTGTACGTTTAGCAAGGTGCCACTCTTGTGTGACAATGAGAGTGCCATCAAGCTAGCGAACAACCCCGTAAACCACTCAAGAACAAAGCACATAGACATAAGACACCATTTCTTGAGAGACCACGAAGCCAAAGGAGGTATCGCTTTAAGTCATGTGAGCACGAAAAGCAACTAGCCAATATCTTCACAAAGCCTCTTGATGAACTAAGGTTTTGTGCTTTGAGGAGTGAATTAAATATCTTGGATTCTCGTAACTTGGCTTGAGATCATGCACATGTTTGATTGTCTTAGACTAGATCTTTACAAAAGAAAAGGATTTGAAAATTTGATATGGATTTGCTTTGAAAAATATTTGGATTTTCTCTAGGTACAACACTTGGACTATAGTTCTCATTGTATGTTTGTGGCTAGTATCAAGTGTTGGAACCTCTAGCTCACATTAGTTTCACTCATAATCATCTTTATCCATCTCAATCTCAATTCCTTGAAAATTTGCCGGTCTCGGGGGGATACTCGGATTTCCGGAGAGTCAGGGTTCAGCGGATACTCCGGAACCTTAACTCCTATAAAATGTTTTACCACGTCAAACCCTAGTTTTCACCTTTTCACGTAGTTTACCCTCTTTTACTCTCCCGTGTTCCTCCGTGCCCTCTCCTCTCCTCCCCTTGGTTCCTCCATAGAACCTAGGGTTTCCACCCTCCAAATCTTGAGAGAGTGAGGGATTGAAGCCTCCAAGGTGTGGGAAGCAAGGTGCTGCCCTTGTTTTGAAGATTTGAAGGACTTTTCCTCGGTTCCTCTCTTCCCTAAGGTATTCAAAGGCTCCTTTGCCCGATCTCCTTTTCTAGGTCATATCTTGCGAAATCTCTTGGATAGGAATGCTCTTAGACTCTAGAAGTAGTGGATCTGCAATATCTCAAATTTCCGTGGTGGATTTGTGAGGCATTATGATTTAGGGTTTCGCCAGAAAACCCGGAGATTCGAGACTTTTCAGGACACTGGATTCGGACTGTCCGGGAATTTTCCCGGAGACTCCGGATTTTCTTGCTGAAACTCCAAATCACCGTGTCACACACCTTTTCTATGGATGAATTCTTATGTACTCCTTTGCTACTATCTCCGGATCATGAGGAAGAAGTACAAGCAAGGCTGGCCACCCAAAGGAGGACTAAGGCTAGGCACGACCCTCAAACCTTGGGGGTAGTGCATGAGACTTTGGGGCTTGGCTCCTCTCAGTGATCCACTCGTGCTCGTGCCCCTGTCTACACCGAGCAAGAGATTGAAGAAGAGGAAGAACAGCAAGTTGTTGGTGAGGAAGAGGAAGAAGAGGAAGAAGATGCTGATCAATATAGGGTTGCTCCTAGGCGTCACGGGAAAGGTCCAGCTCAGCCATCAAGGAAACCCGTGAGGCCCCAACATCTCCCGTTTCTAGGCGTACCTCCTCCATCCATGCCTAAGAACCATCCACTCCTACTCCCAAATCGTCCCGAACTCCACCCCGCATCTCACTGTGACCTTTCCATCAAATGTGAGGGGTGGTGACCACTCCTATCAACCTAAGGGACCCGGGGCTGTGCAAGGGTTTGCCCAACAAATGGTGAGAGACTATGCTAGAATGCCCTTGCAATGAGAACAAAGGGAGGAGGATGTCTACATGTATATCTCTAGTGAGGCGCTTGAGTCGAGGTTTTGGTGTGACTTCCATAGGGACTTCTATCAGACAGTGATAAGGAGTCCACAGATGAAGGCAAAGAACAAGTCACCAATTGTGGAGATGAAGTACATTGATTGGGCATACTATGAAGTTGGAGAATCCCACCTTTGATGTCGTGATTGATAGGTGCAAGGAACTTGGCTTATATGAGACATGGGTTTTAGATATGGATGGAATAGAGATTCTTGATCAATTCCATTGCTCCTACTACTATAACTCTCATCAAAACACTATCACTTGGACCACTCAAGGAGAAGCACACCATTGACTACATGACCTTCTCTCGCTTGCTTGGTCTTGGCTCAAAGGATGAAGATCGCACTCCCATTCATAATGAAGACAAGTACAAGCCCAAGGACATGGCATATATGTTCCCCTCCGCCTTCCTAGCTCATGAGGAAAAGGCGGTAATCTCATTCCCTACTATTACTACTTCAATCGTTTTCCGTGCCACCATTGATCCAAAGATGGGAGATATCACCGATCTTAGGCACTATGCCGTCAATCTCCTCAACCGTGTGGCTCTAGAAGAAGAAGGTTTTTGCATCTTTGACTTCATTTGGAATGAACTTCGCCGTGCTATGTGTGACCCCATGAAGCATCTCCCATATGCTCCATACATCATGTACATGATTGAGAGGGTCACCAATACCCAATTTCAAAGGATGTCACTCATGAGCCTCTTAGGCATCTTCGTGCTAGAGACAAGAGAGCCCCCATGAAGAAGAGCACAAGATTTGCTGGATCCTCTAGTGCTGCCCCTCGCCATGATGATGAGCCTTCCTCGCCCTTCACACTCATCTAAATCTTCTCATAGGTTAAAGGGCTCCATGGTCAAGAGGGCATTCAAGAGCATCTTCTCATGTGCAAGTGCATTGTCACCGAGACTAATGAGAACCGCCGTGACATCATTGAGATCAAGTCTCATCTTGGGCTTCCTACGGATACCTATCATGAGCTCCCGAGTTTGATGACCCGTTTGGAGTGGGATGCCCATGATGCTGCTGCAAGAAGAAGAAGAGCAAGAGCAAGAGGAAGAAGGAGGAGAAGAAGAAGAAGAAGAGGACAACAATGAAGAAGAAGAAGAAGAAGAAGATGAGGACACGAGTGATCCTCTGTCTATGCTGCTCTACACTTCCTTTTGGCACTTGATGCCAAAGGGGAGTGAGTATCTTAGTTTGTTTAAAGACTTGAGTATTTGAGAACCTATGGTCTGTAATAACTCTTATGTGTGAGACTATGTGATGTGAGCTTGAGACTATTTGGTTGTGTGCTTGTGATGCTAGATATCTAGGTTGCATTTTATTTGACTAAGGATGCTTTGATAGTTTGAAAATTTTCTGTGATGAATTGATTTCTGCTGAGTCTTCAAAGTCGGATACTCGGATTTTTCTCTAGACTCTGGGTTTCCAGATTCTCCGGATGGATCCGGACACGGGCTTTGACACTACAGCCCTTTTATCCTTCATTGAGTGTATAAACCGTCATGCATCACATATATCTTGTTTGCACAAACACAAGCACTCCATCGTTGATCATCTTGTCACACTCGTATTTTTCTCTCTTGTGCAAAATTTGGTGCTTAAAGCACCTTTGAGATTCAAACTCCATATGCACAAATTAAGGGGGAGTGTTGCAAGATAGATCAAAGCTCTTTACTGAATTTATTTATCTCTCTTTAAAAGTTTAAAGGTGTTGTCATCAATCACCAAAAAGGGGGAGATTGAAGAGTATCTTGGCCCCCTAAGTGGGTTTTGGTGATTTAATGACGGACCATTAAGCTACTAATGATGTATTGAGTATATGAGCAGGTACTAAAATTCTAAGATGGCATCTAAGCGCTTCATTGCTATACAAAAAGGAAGTGATGCTAAAAGAAGGATTCCTTGGAGGTTTATTTATTTTATATTTTGAATTTGAGTCCTAGCAATGTCATACTATTAAGAGGACATGGATTGTATCTTCCAAGAGTTGAAAAGGTGCTCTAGATGACTAACCAAAATCCTATGAGAGACACCTTGCGCACAATCACCGAGGTATCCTTAAGTGTGCTAACTCACGGAAGGCGGACACCGGGTTTATCCGGGGTCAGGACTTCCGAGTCTCGAGCCTAGTCCGGATACTCCGGGTCTTAGAGTCATGTGCTCTTTTTCGGTGAGGAGGTATTTATACCCCTCAACCCTATCCTCTCTCTCTCTCTTGTCCTTTCGACTGCAACACTTAGAACTCATTCACTCTCCCTCTTTACTCCCTTGGCCTTGGTTTGGTGAGATTTGTTGGGGATTAAAGGAGGATTGAGAGCAAGAGCTTGGAGAGTGCTAGTGAGCTGATTTCCCATCTCTAGAGCACCTCGTTCTTCGCTTGGTTGGCAATCTCGTGTTTGTTACTCTTGGAGCTTTGAGCTCCTAGCCACTAGGCGTTGCCTTGGAGCATCCAAAGGATTGTGGCTGCCCAAGGAAGTTTGTATTACCCGTGATTGAGTAAGTAACCCTAGCTCGATCTTTGTGGTCGCTAGGGGAGGAAAGTGACCTAGGTGTAAAGGTCCACCCTTTGTGGGTTCCTCAGGAGACGTAGAGCTCAAGGTGTGAGCTTGAACTCAGGTAACAAATCCTTGTGTCTCTTGTGCTTGTTGCTCTTGTTGTATGCTTGAAATCCTCTTGAGTACTTTTCTAGGGTTTGTGGCCGATCTACTCCGTGGTGAGGTTCCCTCGTTTCTAAGTGGTGGAGCAGGCTTATATCTCTACATTGCATATCCTATTTTCACAGATTTGAGTTTGGCCAAGTTTGATTCCTATTTGATTTAGTCACCTCCTCAAAAGCTTGGGACAATCCGGACATTTTCTATATCCGGAGACTCGGACTTTGACCTGATAAGTTGTTTTAAGTTGTGATTTTCAGAATGACTATTCACCCACCCCCCTCTAGTCGACCTCTAGATCCTTTCAATATCTGAGACAAACAAAACTATGGCCTCATCTTAATTTCCTCGCTGTTAGTCGATGTGGTTATCCCAAATCTTAATCTCCTTGCTGCAGCAGCGCCGAGTCATTAATAAATCAAGACAGCGCCGACGACGATAGCCTCCGTTGATGATGATCCTGATGATGGTCTTGCGCCAGCATCGTTTGTTATTAGCTGCCCAGTGGACGACTACCTCTATGCATGACTGATCCAGCAAGTATGGACCAACAAATATTCACCGAAATTCGTCTTCAAATAATATGAAACGAAGCGATCCACTTCATATGAACCTACTCGTATTTTGCAATGTACTTCTTTACTCATTTTTTATTATGTATGGTATGCATTCATACTTCTATAAACGTATGTGCTCATGCTCTATCTATCAGTATGTGTTCATACTTTCTAGGCATGTATGTCTTCATACTTTCAGGGAAGATGTATGTACTGATACTACACAAACTCCATTATGAAATCCATTATGAAAAAGTATGTTGTATGTATGCATGCATGCTACATCAAAATATGCACGTATGTATGCATGCATACTCGAGAATGAACATGTATGTACTGATACTACACAAACTCCATTATAAAGTATGCATGTATGCATGCATACTACATAAAAGTATACTAGTTAAGTTTCAACCTGCACATACTCTCCAAGTAGGCGTATACTCCTTGCTGAGTCAATATAAAACTGCACCGCCTAAGTATGTATACATACTCACTTTCAGGTTAAACGTGTCCGCGTACTCGCACATACTCGTATATATTTTAATTCAAAACCTGGCCGCTTGTCTCGCAAATCTAGGAGATACGATCGGCTTTTCAAAATGCCATGCACGCCGGAAATCCAGTGAGTAGTAGGTTAACGGGTTAGCAGGTTTCTCGTGCACGGTATTAGCACCCGCAAACCTGTGGAGCTTGGAGCTAACATGGGTAGAAAATAGGGAGTAACTACACGTGTGTAGAAAAAACTCGTCCGATATATATATATATATAGTGACCATTATTGGTCCAGGTACTGAATAGTTATTCAGTACCCGACCCTCCCGCATGCGCCCGAGCACCCGCACGGCACGACAGAGCGTGCTCTCACGTCTGGTTTTTTTTCCCGTTCGCGAGTATCTCGCGTCTGGTTTTTACACGCTTCCTACGTGGCTTGGCTTCCGTTTCGAATGGATGTTGCTAGCGCCGTAGAAAAATGCATTTTCACAACCACTTTACCGGAATAAAAAAGCATACATCAAACCGATTTTTTCCCACGGTCTGCTAGTCCGCTACTGATTATTTTTCCATCAGTTCGTGAGTCACGCAGATGCGATTTTTCTGGAGGCTTGTGACGGTGGTTTCTCTCTCTGTTTTTTTTTTGTGCTCGATCAATTCATACCGGTTTGTTCAATATGTCTTTGTGTCGTCATTTATTTCAACTGCCTTAATGATTCAAGAGATAGATTTCACTGCTTGGCACTGGAACTGCGTTCATCACAATTGAGTGCAGCTAATTCTCTAAGGAACATGAGAGTAAATTTGTTCAACATAAATTGGTCAACAAGGGCAACATGTAGGTACAGGGACACAAATCTCATTAGAATAAATTATACTTGCTATCAATATTCATATGGAAAAGGACAAGGAGCTGAACAAGCTTGTCTGGCATATCTTTTTTACGGGAAGTCTGGCATATCTTATTGACACTGTTATCTGATTGAAAAGGTAATGCAGCATCTCAGCCCTCATCTCTGCTGATGGAGCCTGCAAAAAACCATAATTATAATAATGAAACAGGAAAAATAGGATGAACAAATCAACCTGAACAACTAAACCAACATATGATACTAGGATTGGTGCAAATTTTTAAACATGTAGGTGAAGAAGCAATAATACTTAGTATACTGTGAGTTGATCAAATTATACCATCTCAGAATATTATCTTCTTTACAACCAAAATAGCGGTCTGAACCTTCTTAGGCAGCCTGAACCTTGGGCAGAGATTTTCTAATCAGAGATACTATTTCTTTTGAGTGCCAATCAGAGAACAGTTGGGAAGTACTTAACTAGCTTAGCGGAACACATATGGAAGGCCAATGGAGGTCGACAACCCAGAATGGATACACTTTCATGGCTGCAGTGCAACATTAGGTCATGAATCACCAATGTGTGAAACATTTTTTATTTTCTAAACCATTCATCGCCCTAGTAATAAATGATTGCCGAAGTTAGTAGACTCAGAAGCCCAAAGCAAAGTTAAATCTAATACCCTATTATTCCCCTCTAGGTTGATGGCTCTCATTAGTTCTAAGTTCAAACATAGGTAACAGAAGGAATATGTTATCCACAACAACCATAGTTTAGGTGATCAGAATGTAAATAGCCATTTATGTGCAGTAGTTAAATGCATAATTCAGTGAATGTTATGATTGGCTTGCCTTTAAAGTTTTATAATGCAGGGATTCTTTTGAGTTTATGAAATTGTTAACAAAATGAGGAATTTTTTTTAAAAAATAAGTGCTTCAGATGAAAAGCTACAGAAGATTGGTAATTTCAAGTGAACTTAGCTATATAGACAAAACAGACAGATTTGCAGATATTCAATAATCTTATGAAACTCTGTGGTCTGTACATGCAAGGAAAACCATAGATGAAATTAGACAGTTACAAGGTAAGTTACAACATTATGGCAAACTAGAAGCAAAATAAATAGAAGTATGTGTGCAAGGGACAATGGAAAGGCTGGTTCACTAGCAAATTAAACAGATGCAGTAACGTTTGAAAGATTCAAAAGGAGCATGGACTTAGTTGTTCAGTGGAAAAACACACTAAACATGAGAAAATGACTGCTAAACTTGTAAATATAATGATTTAAAATCTGAGATAGAGCATATACTAACCTCACCTAGAATTATGTAGAGCTTTCAATACCATTGAACATCCAAAGTCAGGTCACCTGAAAAGAAATAGATGGAAATTGAAGTAGGTAAGTACACCATTGATAATTAGTTGGTAGAAAATGTCATTACCAACCAGAACTAGGACATTTTGCCATGCATGGCCGGCCGGTGTGATGGACTAGCTCTTTGCTTCTCTGAAAATGTCACCAAGTCTGACCAACAAACAATTTACTATCATCTACAAGTTTTGATCAAACAAATTCTTTATCTTAACTGTTCTGAACTGTTTTTATCAGTAGTATGTTGCTCAGCATCTCCTTCTCTATATTATTTTCTTTTTAAATCTGACTTTGTAACCTTAACCCATCCCCAACTAATCTTAAACCTGACTTTAATTAACCTTAACCCATAACCAACTAACCACTACAATACAAATCCTCCCAAAAAGCTTGACCTTTTAAGTAGGCAAATCCAATATCAGAGATAGGTACAAGATGGCATCTTATTGGTACCTTTCGAGGGTTGCCACCAAGGCTTGGGCGCCGTAGCCATAGGGCCTTCGGCGTTGCAGTCGCCCAAAGGGCGCAGAGGCCGGCTGGCTAAGGTACTGCAGTGCATGCGCCGTCGCCTCCGGAGGCGGAAGGATGGCGGACTGCCTTGGATGCCATCACCGCCTGCGAGAGCACCAGTTCAGATTGCAGGACAAGAGCTCCATAGATCGGAACCAAATGATGGACACTCGATCAGCACATCAATGGATAGGAAACATTAAAAACATTAAACCGATAAAAAACGGATAGGAAACATTATTCAAGTTGAAGTTCATGACGAAGATTATCAACATCTGTAGCAGGACATAACAATCGGTAGACTCAGTGTTAACAGCCTAAACTAACAAGAACACTTACAATTAGAAAAACAGAGCATCCAAATATTGTCTGTGTTTGTTGTTTCTTGTTTCTCCCATGCCATCTACGGATTGCAGTCTGAAGATCATTAAATACTGCCTGCGAGAAGTCTACTGCACTGAAAAATTCAGGATGCCGAACCATGTTGATGTCACTGGAACCAATGTTAGAGCTGCTCGTTGGGAACAACAAACGATTGAAAAGAATCATAAAAAAGCATCTGAAAAAGAGTGGGTTCACCCGTCCCTTTAATATCTCCTCCTGCAAATTGGATATGTGGATCGGATCGTCATCCGTGAGGAGCTCCTGGTTTAGTTCCGAAACTTGGATACTTCTGTCAGTGGAGAAGAATGGAGACTACATCCACCAATATGTAACCCAAGAACCATACTGATTGATTCTTTGTTATTGGAAAAACCTTCCCTGGCCCGATGCGGGCCATCATGTCAAAGGGGCTTGCCCTATCCATGAGCCAAGCAATCAGCTCCCTGCACTCTATTATATCAAAGTCCATCCTCAGTAGGTGACCAAAACCTAAAGATTCGACCGCCGCATACTGCACAGGGTTGAGAAGCTGGATTGTGGAGATGACATCAGAGGGGTTACACCTAATGTTCAGAATTCGAGAAGGCTTTGCACAGTTCTTGGGTCTACGGGAAGCCTGGCATGAAGACATGATGTATAAGGTTGATTATATACTTAGGAAAAGGCAAACGACACTAAAGTCAACCATGTAAAAAATATGTGGTAGCTACATGAAACATCTGGTTAATTTTTGGAAGCACGTAATGAGAGATCAGAGAAGAATAATATTATCCTGAAGTACTAATTGAACGTCTATCATGGCAGATGATCAGGTTATCAGGCTAATACCTCTGTGCCATCCTGAGCAGGGAAATAATCGGTTAACAGCCTAGTATCATGAGATGCAATGCTGTTTTCATTTGAAGAGCGGTGAGATGACCGCAACTTCTTCCCCCGGCGAACTGAAAATGCTGGAGACATCCTCCAAAGATAAACAAGACCAAGGAAAATGCTGGAGACATGACCTTCTAGTTGAGCCGATCTGAGGTGAACCTCGCTGCACATCATCCGGCTGTAATGGCACTGAATCTACACATGAATGAAATAATTATGGTGAACTAGAAATACTCTTCCTTCAGTGTTTGTCTGCCAATTGAGCACGCACTGACGCACCTGGAGACTCCATGGGCAAGGATTGCAGCCGACGACCCGCGGGCGAGGCGTGCACACAGTGGGGGCCCTGGACGCCGGCGTCACGGGGCTAAGATGAGGAGGGCGAAGGCGGATTGAACCGGAGGGGATGCAGCTCCGGCGAGCAGGAGAGGCAGCCGCCTGGGAGCGTCGAGCGGTGGACGGGCTCGTGGATGGAAGCTCTAGGGTTGTAGACGGGAGGCGAATGGACCAACCGGCGGTGAGCAGTGGCGGACGCCGGCGAGCGGGGTGCGTCCGCGGTAGGGACGGGCCCGGACGATAGGGAGGAGCTGGGAAGTAGGGCGCGGATAGAAAGGGGAGCATATAGGGCCGGCGGCGACGAAGCTCCGGCACCTGGAACGACGGGAGACGGGCGCCGACGAGCCGGGAATCCGGGATGCGAGCGCGGTGGGGAGCTCGGAACGGATAGACCACCGAGAAACGGACGGGGTCGGGTGGAGGAGGTGGTGCGCCCCACGATCTGTCGGCCAAAAAAACCGGGAGAAAAAAACAACAATAAACCAGGGGAAAACCGGGGGCGGGAGGAGGGGTGGTGGTGGATGGGCTCGGTCGAATGCGGTTCGGTAGATGTGCTCGGGTACTGAATATTATCTAAGGGTAATATATATATATATATATATATATATATATATATATATATATATATATATATATATATATATATCTATTTGTAGGGTGTTGAATATTATTCAACACACCGGAGCGCGCTGCTCCGATGAGCCGGCTGCATGTTTTATTCCACCCTCAACCGCACCATAAAAGCCAGGCTACACCAAAACGTAAAGCATTTAAGCACGCATGCATGCATACAGGCAACCCATCGCGTGCATTTGATTGGCGCAAATCAAGAAGAGAACATCTCAATAATTGCCTTGCATGCGTACAGCTGGCCTAATTACTGATGGTTAATTAGCTAGTTAAGACGCTCCTTACTCCTACTCCCTCCAGTTTGGTAAAGAAAGTCGTTTAGGATATGACACATCCTCCAAAGACAACTTTAACTTATTTTTATAAAAATAATTATCAAAACTAACATATGTATACTTTTGTGAAAGTATTTTACAAGACAAATATACTTATGTAGTTTTCACCTTCCAAACTCAACGACTTAAAAGTTATTCATGATTTATATTCTCAATGTTTGACTCAAACCTTGTCCAAAACGACTTCTTTTACCAAACCGGAGGAGTATATACAAATCTCATCATTTATCATTCGGTAGAGAGCAAGGTTAATTCATTATTATCGTCATCAACTCATCGACATACCCCATCCCTCACGATGTATCGTCGTCTTCGCTGCGCGCGCAAGGTCCTCGACCCCAAACGTACACGCTCAACGTACGGTGCCATTCTAGAGAACCTTCCGCGACGACGACACCCTGGTATGACCCTATGTTGCATCCTGCGTAGTCGCCGTGAACACATGTCCATCGTGTTTCAAGCGTGTTGCATCGTGATGACCCTTGATCATCTAGCTAGGTGTCACCACTGGTTATTGTTTGATGAAATTCTCCTGAATAATAGCCAGGTAACGTTGTGTTTGGAGTAAAACATTATTTTCACATGGTCTGGTTTTTGTCCATGAACCTTGATGCTATATTATTGCTATCACCATGGAGTTTTGATCTTCTTGACCATGCGTGTTTTCTTTCCTTTTGTCTTTGTACAGGTGAACCAGCTAGATGACATGGCTGTGAGCCCGTGAGGAATCACACCACGCAATTGACATTCGACTTCTTATCTCACTAATCCTCCATCAGGTGATTTGTGGCAGGGAAGTGGTGGTGCTGTCTGGTGAATGGCTTGCCTATCTCATTCTCCCCATCTTCAGAACCATTGGGAGCACCTTTCAGTCAAGAATTCGATTCAATTCTGGTAATATCAAGTTTGATTCCTATAAATTTAATCTTGGGAGCAATTAACTGATTCTTAATATCTACATTTCATCACCATAACTGCAGACTGGAGAGCCCTCAGATTTCAATAGAACATTTCTTTAGGCAGATGAGGTGGAGATCCGTGAATCAACTGCACTCCTGTTCTACTAGGAGAGGCATATGGCAGTTGCATGCTCAAATGCTTTCATGACACTGGTGCTGCATCAGAACACTTGACAATGAGCTCGTGTGACAGCATCACCACATGGTGGTGAATGGTGCAGGGCCTTCATGATCTGGTCGGTTGAGCCATGATTGTAAATTTACTCATACGAAAACCAGATAGGTTAAAATTACTTCATTGATAGAGTAATTACTTCTCTATTGTATTAAAATTACACTTGGGAGATAATCAGTAGTATGAGTAAATTTAAGCTGATGGATGTGTTGTGATTGGACTTTATTGTAAAATTTGGATTTTCATGTTTCTTGTACTACCCCAATGTTCAGATTCAAAAGATAGGAAAATGCAGTTGCTTAATTGTGTATACCAAATGATTATACCTTTGTTTTGGTGGTCTTCCTAGGAATATTACTTCTTGTTTGGTCGCACGATTGTGAAGTTCAAAATATCATTAGCTTCATCTCATTATAAAAAATACTGATCTAAATTTTAAAATTATGTCTTTAAAATCTTTGTAGATATTACTCTTATGTTCGAAAATTTCTTCTTATTTGAACAATTTTACTTACTCTTTATATGGATAATTACTTCATAAAAATTACTCCTTTTCCAATGCTTATTACTACTCCTTTCACATGGTTATCCGTGAAAACACATGCAAAACTAGTGAAGAGATAGATGCGTGAACTGATTCTTTACTACCGGGATCAAAACAAAGTAATTCTAGGAACTCCTGAAATAGAATGCTGCTCAACCATGCTGACCATTTCGCGTGACCGATTTTTACTACTTTCGATGAAAACTGATAATAAAATTGACTCTTTTTCACCGACGGTAATCAATCGAGAACTAGGGATCCGTGAAACACACATGCAAAATTGGTGAAGAGATAGATGCATGAACATTTTTTTACTACCTGGAACAAAACAGGGTAATTCTCTCCTGAACTAGAATGCCGCTCTACCATGCTGACCATGCCAAGTTACCATGTGACCGAATTTTACTACTTTCGTTGAAAAGGGAGCACGAATGTTGCCCGGGGCTCGTCGGAGGTCCGGTGGTGCACGTGCCCGGCATTGATTCATTCAAATTTCTGGTCAAACACATAGTACTCAAGAAAGATTAAATCCGCTACAGCTCAGTCACGCGGAATCATTGTGTATGTCAGTCAGTCTTAAACCACGTCCTGAAATCCTCTTGCCCTCTGTAATTACTTGATTGAATCACAACGGAGAATCCCGCGGTCAATGCCTGCATGTTACCGGAGCCCAGCTGGTCCATGTGTGTTAGTTGTATGTCGTGAGAAACAAAAATCTCAATCACATCTTTTGCAGCACAAAAACAGATTACCAATGAAACCTCCATGCAACTATGCAAGCAAATTCTACCTGCAGGCTGATGTGGCCGCTGCCAAGGGACGATGTTCCTTGCTTGCATTCTGCAATCTGCATTGTCCGATGTTCCCCAAGTTTCATGGGGAAAATGGACTCAGCCATGAAGCTTTACTCCACCATGCCGCATAAACAACATGCGGAGCTCATGCTTGCATGCAGGAAACTTTCCATTATTTTAAATGAGCGCGTGACTGGTCAATCTTTCTTGCTTATCTCTGCATGTAATTAGTTGGAGCAAATCAAGGATCCGCTGGATTATAGCTTTATTAGATGTGATTCATGTTCCATGCTCCGCATTCTATTTCCTTGTATTTGATTGCATGCTACCTCTTGCAAAATCATTATATCTCTATGTTCTAAAATAATGGCGTATTATTTAATATATTTTTGCTTGTGATTGTAAGTTATTTTGGAAGATTTTTACTACTCAAGCAAACCAAATAAAAAGATATTTTGCACAATTTTATGAATAACGAATTCTCAAACTTCAGGTAAAAAATTCAATCCATTTATAGTGGAACGGAGGGATTACTTGCCATTTTTCGTCGCGATCTCATTCTCCCACACGCGAACGTATTTCAAATAGATTGAACCAGTGGTCTTTACTTCTCATGTACAAAATGAGTAAATTACACACTTAACATTGTAATCTGAAACATCATTAATCATCATCCAGATCACATCCTCCTATACACCTAGCACTCAGTAATATTATTACTCCAAAACCTCTTGTTAATTTAAATCAGGTAGAAGCAGATATTTTACTTCTGATGAACGAAGATGAGTGAATTACTCCTTTGTAATATTTTTACCCAGACCCTCATCATCCGGAGCACATCTTTTGATATCTTCAGTCCAAGCAATCTGCAACCTAATCATAAAGGTTCATTACATGCATTGAAGCAATTACTTTACTCTTGCCTAACCACCAGCGCGCCCTCGCGGAAACCAGCCCACCACCAACCTCAATTCCAGCCGACTGTGATGCTTTTGCTACTGTCCTTTAGAGCGACGTAAAACACATTAAGTGCATGCAAATAATTAACCGTGCACGATAAATCATTTAAATACAGCGTCCATCAGCATGACCTCGCTGGACCACCGCCGACCTCAGTTCAACCCAAGTCCTTCATCGTCTCAGCGGCACAGCTTGGTGCCTTGGTTTCCGCAAGCAGTGCCGGATTGCGAGCTTGATTACGGTGTCATCTATCTCACGCACGCCTGCTGCATTTTCCACTAGGCGGCTCAAGAGGCACCATCCTCCACATACGTCGGCGGCTCCAAGGTAGTGACGGCGGCGATGGCAGCAACGACTTTTTACAGCGCATCACTGATGCAGCCGGTAGTTTTGATTTTAGTACCGAGATTCAAAAGAGATTTTTCTATGATTGCATACCTCGCCTGATTGGAGCTCTGGCTAGGGGCCGGCGGCGTCCGCTGATCAGCCAAGACTAGTGCCTCAGTTGAGCAACAAAACACTAAAACGGATGCAAGTTGTGGATGGGATCAATTTTTACTACTCAGGATAAAAATAGAGTAATTATGTTCTTAGTGTGGCTTTTACTGTCGGAGCTCAGGACACTACGCCGCCGCATGCGTGTTAATATTATCCACCACGTGGTGAATATCCACGTCTTTTATATATATATATATATATATATATAGTAATATTATATGGTACCCTGCGTAACCGAGTCCTCTCCACCGCACCTGGTCCAACCGCACACCCTTCTCCGTTTTTCTTCCGATTTTTCCTTCCTGTTTTGACCGGTGGAACCATATCAGATCGTGGGCGACCCAACAGCCAGCACCATCCCCATCCGTCTGTTTCTTCCACTTTTCCCCGTTCCCTTATCCTCGCCTCCTGCTCGCCGGCGCCTCGACGACCGCTGCGGTGCCGCGCGGCGGCAGCCCTGCGACGGCCTGATCTGGAGGCGCGTGGGTGGTGGCGCCCTGTTGACCGGAATAGCAGAGGCGGAGAGCATTGCTACTGGGGAGTCGGAGTTTGGCGGCGGTGCTTGCGACACGATTTTGGTAGTGGAAGCCGGAGGCGACTCCGGCGAGCGGCTCCCCGGCGGTTCTCCTGACGTCGCAGCTCCCGCCGGAGATTTGTCGCCGCCGGCCCTATCTGCTCCGCTGGCCATCCGCGTCCAATTTCCCAGCTACTATCCACCGTCCAGGACCGTCTCTACCGAACCACTGCGCAGTCATCTCGCCTGCTTGGCGTCCGCGCCCCGCTCCTGCTGCCACGGCTTACTGCCAGTTGGTCCATTTGCCTCATGCCTACAAGATCTGCCATCGAATGAGGTCTTCAGGGATTTTTCATCCTTTTGTGATCTGGTGCCTCTGCAGGGATACCCGATGGATCCTGCTGCGGACAACCGACCCTGATTGACGAGCTAGAGGCGATGAGCTGATGCTTAGCGAAGTTTTGTGAAGACCCCAACTTCTGCAACTTCCGACCTGAACACAGGCTGTAGAGGCACTCACCGCCAGGGCCATCCTTCATGTGAGACGTTTAGGCCCTTTTACAGATTCATGTCTACTAGTTCATCTTGGTGTCCTGTTGCCGTTAGTCTAATTTTCAGCTCCAGTCCATTTTGTCTCTACCTCTTGCATGATATATGTTTTGATCTGCTGTCAAGTAACAATCATAGTGTCAATTTCACCTCTTTGGCTAACTGAACTAGCCTCTGATAAGTTTTTATGTCAATTCTTTTAAACTATGTATATTGAACTTCAGGCTTAACTAAGTCTTCCTTTATGTTTGATGACACCGATACATGTCTTACAACGCTGTAGAAATTACCTTTGCAATGTCCACTCTAGTTCAGTTAAATAATTTGTTCCTTTTGCCTTCAGATTCTAAACTAGGATTTTAGTTCATGTGGAACAAAATAATCTTAAATCAGCTATTGTGGTTGATTTTAATTCACACGTGTAAAGAAGATGTTTTGTACTCTGGTCCTAAGATTTATTCTCCATGTGGGTTTACTTTCTCCTATTTTCAAGCTATTCTATACAATTTCTTAATTAATCACAAAGACTTGCCTAATTCATAACTTGTCACCAAATTAATGTATTATATTCCGGTAGCTTGAGAATAAAAATTTGTGTTCATACACCATAACCAGTTGGTAATAACATTTAGTGGAACTGTAAATATTTGCTATATGGATCGTCTCCTGGCAGTTCTGATTGGTATACCTTCCTGGCGTCTCATGTTTGATTTTCCTTGCCTCGCTACATTGTTGTTCGATTCTATTATTCAGTCTGCATGTCCAGTCTTAAAATCCTGTCGAGGAACTGCACACTTAGTATTTTTGTTTACCTTGATTCATGTATTATCAGCTCATCACTGTTGTTCCTTTAGTGTTAAAAATACACATTAGTGATTTTTAAAATAAAACTCATTCAGGTATTCAACATGTTTTTACTTTCAGAGACGTAAACTATATCCGATAAGGTTTCTTTTCTGTTTCGTTTCAGTTCGCACTTGGGCGCCATGGCTGCTTCCTGCAACGTCACTGTGATCACTTGCGACCACCATGGTAACATGCAACTCTACCTAAGAGGTAATAATTTCTGATCTATTCTGTTAAGAACCTATTGTTGTATGATCATATCGGGCGAGTGACCATTCTGCCGAGTCTTTAGCTATCTACTCCATTCATCTCAAAATAAGACAGACACACTTCTCCAACACCTTATTTTGGGATGGAGTAGTGTCTATTATATATGTGTTCTAAACTATCTCCATCTTGCAGCTCCAAGGTAACATTCAAGCAGATTGGTCAAAACAAACATGCTTGAGTTTTGATTGCATTGTGAAAGACATACAAACAAGCTGCTAGATGACGGAGCAGGCTAAATAGCACAAGAGACTGTTGAAATTTCATTCATGTCCTGAGACATCCATTTGTATGTCACTAATAGGACCCTTCTTCATATGGCACGATTATGTATCCCAAAGAAATCATATGCTCATGTGTCATGTATGTGAAGGCCAGAGTACACATGTAGCTTATTTGCTTTACTTGTATGCCAATCACTTGCTGTATCGTACGTTCAAGTTCTGTAAATTATTTCTATACTTAGTTCTACAGATATTCTGGATCCTAATCTTTTATTTATTCATATAATTAGCTCTCTTGAATTATTTTTGGTGGAATGTAATTCTTTAGTTTTTGTACCATTCATTCATCTTTTGCTAGAATTCTGTGATTTTTAATCTGTATAAATATAGTACTATGCGTTGAATGTATGCGTCAGATTTGCGCCCATCACAAATTGTGATAGTACGCTGAGGAAGTTAAACGTGTATTTTTCACACACTTACCTAGTAATTTGTTGAATAAAGCACTTGCAAATATCCTAGTAATATACTAATATGGCATATTGAGTGCACACAGTATTAGGATCCTGGAGTATAAAAAAACACGACGCCGGTACTTCATTAGGTGATGATTTTTAATGGACAAAACTGGACATTGGACGCACCGAGCACAGCTGCCGTTGCATAGAGAAGAAAAACAGTTGTATCAACGTGAGGTGTTCAGGTGCCCTGAAAAATCGGAGCTGGTCAACCTTCCCGGTCAAAAACCCGGAGTACTCGGAGGCTTGCGAACGTGGGTGGGGACGCGGTGGGAAAACCGGACGCTGGTTGGTGGCGGGCTGCCGCTCGGCGCACCTGCGACTAGGAAAGGGGCTCGGGTACTGAATAGATATTCAGACCTGATACCAATGGAAGCCCTATATATATATATATATATATATATATAGTTTGTTATTATGCATCCGAGTGCATTTTGAAAAAGAGAATGCACTCACCGGTTGTAACTAGTTTTTACCGGTTGCAACTGGATCACTATAGTGCAATTGGTTCGTCGGATTGCAACTAGAAGTCTAGTTGCAAATGGTTTGTATCTAGTTGCAACGGGTCGGATATATGTTTTAATTAGTTCCACGAGCGGTTGCAATTAGTAATGTCACTGCAATCGATCGCCTCGTGGTTGCAATTGGTTCGCACGCAAATCGCAACCGGTCGCACCTAGTTGCAACTCTCTGGGTCCGTTGCAATTGATTAGCTGTTGCAATTGCTCTCAAGTTGCAATTGGTTCAGCGTTGCAATTAGTATAGTGTCACAATTGCAATCAATCGGTCGTGGTTGCAATTGGTTACGCAATCGCAACCGTTCGCACCTAGTTGCAACTCTTGGGTCCGGTTGCAATTGGTTCGCGTCAAGTTGCAATTGGTCCGTCAAGTTGCAATTGGTTCACCGGTTGCAATTAGTATAGTGTCACGCCAATCGATCGCCTCGTGGTTGCAATTGGATTCGCGACGAATCGCAACGGTTCGCACCTAGTTGCAACTCAGAGTCTGTTGCAATTGGTTCGCTGTTGCAATTGGTTCAATTGCGTTGCAATCATGGGTCGTGCATTTATTATACAAAATGCACTGGGTGCATTTAGTACCATCATATATATATATATATATATATATATATATATATATATATATGTATATATATATATATTCCCCGATTTCGAAAAATAAATGACGCAAACAAATTTTGCAGAAATATACGATTACACGGTAGGGGGACCCAACGCCGCGCTGCGGTAGCGAGGGATGCCGCATTTGTGCCACACGGAGATCGCCGTGTGCCACGGCACGACGACTATTCCTATGACGACACGTCCAGGTGTGGCGCGGCGGTCCTAGCGCGCGTGCCACCAGCGGCAGGCCAACCACCTGTTTTCATTTTTAAAATAAGTAAATGATAAATTTAAACATAATCACAATCACAAATTGGCATATATAAAAGAAAAGATTATAATCAACAAGTAGATGCAAAATAGTTTGTACAAGATGTGACACAAAACACTAATACATCTAAATCCATGGCCCCTCTTCCCCTCATAGCTCTAGCACCCCCCGTGTGGTCCTCGTCAGACGTCAAGGGCTCACGTGCTCGATGACCGGGGTCCGAGCTCGTCGGCAGACGGTGTCGCCATGGCCACTGCGACGACCTGCAATCGCCACGACGATCTGCACGCACGTGTCGCCCGCTCACGGCGACAACCCCTACAACCGCTGACGGCGAGCTCGCACACCGGTGTCGCTCGCCGGTGACGACCCTACAGACGCTCGACGAGCTAGCTCAGCCGCTCGCCGGCCGCTGGGACCATCCAAAAGCGATTGCCGCCTGCGTCCCAAGAGGCGGCGCCTATGTCAGCGCTGCAAGCTCCTCGACCTCCGCCACATCCATGGCGTCGGCAAGTCCTCGATCCTACACTCATCCCACATCATCGATCGCTGGGACTCCATCGAGGCCGCGGCGGGTCGAAACTCGCAACGAATAGTATTAGTTTTCCACGTATCGCATTTATCGAATATTACTATAATAGTTAAGGCCGTTACCATGCTTTGGAAAATAGGTGCGAGGAAGGAAGGAATCTCTGCCGCTGGTCTAGGTCAGTGCCGTCGTATCGCACTGTCGAGCCGGTGAAAGCTCCGAGTCCGTCGGAAAGATCGGCCGGTACGCCTGTATGATTAAAAGATAATATAACAAAACACACAACAACTCCGTGCATTAGTTGAAAAGAAGGTCCGGAATGTACTTGAGCCTGTGCGAACTGCTATGGGCTGCACTGCTATCGTCGAGCAGAAAGCAAAGACGCAAAGGAGGAAGGCGCTGATACGACGAACGACCGTCGAGGCGAGCTCGAGGACGCGACGGTGTACACGGAAAAAGAGGAATGTCCGCCCGGCGTAGTTAACGACGGCGGTGTACCTCGTGGTGACCTCGAGAATCCTCTCGTACGCTGGCGGTGCCGAGGTCCCCGGGTGTCTAACGCCTTCCTGTCGATGCGATCGACCCACGACCTCGAAGCGCTGTCGCTCACGAAATTAGTTACACATGTTATAATAAATAGTAACATGAATTAAATATTTCTAATATTTTTGAATTATAACTATTTTCTATGAATTTGATTTCAATATAAACAAATTATTTATATTATAACTATTTTCTAGGAAATTTATATCAATTTAAACGACTTATTTATATTATAATTATTTTCTAGGCATTTTATATCAATTCAAACGAATTATTTATATTATAACTATTTTCTAAAAATTTTATATCAATTTAAACGAATTATTTGAATTATAACTATTTTCTATGAATTTTATATCAATTTCAACAAATTATTTGAATTATAACTATTTCTAAAATTTCTAATATTTCTAAACTAAATATTTCTAAACTAAATTAACTAAACTACACTAACTAACTAACTAACTAACTAAACTTCACTAACTAAATAAACTAAACTAAACTAACTAAAGTTAGAAAAACATATGAGTCAAAAGTGCTCCTAAGGGTTGAAAGTCAAGATTTAGGAGGAGAGAGGAAGGAGGGCGGGCTGGCAACCTCGGGCTGCTATATAGCTTTGAGGCTGCCGCCCCATGACGACAGAGCCCTACCGCCGTGTGGCACGGCGGTGAGATTTCCGCCGCCGGTGAGTCTGACGGTTGGTGTCGACCCAGCAGCACTCGACGTTGGCGGCACCATCTGCCGCCGTGCCACATGGCGGTCCCCGCCACCGTAAGGTACGGCGGCAGGGTATATTTTGATAAAATTTGTTTGTGTCATTTATTTTTCGGAAATCAAGGAAAAATATAAAACAAATCGAAGAAACAGCAGCACACTGGGCCGGATAAACTAAACAGGCCAGTAAAGAGACGGCCTCTCTCAAAAAAAAAAACATTCGGCCTGTAAAAGTTTCCTGTCTTTGTGTCGGGCAATTGTGCATATCATTCGTATTTCGTCAGGTTGAGAATTGTGATTCCCAGAATCATCGCTAGTTGCAGTGCAGCAAATGGCACAACCATATCCCTTCTTGTGATGTGGTCACTTTTTTCTCTGGTCAAGCTTGATCTCTGCGGATCGTCAAGGCGGTCTTGTCGCTCTTCGAGCGGCTCGCTTGGCGGCAAACTATTCCAAGAGCCGGTCTACCCCATCAAGCCTCCGAGGATCACTTGTCCTTAGTTCGCTCTATCCTCTCGTGCACCATCGCGACTTCCTTACACCTACCTTGGGGTACCTCTATCTATTAGAAGGTTACCCAAGGCTGCGACCTCGGTCGATAAGGTCGCCAGCGCCGCCTCCCTGGCGTGGTAGATCGTTGAGCCGCGGTCGCCTCGTCCTCGCCAAGTCCACCCTCTCGCCATCCTTGACATATCTCGATGGCGATCTCCATCTCCTTGGGCACTACGCTACGGTCGAAACTCTCATCCGCGGCTTCCTCTCGGGCATGTAAGTGGCCCTCGGTGGTTGCTGCCTGTCGCTTGGGTGAATTTCACCGCCCCACGACCGCGGGTCTCGGTCTACCCAACCTCCGCGCTTTGGTGCGGCATTGCGCTCGTTGGCTTTGGTGGCGAGGCGACCGGACCGGACGTGGCACGCCCGCTTCCCAATTGATCGGGCCTCGGGCTTTCTTCGACGCCCATCTCGTGGAGGTGGGGGACCAGTACGTCGCTCGCTCGAGAGGACAAGCTGGATCTCCGGTGCTCGGTAAAATCCTTGGCGCCCAACCTCGTGGCCGCGGTCTCGCCGAGTGCGTCGGTCCCGCGATGGTCCGAGGCCACGAAGGTGGGCGGCCAGATACGTTGGGTCGCGACGCCACCCACGCCGAGCAGGTGTGGTCTTGCAGACCTCACCATCTCGGGACCTATCGGCAGATTAGGCTCACGCCGGAGCTCGACAGTTCATCTAGAAGTGGTCCCCTAGCGGAGTTTACTCTTCGCCTACTCCGCCTCTTTCTTGGTCGTGTTGAGATCCTCGAGCGTCACAATCTGGAAGGTTCATATGCCGGAAGTGCAAGTGTCACCGGCCGGTCTTGCACGGCCGTTCTCGGACCTCGCAGACTCCACCGCCACGCCTCGGGATCCGGACATCTGCGCGCTCGCACTCGGGATTCAAACGCTGGATCACCGATTGTGGACCGTGTCTTGATGAGAGGTCGATTCTTAGCACTCGTGCATATTCTCCTCAACCCAGCTCCGGACCGCCCGGTGAGGTTCGCAGAGTGGTGCTCCGCCAGGAAAAAGTCGCTAAGGCGCGAAGGAAAGGATTCGACTTCGTCGGCCGTGGTCGCGTGGTCGTTGTGGAGGGAGCGAACAGGCATGTTCATGACAAGGAATCTCTCATGCCGGTGGCGCTCGTGCGACGATCCTAGATGAGGCTAGATCTTGGGCTGGCGGCTTTCTGCTCGCCGGTTGTTAGGCGTCGCCCGGTGAGGCGTAAACATCTTTCTTTTCGTTTGGCTTCGCTGCTTTGTAATATAAACCGGCAAACTTTTTCTCTCTCTTAATGAAAAGCGTGCTTTCGCGTCTTAAAAACATATCCTTCTTGCGCCAGTACCACAAGCTTGATTTTGCACTCGTTTCTCTCTCGTGACCTTAAATCCGGGAGAAGATGTGCAAATGCGATATGTTCCCCTTTTACACGGGGCAAAAATAATCCTACACCAACAAAGCTAAGAAAGATAGCAGCAGCAAGCAAGGGCCGGCGACCGGCGACCGCCGCCGCGCCGCCGAGGCTCCGTCGGGCAGCGCGGGGTACTGGTCCGCCGGCGGCATGACGCACTCGTGGCCGTCGAAGTAGACCCTCCTCGGGAACGCCCAGCCCCCCGAGAAGGTGAACTCGCCCTCGTTCTTCTCCAGTATCATCTCCGTCTGCACGTTCCCGTCCTGCAGCAGCATCTCGTTGTAGAACCGTAGCCCCCAGAACATCCCCGTGTCGTCTGCAAGAACAATCAAACGGCAAAAACCCCCACAAGCTTCCCATCAACTTCTCGGACTCGGCAATTTCGCTTCGGATTTGTGCTGCGTTTCGGGGCACTTACTGATGGTGCCGTACTCGACGAGGGGCTTGTAGTTGAAGCTGAAGAGCTGCGTCAGGCTGCGCAGGTTGCTGCAGCACCAGGTTCCAGTCGCTGTAGTTCCTCACCAGGTTGTAGTTGCTCACCGTCACCTTCACCCGCCAGTACTTGCGGTAGTTCACCTTCACGTGCCAGTGCACCCGGATGGGGCACATGTGCTCGGAGCACCGGACCAGCGGCGCCGGCTCATCGTCGTCGCGGTCGCCGGAATGCGTCCCCGGTTCTTGGCCGGCGGCGACGCACCGCGGCGACGTCGGGGTGCCTTGGCAGCCGCAGCTGCACCGCGGGCACGACACGATGTCGCTGCTGTAGAACGTCGACAGGGAGACGCAGCATGACTGCGCCGCCGAATCCCGGTACTGCGAGTACGAACAAGTCACCTGCCACGTCACTGGACGGCAATGTATCAGATCAGGTCATGTGCAGGCGTGTGCAGCGGTGCACGGCGCGTGTGCACGGGAACACGGCGCGGTCTCAATGACAAGGACAGACAGGCACAGGACTTACGGAGCACTTGCTCGTGGCGGTTCTTGTCGACCTTGCTCCTGGTCGGGGACACCTTGGTGGCGTTGCTGCAGGAGTAACCCGGCACGCCGACGTCGAAGCCCCACGGCATCTCGGCTCCTCCTTGCCGCCGCCCTCCTTGGCGGCGGCGTACAAGCCGACGGTCATCTGGAACGCGGCGACGGACGTCACGTTGCTCTGGGTGAGGGACGACACCACGCCGCCGCGGCAGCAGTTGGCGACCTGCCGGTTGTACGGCGTGCCGGGCGGCAGGTCCATCATGACGGGCCGCTTCTGGCAGCAATGCGGGCGGGTGCCGCCGCCGCCGCCGACGCGGGAGCAGTCGCCCTGCTCCGTCGCCTCCGCGCCCCGCGCGTCCCAGATCACCTCCTTGCCGGCCCAGTTCCAACTCAGCCGCCACCCCGGCCGCTCGATGTGGCGGTACAGCTGGTGGTTGCGGATGCTCACCATGACCTGCGCGCCAGAGCAAATCCCTTAATTCGCTTTGGAAATCTATGCACGGACCACGGACAGATTAATAAAAAAATTCACGGCGAGGAATGAAAGGGGGAATGGCAACTCGTTGAAACATGGGGTAATCGGAGAAATCTGAATCATTTCTCCTAGGTGCATCAGCCATTCAGCCGGAAGATTTCGGCAGGCGGTAAAAATGGCGGTGGTAAAAACTCACAACTCGCGAGCACTCGTGCGCACCGTGTACGTGTTGGCGTCCTTGACGTCGAGGCTCTGGAAATCCCAGTTGATCGTGATGTTCCCGTTCGGATCCAGGGGATCATAGGCACCTGATTCGACGCGATCAAACGATCAGCAACCACGATTCGCCCGGCCATTTCTCGAGAACAACAGCCAACGATCGAAATTAAACGCGCAAGAAGGAGAAGAAAGGTCACCTGCAAATCGGGAGGAAGAGCAGCACAAGAAGGCGAGCAGGACGAAGACGAAGCGCTCCGGCCACATCGTTCCGAATCCGATGGAATTCCCCATACGCCGGGTCATCCGCACCCCGCCGCCGACTCCGCCGCCCCGCGCGTCTGAACACGCCCGAGCCCGACGCTCGGTTTCGCAGGAGCCAAGGGGAAGAAGAGGGGGAACAAGACACGGGTTCAGTCAGTACTCATCAGTAGATAATCCGGTCGCCGACGGCCGATGTGGACGTTCGCCTCATCGATCTCGCAGCATTCGCCTCGAATTAAACGCCAGTCGACGGGTGGTTTTGCACGCAGATACGCCGCTACGGCCAACAATTGATTACTCCTGCTGCCCTGCTGGTGGCGGCCCAGTTGGCATCCGCTCACCGCGTAGAAAGGAAAGAAACCCCCGGATTGGCCATGCAGGCGCCTGCACGCCCATTTGGCACGGTGTTGCCACATTTGGAGGGAAGGTTTGAATCGGAGGGTCACGCTCGCCGGCGTGTGGATGTGGTCCCCCGGTCCCGGGGCAAAGAGAAGTTCAGCATGATGCATGAATCGAGCAACCTCGCATGTAAAAATCTGCTCGTGTCTATAGATGGCTGTTGCCAATTGGCAGGTGATGAGGACCTGACGGCCAGATATCAATAGAAATGACGTGACTCTAAAAATCACCTGTTGCACGGTGCCAAATTCAGTTATTCAGTGGAGTACTGGAGTGGCCTTTTGCGAAGACTTGGTACTTCGTAGCAAGTAGCAACCTGGTGCTCCCACGCAGAAATTTAGCGGCGATTGGTGAACGTGTCTGGATTCTGGAGCAGTGGACTGGAACTTTGTAAAAGAAATTGTTATATGTAAAGTCAATTTACTACATCCATCCTCTTACACTGGCTTAAAAGAAGAGGAAGAAAAATACATTTCAGGGCCCAATTCAGCCCGAAATGCTGGCGCTTTGTGTGAAACCAGGCCTAACGAATTGGCGGAGACAAAAGGCCCAAAGGCTTCTGTGCCCTCGTCTATCAGGCCCACGCTCGGACGGCCTGTTTTTTTTCACTGCTATGCCAGTAAGAAACAACAGACATAACCCGGATCAAGATACACCATCACACGAACAAACCTCTAAACAGAAACAAACGCACCCGACACAACACACCACCAACCTCAACACATGGGAGAGAAGACCAAAAGCGCCGACACTGCGTGCCAACTAACGCCGTGCCACGCCGAGGCGCAACTCAGCAGCTCCAACGGCCTCCCGAGCTCCTCCACCATGAAACTGTCACACTCAAGCTGCACAAACACGGTCGTCGATCCCTCTGATCCAGAGTAGCCTCAGCACATACTCCCACCACAGTACCATGGCAACCGATCCTGCCACTGCTGCGGGGCCTCATCCACCGCCCGCCTCACCTCCTCGCCAAGGACTCGGACATACGAGACCGCAATGAGAGCACCTCCTCCGCCCAACCGTCACCGAGATCACCATCGCACCTTGCAAGAGCTCAAACCTTCCACTCCATGGATCCTCTGCACTCGGTAGCAACACAAACCAAGCACACACCCGCAGCCTCCAACCCAACCACCACCGGTGGCACAAACGGCAGGGACTCCACCCACGCCTCCAAGAAGGTCACGGCGTCGGGCGCCGCCGACGTCCGGATGGACAAGGTCTTCACCCTAAGAGTCCCACGCGACGAAAAACACGGTGCCTCACCATGATGCCCCAGTGGAGACCGACGCCCAAGGACGCCGCCATCATGCCCACCGTCAACCGGTGAAGGCTTTCCCGAAAGCACCACGCCTACCCCGCTCGTGTTCATGGTAGTACAACGCCCCCTCTCCACCACGCCACCACCACTGGAAGAGGCTCCGGCGATCCCGCAGCGACACCGTAGCGTGGCAACGTTGTCGAAGCGAGAAGCCGCCGCCAGCGCCGCGGCCGCGGCCGCAAGCCACGGCCAGGCCACAGCCAGCACCGCCGGCCCGCCACGGCCACGCCACGGCCGGCCACGGCCGCGCGCCGGCCAGTCACGGCCAGGCCAGCCAGCGCCGCCGGCCAGTCACGGCCAAGCCACGGTCGGCCGCGGCCAAGCCACTGCCGGCCACAGCCAGCCACCCAGGCTGCCAGCGCCAGCCGCCGGACGTCGTCACCGTCGCAGACCGCTGCAACCCGCCGCCGGAGGAAAGCACCTCGCCGCAGGGCGCCGCCTCGCTGCGCCACCACCATACCAACTGGAGCCGCCGTCGCCTCCGCCTGGCCCCGGCCTCCACCCCGAACAAATCGTGGCTCCCCCTCCGTGCAAGCCCCAGATCCGGCCATGGTGCCGCCGGATCTGGGGGCAGCACCCCTCGCCGCCGCGGAAGGCGGCCCACGCCGGCGAACTCCTCTGACGAGCGCTAGCGGCCGCGCCCGCCCCATCCCGCCGGAGAGAAGAGGGTAGACGCCGCCGCCTTGCTCACGAGCTGCGCGGGTCCCGGCAGCCCGCTCGGGCGGCGGCGCGGCAGGAACGGCGGGAGGAGAGGGGTGGCGGCTAGGGTTGGGAGTTCGTCCGTCGCCCACGCGGGGCGAGCAGGCTCTTCTCGATCTCGGACGGCATGTCCATCATCAACACGCGCGGCGAGAGAAAAAAAACAGCGGAAGAAGCGAGAGAGAGTTCGCCGAGGCCGGCAACATTCTCTGTCTTCCCGACGGGCGACGGCGCCCGGCCGGCCGCTCGGATGGCTCGGCAACATTCGACCGGTAGGCATGGCCGCATGGGCACATGCCTAATCTCGAAGGTACAGTGCACCGATGCCAACATGGTGTCACAACCCAAACCTAACTCCATACAGGCGGCCATGTGTTAATAGAGGATAGCGTGGAAGGAATCAAATACAAGAATGTATACAAGAATTCGAGGTAACAGGAGAATTACGAGGAAGTTCAGAGAAACGACAGAGATCCAGAGGACCGTCGTGGGAAGAAGAAGAGAGTTCTGATATGTTTGATACATAATAATCGACTCCACCTTACAGCAACTAAATACCACATCGCCACCCTACCGGCTAGCTACTTGGACCATTCTCGGGCCCTGAGCACGCGTGTTTGCCTTCACGGGCCTTGGGCCTTGCCTTTCTTCTTACGCAACTTGGTCCGCTTGCGCTAACATTCCCTTCGATGAACACCGCTGCCTCAAGCGGTGCAAAAGGATAGAGCGTTGTAATGCAATTGCATCTTCCCAAGTTGCCATCTCCGAGGCCAATCTAACCATTGAATCAGACTTGCTAAACAGGCTTCACCCTTTGGTCACCAACCTCCTTTGCAAAAATCTTCGAGGCACACGATGATGGTCGAAGGTATAACAGAATTACTTGGCCAGTCGGATACTGACTTGCTTGAGTTGGCTAACGTGGAAGACAGGGTGGATAGAAGAAGATCAAGAAGAGCTTGTAGGCAACCTTCCCTATACGAGCAACCACACGGAAGGGACCATAGTATTTGAAGGCAAGCTTTTGGTTGGAACGAGAGCCAATGAAGTTTGCACATAGGGTTGCATCTTGAGAAAGACCATATCACCTCGCAAACACTCTCTCGATCGATGCTTGTCTTCTTGGCATTTCATTCTTAGCCGAGATCCGTCGATGTTGTTTGATTAGAGTATTCATCAACCGATCCCGAAGCCAAAATGTCGTGGAGCAGCCATACAAGGCTTCAAATGGAGACCTTCCAATTGCTGAATGGAAACAACCATTATACCAGACTCGCCAGGTGAAAGCCAATCGAGACCACTTAGATGGACATGTGCATTAACAAAACACCTCAAGTAAGTTTCATTGTTTGATTCAACCGCCTGCCTCGCCATCCGATCCGGGTGGTAAGAAGTGCTCATTCGAGGGAAACATCACTAGACGAAACAACTCGCCACCAAGCACTTGTGAAGATTCTATCACGCAAGAATGATAGCCATTGGCATTCCATGCAATTTGTAAACATTGGCCATGGGCAGCAAAGAAAAGGATGTCGTAATGGGATGAAGTGCCCATACTTAGTGAAGTAGTCAATCACCACAAGGACACAATTGACAAATACGAATTTGGAAGACCCTCTATGAAATCCATGGATATTACACCGCCAGTCAGAAGGAACTTCCGTGGTTCAAGTAATCCGAATTTGCTCCTATCCGGCTTTAGCTCAACGACAAATGAGACAGTTTGCACAAAGTGTGTGATGTCCTTTTCATACCTTTCCGTGCAAAGAGCTTCTTCACCTCATGTGAGTTACAGAATGCCCGAGGTGGCAAGCAGAAGGAGCTTCATAGGGCTGGTTGAGCCAATCCAAATGCGACCTTTGTATCTTAACAGCCATTGTGTAAAGTGAATTGTGGAACAGCAGCAGGTCCAATGATAATTTGGCTAATAAAGACAATGCATGTTCATCCAACTCATAGCTACCACTACTTGACAACCATTGAGGTGTAACAAAGATGACAAAGCGACAAAAAGAGTCATGGGAAGATTTCCTTGATAATGCATCAGCTACTCTATTATCTACTCCTTGCTTATATACAACTCATTGAAGACCAAGTAACTTAGAGAATACCTTTTGTCGCCAATGGTGTGGAGCCTTTGATCGAGACAATTGTGTTAAGCTTTTCCGATCGCTGAAGATAGTAAACTCGATGTTGTAAGTATGATCTCCAAAGTTGCACCGCCATCAATATTACCATATATTCTTTTTCATATGTCGATAGACCCCGTGACTTAGGTCCAAGAGCTTTACTGATATAAGCAAGAGGATGACCATCTTGGATAAGAACTGCTCAATGTCGAACCAGAGGCATCTGTTTCAATTGCAAAAGGCTTGGAAAAATTTGGCAATGCCAAGACAGAGCGAACACATTGCTTTTAAGTGCCACAAAAGATTGTTCATGAACTGAGGTCCACACAAATATGGCATTCTTCTTAAGTAACTCGGTTAAGGGCTTCCGATAACAACAAATCCTTCACAAACTTCCTGTAATAGCCTCATAAGGCCTAGGAAGCTTCTAAGCATTTAGAAGTAGGTGTAGGCCAATGTGAGATAGCCGATACTTTTGGTAGGATCATGCCCACCCCCGCTCACTAATAACATGTCCCAAATAAGCAATCTTCCTCTGAGCAAAGAACACTTGGACAAGCTTTAATTTTCCATTGATCCTTGGCCAACAGGTTCAAATACCAATCTTATGTGTACCAAATGTTCTTCATAAGTAGCACTATATATTAAGATATCATCAAAGAATACTAACACAAAGATTCGAGATATGGAGCAAGGGTGGAGTTCATAGCCTCTTGGAAGGTTCCAGGGCACTAGTGAGGCCAAAGGCCATAACCTTAAAATCATAATGGCCACAATGAGTTTGGAAGGCTGTCTTGAATTCCTCTCCGTGCCTCAATCTAATTTGATGAAACCAGCTCGAGATCAAGACAAGTGAACCAAGAAGCACCACCAGCTCATCCAAAAACTCATCAATGATAGGTAAGGTACTTGCCTTTAATAGTGATTGCATTCAAGTCTGCATAATGACACAAAACCTCCAAGTGCCATCTTTTTCTTAACTAATGACCTGAGAAGATGAGAATGGACTCGAGCTTTTGGATTATCCCATTCATGAGCATTTCCTTGATCTCGCTCAATTTCATCTTTGAGAGTCGGAGTAAAACGGTATGGCCTCGACTTGAACCGGAGCTACCTTCAAGCAAAGGAATGGCATGGTCACAAGCTCGTGGAGGTGGAAGATTCATTGGAACCTCGAATAGTTCAGCAAATTCTTCTATAAGAAGTTGGATTGAGGAATAGTGACAACCACTGATCACACAATCCATCGAAACCCGAACATGACACATGGATTATGTGCATGTGGGGTTTCGTGTTTGTTACCATATAGAATCAGTGGAGCCTTGGTAAGGAACCGCCAACCATTTGTGCCTCCAATGAATTTTCATAGGACTGCTCATTTCCAACCAATCCATGCCTAGGATGATGTCATAAGTCGCCAAGACTTGAAGTCATGGCAAACTCATAGCCATCGACCACCATGATGCCGAGATTTGGCTTGCACATCTCAAATTTTCTCACCATTGGCTACTTGCATAGTCATAGAAGATTGAAGAGGAATCACTCCACAATTGGACGCCTAAGGTGTCGAAATAAAGGAATGGAACTCCCCGAATCAACCAAAATTTTGCCTTGTGACCCCGAATCACACCGTACAATGATAGAGTTTTTGGAGTGTAATCCTCGAAAGCAGCCATAGAGAGTGTGAGAAACAATTGTTCACCGTAGTTATCACCTCCAACAATTCCTCTTCAAAGCATCCACAGGAAGAGGTCCGACATGTATCGGACAGAATCAGCACATTTATGTTCCTTTGTCCACTTCTCAGCATAGTATTGACATAGCCCCTTAGATCTTGAAAGCCCAGAGATCTCCATTTATCATCGATTGAAGACACACAAGCGACCTCCACGGATCTTCTATCTTCAGCAGTAGCAATCAGTGGCTTGGATTGCCTGGGCTGAGAAGAGAATTGGGAAGGGGCTCTGAAGAATAACTTGCTTGGATAATCTTGCTTTTTTAAATCCTTCTTCCTTGATGATTCTGAGAGCTCTTCCTGCAATTGAGCAAGAATGTATGCGGTATCCAAGTCTTTGGGTCTTTGAATAAGAACAGCAGATTTCAAATCGTCCTTCAAACCATCAATAAACCGCATGGTGAAATGCAAAGGATTACCCATACCCTCATAAGCTGCTAATTGATCAATTAGCCCAACAAATTTGTCTATGTATTCAGCTATAGGACCAGATTGCTTAATACTAAGCAGCTGTCTGACTAACAACTCATGTTGGTCTCTCCCAAAATGATCTAATATCATGGTGTAAAATTCTATCCAGGAGCAATATTTTAATTTACTCTCTACTGATGGCAACCAATGAGCAGCAGGAGGTACAAAGTGCATCGTCGCAACCATTATCCAGTGTGGCTGCTCAACATCATATAGCTCAAAGTAATCTACACATCTGCTAAGCCACAATTTAGGATCAGTACCATCAAATGAGGGGAAATTAAGCTTGGGCAATCTACCCTGACCACCACCTATACTACCAACTGGACGAGCAAAATTCTGAGGCCTAGGAACATGAAGAGCATCCAAATCAGTAGCAGGAGGAGTTGGCAGGCGAAACACACCTTTAACCAGGGGATGAACTACGGTCGTGACCGAACCGAAGCCACCCTCCCGGTGATAGTTGTCGAAGTTGTGCCCTCTGGGCCCGTCGACCTTGTCCGAAGCAGATGGGCGCCCGGACGCTGACGAAGGTTTGGGATCCACCGACGGTGGGGGAAACTTGCCGGCTGATGGCGCAGGCTTGTGATCTTCCAGCGGCGAAGCACCCTTCGGAAGCAGTGGTGGTGAGCGTTCACGGACGCGCGCTCGGTGCTTGGGCGGCTTACCTCGAGCTTGATGTCGCCAACCCTCGATCTCCGAACTCCGGTCATCGAAGGATGTGGCGGCGCGCTCAGGCGCACATCCTCGGAGGTTGGTGAACTTGCGCTCCCGAGGCGTTGTCGTGGCGGTGAACTTGGTGTCGAGCTTCTCATCCAGACTCCTTGAACTTGTCGTTGGTGCGTCTTGATCTCCTCGATCTTGTTGTCGATCTCTCGATGATAGCTTGGATGTCGGGATTCATGATCAATGTATGGATGGTGCTCGGATGAGGCTGCTGGATGGGAATTACGGGCAGTCGAATCACTCGATCCCGACCGTACACACCCAACCGGATCGGTCTTCGCCATCGACGAAGACCGTGATTCAAGGGATCGGGGCTCTACGCTCTTAGGACGGATCCGCCACGACGAATCGCGATCACCAAGTCCACCTAGGAACACGGAGGTAGAATCAAGGAGAAGAATCGAGCGTAACACCGATACTTCCAAGATCGATCGACATCGATACCAATTGTTAACAGAGGATAGCAGGAAGGAATCCAATACAAGAACAGATACAAGAATTCGAGGTAACAGGAGAATTATGTGGAAGTTCGTGAGAAACGGCAGAGATCCAGAGGACCTGTCGTGGGGAAGAAGAGAGTTCGATATGTTTGATACATAATAATCGATACCCACTCCACCTTACAGCAACTAAATACCACATCGCCACCCTCAAGACTAGCTACTTGGACCATTCTCGGGCCTGATACACGCGTGTTTGCCTTCTGGGCCTTGGGCTTTGCCTTTCTTCTTCTGCAACTTCCTGGTCTGGCTTGCTGCTAACACCATGCCCCAAACCAAACATTCAGAAAGTCCAGCCAGAAGAAGGCGAAAAGCTTGCGATTCGCTCGACCGAAATCGACACGAAAATGATCGATCGAACGGATAAGCTAAGCGCCGGTCCATTTCGTTTTTTTCGATCTCCTTTTTTTCCATCGTTCCTACTACCTTCTAATACTAGTACATATCATCAGTGGTCCAGTCTCCAGTACAGATCATCATCTTCCTGAAAGACGGCGAGCTTTATTAATTTTTCACCAGTAGGAACAGGGAGGCGACGCTCTGGGCCGCTTGCTGCCGGCGAACATCGCCGCGTGCATCTGCGGCACCCACCGCTCCCGGCTGGCCCGCTCGTCGGCGGTGACCACGACGTCGGCGAGCAGCTGCTCCCGCCCCGTCGTCCACGGCGTGCAAGCTTCCTGCAGTAGCCCGCCCATCTGTCCTTGCTCTCCTCCCTGCTAAACAAAAACGCAAGTTAATTAATTAATTAATTACCGACACTGCAAGTGAATGTCCTAACATGAATCGAAGCGGGAATATTGCTGCTTTTCTGTCTCTGTTTTTTTTTTCATTTTTTTTTACATGTAGTAGTGGGTGGTTAAAGTTGATGGTTCAAATGCGAAGAATTGACACGGAGCCGACCGGGGGGAAAAGATATGCGAGCTGTTGGTTTGTATCGTCAGATCATATCGTATCTAGGTGGTCTCCACGAGATATTATCCTGACAGGCTGGTCCAGCAGCAACTCGGGGCGTTTTCTTTGTTTCTTAATGCAAGTGTGTGAGCGTGACAACAAGCCGCCTCCATGATTGTCGGCTCACAAATATTGCCAAAGAAGGTAGTAGTGGTGGTTAGGTTAGGGGGTAGATGACCGGCGACCGGCGGCGATGCGTGTGGCTGTGGCGCATTCGCTCCTGTGCACCTGGCGGCGCAAAGGCAGGACCAGACCGTAACCGTAACGTGGTGTGCAGGTTCGTGCCGGTCTCAGGAACGTGCCCGTGAGAGGTACTACAGGAGTTGTTCGCAGCAGTATTTGCGTGCCACTGATCGGACTGACTCACCTGATAGAGGGCGTCGTCGGAGCAGGCGCCGGCGTACGCGTCGTCGACGAGGAAGTCCTCGACGTGCCACCCGGGCAGCGTCTTGGTCAGGTACTCGGAGATGCTGCTCCCGTCGCTGGCGCTCGCCGCGGTGGTCGTCGTGGCGCCGGCGCTGCCGCTGCAGGCGGAGTCGCCGTTGCAGGGGCTGCCGCTGTTCTCCAGCTCCTCTTCTTCCTGATCTTCCTCCTCCGACGGGGCGGGTGTGTCCACCGGCGCCGACGAGAGGCGCACGCCGGTGAGCAGGAACCGGCTGTGCCGCCGCGTGATCTCGCTCGCGGTGTGCACCGGCACGTCGCACTCCCGGCACAGGATCGCCCTGTCCTCCTTGCAGAACAAGAACCCCTCCGCTCCTGCATGCGCGCAAGTCCACGGCCACGGCCACTCGGTCAGTTTCAGAAGCAACGGCCTATCGGGCCCCGATCGACGACAGAAGCAACGACGGTAAAGAACAACAGTTACCTGGCAGATGTCGCAGAGCGGCGGCTTCGTGGTCTGCGCGGACGAGGACGACGACGACGAGGAGGAGGATGAAGGGTTGAGGAGGGAGAAGCGGCGGTGCTTGCCGGCGAGCTTGTTGGCGCGGTGGACGCGGCGGTCGCACGCGTCGCACAGCGCGGCCTCGTCGGCGCAGCAGAAGACCGAGGCCGCCTCGGCCGCGCACACGTCGCACTGCACTTTCATCCCGGCCGCCCGCCGCCGCCGAGCTCCTCCACACTCCGCGCTCGTCGCCTCGATAGTTCGATGCCGAAAAGGGATGCTGATTCAAGCGTAAAAGTGGTATGGGAGTGGGAGAGATGTAGATAAGCTTTGCTCTAAGTCAATGCCTCACGGTTAGAGATGATGTTGCAACCGAAGGAGCTGGAATGGTGGCACACTGGCACAGGAGATGCGTTTATATATTGTTTGGGAGGTGCCAAAAGGCAGCCATGGAGGGAGTCATGTATACTATATTATAGTCGGGCAGTGGGAAAGTAGGCGTTGGAGAGATCTCCCTCTCCGCCTCTTCCTCTCCTTCTCTCTTGACACACACGGGTGGGCGTAATTGAAAAGGACACGATCGTGCCGATGATGCAAATTTAGGCGTGTGACAGTGGCGCATCTCCATGGCAGTGTGACTAATCTGCAGCCTAAAATTTTGTTTGGCGAAAAGGAAAACACAGCAAGGTTACTTGGCTAACCCAAATGATGCAAATTAAACGCAACGAAGACCATGGAAGCCAGCCAGGGCTAGGGTCACCGCCGACCATCTTGGTTTTTCCAACAAAATTGATGAGCCGTGATGGTACGAAGCGAGAACAATGAAGTAGCACGAGGAGAACAGGGGGCGGCACCGTATCGAGAACAATAGCAGCAAAATCGTTCTAGCAGCAGTGTACGATCGACGGTGTAAGATAAACGTCACAACTTTTCTTTATCATTGCTTGCCATATATTGCTTTCATGCTTCCGTATCGGCAGAGGAAAATGTGGAAAACGAAAGGAGAGGGATCGCTTTCGGGACCACACGCGTACCCGTCGTTGCAAACTTGCAATCTACTGGACCCCGATCAAGATCAAGATCAAGGCCTGCTACTGCCAGGCTGAAGCCGGCGAAGCAGCTTCGCCTCCACTTGCTGATCAAGTCTACCGCGCGCTACTGAAGGTAGCCACCATGCAGTGCCGTGGTGTTCTCTTATTCTCAGTGAGCAGTAATGCGGTGATACTGTCAAACACTCTTTATGGGACGGAGGGAGTACAGCATAGGAGATTTTCAATGGCTTGGTGGATGTTTCCTGGTTTAACCTTGCTTACACTTTCTTAAATTCATAGGAGATTTCCGAACCGCGGGCGACCCAATGATTTGCCCATTCGTTAATTGGTTGCTGATGGGCGGGCGCGAATGGGCAGGCGATAAGGGTCAGAAGCTCGGACATGGCTGCATGGGTGGGCGCTCATAGGTCAGGTTCACAATAGGGACGCCGTCCTGCAACTTGATGCATTGCCGGGGGGCTCTGGTGCTGCTGGGTTGTTCATGCACCTTTTCTTTCTTGTGGTCGCGGCAACGCTGTTGTTTTGGCCATCTGCGAAGCAAAGAAGAGCTAGCTTTTGTCATCAGAAGTCAACGAAGAAAACTGAAACAAGATGCGCCACTGATGCTCATCTCGATCCGTGAAATGTAAACCGTCTGCTTCGACTCGAAAATGGGATTTCTTTGTTCTTACAAACTCAGCACCTGGAGTATTTTACAACACAAATTGACCTATCTTTATTGCAAGTTTGGTGCTGGATCGTAAAGGACAAGAATACACAATTGCATGCCGGTCTTCAGTAAGCAGTACAATAATTCTCCCCTAAACAAAAGAGCAGCACAATTCTTATACTACCCTTTTCCTCTGCAGAAAGGGCAGATGCCTTTGGCACTTCCACGAACGCAGGTACTTGCACAGATCACGCAGATCATTTGCCCAGCATACTACGGCTGCCGATGGAGGGCTAAATTATGGCCAGTTTAGTGATTAAGTATGTGCATGTTTCCAGAACCATACCATGGTCCCCCATAGTCATGCTCGTACATTTGGGCATAAATCAAATCCAACCGCTTCGCCAAAATACCTTTTCCATCGACAATTGAGGTCACGGGTGACCTCATTACCTCTTGTCCTTTTAAGAATCGATCCCATGTTGCCTGCAAAGCTCTGGGATATGCCAGAGTTTGGGACCTGAACCCAGCAATCGCGAGCAGGCTTCATCATATTTTGCTTGTACGAAATGGATAGTTGCGGGATGCGTTAGGTTGTACGTACGGTTCTCTCTGGTGGAATAAGAATTGTCTCCCTGGCGTTGTTCTTTGGTTCTTTGATTTATGCTGATAAGTTTGTTAAAGAAAGAAAAGTGTTGATTAATTTGTATGATAAATTTATTTTAAAAGAAAAATATTGTACAATAAGCAAGTAGAACATGTTGGGATGGGCTGTGAAACCTTTGCTTTTTGCAGGGATCAGGGATGTTCAAGTTCAAATGCTAGCAGGTTGTGCAGCAAAGGATGGAAACACTGTACATGCAGGTAATTCCCGTGGTACGAACAGATGGTTGCAAGTGGTTAGGCGCAAATCGCTGTCAACCTGCTTACTTGCAAGGCACTGTGCAGGCACAGCATTCTGCACCCTTCGTAAGGTATTTGTTCACTTCACGGCTCTTGTGCTCTCCATATTTTGCATGTGCTACTGCAGAGCACAGTGTAGGTGAGTGAGGCACGCAAATTAGAAATGCCGCGCTGGTAGGTCCATCGTCTCCGCGGCCGAAAAGGGCATTCTTGGCCGTGCTCGCTTTCGCAGCTGGCGGCAGCGCATTGGAGGCTGCGTGAGCCAGCGTGGACGAAAAGGCAATCCGAACCAATAGGAGTTAACGCCTCGATAGATCGACCAAGTCCAACAACGCAGCGGCAGAGCCTGTTCCTCTCACTCACCCCGCCGCAAGTGGTGTGCAACCACCGGAGAGACCCCGGCCGCCGCAGTGAGGAAGATCCAGCGGGATCCATTCACACCACGGGCGATCGATCCATCTGCTGCACAGACCACCGCCCGATTGCTTGGTTCATGTTCAACAAGGCATCCTGATCAATCACACTAACACGACCAGGGTTTGGGTGCTGCTTCTGCATCCGATCAGAAGAAGAAAAAGCTTCTTCAGCGGCGGCGCGCCATTTGCCTGGCGCATCGTCTCTTCACTTCAGAAGCTCTCGGTGCCGCCGCCCGCTGTCACATTGAAACTCTCTCATTACTGCGCTTGATCATGGATTCATGGGAGGATCGCAGGGAAAGCCAACCTTTTGCGGACGTGACGCTGACGCCCCCAATCAATCCCCCCGGTAATCGCAGGCTTGGACCGGGCTCCCGACGGACGTGACGGCAGCCCGAGCGGCGACCCCCGCCGCAGGACCGCATCGTCACGCCGCGGCGGCAGGGAAAACGAAACGCCGGCGAAAGGCGCAGTACGACGACGGCGATGGCGACGTACGGCATGAGCGAAAAGCGCTACTCATCCGAACGAGGAGCCGGGGCCGGGACATGCCGTTCTGCAGGGCGTCGCGGCGTCGCCGTCGTCATAGAGGAATGGGCGCGCCTTATTATCGCAGGGCGGCCGATGGAGATGAGACGGCGTACGCGTGGGACGATGCGACGGGCCCGGGGAACCCGACGCCGGAAGCGTGATCGAGCTGGGAGATCGGACGACGATGATCTCCGAGCCGGCCACTTGCTGACTCGCAGCGCAGGCAGGATATGCACGAAGGGTCGCAGGGCTTTCTCAGCGAGATTTTTTTTAAAAAAAAACGCGTTCATTATCGGTGCGCGTGTGGTGGATGTTGCGCTGCTGTGTGGCCATCGCGTGTTGTCCGGTCATTTCCTGTCCGAGCTGCCGGGAAAAGCTTGCTTTTGTCATCTTGCTCTCCGTGGTCAATACGCCTACTGTTTTACGACGAGTATATAGGGTCCGTTTGGCACGGCTTCGCCAGCGGCTCCCGGAGCTGTTTTGGGCGGCCTGCCAAATGCAAAAATGGCTCTGCATGGAAGCTTTCAATTCGCTCTGGAGCCAAAGGGACAGACGGGCAAACGTAGCTCTCCCGGCTCGTCTGCGGCTGACCTGCCACCCAAAATGCCCCTCAACTCGCGGTATTAACGGAAATTAGTACCGCCCACCGAGAAGGTCGCCGCCAGCCCGGAGGTGGACTTGACGGCGGCGCACGCCGGAGGATCTGCGGGCATGGCCTTGGAGGGCCGCCGGCGCAGGGAGATGGGGCTCGGCACCGGGATCTCTAGTTCGGTGATGGGAGATGGACTCCATGGCTCCGATGAGGCGAGGCCTCATGCTGGCACATCCCCGGCGTCGGCCCGCCCGCCGCCCGGCGCCGGCCATGCGGCGTCGCGGCACGGCGGCGGCATGGGCTCGGCGGCGTGAGTGAGATGGAGGCGGTGGGGAGGCTGAGGCGGGGAGATGGAGAGCGGCGGTAGGGAGGCTGGGCGCGGCAGGCACCGGAGGTGGAGGATGGAGGCGGCGGAGATGTGTGGTTGACGATAAAGGAAAAGGTGTTACAGTTGAGGATAAAGGAAAAGGAGATGTGTGGTTGAGGTTGGTGAGAGGAAAGAGGAGTAAAAGAAAGAATAAGAAGGAGAGGGAAAAGGAAAGATAATAGAGAAGAAAATATAAAATAGAAAAGAAATAGAAAAATAAAAGGGTATTACGGACATTTCACTTTTTCTCACCTTACAGTCGAGGAGTGCCAAATATTTTTCTAAAAGCAGTTCAGCTCACACGTAATCACTCCACCAGAATCCACTCCACCAGCCTTAGGCGCCCAGCCGAGCCGAGTCCCGCCAAACGCACCCATAATGGTAAGTTGATCTCCACAGGTTGACCTAAAGGCTAATTGGGTCCTTGATCGGTCGATCGTGGGCGACATTTCAATCGCTACCATGGCACATGTCAACACAAAGTTTAATGCTGATGAGCTCAACACAGAAGGCAATACCATGGCCAGTTCATCCAACAACAATCTGGAACAGGAGTAAGGAGCTCAAGAGGCAGGAACATAACTAACTAAATAAATAAATTCTTAAATTGTGGTTCACATGACTGTTGAACATCTCTGTTGCGTGCCCCATGCCCCATCACTACCCCAAGGCTTGGGTTGTCGGCCACTTACGCCTAATGGTGTGATAGCTGCTAAAGGTGCTCTTTTATTTTTACCGTTCTTTTAACTTGCACTAGTGACATTGTTCTTCAAGAATTAAACATCTATTATTATTATTATCTCATTTACCATATTACAAATGAAAAATATCTAGTCTAAAAGTCCTATAATATCTAGTTCACTCAAGGGCCATTAAAATCATAGAGCTGGTCCTGCATCTAATGAATCAGAAAACAAGCATTCACCTTTGTAAACTTCAAAATACAAAGAGAAGAAGAAACCTTCTAATAAATGAGCTTTAAATTAATACCGAAGTTAGTTCTTGAATTTCATTTTAAGGAATAAGAAATGGGTTGCATTGACCAAATGACATATAAAAGGGGAATCGTAGCATAAGTTATGTGCAACCCAAAAGTATAACAATTAATAAATAATTTGCTACTCAATACTCCCTCCATCCCAAAAAGCAAAAGAAATAACGAGTAAGAAGGCGGGTGACTAGCCCTACCCTCCGTCTTCCTTAGAAAGATAGGTTGGTACTTCTGTCTGTGAAAAGAAGAGAGAGACTAGTTTAAGAAAGACAGTCCACAAAAGAAGTTGCTCAAGTAAAGACTGTTCATAAGTTGGTTACCATGTCGTTTTATGATTGCCCTAAGTCAAACTTTTTTAACTTTCAAGATTATAGAACTCGAGAAAGGAGGGTTTGGAGTTTCACAACACACCACCAGACCATGAATTAAATTGTGATTTAGATCAAATATTAATTATATTGGACCACTTTGAATCGGTGATCTAACCGGTTGGACCAATCAAACCGTGAACAGAGAGCCTCACTGGTTCGATGTTTGGTCCGGTCCTAATAACTATGGTACCCTACATGAGTTTTAAAGAGTTATACACTTGTGAGTCTATCTTTTGTTATTTCTATTACCCATGCATCACCCTTTGTTTTAGTGTATATTCTCTAACATGAGTAATTCTTGTCACTGTGCTCAATATTTATCCTTGTCTTTGTGCCTTCCTTTCTGTTAAGTTCGGGATTTCAGGCTAGTGTGTCTTCGAGTTTGGCGAGCTGAGAGTTTACATTCTTGCTCTAATGTTTGTAAACCCCAAGATCTTAGAAAGTGAGAGGTCAAACATAAGGACCATGAGAGGGACAAAACCAAGAGTTTCGTGGTGGTCAAGAAATCGGAGGAGGTAAAGAGGGTAGGGCAACGAGGAAGCCAAAGAAACAGCAAGAGTTATGGAAGACTATCTAGCATAATAATAACAAAGTACAAGTACATTGCAAAAATTGTAAATGGTAATTGGGGCATGCATAAGATTGATATTAGTGTTTCTTGTTGCTCTACGTTTTTAGATTGATTTCATAATGGGTATTTTCCTTTGGTACAAATGTGATGAAGGTTGCAGTATCATATTGCATACTTGATGCGGTTACTGATGACATATTTGTGAAGATTGGCGCCCTCATTTTAGAACATGCCAAGAAGATTTACAAGAATCTGAAAAAAGACCTGCGATCCCCACTTCTCTCAATGTGAATAACTTCAGTTGTAAATCCAGTTTGAGCACTACACTTATAACAAATGACTTAATCAACATGTAATCTCTTTTTCAATACTTGTATAATGTTGTTTCTTTTTGAAATGAAACTAAAGTTTTTTCCATTTTCTATTAATGATAATATGAGTTGTCACATCGAATTTGCTGCTTTTGCATCCCACCTGCACGTTATAAATGGAGAAGTAACAAGCAAGACATCTCTAGTTATTGTCACTATCAACACAATGGCAAAAGTTGTTGTAAGAGCACCAGCAGTGTAGGCGAGATTTGGACTGACATTTTACTGACGAGGCTTCAAGGGTTGTTTAGTTCTCCCAATCTGAACTCTAATTCACTATTCACCTATCACATCAAGTCACATCTTCTTCCACAGCACGCGTCTCAACGCACACTTTTTCTACAACTTTCCACCTCAATGCACTATTGACGAACCAAACACACCCTTGATCCATTTTCTATAGCAGCGTGCGAGCATAGGTGCCCAAAGGGTTGTGGGACCTGTCTAGAATAAAACAAAACAAAATCTGGTCCAACCAAAGCCTCCTCCATGGTTCCACCACTCATCCGTCGAAAAATAAATCGAAACGGTGGTAAAACATTACTATATTGGAAAAGTCCAATTTTCACTCTTTGAACTAGCACACAAGTCTGGTTCTCAATAGTAAACTACACAACCGGACATAAAGGTCATCCAACTATTGAAACGGGACAAGTTTTGATAGGCGATGGCCCGATCTTCGAGAGATAGATGGTAAACTCGATTGGATGGAGAACAAGGCGTTGAAGATCCGCTTGAATCAGCACGATTCGGACCCACAACTACACCATCGCTCACGGTTATCAACCAAGCACAACTTGATTGACCTCACGAAGGCTTTTCCCCGCAAGCGAATCGAGAACACAAGCAAGAAAGTAAAGCACGCAATCTGATAATTGCAAATATGAATTGAAGCAAAGACAAAGGGGTTCAAGTTCTGATCACAAAAGGACTAATCGACACAGTGGTGATGAACAAGAATGGGGGCCCTGATTCACAGCAAAAGACCTCGACGGTACAATGGCTATGAAGAAAGTTTGATCCTCGGAAATCACAACCTATTAAACAAAACCCGAGTCTAAACGATCGGCGGCTCGAGTTTTAACCCCTAAGGGCGACCTAGGGTTGAGGGGCGACCAGGGCGTCCTCAACCTGGGCTTAAGGCCCGACACGATACACGGCCCAAATGGCCCAAAAAGGTGATGCAGCACCTTGTCGTGGTCACACAGCATGATCCACGAACCTTCTGGAGCTGGGACCAGAACCAAAACGACGGCGGTGTCGTCCCCTTTCTAACGCATCCTTATACACCTTGTTTCGATGCCGGATGAGGGAGATATCGCCGAAACTGTGCAGGGATGTCGGCTGAATCCGAACCGAACGTGGCAGCTGAGTTGGAGACGACTTGTAGCGTGGGGAAGGACGTGGCGTGCGGCGTATCCAGCGATCAAGTTTGGCCCTTTGAGTGGTTTTGGATGTGTTTTTCCATTTTGTGAAAATATTAAAAATTGGTTTCATCTAAAAACTCATAACTAATTCATTTTAAATCGGAAAAATATGGAACTTATTCCCAAAGTTTTATAAAAATGTCACCTAGCTATTGGTAAACTGTTTGGAGTCCTATGCATCTTATTTATTCATATTCCTAGTATTGTTAAAAAAAGCAATAAAAAGTAGAGACATGAACATACAATATCCAAAAACTCCAAATAGTGCACTAATAGATAGGTGACATTTTCCTTTACTTTCTCAATAAAAGTTGTTGTTTTCTTTGTCAATGATATATATTGTTTTAGTATGTGTTCTATTGCTTAATATTGCAAAAGTAATGATTTGTGCAATATTAATATTGCAAAAAATATTTATGATGTTGAAGCCTAGTTAATTAACTTTCGGTTGATGAACCAAGATTCACTTGATCTATTGCTGACCTCCCCCCCACACCACAACTCGAGGAATATATGCTCCTTATGACGGTGATGTTGAATACAGTCTCAAGGTTAAAGGCAATAGTGGTGGTGATGACACAAAAGGTGATGACGATGACGAGCTCATCGATGGGTGCTTCATGTACAGGGATGACACCGGGTTTGATACTACATGTCACCAAGCATGACTATTCGGTCCGGTTGGACCTCTCGATATCTGCTTTGCGTTCATGCAGTTTGCTGTGGAGGCAACCGTTGAGGTGAAGGTCAAGAGGGCCATGCCAGGCTATAGCCTTAGCATGGTTACTGCATCAACTTGTGGGTTTGTGGACGAGATAACGCGCGCTCTATGACAGGTCAGCACCACCTGTTCCAGTGCCCATAGAATCCAAGAATGGTGGAGGCTTGTCATTGTCAGCGGTGATGGCTGTGGAAGTTGGTTGTCATGTGAAGCTAGATTTGAGATTAGTAGAGACTACAATGAAGGAGCTGTGTGTGGGCATGCTAGCAGGAAAAGCTCCCACGAGCTCTTGCTTACAACACAGAGGTACATGGGCAGCAAGGGGCCATCATGATGGGGAGGATGTTCAAGGTAGCTGCGAAGGTCACTTGGTCCACCATGGGGAAACCTTTTCTCCCGATTTTTATTGTAACAAGAGGTCCTTGCTGGGTGATCCATATGGTCCGTGCCTATGTGAGATACAACCATGTTGATAAATTTATGTACTTTGCATCCAACCAAATTATATTGCCTTGTTAACCTTTTGTCTCAAGCATATATGCAGCGGTGAGCTGAAAATTATGAAATTGCATTGCTAGTGCCCTTAGTGACAGACTCGTCAGACTACGAGTCCAAAACCCACATATTGTTTTCCCGAGCGAGTAGCACCGCCAACCTAGAATCGGGTCCGATGGACCGTGACGTGGCGAGAAACGATCTCTCGGACCAAAATTGGTTAATCTCGGCGAGTTATTGGCACGGATCCGGGGATTCCGAGGACCCCGGTAAGTTAAATGGTTCGCTACTGTGTTCTCCATCTTGGTTCACTTCAATCGATTAGCAATTTCTTACAACACAGGTGAATGGGGGACATAATGTTTTGGCACTAGGCTGCGTTTGCATGTAGATAGTAAGGAGCTTGGCATTGAATTGGTTACAATGGTGGAGAGCGTCGCGAGGATGGGTGTGTGGTCTGGCGTGGGACGAACAAGCGGCGTCAGGTTTGTAGTAGGGAAAGTTTGGCATTGAGATTATCGACAAATACACGATCAAGGCGTTCGAGGTGGGGTGTCGCGTTTATTCGACCAAGTAAAGAGTTTGTCAGCAGCGGGACTTCCACAATCCCCACGACTCGATGGTTTCGTTGAAAGCGTCCGCAGGCGGCGGTTTACACACGATCGTTGCTTTTATCCGCGTAGCGGACTGATTGAAATCTCGGGCCAGGAGCCACGGGCCATCGATGTGCGGCGCAAGTTCAGCGAGCCCCTCTAGGAAGCTAGGGGAGTCGCGGTGGTCGTGAGCCCATACACATTAGTGACCGTGAGGGAGGAGGAGGAGGTGGAAGGCAGACGGTTGTGAGGGTGTGGCGCCCGCGTGAAGGACGGCGTGGCGTGAAAGTGTTGTTGTCCCAAGCAATGCGAGCCACGCTGCGGCGTTGGCATCAAGAATGGAAAGAGGTGGCGTGGTGGAAGGAAGGCGAGTCTTGGCGGCGTGATCAACATCACGGAGTTTCGTCTCTTGCGAGGCAAATGTGAGGGTTTTGGGGTGGTGAGAACATCTTTCACCACCCCGCGTTTGTCCAGCTCGCCTAGACCCTGAATGTTCCACGACAGCACCGTAAGACACCGAAACGAGCTACCCATTGATAAACCACGGATCCACCACACCATTACAGCGGCCATTGGCGAAAGTCCAAGCCACGTACTAAACCGAACATCAACTACAACAACAACAACGATGACAACAGAACGGAACTAAGCCCACGGCAACCACGACGACAAGCGGATGGCGCACACCGGTGAAAGAGCACAAGCCACCCGGAAAGAGACCCCAACAGGTTACGGCGGAGCGTGCTTGAGGTACTCGCGTGGGTAGAGCGATCATGGGGTGTCGGTGTCACGATGCTCACCGCCGAGTCCGAGCTACGGCCCGTGCCAGCGGCGGCGACCATCTTACTTGCGCAGATCGATGGCGTTGAATGGATCCTTGTTCTCGGTGAGGAGCTTGCGCTACTCAACCACCGTCTTCAGCTTGGCAGAGCGAGCGGCGACATTCTGGAGCGCCTTGAGTTGCATGGCCTTGTCCGTGGAGTGGAGGAAGCTACCCCGGCCTTCACGGCGATGCGGAGCTCTGGCATTGAGGAGCAACGATTGCCCCGACAGAGTAGGGGCGGCGGCCACGGCACGACGCCGCCACAGGTGCATCCGAGACGGCGGAGGAGACGGGCGACGTGGCGCGGCGGCGTGGCAGTGCCTCCTCGGCCGGGCGGGAGCGAGGGAAGGGCATCGGACGGCGCCCGCGGTGGTTTTGAAAACACATCAAGCACGGCGAGTTGAGCAGCGGCGTGGCGGCCCGTAGAGTTGAGGAGGTGGAGCGAAGAACGGCGCCTGGTGCGGGCCCTCTGGGCCAGGAGGTAGGAACGCCCCATGGGGGCCGAAAAGGCCCAGCGGATCGTAAGGGCCCATCGGCCCAGGTGGCGGCGAAGGTGGAGGGGCCCCGAAGACAGGGATGAGGTTGCCGTCCTCATCCGGTGATCCGCCGACCAAACCCTAACAGCATGATGCTCATGATGCAGACCATCGAGAATAGGATCATCCGCATCGACCCAGAGCTCACTAGGGATCTCCAGCTGGTGATTCACCTCGAGGACGAGGCGGAGCGAGGAGTAGTCGAATGTGGTGAGGCAGGCAGGGTCGATTTCGATGATGTTGCAGAAGCCGTTGAAGCTGCGGTGGATGTGCTCTTCGTGCGCGAGGGTAGCCCATCACCACCACTGCGCCCACCATGGCCGGCGGAAGAAGCGGTTGGGGGTCTCCTCCGGCCGCTCGAGGGTCAGCTGCGCGCCCTGGAAGTTGATGGGAAACACCTTCCGCTTCGAAAATGCTTGGCTCCGCAATCAAACCTTCCTCCCGACTGTTCTCCCTGCTTGGCATGATGCAGCTCCCCGCCAAGATGCTGCTGGTCTCCTCGCTGGGAGTTTGAAGTCGACTCGGGCGGCGGCCAAGGTTTGGGCTCAGCGTAACAAGGCGCCACCATCCATTATCCCAGATTGCAAATTCCACATTTTACTTTTCGATTTGCTTGAAGAAACACATACGCTGTCTCCTGCAGAATTTCAGCTCCGCGCGCGCGCCCAGGACCACCTTGCTCCGGCAATCTGCGAACATGCCGCCAGACAGCGAGGGGAAACAATGAGCTGTCCTAGAAGGAGATTCGAACACGCTTCCATGGTCACGCTACCCAGCGGCTGCGCCGAAATCTGATCCGTGGTATTGAAGTGGATGGCATCCTCATCAGCAATCATCAGGGCAAGGTCGATGCACTCACAACACACTACAAGCAGGTCATGGGGGCGTGCAACGGCCGCTACCAATGAGCTGATAGCAGAATTCACACCTGCCGAAGCCTTGCAAGCAGTACGGGCTATGAACAAATGCAGTGCTCCGGGGCCTGATGGATTTGGCCCTAGTTTCTACGGAGCGGCCTGGTCTACGGTCCAACCTCAAGTGATGGAATTCCTGCACTCCTTCCATCGCCGCACTGTTGATTTGGAACACATCAACTATTCTTACATGGTACTGCTGCCGAAGAAGCCCGGGGCCGTAAAAGTCACTGATTTCCGGCCCATATGCCTCCATTGCAGCGTGAAGATTGCTGTGAAGCTGCTGACTACCCGGTTGCAACAGGGGATCGCAGAATTGATTGACCTCGATCAGACCGGTTTCCTCAAGGGCAGAACGATCTCGGAGAACTTTGTATATGCGACTGAGCTGGTCCAAGTCTGCTTCAAATGCAAGGCACCCAACTTGTGCTGAAATTGGATTTTGCTAAGGCCTTCGACACTGTCAATTGGGACAGCCTCATGGCCATTCTGCAGGTGTGAGGTTTCAACAGTACATGGTGTGCTTGGGTCTCCCGGAATCGAGCTCTTCCCTCACGGCGGTAAATGGATGCCCTGCCCGTGGTTCAACTTCCGCGGGGGTTGCGGCAAAGGCGACCCGATGTCACCGTATCTATTCTGCTCGTGGCCGACGTCACGCAATCCTTGATCAAGTTCGGCGGCCAGGTTCGTCATCCGCTGTGGATTTGCATGCCTCATCCTGCAATACGCCGATGATACGCTTATCTTGCTGCGTGGGGAGCTGCAAGATGTCAGTCGGCTGAAAATGCTGCTTGACCAATTCTCGGACGCCACTGGTCTGCATCAATTTCGATAAAAGCACTGTACCAATGCACATGTCCGAGGATGTACTCCCGCATGCCTTCAAGCACTACTGCCGCGTGAAGGGTTCCCACAAACATACCTGGGGCTGCCGCTTTCCTGCTCCAAGTTGAACCTCACTGCCTTCGCACCATACATCGCCAAGGCCGACCGGTACCTCCGGGGGCGTGGCTTCGAACCCCATGGGGCGCGCTGTGCTCGTCAACACAGTGTTGGACGGCCAACTCTCCTACCTCCTGTGTGCACTTCCACTGCCGGCAGGTGTGATTGATTTGTTTGACAAAAGAAGGCGAGGTTTCCTCTGGACTGGCGACAACAACGCGCATGGCGCGAGCTGCTTGGTTGCCTGGGATACTGTCTGCCGCACGCGCGAGCAAGGAGGGCTTGGGATCAAAGACATCAGTGTGAGGAACTCATGTCAATTGCTGCAGCTTATTCATAGGCGCACCAGCCACCTCCTCACAGGCTCGGGTCAGAGCGCATGCGTGCATTGCGACCATGGAAGGTGAGCTGTGCAGACACCAATGGGATGCGCTCCGCGCTCTGCTTCCTGTGTACCAGGCCATCACCACCGTCAGTCTCGGCGACGGAGCTACCACCTCCTTTTGGTTCGACGTCTGGCGGGACGAGGACAGCCTCGCAGACCGTTTCCCGGCGCTCCTGACACACTGCACAGTGAGTTCCTTGACTGTTCGAGAAGCCGTCGTGGGTGGCATTCGGGGCTGCCTTGTGTCTCGGCTTACACAGGCCGCCCGGGACGAACTGCAAACGTTGGAGGAGATCATCGCCCGACGTTCGACAGACGAACGGATGCTCGGCTCGACTGTTGCTTCTGCCAGATGGGAGGCTGCACTCGTGGACGCTCTACCAACTACTGGCGCCGCAGGGGGATACTCCGGACGATGCAGCCAAGTTCGTCTGGGAGAGCGCCGCGCTGCCGCACGTCAAATTCTTCGGTTGGCTACTCGGCGATCGGATTCGAGCAAAAGAACTTGAGGAAGAAGCATGGTGGATGATGACACCTGTGAGCTGTGCAACGCCGCTGTGGAAACGGCGGCCCACATTGTCTTCGAATGCCCCTTCGCGCGTTCGTTCTGGTGCGCCCTGGGGTTCAGCTTGCCGCTTGGCCAACGTGTGCAGGACCTGCACCGGCTCCCCCGGCCGCCTGTTGTCCCAGCTGAACACTACGCAAGCTTCATTCTACTCGTTGTTGGCAGTTGTGGAAGCGGCGCAACAGCATCGTCTTCAAACAGGAGGCGATCCCCAGGCGCTCCTTGCTTCGCCTGTGCAAGGAGGATGCCCAGCTCTGGCGCCACAGGCTGCTGCGTTCTAGCCCAGGCGTTGCCCAACTTTGGTGCTCCTTGTTCAATAGCGCCATGTAATCAACTACTCTGTGTGTATGGTTGTAAAACTCTCCCGGGCCGGTTGGGGCCAAAATGAAATGAATTTGCAGGTGGGGGACCCTCTCCCCCTCGGTTGACCCTTAAAAAAATGGTTACAATAGAGGTGAATGCCAAGCGGTGGATGATTTGCGCGGGCTGCCGGCCGGTGGAGGGAAGAGGGAGGGTCTGCCAACGGAGGCAGGCAGGGAGGGGCAAGCGCGGCCTGCTCGTGGAGAAGGAAGGGGGCGCCGGCCCAGGGGTTGTGAGGGACAAACGCAGAATGCTGCATACAGATGTATCCATATGCAAGTTCTTCATACTAATCTCTCCAATGTTCATGTCAGATGAGCAAGAATACATGGCACATGTAGTGTTCTCTGGGAAGTTACTTGGAGTTCATCCACATCGTTGGATTAATTGGAATAAACAAAATACAAATAATGTGTCAGAATCCAACAGAAGTTTGCTTGGTAAGCCTTCTCATTATACTTGATCCAAGCATCAGAAACTTTCATTTCAAAGTAATTTGGGTTAGGTATCATGGGAACTTTCAGCTTTTATCTTTTTAGGGAGTTCTATCCCAAATGCTACTTTGGATTGTCCCAACTAGACTAAAATGTTCAGTTGATTATGATGTTAGGTTGTAAGGTTTTCATTTCAGCACCAGATTGCTAAAAAAATTATTTGTCAACCTCCAATTTTTTGTTTATGATGCATCATTGCATTACTGAAATTTTTACGGTGGATTTTAATGACTACATATCTCATATCCGTTGTATGACATGCACAAACATTCATCAGGATGGTTTGTCCTCGTGTAACTTATGTTACCTACTAATTGTGATTTTGATGATAACCTACATATGTCGTATACTTGTATGACTAATATAAACACTTCTCACGTCATGCACCTTGGTTAGCTCATGAATCATGATTATTTTTTTATGAACCATATACAAAGTATGATGTTGTATCTGACTTGCATAAGCACTCATCAGGTTGGTTTGTTCCTCATGTTCCTTTTTGACCAACTGCTCATGATTCAATATTTATTTTCCTTTAGAAGATGCTTTGAAGAATATACTGCCAAGTATAAGAAGGAAAATGACAAATACTACAAGAAGATCTTAAGTTGAATGTTATGAGTTTTGTTGACATCCTGCCACGTTCTCCACCTCCTAGGTGCTTCCACTGCTAGGGAAACATATATTTGTACCGGTCCATAACCCCTTTTAGTACCGGTTTCCAAACCGGTATTGTTCAGTCGGTACTAATGTGGTGACACATTACCCCATTAGTCTGGGTGGCTCACCGTACTAATATTTCTATTAGTACCGGATGGTATTATACCCCGTACTCATCCATCTCGCCGTCAAGTGCTCAAATGCGCTTCATCACCGTCCCGTCCCCGTCCGTCCTTTTTCCTTTTTTTTTCTTTCCTTTTCTTTTCCTTTTTCTCATCTCATCTCATGAACTCAAGTCAACCAATGCAAATCATATATATATATACATTTTGATAGATCTCTCAATCACATACATACATCTCATATATAAATCACTCAGATCACATACAAATCAAGATTCACACAGATCACATATTCAAAGATTTATTTCTGAGAAAGAAGAACATATAATGACACACAGATTCACGCCGGCCTCCCGGCCGTGTCCGCCGCGCCGAGCGCGGCGCGGCCTGGTCCCCGCCGCCTCGGCGCGAGGTCGCCGGCCGCCCTGGAGAGAAGAGAGGAGAGAGGGGTCAGTGATGGAGAGTGGAGAGGAAAGGAGAGAGGGAGAGATAAGGATGAGAGAGTGGATAAGAGAGAGGTAGGTGGAAGAGAAGAAATAGATGAGGGAGACGGGGAGATGGGCGCACATGAGCTGAGGGTGCACGTCGTGCACGTGGTGGCCTGTGGGACGGGGGGAGAAAAAAAATAGCTGTGCGCAGACGGTGTTGGGAAGACATGTGACGGAGCCCAGATAGTCCGAGCTTCTTTTAACCGATGCGGATGTGCTTGCATTAGTATCAAGAGCTATTCCCATCCAGATTAATGTGTCTTAGCCACATTAGTACGGTGAACTAGCCCCGCATTAATGCGGAACATTAGTATCGAATGCGTTACTCACCCTTCATTTGTGGCATCAGGATTTCCGAATGACAAACATGAACCCTAGTACGTAATGCCTCTCTCTGATATTCGTATCTTGTTATTCCTTCACCTTTTTCAGTTTGATCCTAGCTCATGAATCCTATCTCCTTTTGCTACTCGATCTTAGCTTCTGCAGGGAGTAGGCGCTTTGCAAAGCCTGCTGCTGCCTGTGAATATGTGTCATATTCTTTTCCATGAGGTTAGCTGGTGATTTCTCACCTGCTGTTCAAAGGGCGATGAGCATCTATGGCTTCCTAGCAATGCGGGATGAGGTGGACAGCCTACGCAACTATATCTTCAACCGTTCCCGGGAGGCCGGGACCAAGCCCAAGAGATTACTGCGGTTAGTTATTGATGTGTTGTTCTTCACAAGTTTTTTTCAGTTTGTTTTCACTTGATATAGAACCGGATATATAATTTTAACCATTTTCTGTTTTTTTTATGAGACTGCAGGATTCCCCTGATCTGTCGCTCGAGTAATAGCCGCGCCTGATGAGGTGATCGTTTAATACAGTCTCAAGGTCGTTAAAGGCAACGATAATGGCGGTGACGACGATGACGAGGAGCTCATCGACGGGTGCTTCTTGTTCAACGAGTGGATTACCGAGGAAATCGTCGCGCGCAGGGTGCGGCTGTTCAGCCCGCTTGGGCCGCTGGACATCCGTTTCGTGTTCATGAGGTTCGCCGTGGAGGCGACCGTAGCGGTGAAGGCCAAGAGGGCCATGGCAGGCTGGTCGCCGGCGGGTGGCCGTGGCGCACGCAGTGGTGGCTGTGGAGCTTGGCTGCAATGTGAAGCTGCGGTTTGAGATCACAAGTGGTAGCCAGCATGGTCATAGGAGAAGCTCCAACGAGCTGTTGCTGACGGCGCAGAGGCACGGGAGCAATGGCGCCGTCGTGATGGGCAGGATGTTCAAGGTGACAGCCAAGGTCACCTGGCCCACCTGGGGAGACGTTTCCACCCCATCTTCCACAGTGACAAGAGAGCCTTGCTCGGCGATCCAGGGGTCCCTGTCCTTTCGAATAGATAATGGCAGACGCAAATGTGTAATTTGGGAATCAGCATCCGTGTAATGGAGATAAATAAGAACATGTTTCTTGTCTGGCAGGCACCACTTGTGATCAGTTACAATCCAGGGCAACACTAATACTCATGGATGTGCATTATGCCTTTTTTCCTAGTGATCCTGTCACAAGCCAAATTCTGTATCAACCAATTGAGTGATAAAAATAGGTAGATGGTAATGAACTGACTGATGGCTAACAAACGGTACAAACCTGAAGCAGTGCCACTGAAAGGATTGAACAAAATAGTGAGATCACACTTCATCGGCTCGTACACAGCAAGGCGTGCTAAGAGCAAATCAAGAGACTAGCTATCTTGGTTTGACTAGCTAAAAATAAAAATTTGTCCAAAACTCAATCCAACAGACTAGCTAAAGTTACCATCACTATCCTCCGCTAGCTAAACCGGGGCTTCGCTAGTCATCTTTGGCTAGCCAGTCCCGCTAGCTATCCCTCTCGCGCCCCTTCTCGTCCCACCTCCACTTCCTCCTTCCCGTTGATTTTAGCTAGTCGGTTGGATTTCATCAACTTTTTCTAGCTATTTCATTTTACATACTAGCCAAATCAGATTTTAAGCTAGTGATTTTTGAGAAGCTCTTGGAGTTGCTCTAACAACCTACATCCAATTTCTCATGACTTCCTGCAATAAGTAGGCAATTTAACAGATTATAAGCTGCTGATCTAAAGTTTGCAAGCCATCAACCAGTAAAACACCCTTAAATCATGATGAATCAGCAAGGTTTAATCTTAGATAATAAGAACAGTAAAAAAGAATATTAATGTTTGAGCAACAGCAAGATCAAATTAGTACTTTAATGCACAACTGCTGAAAAGATAAGTTGTGAGAATGATGCGATACCTGTAAATAAGCAGTACATTAAGAGAACTAGCTGCTCATCAACAAAGGGGATTTCCGCAACAATCAATGACAATAAAATCAGTTGATCCAGGAAAACATTACAAGCACAACAATACAAAAGGGTAGTCAGACACAAACCTGTCATATCAAACCGGGCAATCAGTGCATTAGCAATTGCAAATGGAAAAATAAGCGAGGGCCTGTAAAAAGGACAGCACAATTTTTCAGCACGCTAGCATAGGCCATATATAAGGATGGTGTAAAAGATAACAAAGAAGGATTTGGCTTTCCAAGAGAGTACCATGCAAATCCCTGTCTTCAGACCTTTGGGTTCATCACATAAGTGAGCAAGAATCATTCTTCCCTGTGGAACAATATAAACAGACATCAGGTAATGTCCAATATTTACGCTGTACTTCTGTATCTGAAACAGGGCATTTATTACATCAAAAGAAAAAATGAAGACGTGATGCTTTTAAGTCTTAAACATGGAAGTGCCATTTACAAATGAGCAGGTGCACACATAGGCTCAGAAATGGACAGATATACAAGGCGTTAGTTATAAAAATCAGCATCGAAGCCTTACCACAAGAAAGCCAAATGCAAAACCGGTTCCAGTAATTAGCAGATGTGGCTGATTTCTCATGATATCTGAAGATAGGTAGGGTCTGCATAAAAATATAATCGTTGAGTGATATACTAGAGGCTTCACCTAGACTGGTAGCTGGGACTGCCAAGCTCAAATTTCCAGGTAGGGTGATGCATAACTTCATATCCAAAAAGCAAGGAAAGGTTTCAACAGCCTTAACAAACAAGAACTCCAGCCAAGAGCAAACCAAAAGGAAAGAGCTGACACAAATGAAGAATGGAGAACATTAAATCAAGAAAAGAGAGTCACGACAGCTTAGCCAAATGGCAGGAGCTAAGAAAAGAGAGTCACGACAGCTTAGCCAAATGGCAGGAGAAGCTCCCAGGAGCTCCTGCTGACGGTGCGGAGGCACGGGAGGGTGCCATCGTGATGGACACTGGGCAGGATGTTCAAGGTAGCAGGTAATCACAGGTCAATATTACTTTTTTCTTCAATCCTGATAATCACACATGCCAAATGACACCACTCTAACAGCAGTACATCACAAGCACGCTGCACGCAAATGGTACCTCAAACTTGAAGCTCTGCTAGTGGAGTGACCAAAGATATAGGCAGCCAACTGCAGCCAGAGCAGGATGGAGAGAGCATTCCACCAAGGTAGCCACGATGGTAGTCCCAACAAATACCGTCACCAGGATGCTCTCAAAACACAACAGAAGCAACAGGTAAGCTGCATCAGTTAACAGAGAAAAAATTATTAGTGTTTTAAGATGGTCATCAGCAACAGATCCAAGATTAAGGTTCTCGAGCAATTTAACTACAAATTCATGTCTTACTTTGGTGTATGAAATTTACTTCAGAATACAGCATAAGAAAATTCAGCTCATCATGCCAAGGTATATAATCATATAAAGCAGCAAGCAGCTCTGCACTCTACCTATCAGAATCAACAAAGCCCAAAACAGAGTTCCAAAGACCTGTTGCTAGCAATAGTACAGGCCTTTATAGAGAGCATGCACAAATGCTAATGGTCCAATGGAAGCCAAACATACACAAGTATGCAGTAGCACTTCCCTAAAGGTGAGGACCAACACATCATCTGAAAACTGTTCAATTCTTAAATACTGTGAACTGTTAACTAGTGATATCATGCATGAGTGTCAACTATTACAGTGCACATCATCCTTGCAATACCAAAAGTTCAAAACAGGTCTAAGGCTGCCAGCAAGGCTCGTGGCTGACCACAAGCAGCAGCTTACAGGTGCAGTACAAATTCAAAATAACCCACGGCTCCAAAAATTTTGAGGTTACAAGCACAGAAAGGTCTAAAACGTTTTAGCTACGAGTTACAATACACTAGAAATACACGAGTACAAGCAACCCGTGTCAGATGACATAAACCCGTTGCTCTTCATCATCAATCTCCTCCAGCATCCTTGACATCAACCATGAACTCGTACTCCTGGTCGCAGCCCAAGTAAGAATCTGACATCAAATAAATCATGTAATCCTTTCTCCCAGCTTCAGCAGGAGCACTGAACTCAAGTTTCACCTTGCCCGCTTCTGCAGTGCCACTCTCTTGATTGCCAGCAACTGGTTAGTGGAGCTGTCACCAATCACCAGCCACCAGCCTTCTTCCTTGGGCTTGGGGAACCTCGCGCATGAACTGGCCCAATCTCAGACAGGTTCGTCATGTCACGCTCCAGTGTTACCTGCACTGTCACATTGTCACCGGCACTTATGTCGTCACCCTCACGGACCTCATAGGCCATATCAACATTGGGGAACCGCTTGAAGAACTCAATGATATCCTGCAGCTGAGAGTTGATAGCTGCAACAGATCCCGCATCTCATCAATACCCATCTCAGCAAGATCAAAGATGCTCTCAATGGGCTTCCCTTCATTTTCCTGGCACCTCCGAGCCAAATCCTTTGTGAAGTGTGGAACTTGAAGCAGCACAGAATCACGATCCCACATGCCTTGTGTCACCATTTGACTCAACTCCATTGTATTAAGAGCAAGACTAAGCCAACCGTTGCTGGATATAACATCAACCATTGCCTGGAGCAATCTATGGGCAGAAAGGAGAATTTCCTTCTGATCAGCTGCCAAGTTCCCAACAACATTGTGCCTTGAAAATGGGCTTGCAGCAGAGCATTGGCTTTCACATGTGGATCGCCATACTTGGGCTTCTCTATTGAGAACCTCTGGTGACGAACAAGCCTCTCAATGAAATCTTCCTCACCTGGACGACCTGGAAGTTCTGCATATTCAGATGCAGATGCTAGAATCTCTAGAGTCCTTCATCTTGGTCTTCTGGGTCAGCATAGAACTGAAACGTTCAATAGTTGTGTAGCTAATATAGTAGTATGAAGCAATAAGGCCAAGGTTTAGAGGCTTCAGGTACATGTCCTCTTCTATAGCCACACACTTGCTTGATTCCAGGTCATTCAGGACAGTCTCAATCAACTCTGAAAGATGATCTGAAAGATGCCTGTGACTTACACCCTGAAGATTATAGTAGTTAGGATTTTTGGTCAGCCGCCGGTACATGAAAGTCCATGTAAGGTAGTCCACAGCATCTTGCTTGTTCTCCACAACACCAACCACCACCTCAGCATTCATATGATCATGCAGAAATGGTGAAGATTGCTCTCAACAGGGAAGGCCTCAAAAGGAACTTCTTGTAGTACTCATGCGAGGTGCATGACATAATATAACACATTTCCTGAGTTGTCTTGAAGTGGCCTGCTGGCATGACCCATCATCTGGAGCAGATCTGTTATTGGATAATCAGTGTGAGCATTCTCACGACCATCATAATACTGAGTCCCCATGACAACAACCAAATGAGCAGGCAATGGTCTTCCCCAGCACATTGTGCTGCTTGCAACACACACTTGAATCCTCCCACCAAGGAACAGCTGGGTTACAAGTTCCTGATCAAGTTCACTTAGACCCTCATGCAAGTAGCCTACACCACATTTAAGTGTATTCTTAGCGTCTCTTCTTGACGCCACTGGTGAAAGTATCCATCTCTTCTTCTGACCCAAGGAGAAATGGTGTTCCACCACCCTCAACACTAGAGTATGCACACAAGTCCAACGCAGTCAACCTTGCATGCTTCCTTGTCGGTACATACACCAGGGCAGGCTTACCACTCTTTGCATGCTGTGTGATAGCAGTGTATGTAGGCTTTGTCATTGCTTGCATCCTTGCCTCAAAGTTTGCTATATCCACACCTTGAATGTGAATTTCCAATGGCACAGGTCGCACTGCTGGAGGGAAGTTAAAGAGGCCGTGAGAGGTGGCACCAATCCACTCACCAAGATCTTTAGCATTTGCAAGTGATGCTGAAAGTGCTACGATCCGTATGTTACTACCAATATGGCTTGAAATACGCCTCATCCTAGATACAATGACCTCCAAAACATGTCCCTTGTCAGACCCAAGTAGATGAAGTTCATCAACTATGAATAAGCTGACCTGTTGAATTTGCTTTCGCTGTTTCCATCGGCGAGACAGTGCATCCCACTTCTCAGGAGTACTGATTATGATTTCCCCTTTATCCAGAAGCTTCAAATCAGCTGCAGTTTCACCAGTGAGCTCAACTACCTTGGCAAATTCTCCAAATTTCCGCTGCCAATCCCTGTATCTTTCTTTTGCAAGAGCTTCAATGGGAGCTATATAAACAACCCGCATGTTGCTCTCACCAGACACTGCCCTCTGGTGGTTCCTTAGTATAGCAAACTCAGCACATATTGTCTTCCCACTGCCTGTTGGTGCAGCAACCAACACGCTATCATCACTGTTATACAAGACGGTGAATACTTGAGTCTGGATGGGATTGAAATGCTTGAAAGAACTGTAGAGGCCCTCATATCGTGCATTTCTCAGTGCACTAACAGGAAGAGGCTGCAGATCAAGCAATTCAGTTGGTGGTGCATATTTTTCTGGTAGAATTAAATGCCTGAAGCACACAGGAGAATTGTCTGAGAACCAAGCCACTTGTCAGACACAACACGATAAAATACTGTGGTGGAAGTGGCTCATATATTGGCACTGTGAAGTTCAATGTATGATCTTCATCAACATATTGCTTCTTAAGCATAAAATATTCATGGTGAAGAATGTACTCGCCATCATTGTCCTCAACTATAACCCAGAAGGGCTCCACATATCCATGTATTTTATCATCCCACTGGAAATCAGGTGTAATGGTCAGCTCAAACCCAAAACTGTATGCGGGTAAAGGGTTGGACATGGGCTGACAGATTCAATTTTGGTAGCTGGTGGATGCACTTGTGCAGCTGCCTCCCCATCTTGGGATAGCGGATAAGTTCACCAATTTCCTGTGATGAAAGATCATAGTACCTCTCCCAAGCCAACTCCTTCTTCTCCAGTTTCATTAAAATCTCCTTTGGAATTCCAGGAAATTGGCGCAAGGGAGTTTGAACACTCCACATTTGTTTATCAACCATCTTGCAAAGATTCAGTGCCTTCTCTGCTAGTTGAGCCCATCCCCTCTTCAAAACAATCTCAAATAGTGCTCGTAAAAGACGGCCAGCACTCTGCATTACAGAAGGGAAAACATAACTATACAATACAATGTAAGCAAGAAATTCAGGTTCAGTAAGCGTATTCAGTAAGGTGAAAGCGAATGAAGTATAGAAAGTGTAGTTGGCAGAAAAACGCATTACCTGTCTAATGTAGACCATATCAGAACTAAGAGAAAGGCCTTCCAGTTTCAGCCTAGAAATGTATGCTTGCAGCAGAACATTGATCTTTGCACTTGATTCCTCCAAGCTTTCTTTCACAGGAATCGGACGCCGATCCAAAAGCTTGGCAAGTTCCATTTTCTCATCTTGCCTGACACCAACATACTTGAATTCTTCACTCAGCGAAAACAGTCGGCACAGCTCAATATCACCCATTGTAGGCTTCAGGTACTCATTGTATGTTGAGATAGTCCCATGACTAATATAGTAATAACTGGCAATCCTTCCCAGGTCAGTAACTTGAAAGTATCCTGTCTTCCTGTCATACTTTATCAAATTGTTCCTATCCAGTAGATTTGCAGCAGAATGTATCTGCAGCAGCAAAGAAAAATACAAAAGATCAAGAACAGAGCACGGGCAGAGACAATATACTGTAAAATGAATGGTCTACACTCTACATAATAGCAACTTAAGCCAAAACTTCTTCAGATCTTGCAATTAGTACCTTGAAGTTACACATAATACTGCAACAAATACAAGACTAATCTGCCACAAATGAATTTCAGTAACCTACATCTTCTCTTCTAACCAAGAAAACAATAATTTGAAAGGGTTCCAACATGATTTCCTTCCATTCAAGTTAGCACATAACTATAGATACTTTCTGAAGCAAATTTTCACACAACAAATTTAACATGTCTGCTGTAGCAATTTTCTATATGCCTACCCAATACCAATTTCACATTATTACCATATGCACATGAAATACATCATACAATGTGCAGGTGGTACATACAATTTTATGTTCTGGACCCGTGTACCTATGGAGGAAAGAAAAGAAAACTGTAACAATGCTTTACCTAGCCAATACCCACATCATTATTATTACACACATGTGAAAGGAACATACCAGTATGTATATATAGTAGAAAGATAAAAGAACATGCTCAAACAATCTGGATTATTTGGGCTGTTAAAACTAGTGCAACCACAACATGCAGCAATAAATTTATGTTGCACAGAGGAAAAGGAACAAGTACTACAAGGTTGTCCTACAGTACAGGTGTGTGCATCTTGGTAATTGCACAAGTAAACCGTTACCCAAATAAAGCAGCAATACGACATTGCAACACGGTATTTCCTGGATAAGTTAAAACTGTGCCGCAATGCAATACATAACTTACCCCTACTGCAGAGATTATTCAATGATGCTAGGCTAATTATTAGATTGTAACATAATAAGGCTCAGGAAATATATTGTGTGTGGTAGAACCTATGTGGCAGGCTTCTAGAAATAGATTGGCCAAAGACACATTAGCAATTTGAGCACATGTATACATAGGAAAGGACCAAACTAGTTCAACCACTACACATGCAGCAACAAATTTATGCTGCACAAAGTAACAAATACTATAACGTCATTCAACAGTACAAGTGTTAGTAAACATCCTGTAATTATCCAATGATGACTTTGCTCAAGTAGAGCAGCAATATAGCACTGGTACTACAGTACTTTCTGAATATCAGTCAAGATTTTTCACTAATTCACCAATGATGCCAATGCAGATAACATATCTTAGTCACATGCCTTTACTGCAGAGATTATTCACCAACAATGTTATTTTAATGCAAGTGTTGACTATTAGATTACAACAAAAGGCTTAAGAAACAGTTTAGGCGTGCATTTGTGAGAACCTATGGGCAGAAGACATCTAGAAATAGATTCACCTAAGGATATACATCATCAATTAGAGCAATGTACACAGTAGTTGAGAAATAAAACAGTAAGGATGAGCAAGTACCACAGAAGACAAAACTTTAAAAAGTAAAACAAACAGAAATACAGTGTACTTACCAAGTCAGCTCTCCTTCCATCAAGTGTTTTATCACTCTCTAACATGTCTGCTGACAAACCATACAATGCTGGATTAAGCATCCGAATATAGAGGTAAGTGTAGCCAAGCCACGAGCATGCCTCCCGAGCATTCTGAATAGTCCCCAGAACAATCTCTGCATTCAATTGATCAGCTAATTGGGATATAAACTGACTCTCAATAGGTAGCTGCTGATTCATAAGAGACAGGTAAAACTGCAATTCACTGTGGCCAGTCAAGATTATTCCCTCTCCATGTGTATCATACTGAGGCCTTCCTGCACGACCAAGCATCTGCATAACATCCAGCGGACTTAGTTCTGTCCAAGCACCTTTTTCTGGGTTGTAAATCTGGGTGCCCTTTATAATTACAGTATGTGCAGGCAAATTGACACCCCATGCAAGGGTTGCAGTCGACACAAGAACCTGTATGTGCTTATCAGCAAAAAGTTCCTCAACGAGTTCACGGTCAACCCTTGCCATCCCAGCATGATGAATAGCAAACCCATATGGGAGGAGGTCTTTAAGATCATTGTTTTTGACAAGTTCCGCATGAGTGCCAAGGATCTCTTGGCTAGCACTCTCGTTCTTCAGGAAGCGGCTAACTGTGTCGTTAGCCAAAGCTGTATCTCTGATCGCTTTGGCAGTTTTCGTCTCCTTCCTTGAGTGTACAAATATAAGCACTTGATGCTTACCAGCAGCAGCCATAACCTTCTCATAACAGATCTCATTCATCAACTGGAACCTCTGTAGGGGTTTCCTCACAGTGATCCCAATGTATTGCTGGGCAAGAGGGCAAGGTCGGTAGCTGTTGTCGAAATGGAAAATGCTCGGTTTAGGAACACGCAAAAATATCGCAACATCTTCATGGTTTGGTAGTGTCGAAAGCCCAACCAGACGAATATGTTCCTTGGTCTCAATCTGCCTGACAGTCCTGGCAACAATGCTCTCCAGAACAGGCCCTCTGTTATCATGTAGCAGATGGATCTCATCAATGATTAACAGCTTTACCATTTGGGTATAGGTTCTGTCCCCTGATTTCCTAGTCACAATATCCCATTTCTCAGGTGTTGTGACAATAATCTGTGTTTCATCAATCTGTTGCTTGGTCAGGTTCTGGTCTCCGCTGAGCTCCCTAACAGTAACATTGAAAGGTGCCAAACGCTTTGATAGATTTCCAACAACTTCAGCGACCAAAGCCTTCATCGGGGCCACATAGACAATTTTGTACTTGGTATTGTCAAACTCTCCATCCTTCATATGCAGACCGATCTGTTGAAGGATCGTAAGAACGGCCACGTTTGTTTTACCAGCACCAGTCGGAGCACAGAGAAGGATATTATCCGGCTTGAAAAGAGCAGTATCATAGACCCTGCTCTGAACTCTGTTCAGCGCAGACATCCCTTCAAAAGCTGGCTGCGCCCACTGTGGCAAGTCAGATATCTTCACAATCTTCTCCCCAGTTTCATATGGCTTGGCTTTCAGTGCTGGCACATGAACCTCTTCGTAACCCTTGTGCGGGGTTCTAAATGACCCAGCAGGAAGTTCGCATTTCTTGTTAGCCATGAAGAGACCACCCTGGTGAAAAGCCAAGATCAAGCAGCTGCCTCTGTCCTTTCAACCATCCACTCTCCATATCCCTCTCGGCTGCCCTGCGATCCCTCGGACCATCGGTGGCAGCACCATCATTGTTGAGGAGCCTCTTGGCCTCATCCCTGATGCTTTTCTCCAGGTTCTTCTGCCTCTCCCATGCGGATGCTCTGGTTGCATGTAGCTGCTCCAATATTGGAGCCAAGCTCGGGTCAGTAGCCATCTCTTCCTCTATTTTGCCCTCTGTTCCTGATCTTCAGCCCTGGCCAAGCGGGTACACCAAACAATCTTGATCCGGTTGCGCAGCAACTTAATGAGATCAAACTTATCATAGTCCAAGAGCATGACAAGGCGATTCTCGACGTCTCTGTCATCACCCTCAGCAATGATCTTCAAGATCTCCTCCGCAAGCTTCTGGCTCTGCTGGGCGTCAATGTTCCCGTCCCCATGCTTGGGATATCTTCCTCTGAAGCCAGTAAGCATCGATGTCCTGAACATTGATGGCCAGTCCCTGGTTGGCGTTCTGCATGTCATCGTCATCCAACTCGCCCATCTGCATGCCTCCAGGACGATTCAACTCTGTTGCTTCGTCCTCGTCATCCTCATCCAAGTCATCTTGCACCTGACACGCAGCAGTAATAGTAAGTAAATACACATCTCAGCTAAGTTGAAGCAGGATGGAAATATAGTAAATGCATGCGTATGTACCTGATCAAAATCACTCTCCTCGTCTTCATCTGATTCTTCAAACTCGACAGCAACACCGACATCATCGTCCAGGGTCGTGTCCATGGCATCACCAGATGGCCCACCGGCAGCGTCGCTGGCTGCCATCTTGGAAGTCGGTGATGAGCTTGCCAATGGAGACGAGCTGGTCAAAGATCTGGTTGGAGATGGGGTTGAGGAGCTGCTCAATGTCCTTCTTCTTGTCAGGGTTCTTGATCTTGTCATTCTTGAGGGTGGCGAGCACCTCGTCAGCAGCCCCAGCAAGGACGTCGAGCGGCTGGCCGCCGAGCTGCTGCTGGATGACGCTGAGCAGGGCCTCGTAGGCGGCGCGCGTCTCCTTGGTCTGGGGCTTGTAGACGACGTCGTCGGTGAGGAGAGAACGGTGACGTCCTGGGTGGAGGCGGCGCGGCGCCTGCGCTTGGCGTCGCGTCGGGGACGTCGGGGTCGGCGGCGTCGCGCTTGGTCTTCTTGGTGCGCGCCTTGGTGAGCTTCTCCTCGAGCTCGGGCGGCCTGTTCTGGACGGCGCGGTCGCCAAAGGCCTTGGGGTCGATGCGGCCCCAGAGCGTCTCGGGCTCGCCGGTGGGCTCGTGGGTGTCGCGGGGGCGGGAGTCGGTGGTGAGGACGAGGCTGGAGTTGGCGCGGTACTCGTACTGCTTGAAGCGCGCGTGCGCCTCGGCGCCGCCGCCTCCGCCATGGTTCGACATGGGTGCTGCAGAATCGGCGGGGCGAGTTATCAAATCTAGATGGAAACCTAGCTAATCTGTGGCAAGCGGAAGTAATCGAAGCGGAAGAGCGGCGAGAGAGGTGTTGTTACCTTTGAGCGGCGGGTGGAGGCGGAGTCCTCCTGGCGGTCTCCCGGCGGGGAGGATCCGCGTCTCGTCGGCCTCCGTCGCGGTGGCGGGGGAGAGACTGCTAGGGGTTTGCGCAGTGTTGGATTGATGCGGCGGGGAAGAAGAGAATCAGAGGGCCCTAATCGTAAACTTTTTTCTAGGCAGGCCGCACCGCCGCAGGCGGCAGCCAGCAGGTCGGTTCGACAGGCCGGCCGAGGAGAACCGACCGACCGACTTTGGGCCTGACCGACTTTGGCGGTGGGCCGGGCTGTTCTTCAGCTGGGCCGAATGTCGTTCTAGGTGGGACCGCATCTTGTTTCTGTTAAGAGATTCTAATTGTGGGCTCATACCAAATAAGTATACCCCTGAAGGGTCCTCCACATCTATATAATAAACATCCATGTATTCATCTATTGCTAATGAGAAAGAGACCAAGCTCCACCTAAATCCTGTGTCTATGTGTTCTTTGTGCATGAGAGGGTTAGGAAAGCAGGATTTGATCTACATCTTCTCACGCCTCGTTCTTGGATTGGGATTGGTAAACGGATGCGGGATCTATTACTTAACACGTTATCAACACGCTCTACCCTGGGTGAGTAGTTCCTGATTTTGTTTTAGATCAATCTATTATTTACGTGTGACTAATCACGGCTTGATTTCTTTTCTTGAAAGCGAGTACGTCGCCGCACCGATGCACGCGCCCGCTCGGCATCGACCACAGACGATTCGCGTGAGGCAAGCGGCGCCACCACCGAGCCCGTGTTCAGTTCGCCGCGAGTGTTTGCGCAAAGAAAAAAGCGTGGCACGGATTTCATTGTGGGACACGACCAAATCCAGTGCGAGATCACACCATCAACGTGCAAGCATACACTCGTATGTATGGATGATGCATGCATGTGGTCGATGCAACTTGCATCTTATCTAGCACGCACAAGCTTCTTCACCGGCAAGCACGGCCACGGCTCTGGCGGATAAAAACATCGATCCTTGATCGCATGTACATCTCACGGAATCCGGTGATCGAGAGGCCAACACTCTTCCAACGATTGAATTCTCACAAGTTTAGATCAATTTCATGGCTAATCTGATTTGATGATTTTATTTTATCTATATGTGCGTCCTCTTTGGAACAAATCGGCGACGCCGCCACCGGCAGCGCGCGCATGACCATCCACGACTCATGGCCACCGCCACGCTGCTGCGCCGAAGTTTCGCGTTGGTCCGCGTGACTCTTCGTTAAGTAGGCGGGTCAATGACCTAGCCTATATGTAACATCTCTCAAATTTATTGAGGAATGTTAATTAATAGAAATGAGGATTTAAAATTTTCGATGAATTATTTGAGTGATTATCAACTTATTTAAGGATGTCTTCCTTTATCTCTCCTTTAATTCCTAGATTTACTTTGAGCTAAATAAAATTTCTAGGAAATATAAAACATTAGTGTGAGAAACTTGGAGTTCTTTTGGTTTTATTTGGAGTTTATTTGAGTGGGATTCAAATTTGAATTTGCATTCAAATTTGAATCTAATATAGAAAGGGTTGGAAAGGAAAAGGGGAGGCTGTTGGACCGAGCCCAAAACCCCGAGTCCACCGAACCACCTCCATCTCCTTTCTCCACACACCGCGCCACCCTTTGCTCTCCTCGAACCAGCATCGCGGCCACTTGCGCGGCCCGCTTACCACCACCTCTGCCGGCTCGGTCGCGACAAATGGGGCTCGCCATGACGACACGCCCATACGTCACGGCGGCGTCGCCATCGTCATCCTCCCCTTTACTTTGGCGCGCCAAAGCCTTGGCGCGCCGCCGGTGGCCGCCCGTCGCGGCGACGTGCCTCGCGTGCATCCACGCATCCCGGCCGTCCACGCGTCCCCTGCGCTGCCCTCCGCTATAAGTAGGCGCCCGCCCTGTGGAGCTCAACCCTAGCCGCCGGAGTCCTCCCCACTCACCACCGCCCGCCCGGAGGAGGAGGAGGAGAAGTAGAAGAAGACCCGGAGGTCGTCAGTGAGCTCGTCGCCGACCTCGCTGGCCGGAGGACCGCAGTGGGAGCTCGGGACGCCATGGCCGGAACCGCGACGCTGCTTCCTCTCGCGCGCCGCCGCCATCTCCTCCAACGCCGACGAGCTCGCCCCTCTTCACCGACGCCTTCACTTGCCCGGAGGCCACCGAGGGTGAGGCCAACCTCGCCCTGCGTCGTGGACGACCCGGCCTTGAGCCGAGGCGGAACACGTGCATGCCGTGCCGCCGCCGCGCCGGCGACGCCGCATGGTGAAGCCGGCCTCAGCCGTCTTTGGAAGCTTCACGCAGCGCGCCTCCGCGCCTCCCTTGACCCGTAGACGCCGCGCCGGACGCCGACACGCCGACACTCACCGTGCCGCCATGGCGCCGCCATGGGGAATGCCCCGACGCGGTAGCGAAGGAAAGGCACCGCCTTTTGGGCTATCCGTGATCGCCTCGCCCCCGGCAACCGCGCGCCCCCACACGCGCCCGTGCCGGCCGGGAGCTCTGCTCGCCACCGCCACGTGTCCGCCATGCCCGAAGCTCCGCTATGGTGGGCAAGGCCCGGCATGACGGCGAAGCCCCGATTTTCTGTTCGTCTCGCTTTGCTTGGTACACACGCGCGATTCTGGTGTCTTGGCGCCCCTGCGCCGTCGGCCACCAACGCGTCGTCTGCGCGCCTCACACCACACCGACGCCGATGGGGTCGCCGCCGGCCCCTAGGTGCCCCTCTTGTGGTCTGGATCGACGCGCAAACACCACCCGAGCCGAGCCCGCTTGTTGACCGGCCGGCCGCACCTCGCCGCCGGCGATGTTTGCCGCGCCGCCGCTCCCCTGGAGCATATCGTCGAACACCTGGCGGCGCCGGGCGCTAAACCTCAGGGTTTTGCTCACACACCACGGCACACACGTGCACGTGCTCGCAAAGGATCCGCCGGGATCCCGTGCGGCCACCCACCGCGGCCAGCACACGCCCACCCTGCGACAAAGACCGCGGCGCGTGGCCTGATCCGCGCCCGTGCACGCATGATCACCGCCACACGCCACGTGTCTTCAAAGCTTAAAGCCGGGCAAGTGGCAGCCGCGTCGGTTACAGGAGCCGGCCTACCACCGGCTATAAGACCCTTTAGAGCTAGCTAGAGATAGTCTAGAGCTAGTTAAAAGTCTGCAATATTGTATATGCGTATTTTAATTTCGTAAATATGTTTTATCTTGGAAATTCATAATAAATCCGTTTAGCTCGAAAAATATGAAACTTCTTACGAAAATCTTCTAAAAATCAAACTTCGTGCTAGACTAGAGTTTGCCTCTTTTTGGATCTTATTTGCTCTTTATCTTGGATTTATTGCCATTAGTAGAGTTTATTTATTTAAATACGCTTCTAGGAGCTCAGGAGCCGGAGAGTGAACCGGGACTACACGGCGACCTCGGCTCTGACGACCACTCGTACCAGGTTCATGACCATCTTTGAATGCCCATTAGGCATGGCTATTTTAGAACTGCTAGTGCTTTATTTAATGCATAGAGATGGATATGATGAACCCATGCATAGCCTCTTTACATACTTGTCCTTGATTGACCTACTACTGTTTACTTAAGCTAGATGATGTCTTTGAGCTTGCTATGCATGTGTTGGGATTATTGTGGTAGTTTCTTGGCGTGTGTTGGGAAAAGCCGTGCGGGAGAAGGTGTTTTGGGATATTTTGGCGGGGTGAGCTCGAGACAACTGATGCGGGATCGGGGCGAGGATCGTCTTCTCGGACGTTGCCCGAGTGGTACCTATGCGGGTACATTGTTTTAGGAACACGGTGTGATGGGGATTTTGTGATGACTTGGAGGATATGAGCTCGCCGATGCGAAGAGTGGGTGCTTTGTTACACGGGACTTTCGTACACACCACCTCGTAGAGTGGGGATAGGGCCGTTCGACCCTAGCAAGTGATGTACCATACACCTTGACGGGATAGCGGGGTATCGTGGGAGAGGTGGGGTGAGTCCACCCTCTCGGTCACGACTCCCGTGTGGCCACAGGGGCATTTTCCTGATTAAGGGTGGTCTTGCGGGGGACCGCGCCGAGACCGGATGCGAGGATGGGCAAGTAACTCCTAGGTGTTCGAGGTAGGATAGGCTCGATCGGCCGTGCACCGTCACGGGTACTATTCGAGTTGGTCTTGGTGTACCGCTCTGCGTTTAGATCTATCGTATAGCGTCCTCGGTTATGGACATGCCCGTTGTTTCTCCGACTCTTACGTTTTGGGTTCTACCTCCCTTATAGGATGAGTGTGATTGGTGAGCCGTGGTTGTATTCGGGGAGGAGAGTTGCTCCTCTACCTCGCGGATCCGGGTGCAACCATTGAGGTGCGAGGAGTGGGAGTTCTCGCAGACCCTAGATGGAGATAGGTGATGGTGACGGTGATCTGGGTAACGGATGTGTCGTATGTGGATGAGATATGGGATATGGTGAACTTATGGAGATATTACTCTATTTTCTGCTGCTGCAGAAACCACTGCTACTACGTTGATATACTCTTTTCCCCTTAGAAATAGGCCACTTAAAGCTTGCATACGGTTGGTGGCGTGGACCTATCCGATCCTTAGGGATAGCCACACGAGCTTGCAGTGCAGTCCGACTCGACAACAATGCCGACGGATGGTGCGGTGAGGGGCACGGACGCTTCGCTCAAGGATGCACATGGGAGATGCACGAAGATGGAGACACCTTTTGAGATAGCTACCATTGCGTAGGCTCTTATTTACGTTATTCCAGGCGGTATTGATGTACTCAGAATAATCGGGACATGTAATAATCAGATTATTATTCACTACGATGCTTTATTTCGATGTATGGTATGTTATTTATACGTGATGAATGCACATGCGTGATAGCGTCGATCCGAGGACTATCACGAGGCGAATCTTTGGGTTTTAGATTTTGAAAACTCGGGCGTTACACTATATACCCTACGCGGTATGAATCTACCACGACGATTAGACTACGGTTTGTCACAACCACTTCTTTGGTTTCTAATTCTACTAGTTTATTTCACGAAGATTAATCATGCTAGTAGATACATATATGCAGAAACTCATTGGTAGATCTAAAATCTTGTTGTCTAGATTTGGGTGGTACATTCGGTGTGAGCTACCCATAATTACATGAAATTCATAAGTATGCTAAGCAGGCCATGAGCTTGTTGTCGCCATCGACATTCTCGATCACTTGTTGCGACACACATGTAAAGTTCACAACATCGATCTCATTGCATTTTCAGCTGACTGCCGTTGTTTATTACATGAAATCTGTAACCTCATTGGTGCTCTATATTCTGTCTTGCTTGGGGTGAGGTCATTATATTGCCTCGCCCATAGAGCTGCCCCAAATTTTTCTTTTTGGTGCCCAATGAGATCAAGACATTGCTAACTTGATGAGAGGAAGCAAGTAATCGTGCAGCCGGCATGCGCCATATGTGTGCCCCTGGATCTGGCAACGAGTTCTTTCTCGCCATCCCCTTGTTTTAGTGGCTTGCACATTATGTGAAAAGGGCTAAGCTGCTTAATGTACCACAATAGCCCTGATGGCTGTGCTCCCTAAACTCCTAGATTTTTTTAGGTTGATGCTTCCATAAAAAACATTTGCAATAACTTTGTTTATTTCCCTTGGAAGTTTTATGGGTTTTGTATTTATCCTTGCATTGTTGATTGTGATGTGATATATGATATTATATGGGTTACATAATCCCGAAGAATTAAGAGGACCAAGATATAAATATCGGAAAAATCACATGATGCTTCGTCTATCACACTCTATTTTCACTCTCTCTCTCTCTTATTCATAAGTTAATTTACCTGAAGTAACCTGAAGGAATATTTAACATAATGCATAAAAAGGCTTTGGCATAATAAGACATCACAAATTGGGATCATCTTTATATGCTCAGACGAGCTAGTAATACTTTACCAATGTTCTGAATATCAGATAACGGCTTATAACCTCAGTAATAAAATGCACAACCTGATGTTGGCATCTTGCTCTCCTTGCTGCTGAAAAAGCATGAGGTATACAATAAGATAAAGGATAACAATCTCTCAACCCCTAGCAACATGAAGTTGTGAGAACACTGAAAGGATGATTTTATCCTAAGAATTTTTCTTTCTATTGTGTAACTGATTGTGTGTTCATGAAGGATCACTTTTGATCTTATTTGGGATCTTTTCCCATGTAACATTTAATTCGCAAGAACCACATCTGGTTGCTCACTAGACTTTGGAGTTGTCCTTGATGGACAATCTCATCTACCCGACTATACTTGGGGTAGTCACGATGGACAAATTTGAAATAAGTTATTAAGTGTAATTATATAAGCCAAATGGTAAAGGTTGGTCACGATGGACAAAGGACTACATTAAATTATTAAAATCTCCCGGTAAGATAAGACTATGCAATCCCACATCATTTGCAGAGCTAGAAGCTAAATTAATTTTAGTATACTATCGCTATACGAAGCCATATCTAACCTTCTAGTGAATGATTTTTGTGATATAAAATTGAGGATTTGTAGAGACCATAGATTCTCTCACGTCCTTGATTACTTTTATATGAGAGAAGAGTTATTTATGTTTGAGAGTGGTCCCGAAGAATAGTGATCATGTTTCTCTTGTCGAGCAATTGACATCCTTTGCTTAGTCGAAACTTTACATTAGATTTTCCGGATAATATGAATTTTGGCTTTGTCTTCTATTATAAATGCTCTTTTTTGAACAATAAAGAGATTGAAATCATGCTTTATAAGACAATTAGTATATAACATGAGGACAAAGCTTGTCTCGTAGACAGTTTGAACCACAAACAAAAATGGTTTTGGAATTTATTGATCGACAAATATTATTATCACCTACCTGAAGTTGTGATTATGTTTTGGCTTTATCCGTATTATACATGAGCCATATGTCTTTGTTGTACCATGCACTTGAAGATGCAAGTTGTACAACATTCCTGTCGATCTCTGCTCCATTGAAATCCAACCTTGCATTGGCTGCATGCAATTCCTTGTGTGCCCTTGAGGCCATTATAGGTTGTGGTTTGAGTTCTATATCAAAATAATTATACCTAAAAATGTTGCAATAAATATAAAGGTTGATAGCCAATTTCGTTTGGTATGAGTATCTGGGTAAACCATGGGCAATAAAAAAAAGAGAGCTGGACCTTACAACTCTGCAAATAGTAACCTCTATTTAGCGATATCGGCACGATGCCATGCATTTGCTACCACAATTTACTCACATATTACTCTATGCATCTGAAATCACAATGCAACTTTAACTGCATTTGTGAGCATTGGTCTTGAAGAACCTATTACACAAGTTGATCTGAAATCAAGTATAGTTCCTAATAAAAATTATTTCCTGAAGAAATTTCTAAGTTGTGCTGTATATGGAATTTAAGTCCTGAAGATTTGTGTATACGTGGTAGTAATGTTGATCATGCATAATTGTAACATGTAATCGACTAATAGTCATGGGTCTCACCGGAAGTTGAGCATAACTCTTTCAGTAGAAGGAAACAAATGTGGTCATCATGCCACTGCATTAATTTATGCCCAAGCTCGTTGCATATTATGATAAAAAACAAACCCCCATTTATTAATGTGCATAAGATTTCCTAATTATGTCACCACGATAGCATACATTGGACACTACCGTAAGATTGTGGTGGGATTTTTTAGTATGCTTTCTGAAACATCTTGGCATTAGGGGGGGGGGAGATGTATGTCCATCTTGTGTAATGCCTCGATATTTCTATAAAATAATAATATGCACAAAAGCCAAAACCGAACTTGTTGTTCGGTGTATACTCTGTGTATGGAGTTTGCCGAGCTTGATTCGTTGAGGAGTAACAATACTAGTTCAAATACATTGTAAATGCTCCTACCTGAAGTAGATGTGGATATACCCGGGATAAATATAATGTCCACATTTGACCAATTGGTTTGATCTAATTCTGTGGGGACGCCTGCGAATATGATCCAGCTGCCTTAGTCAAAGCATCTACTCTTGAAATATCTCCTCCAACGAACTCACCCAGCTGGTGATTTACCTCACGAAGAGGTTCATCTTGAAGATGAAATTCCTAGTAATGCGCACAATTTAAATCACTAGGAATATGGAACAAAAATAGATCTGTTGTTTCGAGAAATCGTGATGATCTTAATTGAATATTGTGGGAAACAAATGTGTCGACACATGTCTTGCCTCTCTAATTGCAAATGATTCTCCTTGAGAGAATCCGGATCCAGAACAAAGTCCTAGGCATGAGTGCTTGAAGCTCTCTTATTGGGTCGATGAAAATGCAATTGAGGTTGAACCAATAATCGCATAAATGTCCCAGCCCAAGTTCGGACAATTATGGGTCAATATTGATATGATAGTGGTGAAAGCAATGGTTCACGTTGTAACATCCTGGATGTTTGGGCAATAGTAATCATCACCATTAGTAGCTCCTAACCATTGTTTGTCTTGGTCAAACCACCCTTAGGGGTCAACTCCTTCAAACCCTAAGTCAAACCCTTAGAGATCTATACCTCTCTTAAAAAGTCTGGCTTGTTCTCCAAATTTTTCTTAAGTACTCAAAATTATGCCAATATGAAAGTTGTCCAGTTTTTCATGGGACACATTTCATTCAATTGGTGGCATTTGAGATTCAGGTGGAAAAGCCTCAAAATCGATCAACTCTCGAGCACGAGTTTGACGGTGAAAAATAACAACTTGGGTTGAATTTCGACTAATCTAGGCAAAATTTCATAGGTCAACCTTTGGGAAAGTTGAAGCTGGTTAGGTGGTCTATAACTTTTGTTTTTGGAGAATTTAAAGTTTAGTTTGAAAAATTTTAGTTTGAATCGGTCAAACCACCCTTCACTGAATTGGATCGGCGCGCGCTCGGGCGTCCTCGCGTCTGACGTCGGCGCGCCTGACGCCCGGCGTCCGTGCCCGGCCGTCGCCGGTGGGCCCCGTCACGCCGTCACCTCCACTTGCCACGTCGGCCACGAAACCACGCGCCGCCCACGGTCTTCCTCCTCTCTCCTCTCCCCTCCATGGCCGTCGACCTGGGCCGTGCGTCGCGCGCGGGAGCTCGATGCGATGCAGCAGGAGGGAGAAGTCGGCAACGCCGTCGACCCGTCTCATCACCGCCACCGTCGACTACTCGTGCGCGCCACCTCCCGAGCTAGGCCATCGGCGCCTATCGCTCTAGGCGCTAAGCGCCACTGCGCCCGCCATCTTGCGTCCATGAGCCGTGGCAGCGGCAGCCCCGTACTGCAGGCGGACTTATCCGTTCGAGGGGCCTTGGACCCTCCTCCAAGCCGCCGTGTATAAAAGGAACCACCGGAGCACCCACCGGCTTTTCCCCTTCCGCCGTCCGCCATTGCTTGGCATGGAGCTCGCTACTTGGAAACCCATGCTTGCCGGCTAACCCGCCTAACCTTCCCTAGTCCCGTGGAAGCCTCCCGAGACCACATTGATCCATCGCGCGTTTCGCGGGCCGAGGCCGCCATGCGCGCCCCGCCCGGCGATCACCGAGCTTCCCGTCGACCTCGACACCTGTCGGTCTCGGTGAGCATGCACTCCACCTAGCTACTCACCCGACCAAGTCCGGCCGTGGCGAGCTCACTGAGCCGCCAAGGGCTGATCTGTGAAGATCGAAATCTTTAGAAGGGCTTAGCTGTAAGATTCCGGGGCTATATTGAAGAGTATCTATAGATCTAGGTTTGAAATCAGGGATCTTGTAAATTCAACCATAAATCACAGAAAAATGCTAAAAATGCAAACTCAATTTTTCTGTGCTCATCATGACCAGGAGCAACTTTTATACAAAGGAAGTTTTCAAATTTCTGAGTAGTTTTAAACTAATGCAAATTGATCAGTTTGGCTAGATTTGAAATAATTCAAATTCTATAATTGATCTGCAAGTGAATTTTGGATATGTTGCTACTTTTGACATGTATGAGCTCTGGTAGAAAGATGGCACTTAGTTATCATGTGTAGCTTTACTTATGAATTATTTTTCATGTATGCTAGAGCCTCTTTTTGAATTTTATAAATTAATCTGTTGGTCAATTAATGTCAATCTTTTGCCACAGCTCTGTTTCATGATGATGTACTCCTGTTAAACAGTATGCATGTTTTGACATGTTTAGCTTAGCCAAATAAATTTGCCATGGTTTATTAGGGTTTTATTCATGAGTATAGCTCCTTTAAGTTTGTTTCTTTGAGTAAGTGCATATCTCTTGTTGTTATGCTTGCCTTTTAGCCCTGTGTGAAGTTTCAGCTCAAAAGGATGTATATTTATTTATGTGTGATTTATTCTTCATATGTTAGGCATAGTTTTGTGTGATTGTCCAAGCTAATTTTAGTTGATGCTATAAGATGGTTTTGGGCGGTGGCTTGCTCCTGTATCAAGTTCATGGGCTGAGGTGTATTTTGTTCAGTTTATATTTATAGTTATTGAAATAAACTTTTGGAAGCAAATCACACTCAATAAATGGAATAAATGGAAAACTCACCATCACCTTCATGCCATGCAAGTTTATATGATTGAATTTCACTAAATTGAATTCGAGGCAGCAACATGTCCTTGGTGAAGTAAAGTTAATTTAATGATAATAAATATGTACCACAGTCACTATCGAGAAGGAATTTAATAAGCTTCAACACATCAATAATTTCCGGAAGAGTATCTGAATATATTAACTCTCATAATGGTTGTGGTCCATCAAAACACCTCATTGGTTGTTATTAAAATCAGAATTGAATTTATGTTAGTTTAAACACACCAATCTCATGCATATGCATATCGTGTAGAGCTCGACGGAAACTACGAACTAGTCTTGGGAAGGCGGCGAGGACCTCGCTTCGAGAGTGAGCAGGTGGAAGTGCAACAAGGCCGGACCAAAGTTGGAGGATTTCTGTGTGCTGGTGAAGGCAAGCACCAAGCATATTTCCCAATTTTCTAACTTATGCAACTATATATATGGATGTTTGTGCATTTACGTTCGAGTTGAAATGAAACCCTAGTTGCATGATCCTAGGTTCCTATGTTCTTATACTAGTATGCTAGGCGATAGTTGCCACTCTAAGGACCGGTAAAAGTCGGTGAAATCCTTCACTCATGAGCTATAGGGTTCTTATGTTGGAATCATAAGATTTAATCGATATGCTCATGTGGTAAGAGCTTGGGATCGGCTCCGGTCGTGGGTGTCCTTTGGTTAAGCTTTTGAGCGTACTAAACATTTGTCGGGAATGGGACGGTAAGCTTAGTACTCTCTGGAATCGGAGGGATTTATGACCACTAATCTTGGGAGGGCCCCATGTTCTGAGGCCATGCGGTACATGTGCTTGGTTGGTAGTGAGTCAGTGACCTTCCCTTGTATCAAGGCTGTGGAAATGGATCTGAGCAGGAAGGTTGGGAACACTTTGGTTGATGCATGCTCCACCCCTTTGGTTTCTTTGCCTTTTGGGGTGTGCATCTTTCGTGTGTTTAGGTCCACCTTGCAAGGTTAATAATCGATCGATCGTCGGCCTCTCACCGTTATCGGGCTGCTTAATCATCTGACTCATTTCCCTTTATGATGAAATTGAGAATTAATTTGGATATTGCTTAATTGTATTGCACAACTTTGCTTGCGAGTTGCCAATCTAGTAATGATTAAACAACTAGAATTGTGAGCTAAAATTTGAAAGTAAGGACATACTCTTTGTTGCTTTTCACAAAATAAACCACCGCCATAAAGCCTTTCATGTCTAGGGGTTCGGTGAATAATATCACCGTCGGATAAGTCTTCTTTGAGTATTAGTATACTCAGCCTTCTTTGTTATTGATGTTTCGGTGATGTGAATGATGGGTTTCCGTGCCTGGATCGTTCCACCGATTGGGAGATCAGTGGGAGGAGGGATCTTAGTGACATCTTCGGATGGCCTCCTTGGATGTTACTTATGGCGTGTAGTATTTTCTTATTTCCGGCTGTGTGTAATAAACTACGAACCATTTACTTTTATGCAATGAACTCGGTTTGTAATAAAATAACCCTTAAGGGAATTGATGTAATATAAGTTGATGATGTAATCTGGACTCGCCGTGTGAGTTTTGATGTCGAATGTCGATCCTTTGTTATAAGTGATTTACGGGCTTGACCGGCGAGGCGACAAGTTAACTACGTGTTATCGCTAATGACCAAAAGGAGTGGTTTAGGCGATATCTGAATTAATTTGGGCGGTTACATCACGGTGGTACGAGCTTCATTCGTACACGATTTAAAACACTCTTAATAACATGTTTTGGAATAAAACTTGTCAAGATTAAGGTGTTTGCAAAATGCGTTAGGAGCAGCTAAGGATTATCTAGTCGAGAGGCCCTAGAGGATTTTGGTACTTTCGGTGGCTAGTAATCTATGGTTTATTAGTCTGACTTCGAGCACATTTTATTATCTGTCAAAACTTACTTTCTCGCACAACCATACTAGTACACCACGTTTTGCTACACGTGTGTGGTACCACATGGAAGTCATGTGAGGATGGATGGGACCTATTCAAAGGGAACCCGTCAGCGTTGGTGTCTCGCCCACGTTTTGCCATACGTGGGACGTTCCGTATTACAAAAATGCGAGGCAAGGATGCACTCCATTCAAACGGAGAGTGTCTGAGGTTGGACGCTGTCCATGCAGCGGCTTTATGCATGGATGCCGTTTCTATAGTGAGCGGTAATGTATGTGGGCGCTTTCGTGAGTCTTGTACGAAAGGTTCGGGATGTTACTGTGATTTTCTGCGGTACACTAACGCGATTAGTTACGCTTAGAGCGAATAGCATTCGACTAGTTATTATAGGGAGGCGATATGTATGCCCTACGGCACTAACCCGATTTTAGGCATGGTTTTGCCTTGTGAGGAAAAGTAGGGCGCTTTTGCATCATGCTAAAGACTTGAATAATTAAGCAATTCAGATGTAGATTGTTTAAATAAATCAACCAATGCAGTTCCTACTCTTTTCTGCACACCTGCTGTTTTCCTGTCTATCTAGTTTTGGTGCCTCTGTTTGCATGAATTTTTCGACCTTGATATCAGAATCTTTTGAAGAAAAGTTAGATACGAAAGTTGTCACAAATATTATCTTTTATCTGCTGTCAAAAATTCAGAACTTTTGGTTAAGTAAATTTTGAGTTATGGGCAAATTGGTGAATGTTGGTCTGCTGAAATTCCTGATGGACAGCAAGCTGCATTTTGTATTGTTTGGGCTAGATCCTTTTGTTTTTGGCTCAACCTTTGAATACCAATTATGTGCTCCATAACATAACTGAGCTGCTGACTAAAATTTAGCATTTTTGCCCTACCAGTTTATGAGTTATGCGTATTTTTATGCATTGTACAGAATCTGCTATCTTATGAACTCACACTGATTTGTGGGGTTTTGTTGATACAGATGGCTGGACAGCTCTTACAGGAGGTTGGGCGGACGGTTCGGTCCTTGCAGACGAGCTGCACCTGAGGGTTTTGCCCAGCGTCTTGTGGGATGCCCCGCACCTCCGGCTCAGCGACACCGCCCACGTCTGCAGGCGAGTCCCTGCAGCTGGGGATTCCTAGCTGCCGTGTTCTGGTGGTGCCACTTCACCGGACCACCGGAGTGGCGGACCTGGGTATGGAGGTGGTGGCGTCCGCTTGCTGGAGACACTCGAGGTGGCTGCTGCAGTCTTGAGCATATGCGATCAGCACCCCTGAGTGTTCGACTCCGTTGGGTCTGCTACCGACGGAGGACCACGAGACCCAGCGTGGCGTGGCGTGGCGGAGCGTGGCGTCACTCATCGACCACACTACCCCACTTCAGACCGTGCAGGGGTTGGTGGGGTATTGGCCGCAGTAGCCTCTGAGCCCTCATAGCATTTCCACCACCGGACATGGCTATGGCTGCACACCTTGTCTACGGGGTGTTGGGTGGCGTCTTGCTCACTTGCACACCATCTCGGTTAGCTACATGGATATGGAGAGGGACCTTGTGATGGCACAGGAGGGTCGCTGAGTTGGAGACACGTGAGGCCCGGTGGAGAGCTCGTGATGCACAGTTGCTGGATCAGCTTGCCACCCGCTTACAGACCATGGTTGGACTGCAGGAGCAGCGGATCGAGATGCAGGTAGAGCTGCAGCAGCTGAAGGATGGCGTATGCAGCACATCCGAGCACTGGCACAAGATGGGTGAGCAGTTGGAGCAGCTTGACCTTGACTTGCAGGCTGCCAGCGACACGATCATTGCGATGCAGCAGCCAGCACCACCACCACCACAGGCGATGGAGGCGACGAGGAGGGCGCCCGATCAGGGATGGACAGCGAGGATGGTGCTCGATACTCGGTGCGAGGAGCCCCAGGACCCCGGCTCCTCTGTGGGCGGTGGCTCCTCTGTGGGGAACGGGCGACTTTTAGGAGATTCGGCCTTGGCGACAAATGCTCTGACGGGTAGCCTAGTTTTTGGTCCGTGGATGGGATAGGCTAGCGTATGAGTAACCCTTGTGTAGCTAGGTGCTACGCAATAACCCCCTTATGTATGTGAACCAAGAACTCTAGTATTTGTATGCAAGTGTTGTATGTGAGATGTAAGACCTTCTGCAGTAGCTTAATTAATGTGTAATATGGACCAAGTTGTGATCAGATCTGGGCTGTAAAATAAATAACAAAGTTGTGTGAAATCTCATGTCTTGCGTGCTCACAAAATTTCAGCCTTATTGCTCTTATAAATTGAAAGTTATGGACGTTTTGGTGAACCTCGGTTTTCCATAAAACAGCACAAACAGAATGGCGAAAAGTGAATTTTTCGAACACGTTAAGCTCAAAATTCATGGTCCAGTTGAATACCAAAGTTGGAAGTACGAAATCGCGCTTATTCTGACCAAAGATGAGCATCGTTCGACATTCGAGTAAAGAGTTATGAATTTTTTTCGCTCAAAGAAGCCTTGGCTGCCCGTCTGCAAATATTGTTGCAATGTTTGGGATTTTGATCCACATGTTCTTCTTGTTTATTTTTATATCAGCAAGCTTGTGAATATGTGGCTAATGCAAGTTCCAAATTTCAGATGGTGGGGCCAACCGCGGTCATCGAGCAGTTTCGGTGGTGCTAGTGGCAGCAACGATCCGCCGCCGCATCACCGCCAGAACATGACTCCTATGGAGGCCTTCATGGTGGCGCGGGTGGAAGCAATCGCTACGATGCAACACCAGCAGCCCCGCAGCCACCCAGGCGAGCGTGACGAGCAGCCCGTGTGGCGAAGTGGGAACAATTGCTGCCTTGAAGCCACGGTCTTTTCTAAAGCGGATGAGCCTTTGAAGGCGGCGCTTGGATCCGCGCCATCGAGGCTAAGCTTGATGTCTTGACTACGCCATGCTCGGAGGGCGCAAGGCTAGCTTTGCAGCCTGACAACTCCGTGGTCCACACTTATCGGTGGGACCACTACAAGATGATGCAGCAGGTGGACATGTCATTACAGGATGAATTTAAGAGCATTCAAGGAACACCACATTCCCAAGGGAATGGTGGAGAGAAAGCTGAACGAACTGCTGGCACTGAAGCAAGGGTCTGACTCTGTGTTTGAGTATGCACAGAAATTTAACAACCTTTGCCAGTATGGTGGGTACCATGTTGATAGGGATGAGAAAAAGATGGATCGCTTAGTCGCGGTCTTGATGAGAGGCTGTATGAGCGTATCAATCCTATCAAGACCGAGACTTATCATGAGTTGGTGGATTTAGCCATCTCCCAGGAAGATGCTATGAAGAGGACCCAGAAGGCAAAGAAGAGAAAGGCGTTCACCTCTAACAATGCCTAAGAAAATTCCGGCGGTGAAGAAGGTTACCCGGGGTTCCCAGAGACGAAAATCTGGGAGGTGGGTGGCCAAGCCACCCCAAAAGCAACAGTGGGGAGGTCAGCGTTCTTCTACTTCCCAGCAGCAGAATGCCAGGCACAATGCTTCACCACCTACCGGAACAATGGGGACAACAAATGCTACAAGGTGGGAGCGTTGGGCACTATGCCTATGATTGTCCCCACCCAAAGCGGAACCAGAACCAGGGCGTGGTTCTAACCGGGACAACAAGGACAAGGAAAGAGGCGTGCGAGGTTAAGCAAGGCCGCCTCAACTTCACTACCATGGTGGGAATTCGGAGGAGCGGTCATAGCGGGTACATTTTCTATCCAAAGAAAACCTATTAAAATATTGTTTGATTACGGTGCTACCACGGCTTTTTATGAATAAAGGAAACACAAGTCAAGCTTGGTTTTAATGAGTCCCAAACTAAGAGTGCATATAAGATTGCTAACCCCGGAGAAAAATTTATTCAAATACAATAATTAGGTACCCACGAAACTAGGTAGCAAGGTTATTCCGTACAAATCTTATAACCTTGGGCTTAGAGGAATAGATGTCATTACGAGGATGGATTGGATGACCCAACATAAGGTGACCTTGGATATCGTTGAAAGAAGGATAGAAATTAATTCACGGTCGTCGGGACTTCCACACTCTACTTACCTTTGAGAGAATCCATGAATCCTAGTGCTTTTGTCACCATAACCGCACTTGGAAAATATCGATGGTTTGTGAGTATCGATGTCTTTCACGATGACCTACAGTATGCCACCGATCGGGACATCAATTTGTCATTGAACTTCAGCGATCTGACTTTGTTTCAAAAGAGCTTCGTATGCCACCCAAGGCTGGGTGAGTTAAAATCCCGACTTCAGAATTGTTGGACAAGGGTTTCATTCGCCCAAGTTCTTCACCTTGGGGATGTCACAGTCTTTTAGTCAAAAAAGATGGTAGCTTGAGGTTGTGTGTGGACTACGACCTCTCAATCGGTGACCATCAAAATAAATATCCCTACCCGCATCGATGTCTTATTTGATCAGCTAGTTGGAGCCAAAGTCTTTTCCAAGATTGACCTTAGGGTATCACCAAATTAAAATCCGACCTTGCGATATTCCCAAGACCGCCTTTTCCACGGATATGGGTTATCATGAGTATCTAGTCATGTCCTTGACCTTACCAATGCACTGCCTACTTCATGTATCTCATGAATTCGGTGTTCATGGCTGAATTGGATAAATTTGTGGTTGTCTTCATCGATGATATTACGATCTATTCCAAGAGCGAGAAGGAACATGCTAAACACCTTCGCATTGTTCTACAACGTTTGAGAGACCACAAACTCTATGCCAAATTCTCCAAATGTGAGTTTTGGCTGGATAGTGTCAAATTTTTGGGACACACCATCTCGAGTGAGGGTATATCTGTGGACCCAAGTAAAATACAAGAAGTGATGGATTGGAAGCCACCTAAGTCAGTCCATCAAATTCGGAGCTTTCTTGGGTTAGCCGGGTATTACCGTCGCTTTGTCCCCGATTTTTCAGTGGCCAAACCTATGACCGAATTGTTGAAGAAAGGGGTAAAATTAGGTGTGGGATGAAATGAAATGAACAAGCCTTCACACCTTGAAGCAACACGACATCGACACCGTTTTGGCTCAGCCTGATAATTCCAAGCCATATGACGTGTATTGTGATGCCTCGGGTACTGGTCTCGGTTGTGTTCTCATGCAAGAAAATAGAGTCATTGCGTATGCTTCGAGCACTTGACCTCATGAGCTTAACTACCCAACCCATGATCTTGAGTTAGCGGGTTGTTCACGCTCTAAAAATTTGGAGGCATTACCTTATGGGGACCCGCTGCAATATTTTCACCGACCATAAAAGCCTCAAGTATATTTTCACTCAAGCCGACTTGAATATGCGGCGTGAGGTGGTTAGAACTCATTAAGGACTACGACTTGGGTACACTACCACCCGGCAAAGCCAATGTTGTTGCAGATGCTCTCGGCCGCAAGGCTCACTGGCCTTGATGGAATCTTACAACGACACACTATATGTGAAGAACTAAGGAAATTGGCTTTGGAAATTGTTCGCGAGAATTAAATGCGATTAGCATTGAGGCTACCTTTATGCGATAAAATCATCGTGCTCGACCTAGCGATGAGGGTGTTCAAACCATAAAGCGAAGCGTCGAGAATGATCCCAAATATGCTTGTTTTCGTCAAGATGAGAAGGGTACAATCTGGTTTGGGCAGCGTCTTGTGGTTCCCGAAGATCTTGCTATCCATAAGGAAATTTTTGATGAGGCTCATCTCTCCAAATTTTCGATTCATCACGGAAGTAGCAAGATGTACCAAGATTTGAAAGCAGAACTTTTGGTGGTCCAACATGAAAGTGGAGATAGCCAAATCGTTTGAGTGTGATCGTGCTTGAGAGTAAGCGAGTCATTTGAAAGGCGGGTCAACTCCAACCGTTACCCATACCTTCTTGGAAATGGGATGACATCAGTATGGATTTTGTTGTTGGATTACCACTTACTCCCAGGAATCACGACTCCATTTGGGTTATTGTGGATCGTGACTAAGACCGCGCATTTCATTGCCGTTAACACCACTTATTCGGCTAAAATTATGCGGATCTTTATCTTGATCGTATCGTATAAATACGTTTACGACGGGATTCCAAAGACAATCATTTCGGATAGAGGCCCTCGGTTTATAGCTCGTTTTGGGAACAACTACATGAGTCCTTGGGAGCGAAGTTGATCCAGTAGTTCGGCCTATCATCCTCAGACGGATGGACAAGCGAAGAGTCAATCAAATTGTGGAGGATATGCTAAGAGCTGCATCATTCATTTCGATAAGAGTTGGGACCAATCTTTGGCCTTAGGAGTTTTCTTATAACAATAGCTACCAGGCTAGCTTAAAGATGGCACCATTGAAGCCCTCATGGGCAGTGTCGAACTCCTCTAAATTGGTCTCAAGCGGGAGGCGGAAGTTCTTGACCCAACATTGGTTAAGGAAGCGGAGGAAAAGGTAGAGGTGATACGGGAAAATCTTAAAGCCGCCATAGATGAGACAAAAAGTTATCATGATGAAGGAAGGCGCGAGAGAGAATATCAGGTTGGCAAAGGGTATATTTGAAAGTGTCACCAACCAAAGGTGTACAAAGATTTGGAGTAAAGGGAAAATTATTGCTATATTGGCCCATATGAGATTCTTGAAATATGTGGACCCGCTTATCGTATCCGGCTTAGGATCGGCTCTCTGCTGTCCATGGCGTCTTCCATGTATCTCAAGCGAGAAAGTGTGTCCACGGCAGGAAAGCGGAGATCATTGAGGAAGCAAATGCGTGGATCGAACGATCTTTCTCTAGTCGAGCACCCTGTCAGGTCTTGGATCGCAAGGAGAGGAAAACTCGAAGGCAAGCGGTAAAGATGTACAAAATACAATGGAGCCATCATAGAAGAAGAAGCTACTTGGGAAAGAACATTTCCTCAATACCAAATATCCGGATTCCTACAAGCTCGAAACCGTAAGAACTTTACCCTACCTTTGTTTTAAATTCCAAATCTCGGACGAGATTTCTTTTAAGGGGTAGACATCTGGATGTTTGGGCAATAGTAATCATCACCATTAGTAGCCCTAACCATTGTTTGTCTTGGTCAAACCACCCCTTAGGGTCAACTCCTTCAAACCCTAAGTCAAACCCTTAGAGATCTATACCTCTCTTTAAAAGTCTGGCTTGTTCTCCAAATTTTCTTAAGTACTCAAAATTATGCCAATATGAAAGTTGTCCAGTTTTCATGGGACACATTTCATTCAATTAGTGGTGGCATTTGAGATTGTGGAAAAGCCTCAAAAATCCGATCAACTCTCGAGCACGAGTTTGACGGTGAGAAAAGCACAACTTGGAGTTGAATTTCGACTAATCTAGGCAAAATTTCATAGGTCAACCTTTGGGAAAGTTGAAGGCGGTTAGGTGGTCTATAACTTTTGTTTTGGAGAATTTAAAGTTTAGTTTGAAAATTTTTAGTTTGAATCGGTCAAACCACCCTTCCTTGAATTGGATCGGTAGCGCTCGAGGCGGCGTCCTCGCGTGCGGACGTCGCGGCCGTGACGCCCGGCGTCCGTGCCCGGCCGTCACCGGTGGGCCCCGTCCGCACGTCGTCACCTCCACTTGCCACGTCGGCCACGAAACCAGCCGCCCGGTCTTCCCTCTCTCCTCTCCCTCCATGGCGCCGTCGACCTGTGTGGCCGTCCGCCCGCGGGGCTTCGATGCGATGCAGGGAGGAGAGAAGTCGGCAACGCCGTCGACCCGTCTCATCACCGCGCCGTCGGCTACTCGTGCGCCACCTCCGAGCTAGGCCATCGGCCTATCGCTCTAAGCGCCCTAAGGCGCCAGCCTTATCTGTGCCATCTTGCCCGGGCCGTGGCCTTCAGCGGCCTGCAGGCGGACTTATCCGTTCAGGCCTTGGACCCTCCTCAAGCCGCCGTGTATAAAAGGAACCACGGAGCACACCCACGGCTTTTCCCCTTCCATGGTCGCCATTCTTGTGCGCCATGGAGCTCGCTCATGGCTTCGCCCTGAGCTAACCGCCTAGCACCTTCCCTGGTCCGTGGAAGCCTCCCGAGACCACATTGATCCATCGGCGTGTTTCGCGGGAACCGAGCCGCAGGCTGACCGCCCCTTCCGTAGGCGATCAGCTTCCCGTCGACCTCGACACCACCGATCGGTCTCTGGTGAGCATCACACCTAGCTACTCCAAGTCCGTGAGCTCCCTGAGCCGCCAAGGGCTGATCTGTGAAGATCGAAATCTTTAGAAGGACTTAGCTGTAAGATTCCAGGGGCTATATTGAAAAAGGTATCTATAGATCTAGGTTTGAAATCAGATCTTGTAAATTCAACCATAAATCACAGAAAAATGCTAAAATGCAAACTCAATTTTCTGTGCTCATCATGACCAGGAGCAACTTTTATACAAAGGAAGTTTTCAAATTTCTGAGTAGTTTTTAAACTAATGCAAATTGATCAGTTTGGCTAGATTTGAAATAATTCAAATTCTATAATTGATCTGCAAGTGAATTTTGGATATGTTGCTACTTTTGACATGTATGAGCTCTGGTAGAAAGATGGCACTTAGTTATCATGTGTAGCTTTACTTATGAATTATTTTTCATGTATGCTAGAGCCTCTGTTTTGAATTTTATAAATTAATCTGTTGGTCAATTAATGTCAATCTTTTGCCACAGCTCTGTTTCATGATGATGTACTCTGTTAAACAGTATGCATGATTTTGACATGTTTAGCTTAGCCAAATAAATTTGCCATGGTTTATTAGGGTTTTATTCATGAGTGTAGCTCCTTTAAGTTTGTTTGCTTTGAGTAAGTGCATATCTCTTGTTGTTATGCTGCCTTTTAGCCCTGTGTGAAGTTTCAGCTCAAAAGGATGTATATTTATTTATGTGTGATTTATTTTTCATATGTTAGGCATAGTTTTGTGTGATTGTCCAAGCTAGCATTTTAGTTGATGCTATAAGTTGGTTTTGGGCGTTGACTTGCTCCTTATCAAGTTCATGGCTGAGGTGTTTTGTTCAGTTTATATTTATAGTTATTGAAATAAACTTTGGAAGCAAATCACACTCAATAAATGGAATAAATGGAAAACTCACCATCACCTACATGCAATGCAAGTTTATATGATTGAATTTCACTAAATTGAATTCGAGGCAGCAACATGTCCTTGGTGAAGTAAATTTAATTTAATGATAATAAATATGTACCACGATCACTATCGAGGAAAGGAATTTAATAACTTCAACACATCAATAATTTCCGGAAGAGTATCTTGAATATATTAACTCTCATAATGGTTGTGGTCCATCAAAACACCTCATTGTTGTCTTTAAATTCAGAATTGAATTTATGTTAGTTTAAACACACCAACCTCATGCATATGCATATCGTGTAGAGCTCCCGGACGGAAACTACGAACTAGTCTTGGGAAGGCGGCGAGGACCTCGCTAACGCAGAGTGAGCAGTGGAAGTGCAACAAGGCCGGACCAAAGTTGAGGATTTCACCTGCTTGGCATGCTAGTGAAAAGCAAAAGCATATTTCCCAATTTCTAACTTATGCAACTATATATATGGATGTTTGTGCATTTACGTTCAGAGTTGAAATGAAACCCTAGTTGCATGATCCTAGGTTCCTATGTTCTTATACTAGTATGCTAGGGCGATAGTTGCCACCTCTAAGGACCCGGTAAAGTCGGTGAAATCCTTCACTCATGAGCTATAGGTTCTTATGTTGGAATCATAAGATTTAATCGGATATGCTCATGTGGTAAGAGCTTGGGATCGGCTCCGGTCGATGGGTGTCCTTTGGTTAAGCTTTTGAGCGTACTAAACATTTGTCGAGAATGGGACCGGTAAGCTTAGTACTCTTGGAATCGGTAAGGGATTTATGGACCACTAATCTTGGGAGGGCCCCCATGTTCTAGGCCACCGGTACATGTGCTTGGTTGGGCGGCGGTCCGTGACCTTCCTGTATCAAGGCGTGAAATGGATCTGACCCGAGGAAGGTTGAAGGGCCTTTGGTTGATGCATGCTCCACCTTTGGTTTCTTTGCCTTTTGGGGTGTGCATCTTTCGTGTGTTTAGGTCCACCTTGCAAGGTTAATAATCGATCGATCGTCGGCCTCTCACCGTTATCCGGGTTGCTTAATCATACTGACTCATTTCCTTTATGATGAAATTGAGAATTAATTTGGATATTGCTTAATTGTATTGCACAACTTTGCTTGCGATGGTTGCCAATCTAGTAATGATTAAACAACTAGAATTGTGAGCTAAAATTTGAAAGTAAGGACATACTCTTTGTTGCTTTTCAAAATAAACCACCTAGCCATAAAGCCTTTCATGTCTAGGAGTTGTGAATAATATCACCGTCGGATAAGTCTTCTTGAGTATTAGTATACTCGGCCTTCTTTGTATTGATGTTTTGGTGATGTGAATGATGGGTTTAGTGCCTGGATCGTTCCCACCGATTGGGAGATCGAGTGGGAGGAGGGCGATGCTTAGTGACATCTCGGATGGCCTCCTTGGATGTTACTTATGGCGTGTATTTTCTTATTTCCATTGTGTGTAATAAACTACGAACCATTTACTTTTATGCAATGAACTCGGTTTGTAATAAAATAACCCTTAAGGAATTGATGTAATATAAGTTGATGATGTAATCTCTGGACTCGCCCGTGTGAGTTTTGATGTCTGAATATCGATCCTTTGTTATAAGTGATTTACCGGGCTTGACGTGAGAGAGGACAAGTTAACTACGTGTTGTAAGCAATGACCAAAAGGAGTGGTTTAGGCGATGTCTGGAATTAATTTGGGCGGTTCTCACACACGTGGTCTTGGAAGAGACTAATCCCAATGTATTAAATAAACACGGTTCCATTATGTAATACATCAAAGGCATGAACTGAAATATGCGCTAGTAGGATTCTCGAAAAATTCATCACGAGATCCCAGTAGGACTCAGATTTTGAATTATATGTAAGCAACATGTAAATCTCATACCAATATTACTTCTGTAAAGAGGTTTGTCTTCTTGGAGAAAGACTTCTCTCTTTGTAGAGATCTCCTAGTAGAGAGATACATCCCTGAAGGAATTTTCTTGAAGAAATAAAATAAATCTGAATTGAACACCGAGCGTTTAATAATCTGTGAGGACAAAGACCCATAAAGACACGAGAAATTATGAAGTGATGAGGAACCAAAAGACCAAAAGGTCACCAAATAAGTCCATATGCATTTCACCAAATAAGTGCACTTGTGATTATATTTTCTATAATGCATTTCCCACCGGAAGGTGTGGAATAGTGGTATCCTCTAGTGCCTTGAAGGTACAAACCTAGAAGGTACGATGTTACTGGCAATTATATCCCCATTGTGCGGAATAATGTAATCGTAATGCTGTGTTGTTGATTGGTGATCCCTGAAGGATTATAGATAATCTATAATGAAGATTTGATGTTTTGTTATATTGTTTTAGAGGTTGCAATTAGCAAAATTTTGAGAGTAATAATTTTACTTATCGTAACTATATTACCCTCTTAGTCCTCTGGAAGTTTAAGTGCATTACGCAATAATAATGTATTGTAGTATATGATAGAGATAAAAAATGTGGCACCCTGGTGTTTCTATTCTTATTATTCCTGAAGAATAATACATACTTGTATACTTGTCGAGTATTGTAGAATACAAACTTTGATGGATGTTATCATCAGGGGGAGCATATTTATTATTGATCATAATTGTGAGATACTGAATGTCTCAAAGGATGTCTCGAAGTGTTAATTTGATGATCAATACACAAACCTTCCTTGAAGGTTCTATCAAATATTTGGATCATGTGAAGTGGTGAAATCCCTGATATAATCATATAATCATTGTAACAACGTAGTATTTTTTGTTAAACCTCTATGGGCATATACTTCCGAAGAAAGCGTCCTTGTTACAGTGAGACGACCTTGTTTGGTTCAGGGGGAGAATATCCTCTAACTTTTCAAATTTATTGACTACGATCTTGAAGATTGTAATTTGTTTGGAAGACATTTGTTGTACTCTTTTTTCGCGGTTTTTCAAGTTTCTCACTAAGGTTTTAATGAGGCAACAATGTGTAGATACACTATGCGGCACTATGCACTCTTTCTCCATATATTTTCCCCACTGGGTTTTTAGGAGTTTTAATGAGGCATGAGTTTGTCGTGGTATTCGCCCAAGGTGTGTTAAGAAACTAATTGTGGGCTCATACCAAATATACAAGGGTCTTCCACATCTATATAATAAACATCCATGTATTCATCTATTGCTAATGAGAAAGAGACCAAGCTCCACCTAAATCCACGTGTCTATGTGTTCTTTGTGCATGAGAGGGTTAGGAAACGGATTTGATCTACATCTTCTCACGCCTCGTTCTTGGATTGGGATTGGTAAAACGGATTTGGGATCAGTTAGTTAACAATTTCTATTCTCTCTTGCACACTCACTCATCATCACGTGTTTAGTTGGTGAAATTTTGGGTGAAAGTGGTGAAATTTTTGCATCGGGAAACGTGTTCTGGAGAGGTGACACGGTCTACAATGCGAAAAAGGGGACTTTTGGGAACTAAACATCTTTGCCAAATGTGCTAAAAACTCATCATCTAAGAGGCGCCAATGGTTTGAGAACCTCCCCAAAACCAAACCATACATAAAGAAAATTAATTTGAAACCACACTAACCAAATTATTTCTCTTATCTTATATATCCAAACCAAACTAATTAAGTGGTGTAAAAGACCAAAACCAAACCAAATCATACCTCAAATGGTTCTATGTCACATAAACCCATTTTCATATATATCATATATAAGATGATGGGCCCACATATAGATCAAGTTGTACCAATTTGCACAAAGTAGCTGACTCATTCTAAGATATTTTTAACAAAACAGTCAAAATCATTGAAATTTTAAGGTGTCAACGAACTTTTAGTTTTAGCTGAGGGGCCCACGGTGAATCTAGGTATGATAATTTGCACAAACTAGCGATTGTCATTCTAAAATATTTCCAACAAATTCCAGTCAAGTTGAAATTTTGAAATTTTAAGGTGTGAACGCTTAGAGCTTTTAGTTTTAGAGTCCCCATGACGGCCACATATAGATCTAGGTATGATAATTTGCAAAAAGTAGCATCATTCTAAGACATTTCCAACAAATTTTAGTCAAATTCGTTGAAATTTTAAGATGTGAACGCGAGGTTTTAGTTTTAGGGTCCAAACTCGACGTGGGGTCCACGTGGTGGATCTAGATATAGTAATTTGCACAAATGTCATTCTAAGACATTTCCAAGACATTTCCAAATTCAAATTCGTTGAAATTTTAAAGTGTGAATCTGAGCTTTTAATTTTAGGGTCCGGCTCTCGTACGTATAGATCTAGGTATGTCTCTAAGATATTTCCAATAAATTTTAGTCAAATTTAAAATTTTAAAGGTGTGAGCAATTTTTAGTTTTAAGGTCCAACTTTTGAATAGAGATATGGGTACCCACGTCCCCACCGACAGATCTCACCCGTCCCCGGCCGACCCGACTGAAGACCCGCCACCTACTAGACGCACTCAATGGCGACGGACGGATGACAGGGTAAAGATAGACAAGACAACATGCCCACTGGATAAGTTTTCCTGTTGTAACCAACTAGGATAGATGAAAACCAACTTGTAGTCTAAGGTCGCTAATATATATATATGCCTGGGCGCTCCTGGCAGATCTCTGCACCATTCCACCACCAGGGTTTTACTCTCAGGAGGCAACCAAGATAAATCACCGTGTTTCTCGTGTCTCGCCGAGATTTCCGTGTGCATCCTGCATAACCACCTACGCCTAGATCCCGATCTTCTATTAACTCGCAAACCTCAGGGCGCCCCTAGGATCTCCCAGTCTACCTCACGGGTGAACGCGTAGCATCGGGGCTCGTTGTGCATGGTCATCTCATCGCGACTTGGCGAAGAACCCTCACACCGCGAAAAATTTATCCACCGACACCTCCGATGCCACCTGAGCTGCCTAGAGATGAGAGATCCATTCACGCCTGAAGGCGGTCGAGTTACATGTCCACCACGTGTATGTGACAAGTGAGCAAATCGCCACATCAACAGGGAGTCATGATTGATTGCTTTTCTGTTCTTTAACCTACTCTATTCCGATCTCTTTTGTTGCTCGTTGAATAATTTTCTTTCTAAATCTATCTATCTCCTTTTTTTCGGCAACACGAGGCACGTGAGGTGTATGGATGCACCACGTATGGACATCCAACTGTCCGGACGGCCGACGCCTAGAGCCCCTCACGACAGTCCAGTTTTCCCTGACGGTGATAATGGCCCGCGGCGTTGTGGCGTCGACAACACGAATCAGCGGCGATGTCACTCAACCTTGAGCGTCACTGACCCGGCAACTCCAGCACCACACTTCCACTCCGGTCGCGTCGCTGACTTCCTCGACAAAGCTCGGTTTGAGTCCCGCGCATCGCCGACCCTCCAACGCGCTTTGTCGACCCCTCGTCTTGATCACAAATGCTGCGTGACTTCAACTCGCCTCGCCAACCTTTTCGAGCTCGAGCTCGAGCTCGGCTCCAGCTCCGCCCGACCACGCTCGGCGACACCTCGACAAGCTTCGTGCTCCTCGACGAGCGTGACACGGCCCGTCTGCGGCCAAAAAGGGAATTAGATCTGGATTACCTCCACAAGAAACAGGAAGCATCGACCTTCTATTTCCTTTGATTATTTTTTATTTCTTTTTTTGTGACTAACACATCACATTGCCATTCACGTGCAAGCCCGGATTTCATGCATGCGATTCACATACATGCACGCGGCGGCTTGCTGACACTTCACCATGCGGACGCGCGAGCAACCATGCAACGAGCGCAGCACTTACATCGTCAACACGTCCGTGGGCGCCTTGCGACCACTATGGCGCGACACCCGACGAAGCTTACACACAACGTATGACAATTTGACTCACCTTTTTACGCCACTCTTTGGCGTCTCGGCCACGGCGACCATTTGCTCTCGGCCGCGAACAGCTACCATACATGACTCGGCAAGCTAAGTGTTATTTTTATTAAATATTTTACAACTTCAAATTCTTTCTCGCTTTGCATGTTTTCCTGCTTTTTTTCCCTTTCCTTCCCCTTCGCACGGGGGCTTGGTATAGCCGACTCCCAAACGCTTCTTGGGCTTCAATGTTAATCTAAAGGTCAGACCCGAGGGACTTAATTAACTTCCGCTCCCTTTAAATGTCTTTTTACTAGCTATGCGCATTCTTAAGTCGTGTGGTTGAAACCTTGGGTCCAAGGCCCCTCACCATGCATAAGACCTAAGCCTCCAATTCAGTGGGTCTTTGGACACCTTCTCCCTTTGAGTTTTGCGCCCGCTTGATAACGTCTTTCAAACAAAACAACATGCTAGTCTGTCTACTTTCAGATACCGACCGGGTCTTCAAACAAGTGTTCTGTGTTCTTCTTCTGCCTTCACGACCTTTCAGTACTTGACAGCAAACCAAGTGCATACCTATATATGCCAGATCTAGTTTCATACATATAGTAGACATAAGTGAATAAAGAATAGATCACATATAAAAACATAAACAAACTTACTATTCTATCGAGTTATATGACTCAATCCTCGAAACGAGGCGCCAACTCCACAAGCAATCGACCTGGGGCCGCGTCGCCTAGCATCAACACCATCTTCAACACTTCACACCTTTTTCTTCCGAGCAGCAGAAGCAAGGATGAGTACACTTATGGTTGGTACTCAAAGGCCACAAGAACTAACCGTAAATGATTTAAAGTCCATCTTTAAGTTTATTAATCATGTGAGGGTCCAGCCGCTCTTGACCGTGAGCACGGCTAATCGATTAGTTTTACACACTGCAGAGGTTGTACATCTTTACCCACAAGTCGCGTAAAGTCCCAAGAACTTTAGACCCAACCATGCGATGCGGATGCATCATACCACACTACCTAGGTGTGATTGCATAGGACGCCACGAGGCCTTTACAAAGATTCCCTAATGTAGGTCGCTCGCTAGGTTACATGACAACAATGCATAAACCTCTCGAGACCGCTGGCTACCATAGAGCGGATCACCGAGGGCTTATACACCAACTACTCACTCTAACCCCTTTCGTAAAGCATACCAAACACTAAGGTTTCTAATTAATTGGCCAAGACAGAGCCATATGTCTTGTGGTTGTCTTTTTGGGTGGTTCTCCATGTTACGATTAATGCATATAGTAATCTTGTAAATAAAGCATAGGTAGAAGGTGGTTAGACACTTGCCTTTCTCCAACGAAAAGCTACTCATCGCTCTCTCTTCATCTCTTTCTCTTCCTTGGAACTCTTTATCTTCAAAGCAACGAACAACGATCCTTCTTCTACTCAAGCAAACATCTGCACAAACATACACATAGGAAACAAACAAGTACAACTAAGAACAATGCACCAATCAAAGAGAAGCTTTAAAAGAACGCACTAAAGGATAGGCTCGATTCTATGGTTGCGCATTTAACGAAGGAAACAAAACGGAACTAAGGTCGGCTATCGGAAGATTATTATCAAACAACAAGAGGCTATGTGCTTCATATGTTTTAATTACAAAATCATGTGGCAAGAATATTTCAAAGCAAGTTATATTTAATTAAGAAAACACGATAAGCCTAATCATATTTTATTTGCATATATTTAAGTACAAGTTTTATCCAAATAACAATAAACTTTTAGAAACACAAAGCATGTATAAGATATCTAGTCCAATAGCTTTACATTACGTGTTCAACTAAGCATATTAAATTTGGAAAGATAATTATAATACCATTAAGCATATTAAATTTATTATGAAAACTGATGCATAACACTAAGCATGTTTTATTTAGAAAAACTAATTATAAATAGGAATTACCCAAATTAAATCTTAACTTATGAAAACCGGGATATAACCTAACCATTTTTATTTGGAAAACCAATTAAATAAGAATTATTCAAGATTAACATGCAACTTTAATATTAAAATAAGTAATAGGTGATATACATGCTAACGCACAAGGTTAAGGTGAAACCATACTATAACGGTACAAAACTAGTTAGGAGGAACATGTCGTTGAAAGAATTACCGAGATCGGAATTGAATAGAATAAGATATGAATTTTAATAACAACAAAAGATAACTGATTCAATATGACATAAAGATGATGTCTCCATGAGAAATAATCAAGAAAAGAAATTACATGATAGATAGATTGGATGATCGTGAGCAAGGATTTTACATGATGAATAAATAATTATTCTATAGATCAAAGATTTGCAAGGCCTAATGATGATCAATGAAGACATTACCGAAAAGAAGTGTAGGAGAAGTGCTGAATATTTTGTTAAAGGAGAAGTCCTAATTACCATATAAGCATGATGTCACCATGATGTCATCACCGGCAAGAGCAAGTATGAACGACGATGCATGGTTTTTGCTTCTGTACCAGAACGTGACCTTCTTTGTATATCTTTCTCTAACATGGATTTCACCGCTGGTGATCAGGTAGTTCCTGATGGCTCGCGATGTCTGTTGCAAAAGAAGTTGGCACGGAATAGATCAGAGGTTGATGACAAGAGTTGTACTATACAGGAAAGAAGTGTTTCATGATATAAGCATGACATCGACAGGGCATCATCAAGATAATAAAACACAGGCAAAGGCAAAGGAACTGATCGATCGTGGCCTTGCAGCATACACATAGGCATGCATGGTACTGTTTTGCTTTGCATGTGAATTGTAAGAGATGACGGAAGGGTGCATGCTCGGAGATTCTCACCAACGGCAACAGCGACGATGAACTCGGCCGACGGCGAAGACGGAGGCCAGCTCCCATACTCGGGTCAAGTGCCGACGGCGCTACGGTGGCAGACTGGCAGGATGGAGTTGACACCGCGAAGTATGTAGTGCAGCTTCACCTTCCATTGCAGAGCTTCTGCCGCAGGTGGCTTGCAGCAGCGATCAAGCAGGGACAGCCCACCACGATGGAAAACAGCCGGATCAGAATTCGTGTGACATGGATAACAGGAACTAGATGAGTTACGGGTAGAGAATGACTGGCAGAGCTACAGATCACGAGAGATAAAGATAAGATTGTAAACGAAACGAGGAGATTGGCAATGTGTGCTGGTGTTCTCACCCAAGGCAAAATATGAACGACGGCTTGAGATCAAACTCGACGAGGACGATTTCTGTTCGAGCTTCAGCGCGGACGTAGGTGTTCCTCCAGAAGCAACTCGATGACGGTGACCTCGGGATGGCCTTCGTGATGTGCCAGGTGAAACTTGCAGCAGTGCCGGCGGACGGAGCTCGATACAGGACGGAGCCGACAAACTCCGGCCGGAATTGAAGCGGATGGCAGCGACGGCAGCACTGCTGGTGCGGATGAGATAGATAGCGCCAGCCTGCGGGTTGATCTTGACGGCGTACCACAGCAGCGGCGACTGCGCTTCATGGACGGCAAAGGTGGCGCATAGCGCTAGGGTATATGAGGAATAACAACAGATGGAAAAGAAAGCCCTGCAAGCTAAGGATATATATTGATGGAAATTAAAGATAGCCCATGAAGATATACTTTGATGGATATTGCTGGCTATGGGACGTGCAACACGACTCATGGTCCTTGCAGCTTGACGGACTAGCTTGACACCATAACAAAGATGGAATTGGAACTGCAAAGATGAAAGAGAATATAGTCCATGTGCCTTCACGTTGGTCCATCAAGGAATTGCAACGATAGATGATAATAAAGAGAAGAAAATAGTAAGGGAAAACAAAAGATAATACAGGACGATTTGGATTACTAAGGCTGTTGTATATGACCTTGAAAAGATAAGAAGACATGTTGAGATGACGGTAAATAAGATGATGACTTTGCAGGCAAAACTCATAGAGATAGTTTAGACCACGAGTAGCTCAAATAAAATACTTGAGCTTAAGAAAAGATTTTGGACTTTATGGAAGATAGATTTAGCTCTAGGAAGAAGGAGAATAAATGCTAGGAAAAGTTGGAAGATTTTGGAGGAACCTAAATCTGTCTAAACTCATTTTAAATACATTGCACCCAAGAAAACACTAGGATGCATCAAGCATGAATGCAACACTCATTGAACCAATTTATTTAATTCAGAAAATCAAATAATAACTTTTTCCTATACTATATTTCCGTAAAGAAAATAAATGTTGATAAAAATTTTAAAATTATGAGAAAATTCTTGTTTAATTATTCTTTCTATTCACATCCCGAAATTGGGAAATTTCGGTGTGACACTCCGGCCTCCGTCTGTCGCCTACTTCAGTCGCCAGACCTCCCAGTATGGACTCGAAGCCCTCATATCAACATTTTCTTCAAGGTCTCTTGACCTCCGATGACCTCCGGGTCTATCGCATCGCCTCCACGAGGTCGATAAGGCCCCAGCCTCTTAGGTCGAACGACCCACAATGATAAAATATCACACCAACGGCCTCGTGCTTGATGGCTCTCATCGCCCATTGGCGACCTCCGTCATATAGCTCCTCCTTGAGGTGGCTAAGGCTCCGCTTGCCTCCTAGGTCGCAACGACTCACGCGATAAAATATCACACCAACGGCGCCGTGCTTAATGGCTCTCTACCCTTTGGCGACCTCCGGTCATGTAGCCCCTCCACGAGGTCGCTAAGGCCCTGCTGCCTTCTAGGTCGCGTGACCTAGATTTTTCAGTTGTGACTACATGTTGTGCCATCGCTGCGACCGTGACGATCCGTGTCGCCACGGACCATTCGGCGCTTTCTTGAGGCTTCCGGAGGTCGACGTGCTATCTGACCTTGGTAGCCATACCATCGCCGCCCTACACCATTTGTCATACAAATGTGTATATAAAAAACTTCAATAGTAAGGACCTTGGCCCTTGGTCGTCATCCACTCTAGGTCTCACGGATCTCCGTGATGCATCGTTTCTACTTGTGTCGCAGACCTCCCGTATCCGTTGTCGCCTACTTCAGTCGCGACCTCCGGCGCCCGCTGCCGCTTACCAGTCGCAGACCTCCCGGCTCTCGTCGCCGCTTACCAGTCGCCAGACCTCCGGCGCTCCGTCGTCGCCTACTTCAGTCGCTGACCTCCGTGTGTTTCCGCCGTCACCTACTTCAGTCGCCAGACCTCCCGGCTCCATCGTCGCCTACTTTAGGTCGCCGGACCTCCCGGCGCCTCCGTCGCGGCCACTTCAGTCGCCACCTCGCCGCTTCGGCGGTCGGCGCCTTTCCCTACCACCGACCGCACTGAGCGCGTTTTTGTCTCCGCGGGTGATAGCGACATGTGCCGCTAGAGCCGACCCACGACCGTAAATTGCGCCCATGACTCGTGTCATGACGGTCTGACAACCGACGCAGGATTCCGAGGCGTTTGGTCCTATTGGATTTGTTTCATGTAGCCTGATTACTCCCCGAGCGTAAATATTTATTTCTTCTTCTTCTTGAGCATCAAACCGCCATTCCGATCGCTTTACTCGAGGCTCTACTACACTAGTGCGTCTTGCGACACCCTATTTTCCCTGTCGCCTCGACCTAATGGAAGCTTGCTTCCACTACTTCTCTCGACCCACCGGCGGTGGCATGGCGACCTTCAAGGTCGCGGCGATTCTCCGTTATACCTCGACTGTGGTTCTTCAAGATCGACGCCTTGTCTTCACTTCGACCTTCTGGCCCTTCGTCCCGTGAGCTCGACGCTCAACTTTGTGCGCGCCGGAGGGTTCTTCTTTTGGATCGTGCCCTTCACGACCTCGGCGATTGCGCGCCCGCCGCTACTCTTCGACACAACCTCGCCTCGGCCGCTACGCCTACACGTCGATCGGGGGCTTGAGAGACATGGGTACCCACGGGTCCCCACCCACTGTGGTCTCAACCGTCCCCGGAAAGCGGGCCCGACCGCCGGAAGACCGCCGACTACTGTGACGACTCACCGACCGACATGCGGGCCCAAGAACGTAAAGATACTTGGAGTACAAGACAAGACAGTCCAGCTCGGATAAGCTTTCCCTGTTGTAACCAACTAGGATAGATGGAAACCAACTTGTAGCCCAAGGTCGCCTACCAATATAAAGGCTCGGCGCCTCCTTGAGGCATCTCTCTGGCATAATTCCACCACCAAACTGGACGTAGGGTTTTACTCTCCGGAGGCCCGAACCGATAAATCGCCGTGTTCCTCGTGTCTCGCCGAGATTTCCGTGTGCATCCTGTGCATAACCACCTCGCCTAGATCCCGATCTTCTCTATTAACTCAAACCTCTAGGGCAGCCTCCTAGCGGATCTGTCCAAGTCTCACCTCCCGACAAAGGACACATACAACCAATTCAGACCATTTCAAACCCATCCAAACTATTACATTTGCTAAACCAAACCAAACCAAACTATTATATAAGTCACCACATTATTCACCAAACCAACCAACACCAATTAGGAAAACCAAATCATTAAAACTGGTTTCAAACCAAAGCATTCCCAACCTTATCATCATCGGAAGTCCTCGAACTATTCGCCGTTTGGCCGAGCTCCACGGGTCACTCCAGCGCCGGAGCGAAAAGGTGGAAGCTGTACCAAAGACCGCCAACCGCTCTTGCTGGCGTGTCCGTGAGGGAAGGAGCTGTTTTTAGCAAACCACGGAGCCAGCGGAGCTGAAAATGCAGCTCCTACTCTAGCTCCGACTCCACCAGGACAAGAAGCCCAGCCAAACAGGGCCTTTGGCCATTTTCGGATGGACTAGATGTGCAAAACTATAATACACAACCTTCAGCAAGTTTAGGAATGAAGAAGAATTAAAAACGAAGACGGGTAAATAATCAGCAAAATAATGCAATATGGTTTGGGTGACTGGTCAGTCAGAAGCTAAGGACGTTACGACGTCGATGTCAGTTAGATGCATGTTGCAGTGATATATTCCACAAATAATATCCATCTTAAATGTATGTCGATCATATAGTTCCTATACCACCCATAAAATGGATTAGTATAGCATGTATATTCACCACGTGCAAATTAAAACTCTACATCCTTTTTGCGAAAGAACTCTACTTATCGGCATCATACCATACTCCATGTCTCCATCCTTCCGAATTGTAGATTGTTTTGATTTTTCTAGGTTCATAATTATAAAATCGATGATCAAAACTACACCTTTTGTGGACTGCGCATATACATCCTACTTAAACCATGTTCATATATTTTGGTGATACGAGACGTCACACAGTCACACCGTGGACGGGTGGTAGTTGCTCTAACTATACATCCGCTTCAAATTGTAGGTCGTTATAGTTTTTATAAATTCATAGATATTAGTAGTATCTATACACTATATTTAAATGCATACTTTTCTTGATGAATCTAGTAGCATCAACTTTGTACCATAAATTACATGCATGTATTTTTTTAACCATTGATTATTGGTTGTCAATATAAGATTGGAGAAACTAAGTGGTTTTTAGTAATGACAGGAAATTAATCAAGAGGAAGAAGTATGCATGTGGTCCTTGATGTTCATGGTTTATTAGGTTGTTTAGTTCACCAAAATTTTGGGATCAAAATTTTGGGAGCCCTTTCAAGGTCTATTAGAGGTAGTAAATATAGACTAATTATAAAACTAATTACACGAATGGACGGAAATTCAGACTAATCCATTAAGTCTAATTAATCCGTCATTAGAGATTATTCATAGTACGACATTGTCTAATCATGACATAATTAGGCTCGTTAGATTCGTCTCAAAAATTAAGGTAGGGGTTGTGAAATGGGTTTTGTCACTAATCTACATTTAATACTCCTAATTAGTGTCCCAAGTTTGATGTGACGTAGTTGATGAAATTTTGGGGAAGTAAACAAGCCCTTAGGCGAAGACATTAGGGCAGTCCCAATGGAAGAAATCACGATTTTCATAGCATAAGAAATCATCTATAGAAACTATCTTCCACATGGTAGTATCTTCAAGTAATAATTGTTTTCTCTCTTAACTCTAACTTCTTCCTCCAATGAGAGAGTGACATGAGTCCCCTAGAAACTAGTAGTTTCTTCCCAATGGCAATTTCATGGTTTCTTGGTGCATTGGTTCAAGAGATTTGGTTTCTTCATGAAGAAACCATTTCTATGATTCTCCATCTCTTTCCTCATTAACTAAGCTGCCACATCATCATTTCAATTAATTGACAAGCTATTTAAGAGAGATAGAAATTACCATTAATGCACCATTGGGAGTGCCCTTAATGATTTGATGTGGCAGTGCCCTCTGGTGCCATGTTCAAGTTCAGTATCACGATCAGTACGTTGATGCGACTGATAGCTAAAACTATCCTTGTACCGATTATTGCTTGTTTCAAACCATTTTTAGCAAATTATTAAACATGCATGGATATATCATTCAGCAGATTAAACCGAGCGGTAAATCTCGACGCTGCGTCTAGACGTCATTTCGCGAAAGCAACTTGTCACGTTGTTCCTTTCTCACAGTAGCGATTAGTTCAAGAGTGGGCCGGCTAATGTATGTTTCGTGCATACTCTTCATCTTAGTATCTCGCAAAAGATAAAAAGAAGTTGATGTCACTTTTGCATGCAAGTTGTTTGAAAATTAAACAATCTATAAATCATAAACCGAGTATCAAAATTAAATTTTGATTGCACTATTGAATTTCTCGACAATAAAACTTCAAACAAGATCCACTTGACTATATTTTGACAAACTTTTTTTATATTTTTAATTAATGTTATATATTCTATTACCGCTGAACAAAACAAATGAAGTGTCGAACAAACGAGAACAATCACAAAACAAGATCCTATTATAGCGAACAAGTTTGTATGTCATCTCGAACAAACAAAATAAAGTGTTAGAATAAATGAGAACAATCGCGTAACAAGATCCTATTGTAGCCGTAACAAGTTTGTATGTCATCCCGAAAAAAAATGTAGTGTCGAACAAATCGTAACAAGGGCCAGGACAAATTATTATTATAGACGTAACAAATTATTATTATAGTAACAAGATATTACAACAACATATTATTATAGCTATAACAAGTTTGTATGTCATGTCGAACAAATAAAATAAAGTGTTAGAATAAATGAGAACAATCATGTGAGAACAAGATCATATTATAACCACTCGTAACAACTTATTATTATAGACAAAACAAATTTATATCTCATCTCGAATAAACAAATGTTAACAAATAGAAAAATATTAAAAAGGAAAGAATATATAAAAGATGAAAATAGAAAGTAGAAAATAGATAAATAAAAGGAAAAGAAAATAAAAGAGAAACAAGAAAAATAAATATAAAAATAAAAGAAATACAAAAAGAAAGAAATAAAAATTCAATGAAATAAAAAGTAAAGAAGGAATAAAAGAGAAACAAGAAAAGAAAATGGAAATAAAAGAAAGAACAATAAAATAGAAAAATAAAAAGAAGAAAAACCAAGAAAAAGAAACTGGCCCTCTCCTCCCGCTAAAAAATAAAGGAAGAAAAAACACGAAAAAAAAGAAAACTGTCTTCCCTTCCTTCATGTGACATGATAATACTCCTCCGTCCCAAAAAGAATGACGTTTTAGGATTCATAATTTGTCCGAAAAAGCATGTCGTTTTACTTAATTTGGCATGTATGCATGTGCATGTGGGCATGCAACAATCAATTAGTACTAAATATGGCAAATAAACAAGGGTAATCGAGGTCATTTCACCTCCTTAATAATCTGTCCTAAAATTTCTTGGATGACATTCTTTTTGGAGTAAATTCCCTCAGTGCCATTGGAATTTATACCGTTCCCTTCAGTGCCATTGGAAATACAACGTTCCCCTCAGTGCCATTGGATCTATTTTTCACTCCCTTCAGTGCCATTGCTGTTAGTTTTAGGCACCAACGGTGTTAAATGGAGGCTGAAATGACAACAATACCCCTCTTAGGATTTGTGTCCCTCACGATAGCATTTTAATAAAAATAATAACACTTCATAAAGATAATGACAATTCAGTAGTCAAACATCTCAAACACATTCACTGAACATCGCAGATTGACCTCCATATTTTTTTAACAGAATATGCAACCACTAAATATTAATGTTCATACCAACACATTGCTAACCATACAAAAGCAGGCATACAAAATCATGGCCTTCCACACAAGCAACCATACATCACCCCTATCCAAACAGGCAGCCATTATACGAGTAGTTTTGATGTCAATACAGGCATCATTGGAATCTAACATTGCAATCTAGTAATAGTTCTCACAGGCTAGCAATTAATAGTTTACTTGGTTGCAACAAAATAAGACGAGCTGCATCAACTAGAAATTTAGATCCGGAAGCTTTCTCTTGCTTCTTGTATGTGAGGCAGGGCTATGCTTTTGAGGGGTCCTGCTTCTGGTACCCATTGCTGGACTATCATGTGGCACTGAAACTTCCTTCTTCTTCTTCGATGCTGCCTTTGCCTTCCCTTTAGCTTTCTTCTTGTAGCCTTGGAGTGGCGGAGGTGGTGTTGTTTCACGTGTGGATGGCATAGGGTACTCGATGGAAAGGGTCTCAAGTTGATTTGAGCCGGTTCCAGACCTGCAATGAGTTCCGTACATGAGTCTGATCTGATCTGAAATAAAATGAAGCCTTGAGTCATTGGATATGTACACGGCCACAGTTTGAGTTTTCTAAACCTATGATCACCGATGCACTTTGGTCTGTAAGACAAATTTTAATTAGGAATGAATGCATTTGATACAAGGGAATTAAGTATTTACAGTGTACAGATGTATACCTAGGAGGAAAATTCATTGTTTTATATGCTGGTCCCAAAGGTAAATTGCTGCTCTCACATGATGGTTGAATGATTTTCTTCTTTTTCTTCGGTGGACCCCTTTTTTGTTGCATGAGCAGCAATGTGATATCATAAATAACTACTCAAAAAAATGAGAGGAAGTACAATTTGAAGTAAATTCCAGATTTCATACCTTTCAGCTAGCATGGCTGCAATGTCGTCAGGATCACCATCTTTGCAATTGTACCAGCGATGTCCATATTTCTTGCAAATGTGACACTGATGTTGCCCTTTCTGTCTAGTTGTGCTACCATTTCCCTCTGCACATCCTTTGAACCTCTGGTTATGTCTTCTACCTGCTGTAGGTTTTAGAAGGGGTGGATTCATGAAGAAATCATGGTGAGATGCTGGCCATTGTGACTTGTCAGGCATGGCTGGTATAAGAACCTCATATGCAGCCCTGAATTTCTCAACCGAATAATACATGTCAACATATTTTTCCAACGGTTCCCTTATAGAAGTGATAAATGCAATGGCATGTTTGCAAGGAATGCCACAGACTTGCCACTTTCTACAATGGCAAGTTCTATCTTTGAGGTTGACAACACATTTGTAGCCAGTACCACCCTTGACAGAAACCTCTGCAACAAAATCACCACTTCTTTGTACATCCATATCCAAATTCCTACTTTGCTCCCTCAAATCCTTGATGATGTGTGGCAGAATAAGCCCTTCAAACTTTCTTGAGATGGTCCTTCTTTCATACCACTTTGCCATAATAAGTTGCCTAATCTTGTCCATTAAATCATCCAAATTCAAGGCCTTGTACTTCTTTATCCAGTTGTTGAAGCACTCAGCCAAATTGTTTGTGACATAGTCAACTTTGCAGTTGGTCCAGAATTGGCTTCTTGCCCATATCCTAGTATGATTTTTCCTTATCCAATTCATTGCTGCTGGTTTAGCTTCATCCATTGCCTTCCAATGCTTCTCAAAGAAGTAAGGGCTCCAAGAATATGCTGCTGCCCAAAGATGATCATCAAATACTTTACCAGTGTACTTTTTCTTGAAGTTCTTCACCAAATGCAACATGCATTCCCTATGTTCTGCAGTTGGAAAAACTTCCTTGACTCCAGCCATCACTGCATATCCAGAATCTGTACATATAGCTAAGCCCTGCGGTGATCCAATCACATCTCTAAGTCTTTCCAAGAACCAAACCCAATTTTCTTCCGTTTCTGAGTCAAATACTCCAACAGCAACGGGATACATCCAGTTGTGTCCATCTACAGCTATAGCACATGCTAGCTGCCCCCTGAACCTTCCTGTCAAAAATGTGCTATCTATCGCCAAGTATGGCCTGCATCCTTGTAGAAAACCTTCTATGCATGGTTTCATAGCAAAAAAACAGCCTATTAAACCTGATTTTCTCAAGAACAGTGTGATGCTGAATTTCTACAATGCTACCAGGACTGGACCTCTCCACCTCTTCCTTAAACCTATACAGATTATCAAAGCTGCTGTCCCAACTACCAAACAACTGTGTATGTGCCTCTTCTTTACCTGCATACACTCTCTTGTAGGGCACCTCTACTTTGTACTTGTCCTTTATCCTCCACGCAACTCTTAGCCCCGATCCTTGAGTTCTCCATCAACCAATCCTTTACTTTTTCACAAATCCAATATTTGGTAGCATGCTTCACTTCCTTGCTTCTTCTTGCACTAGAACATGTATGTTTCCGTGGATTCTTCTTCACCTAACATGAGATAGAAAACAATAAGAATTAGCAAGAATTAAAAAGAATAAAAGCAGAAATAACCAACAATCACATTTACCTTTATTGTTTTGTCATCCTTCATTGTCGAAGCATGTATCCTCCATTTACATTTATCTTCTACCTTCCTTGAACAATAAGCCCTCAATCTCCCTGGGTCACTCTTTTCAGTGTTAAACTCAAATTCATTTATGATAGCATGCTGACAAAGTGCCAACTTAAATTCTTTAATGTCAGGATATAAACTTCCTACAGTCATGGGAGGGTTTTCTTTGTCATAAGATATGATTCCCACTGTTGGCAAAGGATCCTTCCCAATTAACCCATCCGCTTCCTCATAGTCCTTATCGTAATCGATTCGATTCGGTTCGATTCGAACTCCCTTTCCTCAAGAATTGTCTTTGAAGAAGATAAGTACATGAGTTCATCATCAACACCGACATGTTCATTTTCAGGTTCAGGATTTGCTAGATAGTCATCATTCTCATCATGGTCATCAGACTCATCAGACTCATCATGGTATGGTTTATGTAACATCCTGATGTTTATTTGCGCTAATGACATTACTTAGCTATGATAATCAAGGTTAATTAGCTCTAAGCGGGTTTGTTTTGATCTCACACACATTTGCACAAATGACCTTGGTCAAAGTTCAAATTCGATCAAACCCTAGAGTCCCAAAAGGCTGAAATGGTTTTCTGCGTTCTCCAAATTTCTATAGAAGTTCAAAATCGGCCAATATAAAAGTTGTTCCTTATTTCGGGACACATTTTTCATAATTGGCGGACATTCAAATTTTGAGTGTAAATTGGCCAAAAATCGAGTTGAAGTCCTGTGAACAAGAATGGGGCCGAGAAAACTGAAACTTTGTCACGTTTTTGCCATCAATACATTCACCAAAACATAGGTCTCCCTTTGGGAAAGTTGTAGTGCTATAGTTTCTCTATAACTTTTATTTTGTAGATTTTCAACTTGCTCCTGCGCTCTACCCGCATCTGCGCGCAGCGTAGCTCAAGCGACGGACGCCTCGCGCGCCGGCTGTGGACCCGCTCATGCGTCGTGGATCGCCCGAGGCTGGCAGACGCCGCGCCTACGGACCTAGCCGCGCCGTCGGCCACGCGGCAGCCGTGCGCGTCGCGATGCATGCATCGCCGGCGGCCGAGCTGGCGGCTTAATTGGCCTCCGCGGCGCCCGTGCTTTCCTCGTCGTGGTCGCCACCTCCTCGTTTCCCTCTCCCCTCTTTCAAACCGAACCGAGCCGAGTGGCCGGCGACAAGCCGCCCGCCGCCATAGCCACGCCGCCGTGCCGTCTGCAGCTTTCCCGACGAGCTCCCATCGCTTCTACTCCTTCCCCACCATCCACCAAAGGGTCCCGTGCACCGGCATTGCACCACCGAGCCACTGCTCCACCGGCTAGAGCAGCGGCGTAACGCCTGTGCACCGCCGCCGGCCATCACCGGATCCCCAGCTAACTCTGACCAAAGAATCGGTCGAGGTAGGCCCAATCACAACCCTAGCCACTTCCCGTCCTTCTCCCACCACCGCCGCCGGCGAGCTCCATCGCCAGGAGGACCCGATTGTATCTTCCCCAATAGTTCCAGGGTCCTTTTGTAAACCAGGGACCTCTGCGTAATTTAGGAAAAATAAGTTCGAGGGTCTCCTGTAAATGTATTTTAGGATTTCAGCTGCAACTTAGAAAATTCTTTAAAATTGTAGAAAAATCAGAAAATGCAAATCTAATTTTGTTGATTTCCTGGTGAAGAAATCTACCTTTTCTAGAAAGGTTGTATAGGGTTTTCTGTGTAGAGTTTGAATTAAAAATTCAAACTCAATTTGATATGTTTTAGTGTAGTTTAAAATATACACATGCTATGGACTTGAATTTTGTATATGTAGTTCTTTATGGCATGTTTAGATTTGTGACCAAAGTTAGCATGAGTTTGATGTGATCTTTAGTTATGATTTATGTAAGCTTTATGCTAGTTTAATATTGATACTTTTATAGCCCCTTTAATAAACTTTTCTTTAAGCACAAGTGCACCCTAGGGCTTTGCTTTGATGAGTAGTACCTCTGGTAGAGTGGATATGATTTTAGGAAATTGTTTAATAGGTGATTTGGATTTAATCTTGTAGGGTGATAAATTAATAACTCAATATATAATTAAGATCTATACTTGAGCTTTGGCCAGAAACTTAGTTTTGATCTAGAGGATGGCTAGGAGAAAGTTGAGATCAAAAGCTTAGTAAATATTTTTATATGAATTAATGGTGGTTTACTAGGCTAAAATTTGTCTTTTCGTATAAATTAATTTATAAATGTTCTTAATCTAAATTTTGGTGTGTGAGCTTAGAATAGGTATATGTTGCTGTGTGCAAAAGCTTAGGCTCATTTGAGGTGTTTTTATTTAATATGGATTTATGGTTGTAAGGCTTGTTTTATTTAATTAAATAAAGAAATGGAAATTAAGGTGTCAAATTGTGAAAGCATGTCATGGTTCTGTCTTTGATTTTTAATCACACTCCTTGCTGTTTTGTGAAGTTAAATACTTTAGTTTGCTTAAATATGTACACAATCACCATCAAAATAGTGTTTAGTTCATCATCACACCACCCTAATAATTTTGTGAGAAATTAATAATGTTTAGTTGAATTTGGCCAACAAGAGTTGGGTTGGTGGTAATTCTCCCACCCTCACCATAATCTAATGCATATGCATGTGACGACGGGATGTACACGCCACTCGAGGAGGAGGGAGCAACTAGGAGAGGTGAACGTTAGTGTAGAAGACTGGACCAAAGTCCAGAAGAGCCCAAGGCTAATGCTGAAATAGAAGAAGCACCGGTTGCATTAACCCAATTTCCTAACTTGCAATTTATTTTCGTATTTATGTTATGTTATGTGCATTTAAGTTTCGTGAGTTGCTTTGAAACCTAGTTGCATGATCCTTAGGACTCCTATGCTCTTTTACTAGTATGTTAGGGACGCTAGTGCCATGCTCTAAGGATACGATACAAGTCCAGTAATGACTCATTGCTCATGAGATATAGGATGCTTATGTTGGAATCATAAGTTGGTTAAATTGACTCGCTCATGTGGTAAGAGCAATGGGTTCGGTCTCACCGAGTAGCATGGTCTGGTCTAAGCTATTGAACGCATACCAAGTGCTTGTCGGAAATGGGACCGGTAAGCCTAGTACCTAATGAACCGGGGGACTTTATGGCTACTAATCTTGAGATACGTCTCGGTTTGATTCCGGTAGTGCAAGTGTGAGTATGGGCGCAGTGTGAGGCGTCCCAAGAACCTTGTACTTAGGACGTGTATCATCCCTAACTGGGAGTGACGGAATCACTGGTCGGGGTAGACCCGCATTTGCTTTTCTTTGGATTCTTTGGGGTCTACCTTCCTCCGTGTATCTTGGGTTTACCTTGCAAGGATATAAATCGATCGATCGTCGGTCACTCGCCGTTATCTCGAGTCGGCTTGACCACCGGCTACCCCATGTTTATTTATGAAACATTTTGGATTAATATTGATGTCGATTAATCTTGTTTGTACAACCATGCTTTTTAGCTAGGTGCTTACCTAGAATGGTTAACATACTAGAACTTGAGCTAAAATTTGAAAGTAAGGATCAACTCTTAGATGCTTTTGGCAAAAACAAATCCACCGCCAAAAAACCTTATATGTCTAGTGTGTCTTTTATTTTTGTCGGGTAAGTCTTCTGAGTATTAGTATACTCACCTTGCTTTTGTTGTTGTTTTGTAATCCCATCGGCTGGTTCTATTCGGATGGTTGGGAACTTGATGGGAGAACAATGTTGATGAGTGATACTCATGGATGGCCTCCCATGTGTATCTTCCGCTAGTTTTATTTCCACTGTTAAACTCAAACACCTTTACTTTTATGTATCAAAAACACGGTTTGTAATATTAAGTACTTATGGACCTTTATGTAATGTAATGTTGTACTCTCGCCGTGTGGCTTAGCGCATAACTCGATCCTGTAAGTGATTTACCGGGCATGACCACAGAGGCGACAAAATAGCTCTCGGTTATCGCTATGAGCCACGTGAACCGCTTAGGTGATAATCTGGATTTATTTTGGCGGTTACAGCGCTTAGTGGGCTCATTTGTGCAAGGTTCAACAGGATGGCTTGTTGTTGGTTGAGTTGACTGGCTAGCTGTGGCAAAGGATGGACAAGCCATGGATGGGGTTGATGGAACATTAAGCGGCTCAATTTATTTTAAAAACATCTCAAATCCATTCGAGTTAGGATCCATCCTGCATAAACAGGACCGTCAACACTCTACAACAAGAGACCTCCCACTGAATCCATCCTAGATCTAGTTCGAAAAATGAATGAGAAAACTTGATAAGAGGGCGAAGAGTGGTTCGGGGTCTGCGGCGTCATGTACTGTGTCCTCGCTCGTGTGTGGCGGCGGCGGGCGGCGTCGGGGCGGCGCACGTGTGGAGCGAGCTGGGGATTACCAACGGTAGCGTCGTGGCGGCGGGACGGCGCGATTTGGGGCAGCATAGCGATATGCAAGGCGGGCGTATGTAGAAGCGGGTAGGGTTTCTCAATTCCCACCAATCTACGGATCACGGATAAGGGTAAAATTGGAATAACCGCTTGAGATGAAGATAACTTAACATCGTTACTCTTCAAAACTAACAAAGAATGGCACCTTTGAAGGGAGTGGAAAATAGATCCGATGGCGCGAAGGGAACGTTGTAATTCCAATGGCGATGAAGGAACGTATAAATTCCAATGGCACCGAGGAATTTGCTCTTCTTTGGGACGGAGGGAGTATGTCAATTGTAGCTTCGATGACCTATAGTATTGGCGGTAAATCTCGAGTGCCAAAATTAAACTAACATACCTGAAATGGCCTCGTAATAATAAACCATGCAATACTCTAAATTAAATAATCAAACAAGTATAGAAATTCTTTAGTTGCGAAAAGGAGAAAGCTGGAGAATTAAACTAAGAGCCTTTTACGGTTGCTTGTGTAGTACCGGAAATATTAGGAAGTACCCGGTGTTTTAATTTTCCTACCACCTAATTAATTAAAAATTAAACTAATTAAGAAAAAGGTACTATGGTAATCTATTCTCTCCTCATAGGAACTTCCTAATACTTCGGTACTTCCACGCTTGATTTCGTTGATGGGTAACTCATAAAAAATTAGCACTCTAAAATTTCTTTTAAACCAATAATCCGTCGTTAGCCCAACAATTAATTTGGTGGTTGTCAAAGGGCCTCTAAACTACTGGTTAGAGCATCCGAGTAGTAGGGTGGGCACTTTGAACCCGAATCGAACCGAACCCAAATAACCCGAATTGTCGATCTATTCGGTTTGGGTTCTTCGGTGATCTGATAATTTTATAATTCAAAATTCGGGTTCGGTTCCTATGGTCTATAACCCGAATAGACGAATAACCGAAATTCAATTTTATTGTGTATTTTCAATGACTATCAACGTTACAACTTCATGTTTTAAAATATTTTAATTTTTCCATGAACTTGTTAGTTACTTACTCGTGGAGTAGTCCTTAAATCCATAAACTTGAAATGAGTTGGGAATTTCAATTTCTACCATAGAATTTTGAAAGGTGACAAGGATACCTATGAAAATTCGGTGGACTGAATAGGCGAACCGAAATAATTAGTCTATCCTTGGTTCCTATTATGTATTTCTAAAATTTTAGTCCTCATTTTTAAAACCCGAAATTTTCAAACACCGAATAGACCGAACCAAAATGACCGAATAGATCAATGCCCACTCACCGAGTAGCAACAAATTGGTCCGAGTTTGACTTCCGTGAAAGTGAATTAAACAGACTGAATTAAAAAAACAGGTAGGAGCTTCCTCCGACTTCGGTCAAAAAATAATAATTTGGTGGTTGCATGCGGTTATTAGATGATGTTAATACATATCAACATGATCGATGCACAAAATTAAAGTGAAAATACGTACCAGCTATGTATATCAACAGTTAACAACAGTTGAATACAATCGGCACATCAACTTGTATGGAGATGTCACTTAGGTCCATCAACTTTCAAAGTGCATTTTTGAGTTCATAAACTTGTCGAGTCGTTTCGAAGTCCATAACTGTTCACATATGCCTCTATGATGAATTAGCTCAAGAAGTATCTTCTAGCTGAACCATTTCACCGAGCAACTTACAGGCGACACATGCTTGATTTGCCAGTGAGCAATGGCAACCTCCTCCCATGCGGTGTTTGCCGTACACAAGAGGAGGTTGCCACCATTTAGCTTTCGGAGAATGTTCAAGCATGTGTCTCTGTATAAATTGCTTCATGAAATGTCTCCAGCCAAATCATGCTTCTTCGAGTCAAGTCATCATGTCATGTTAGCCCTAGAAGCATACGTGGATAGTTATGGACCTGCGGTGAACGACTTAATAAGTTTATGAATCCGTAATACATTTTTAGAGTTGATGGACCTAAGTGACACCTTTACAAGTTGATGGACCTTCGCATTTTACTCTATCATATAATACTGCATTTCGCCAAGAGGGTATTCTAGAATTTATTTAATTATTTATTTTAGGATGATCTTGATCTGCACTGCTAGCCTGTACAACGTGTCCTGCTGGCTGCCTCCCGGCTGGCAGCAGAGTGGTTGGAACGTCGATGGATCAATATATAGTCAGCCCGGCCAGCGCGGCAGTCCATTTTGAAATGTGTTTCTGCAGGCGCCGGCCCATGTTCGGTTTGTCTGGCCTGATCCAAAGTTGGACAGGCAACTAAAGCCCGCCCAACAACGTCGCATTCCTTGATCCATCCTCACATGCCAGTCTCGTATTTCTTCCTTTTAGATTAGAGAACGGTGTTCTTAATAAGGAAAAACGCACAACATGTATGTCTCGTTTTCTTCGAACAAATGTATGTATCGTAAATGCTTATATCCAAATAATGTTCCTGCTTCATTATTTGCTTAATTTTCATTTTCCTTTGTATTTCTTGAGAGAAAGGATGGATCATTCACAACAAAGGATCATCAAGAAATACAAAGGCAGATGAAAATTAAACACCTTGTGTTCAGTGGCGAAGCTAAGAATGACCGACAGGGTGCCTCTTCTCTTCTTCCACCTCTAACTCCTCCTTTCCTCTTCTTCCTTCTCAAAATTTTAGGAGGGACTTTAGGCTGCAATGGTGGCGCTTGGGTAGGGGGGCTCAGGACTCCCGACCCACACCGGATTCGCCCTGCTTGTGTTGTTGCATTAACGCGGATCCAAGGTCTAAATGATCCCTGCTTCATTATTTGTTTAATTTTCATCTGCCTTTGGATTTCTCTGAATCTGACAGTTTAAGAAGTTTCGATCAAATGAGAGACGGTGTTTCAAAAGAAACCATTGCTCATTTTTTACGCACGTCTAAAGACAAGGATTGCTCAACGGACAAGTCAATCGAAAGGTACAGAGCCAAACATCGATATCTTCAGCCAACCTGAACCAAACCTATCAGAGCTTGTGGATGCTACACCGGCCAGTGTATTTGCATTCAGTTTGGACGTTGGAGTACACGTACGCAGCAGGGCGCAAAAGCAACGGCTCACGGTAGTATATAAAGCCGCCGTGCGCGCGGGGAGAAGCTTAGGGTGGGCAGGGTAGCACCGTAGCACGCCACGCGACACCGCACACCGGTCACCATGCATCAGCTCGCCGCGCTGTGCGCCGACCCCGTCGTGCTCTCCTGCGTCTTCCTCTGCCTCCTCCACCTCGCGCTCCGCCGCTCCCTCTTCCTCCTCCGGCCGCCTCCCGCCGGGCCCGCGGGTCTCCCCATCCTCGGCGCGCTCCCGCTCGTCGGCCCGGCCCCGCACGCGGGCTCGCCGCGCTGGCCCAGAAGTACGGGCCCGTCATGTACCTCAAGATGGGCACCGCCGGCGTGGTGGTGGCGTCGTCGCCCGCCGCGGCGCGGGCGTTCCTCAAGGCGCTGGACGCTCCTACGCCAACCGCCCCGCCGTGGCCAGCGCCGCCGACATCACGTACGGGTGCCAGAACATGGTGTTCGCCAACTACGGGCCCAAGTGGAAGCTGATGCGGAAGCTGGCCAGCGTGCACCTGCTCGGGGCGCGCGCGCTCGCCGACTGGGCGTGCGTGCGCCGCGACGAGGCGGGCCACCTGCTGCGGGGGGTGGCGGAGGCGGCCGCGGCGGGGAGGCCCGTCGTCGTGCCGGAGGTGCTCGTCTGCGCGCTCGCCAACATCGTCGGCCAGATCACAGTCAGCAAGCGGGTGTTCGACGCGCAGGGGGACGAGTCCAACAGGTGATCCCTAAACATGTCAGTGCATGCACAACATAAAGATGTCCATCGTCCGTAGTATCATGTCGTATGTTATACCATTTGCAGCTACAAGGACATGATCGTGTCGCTGCTGACGGGCGCGGGCCTATTCAACATCAGCGACTTCGTACCGGCGCTGGCGCGCCTGGACCTGCAGGGCGTGCAGGCGAAGCTGCGGAGGATCCACCACCAGTTCGACGCCCTCATCACCGAGCTGCTGGCGGAGCACGCCGCCACGGTCGCCGACCGCGCCCGCCACGGCCGCCAGGACTTCGTCGACATGCTTCGCGCCGCCATGGACGACGCCGGCGCCGCCGACAGCGACGAGACCATCACCGAGGTCAACATCAAGGGCCTCATCTTCGTAAGCGCGCTCTCTCTCTAGCTCCTATGTTTATTACCCATTGCTTGCTTTACGTACTCACTGATCATCCATCGCTCCAAGCATACCCACCACCTAACACGGAGCACAGGGCACTATCTAATTAACCGAAAGCTCTAGCCGTAGTGTATGCCACGTTGGTGCGGGTGCACTGGGGCGGGCGCGCGCGGCTTCAAGTGTGAAGCGAGGTAGGTGGTCTGGGTCTGGTGGAGCTGCTATGTGCTATCTTGTGGATCGAGTTGTTGGAAAGGGACGACGACGGCCGGCCGACCGAAACCACGCTCGAGCTGATATATGTTTGGTTAATGGTCGAACTGATGGTACTGCTGGTTTGGAGTCTTCCACTCTTCCACCACCATGATCAGTCATGTCACAGTGATAGCTGATCGATGGCTTGTTCCGTCCGAATCCTATAGAACAGCACGCATGCTTTTTATGCATGGCAGTGTTTGGTTGGGGGTGAAAAATTAATAAATGCTACTACTAATTAAGAGTATTAAATAAAGTCAATTTTAAAATTACCTTCACAACCCTGCGTAAAATCGCGAGACGAACCTAATAAGACCTTTGACCGCATGATTAGAACATGATTACTGTAGCATTAATGTAGCAAATCGCTAATTAATTATGCTTATTAGATTGGTCACGTAAAGTTGTACTCATCTGTGAAAAGGTTTTGCAAATAAACTTTATTTAGTACTTCGTGCATGCAAGATTCCCTAGGAGGAAATTTTTCCTCCCTACCAAACACAGGCCATGTGCAATGCAAAGATGAATATGCTGGTCACCAAAATTCACTTTTAGGGGGAAAATTGTACTAGGACAATCTGTTTATCTGCACATAATCCTTCCACATATATATATTTGGACTCAGCAACTTCCTGTCCTGATCAAACCACTACACTTGATTGTGACATTTCAGCTTAATCTTTCACGGTGACATACCACTTGCTAGAGTGTGCAGACGACCAGACGTCGGATAGGGATGGTATATCAATTTGCCAAGGCGGTGTAGTAAGAACGAGAGAGGTTGACGCTTTGACAAAAGTGCAAATGTACATGCTATTTTAGCAGAACGCCAATGACAACTCTAGAATGAGTCATAAGGATCAATCTATATATAGTTTAGTTGTTAAGTTAGCTAGAGGTTAAGGTAGCCTACTAGTTTGGTACGTAGTTGATTGCTGCGGGTGGTAATGGATCGTGACTATTTATTCTTCACAATGCAACTCAACCTTAATTCGTAATTATTATTAGCTCAAAATTGTACGTATACTCCTCCGTTTCAAAATACTTGTGATTCCAAGAATCTTAGAGAGTCAAAGTTTTTCAAATTTGACCAAAACTATATAAAAACTATAATTATTTGTGACATTAAATAAATATAAAATGAAAATATAAGTAATGAAGAATCTAATGCTACTTAGTTGACATCATAAATGTTATTATTTTCTCTTTACAATTTTGATCAAACTTGAGATAGTTTGACCCTCCAAGATTCTTGGAATGACAAGTATTTTGAAACGGAGGAGTAGTATTTATGCTTGAACCTCCTAACAAGAGAAAAATGCACCAATAACTGTAAAGTCTAAACTCACCAACTTATTAGATATCGACAGACAGTGAACTAAAATGATGAAAACGAATGAACAACTAACCAGATGACTGCCACTTGACCAAAGTTTTGTTGAGATTCACATTCAGGCCGACCGCACAATATAATATCGATTATCGAACACAATCTCACCTAAATCTCGGGGACCATATGCATGCATCGTCGATGGTGTCTCCAACGACCAACTAGCTAATTAATCTTCTGATTATTAATTAGCCGCTGAGTTTCATTCTTGCTCATCAATGGATCGACGACGGACGCGCATGCATGTTCACGGCGGGCACGGACACGTCGTCGATCATCGTGGAGTGGGCGATGGCGGAGATGCTCAAGAACCCGTCCGTGATGGCGCGCGCGCAGGAGGAGCTGGACCGCGTCGTCCGCGGCCGCCGCCTCGAGGAGTCAGACCTGCCGGAGCTCCCCTACCTGCAGGCCGTCTGCAAGGAGGCCATGCGGCTGCACCCGTCGACGCCGCTGAGCCTCCCGCACTTCTCCTTCGACGCCTGCGACGTCGACGTCGGCGGCGGCGCCGCCTACCAGTACCGCGTGCCGGCCAACACCCGGCTGCTCATCAACATCTGGGCCATCGGCCGGGACCCGGAGACGTGGGAGGCGCCGCTCGAGTTCCGGCCCGAGCGGTTCCTTCCGGGCGGCGCGGCGGAGAAGGTGGACCCGCTCGGGAACTACTTCGAGCTCATCCCTTTCGGCGCCGGCAGGAGGATCTGCGCCGGGAAGCTGGCCGGGATGGTGTTCGTGCAGTACTTCCTGGGGACGCTGCTGCACGCGTTCGACTGGCGCCTGCCGGAGGGGGAGGAGTCGAAGCTGGACATGGCCGAGACCTTCGGGCTCACGCTGCCCAAGACCGTGCCGCTCCGCGCCGTCGTCACGCCGCGCCTTGCGCCGGAGGCATACGCGTGACTCGATCGCTGCGGCGGCTTGGTTTGATGTTGCATGCGTACATATTTCGTTAAAGTTGTACACACTATTGTCTGCTGGTATTGGAACGTATGAATAGCGGATCCATGGTTTTGTAAATTGTAGCTAGTACTAGTACGAGCATCACCAACCGCTGCGTTGTGTGCTTCCATGCGGCCGGCTTTCCATGGAAAGAAATGGCTCTCCGTTTAAGAAAATTGATGTTACCCGTTCATACTTTTTCAGAAGAGTTGATTTGAGACTTCAGAGCAACTCCAACAGGCACTATAAAATCGTTTTGCATTGGTAAAAAAAACACAGTTTGTTACCCTATCCGACAGCCTCGCTAGTGCCACTGCCTCGCCATCGACATCACATCCCCGCACCTCCGTCCGCGTGCTTCCCTCCATCTCGTCCTCGGTATCGTGCCCTCCCGCTGTCGCTCCCGCGCCGTTCCGTCCACAGTGTCGTGTATATATGGGCCTTTTTGCTTCGAGTTCTGGAAAACTTGCCTGGAGTCATACAGCAATCCCAGATGTTAGATTTTGACAGCATGGGGTTGGATGGTGCTACCTGGCCCGCGAGCTGCCTGGCAGGCAGCAACCAAACAAGCTCATATTGTCGCCACATCCTCGGCTCCTTGCTGCCGCTCTCTCGGTCCCACGTCCTTAGTAATATAGTTTTCACTCAGTGTTGCCGTTTTTCCAACATGTTGATAGTAGACAGACATAGTTCTTGTATATTGTACTTGATTGCTCATGGAGATGGAAATTGTGTATTGTATGCTTTTGGTGGAAAGCATGATTTGTACCTGATTACAATGAATTGTGCAATGTATGCTTTTGGTGGCCCACATCACTTGTAATGGATATGTTTTAGGACAGGGATGACACTGATTGTGCAAAAATTTCACACTGCCATTTGCTGTTGTGAATATCAGCATTATTATTGTTCTTATTCAACATTTTTATCTATGAATTAAGGAAAGCAATGCAACAATTTGACACCACCATTTTTCTGTTGTTAATATTTTTGTGACAAGTGTTCTGAAATCAGGGTATTGTACTAACCTTCTAGTGAATAGAGTTGAACAATCTCAACCTCCTAGTGAATGGAGCTGAAAAATCTCAAGAGCTCACACCTCCTAGTGATCCCTCATCTCATAGTGATCCAACCATCCACCATGCTCGAACTAACAACCAAGAGTTCTCAAGGTGGAAGCAAAAAATTGAGGACATACTTCTTGTGTTAGGTTGGCTAAACGTGAGTATGGATCCTACTCAAGGTGTTAATCAAACACAAAACACATTTTGGAAAAGGATACATGCATATTTGCATGCAAACAAGATGTTCGAGTCAAATCATTCAAAAAGTTCGTTAATGAATGGTTGGTCCGGTATACAACATGATGTGAATCTGTTTTGTGAGTATCTGTCCAAGATAGAGGCTAGGAACCACAATGGTTGGACAATTGACGACATGATTATTTCTCAAACTCAATATTTGGAAGCTACGATCACTTGTCATTACTTCACTCTAGTCTTTTGTTTAGTTTGAAATGTGTAGACAGCAAATGCTGAAATGCATGTGCAATGTACAAGAAGGAAGACCTGAAGGACAGGAAGTTTGCATACTTGCATTGCTGGAAAATCCCGAAGGATAGGCCCAAGTGGATGGAAAGATGGAAGGAAAATAGTCTTTGCAAAGACCATTGTTTAATAGTCTTTCACAATCCACTGCTGCATGTCCTCATCAGAACCAATTGACCCGGATGATTAACTGATTCCTCAATGATCATGTGCGCGACACCCAAAAAATAGAGTATTTATGATGCCCTCAAGAATGTGCCTATGCTCGGTACATAACACAAAGGGGGTCCTCCAAAGCAGTGAAACTTCAAAACAAAGGTTCTTGCTTCTTAATCTCATCTATCTCTGTTGTTTCCGCACACTGAAGTTTGAATATTTCAATACCAAGCAACTATTTTGTAAATGGGAAGAGAGTTCTTGTGCTATGGAATCTGTATTTTTTTTAGATATTGGATAATTAACCGCCTCTACATCCGAAGATGTACACAGCCAAATATTAGAGTTCAAAAGAACCGTCCACAAAAGGGTAAAGCAGCAACGGGCAACAAACCCCGACTAAGGTAAACGAAAAAATTGTTCCATCCTCTATTACCAATCTGTAGAGCAACGACTTCTAATTTCCGCTCATGGCGATGAGGGTATCCTTAGCTCTGCTCCTTATGCTGCAACTGGGCCCGGCGTAACCGAAGAAGCTCCCACGAAAATAACCTGCAAAATCGAATTAAACTTCGTCTTTTGAAAACTATATCATTCCGGCATTTCCAAATAGCCCAGCAAATGGCGACACCAACCCAAATCAGGGCTTATAGTCTTTATGTTGATTATTAAGCCACGTGCCAAACATATGGCTAATAGATCTAATGGGTCAAATTAGTAGCATAGAAAATAATCCTCCAAATCATTTTGCGGAAGGGCAATCTAGAAACAGTCTGAATGGTCTCATTAAAATTACTGAGACACATTGTCGGGCTCCTTTCCAATTTTTTTTGCAAGGTTATCTTTTGTCAAAACGACCCCTTCTACGAAGAAACCAAAGAAAATCTTGATCTTTAGAGGTATTTTCCACTTCGGATCTTCCTATGCCGAAAAGGTGGATGAGTATCTATGTCATGTAGATACAAAGGTGACGAACGATGAAAAAACCACTTTTGTCACCTCCATTTAAAATAGTCTTTATCATCCACTAGAACAACATTAGAGACCCGAGCTACTAGGTGAAGCCAATGGCTCGTTGTTATCCACCAAAGACCGACTGAAAGAAATATTAAGGGGCCTAGAGGACAAAACCTTAGAAACCGTGACATGCTTATCCCGCGCTATATGGTATAAGGATGGGTAGGTATCCTTGAGCTTATCCCTATCCACGTATCATCCCAAAATCTTGTTGGTTCCATCTTTAATAACGAAAGAACCGTTAGACAGAACCTCATCTTTAATATGCATGAGTCCTCTCCAAAAGTGAGAGTCATTTGGTTTTGATGATACTTGCGTGAGGGTTTTGGTTCTCAAATATTTGTTCCTTAGCAATGATTGCGAGTCCGTCGGTGTTCAATAGGTTCACTAACCATTTAGCCAATGAGGCATTTGTTTTGTAGCTGTAAGTTCAAAATCCCAAGGCCACCCTGATCTTTGGGGCGACACAAGATATCCCATTTGGCAAGCCTATATTTGTGCTTAATAGCAGAACCTTGCCAAAAAAATCTAGATCTGAAATGATCCAGGTTTTTAAGAACTCCCTTAGGGACTTCAAAAAAGGACATCATGAACATGGGTAGGCTACTTAACACCGAATTCAGCAGGACCAACCTCCCCCCATAGGATAGATATTTTGCTTTCCAACACGAGAGCTTTTGCTGGAAGCGTTCTTCGACTTTACTCCATTCGGAATTTAGGAGTTGTCTATGGTGCATCGGGATACCTAAATATCTGAAAGGGTAATCTCCCGAATTACAACCAAAGAGAGAAGTATAGGAAGCTTCCATCTCTCCGCACCATAACGAAGACTTCACTCTTGTGGAAATTAATCTTCAGCCCCGAAAGCTGCTCAAATGCACATAAAAGGAGCTTAAGATTTTTAGCTTGCTCAAGGTCATGGTCTAGAAAGATTATGGTGTCGTCTGCATATTGTAAGATAGACAAACCATCATCAACTAGATGGGGTATCACCCTCTAATTTGCCATCTGTTTTCGCTCGATTAATGAGCGGGATAGCATGTCGTGACAATGTTAAATAAGAATCTGTATATATGATATAGATCAGATCTCAAGAACAGTACCGGTTATACTAGACAATTCCAAGACATGGCATGATATAGTATCAAAAAGTGTGAAATTAGAAGTGGGAGGTGTCAGGTGTGGCACATGCACAAGGAATTAGCAGAGACAAACTCAAACAAAATTCCTTGTACTCATCAGCTCTCATAGTAAACCGCACTGCAAGTCCTATTAATTACTTGGTAAGCACAAGGTTCTGGTTTTCCCTTTTTTGAACTTAATATTTTGTTCAGCAATGCCTTATCCATTGATGACTAATAAATTCAGGTTTATGGAGTGCAAGAGGGTCGCAAGAACCGCAACTCTGTTATGTTATCCTACACCTTTTTGCTAAGTATGCCAGCAAATTTTTTTTGAGGGATGCAGCAAATAAGGTATCATTTCTTGCCCTTTTTGTATGCAGGCTGACTAATATTTTGGAAATGGATTAGTAGTGTGTTTCTGCTTCTTTTCCTGCATCTTTTGTTTATGTTTATATACTTATTAGGAATTTTCTTTTTTTTGTTGGAATGAGAATGATGTACCTAGTAGTTTTTATACGATCCTTCAACTACACTAGATTGAGTTACTGTATGATGATGTACCAAAAGTGAGAATTGTTGTTGGCCTGTTCGTTAACATAACATTGACATTGTTTAAATACCTGATGGCTCTTGTTTATCGTATGAAACATGTATTAACTCATGCAATCTGGTGTTGTTTTGATCCTGCATCCTACAAACTGAAACACCATCCAGGTACATATATATCAGTTTATCTAGTTTATTACACTTTCCTGTGCCAAGTCATTAAAGTTATGTGCGCAGACTTTTGACTACGTGAAATCAGAACTTGCCTCAAGTGTCATGCCCTGAAACATCTATAGATCTGTAGTTTTTCAAGCATGCATCAGGTTTAGAAAGTATGGGTGTGGACACTTGTTAATTCTCCTTACACGACTTCTTAAATCAAGTAAACTGCTCTATTGCGAGCTCTATAGTCTATATGATGTAACTCAGTCCCCTTTGTTTCAGATGAAAGAATTAAAGGTCCTCTAGCTTAGTTCGTTAGAGGTGGCTGGGGTATGGTCGCAACCAGGAGACATGAGTTCGAGTTCTCGTTGGAGCGAATTTATGAGACTGGTTAAAAAAAAATCCCCTCGCCGGTTAAGCTGGGTTCAGAGATTTTCTAAGCCGAGATTAAATTTTCTTCTCTTAATAAAAATCGTGGGGCGGTCTTAATCTCACCGGCTTAATTTTTTAGTTTCAGAAGAAAGAAATACTTGGTGAGTATGATGCTATTCATGTGAGAAGAGGCAATCTATTGAAAAACATAAAAGATACTCGCCCTGAATACTCTCTCAATCCCATTTTATTTGCACTCCTAGCATTTGAATGACAGAATAGTGTGGAGAAAAATGACCCTTTGCCCCTACGCATGGGGACATCCTACCCATGAACCGCATGGAAGGAACCAAAAGTTACTGAGACTTTTCTCACGCAGGATGGACACATGGCCGGCGTGCAAGTAGCGGGAATTTTTTCTCTGCAGATGTGACCGAGCGCAAGCTACTGACCATTTGATCCACACAATTGCAGTAGTTAATTCGGGACAAATTTTGAATCTTCCGGGTGTAGTAAAAATGGGACGAGGGAGTACATCATAAAAGAATGGCAAAATGGATTCCACCATGTCCAAGTCGAACTCTATACATTTTTTTTCGAACAACGAACTCTATACTCCCTCCGTCCCAAAATATTTACACCTTTTGACTTCTGCGCTTCACGTTTGATCATTCATTTTATTTAAAAAAATTATGAAAATGTTATTTATTTTGCTATGACATGTTTTATCATCATATATATATATTAAGTATATCATAATTATTTTTATATTTTTACAATTTTTTAAATAAGACGAATGATCAAACATGATCAGAAGTCAAAATGTGCAAATATTTTGGGAGAGGAGTACATTGCATCAAATAAGGATCAAGACAATTAAAACTTTTCTCACCCAAATCCGGTCTCTGTACCCTCACCGGACCCACCGTCATATGTTTTGGAAGTGGATAGGGTGGAAGGACTATAGAATCGCAATTTGGAGAGTGTTTACTTAAAAGCAATTATTTTCTCACCCACCCGACGCATACCCACCCTGTGTACCCACCGGGCCCACCTCTCCCTTCCCGCTGCCCACACCACGGAAGAAAAAAACACCCCGTATAGAAAAAATCCTCGCCTCCTCCTCGCATCGAACTGCGCCAACCGCCGGCCGCCGACGTGCCCCTCCACCAGGATTAAGGGAAGCCTCTGTAATTCGCTCGCCAAGTGTCCCGTCCCCTCACGATATTTGCCAACCAATCAATCGGTTCAATTTGGAACCCGATCATCGACGAATCAATCCGCAGGTCTTCTTCCCCTCCCCATCGGTGTGGTGCTTGAGTCGTGGGCGGGGTTCGGTTCGAGGGGCTTAGGTGCGCGAAACGACACACAATCGTGAAGCACCGTGCTCGAGGTGTGGACAGCCGAGAGGAGGAGCTCCGGCGGCCATTGGCCATTGCTGGCACGCGCACGGTGACCGACATTAGTTGTGCGGCTGCAGGAGCCATATGGCTTCTCTATCGCCAGGAGGTAAAACTGAAAAAGTATATAAGTAGCCTGTTCATTATTCAGTTTAGTTATTTTAAATGCCACTGAACTCTTAGTTTTAGATCTGCAATTTGAAAAACGACAATTGATCTGTAGATATAATTTCTGTGTAGGTGATATCCTGATTAAGAAGTACTTATGGCATGATTAGATTTTTACACAAGTCCCTTCTTTCTTGTTGCAGACAAACAGCCGTATGCCACCTAGATTTCAATTTCTTTCTTACTGCCCATGTTCTTGTATCCTCGAATTTTCCTGTTACTTTCGTATGGACAATATGTGTCAATCCATAGCGTGAGATCAAGAAGTGCATGTCGATCAAATTATACATTCTGCTCATTGGTCTTCATTACAAGCGAGTAGATCGGGTCCTCAACATTTAGTTGGTCAAATCATTGGATGATCCCAAGGGCATCATCAAGCATACATTAAACTTAAGCTAAATCAGATTGTGCGTGGTTCATTCCAGCCATTACTCTATTAGTGCCTATTTTGCAGTGTCGGTTTCACGCCAGTTTTACAAAACTCTTCTGCATATATTTGAGCAAGCTCTTGGCTCCTTCAGGGTTGACCTTCAATGCTAGCTTTAGTAAGGTTTGGGAATGCAACTTTTGATTGAAATCGAGTGCATGTGCTTCAATTATGCATTAGTACTATCTACTCATATATAATTATATATCCCTAAAGGATTGAACCTCGAAGTAAAATTACTACTGTGGTACTATGGCATTATATGTTTCTAATATCATTGCGTATAGTAGGTATTCTGATGGATAGATTACTTGGAGCCATGATGCTTCTATTGTTCCTATTTGCATTCCTTGTACTACAATGTAAGTATAATCTCTGCCGGCCTTTGAATTTGCTGCTACCTAGCTAATACATAATCAATTAAACAGTTAGTGCTCGCATTCATGGAAGTTCAAGTAAGCTCTTATACATAGGCAGTGAAATATGAAAATAGGTTATCAAAGATTGGTGTAAGGTTCAAGAAACAATTCCGTAAGGTATGTAATAAGTAATCTTGCAAGCAATTGTGAACTTGATAATGGTTTGTTAATTTCGTCCAAGTAATACTTGATTGATGTCTTGAACAAATGATGTCCAAGTTAGTTTTTATGTAGATCTCAATTGTTTCATGATTTTTACCATGCTTTAATCATTTAATTAATTTTCCAGTACAAATAACTTACTACATCTCTGAGAATTTATCATATCTAACTTCATTATTTATGATTATAATTAAAATTATTATTTTAAAAAGTCATTAGACACTGTGTTGCACCTTCACTTTACTATATAAATACATTTTTTTAATTCTTATTATTTTTTAGACACGTGCGTGTGCTGCACCTGCACTTTACTATATACATACATTTTTTAATTATTGTTGTTTTTAAGACATGCGTGGTATGATATTAGATTTATTTGTTCAATTGCCTTGTGTTGATTTATTCCAAAAGAAAAATATCACTGACTGGTTGGTGCCAGACGGCTGGTGCTGATTGTTGCGAGATAAAAATATTGTTGGCAGGTGGTTGATATGCCAGGCGAACAAAGCATTAAATACCCATGTACCTTATTTTTAAAAAGTATTTTATTTATTTATTATGAGTTTTTAAAGTACTTTATTATGTAAATAAAATTTTCAATTATTGTAATTTTTTTAGACACGTGCGTGTCCCATGTGCATTTTACTAGTTGCATCAAATGAAAGAACTCCAGGGAGGAGGTACGGCTCACTCTGGGCGTTTGGGTTACCCGACCCGATCGGGTCGGGTAGTTCAGGTAATGAGAAGTTCGGGTAATTGTAATTGTTGACAACGGAAATTGTACTAGAAATTTGCAATTAATTCGAGTTCGGGTTCGGGTATTCTCGTTTTACCCGAAATATGTAAATTGACAGAAAACCCTCAAACATCATAGAATTTTTCAGCGACATAAACTGTACAAAATAATTGATATAAAGTTGAAGTTTTCAACCACATCTCAATATCTCATCACAAACATGTTTAAGTACTAGTAGTAGTACTGTACGGCACAGCAAATGCAATTCCAACTGAAAGTTTACAAGTAGTAGTCTAGTAGACTAGTAATAGTAAAGTTTCTGTGACTTACTACCCGAATTACCCAATAAAAGTTCGGGTAATTGATTTGTTATCCGAACTCAAACCCGGTTGCGGGTTCGGGTTCGGGTAATGGGTAGCGGGTAATATGCCCAGAGTGAGGTACGGCCCGGTCGTTCTACAGTGGTGTACTAGTGTTGTGGGACAGGATCACATACAGGAGTAGGAACACAAATACACTGGCCAAGTGTCGCCGCCGACAGGGTGGGGCGGTAGGCGGTTGGATCGAGCTGCGCGTCGCTGCGCGTGACCGCATCAACGCGGCTAAGGATGGATTTGGATGTCTGGATATCCGAATTATCCGAATTCGTATTCGACAAAAACATCAATATAGATATTCGTATCCGTATTCGTTTTTAATGAGCATGTTAAATGGATGTATTCGTATTCGATTTTCCATATTTTCTCTATCCGAATCCATATCCGTATTCAACAAAAATGTGGACTATCCGACATTATTCGACACTATCCGTATCCGTTTAGAATAAAGTAGTGATAAAGCCATCTAAAACTTATTTTAATGACTAATTAGTAATTACAAAATGATGTTAATTTAATATTGTTACATAAAAATAATATACATCATCTAAACTACTAAAAAATATCTTATAAATAATTAAGTTAGTCTAATATTACTTGATATACAATAATAAAATTCAATAAATTTTAATATGTTTATTCATGTTAATTTTAAAATTATATTATATTATTTTTTAAATAAATAAATTATATTTACCCACTAGCGAATCTATTTTTTACTCATCGACAAAAGCAAATCTATCCGTTTTGTATTCGTATCCGATAAGATTAAGTCGTATTCGTTTATATCCGCTAAAATCTGTATCCGATTCGAATTCGAATTAAAATATGGTAAAAGTGACATCTCAATCCGTATCCGTTCGAATCCATCGCGCACACGGACGGACTCGTCCGTCGTCGTCCTCTGCCAGCCTCACCCGCACGGCGGCACGGCCACGGGACGGCCGCTCCTCAAGCCGTCCACGAGGCAACCGCCCCGCGGGCCCGCCTGGCAGCCACAGCAATTTTATTATCCCTGGCCGACGGGGCGACCACCGACCGAGAGAGGGCAGGAGGAACGCACCCACGCGGTTCCGTCGCAGCGGCCTGGCTGGCTGGCCTCAACTGAAAGGGCCGTGCGGGAAGCCAACCACCGCGGAAGCGCCGGAGGAGAGTCGGGGCGGACGAAGCAATCCAGGCTAAGGGAAAAACAAAGGAGAGGCCCGAGGAGACGGAGACCGCCGGACCCCGCGCAGGTCCTCCTCGTCGTCCCCCGTGAGACCCCGGTGCGCCCTCTCGTCCCGACCGCTGCCCGCGCGCCCGCTCCCGCGCCCGCCCATGGAGGCGCTGTGGAAGCAGGCCTCAGGTTCAAGGAACAGGTCGCCCGCCAGGTCAGTCACGCGCGCCCCCCGCGTCCGTCCCGGCCACCCTTCTCTCCCGAATCGCGATCCATCCGATCACCCGTAAGCATGCGCTGGGGTTTGTCGTGGACGCTGAATTTCTGATGACATGTGTCGCTTCAAGGGGCGTCTATGCAGTTTCGGTCCCTGATTTCCTCGTGCGAGGTTGCCAGCATACTAGGATCTAGCCGTATGCACGATTACTGATCATGGGGAGCGGGCGCTCCATTGGAGTCTGCGATCAGCTTGGTTGAGTTATTCTGATTGGTAGCATCGCCCCTGATTTCCTTGTCGAAACAGAGGGTCGCATGAACATGTTCTCTGCCAATCAGCATACATTGTCTAAAAAAAATTTCAAATGGTTTACCGAAATCATGAGTTGTACTGGCTTAGGAACGCTTAAGTAAATGTATTAGAGGGCTAGAAATAGAATAGTAAATGTACCCATTAGAGGGCTAGAAATAGAATAGTAAATGTACCCATTAGAGGGCTAGAATTCTAGAAAAGGTATAAAGGAAAATAAAAGATTTTAAAAGCCTACATGGAACAGTACTTGGCACTAATCAGGTGACCTGGTTCGACCTTTTTTCTTGTTGAGATATATGAGCTTTTAGGATATATTTTAGGCATATAGAAGCCAAACTTTGAATTTGGTATGCAGTCATGCAGATGTTCGTACTTCAAAGTATGATAAGATCGCCTGGTAAATCGATTCTGGGATTCGCAGCTGAATTCAGGATGCGATATTGAACTTCAATTGCCTATTTCTGCGTTTTGCAAAACCTGCTGCACAAGTTCATATTCACAAGCATGAAACTTGGAACACAGTTGCCTTAAATTACATAAACAATGCAATGCTCAAGATAGTTGGTCATACCTGGAACCTGTTTGCTTATTTTCCGATATTATCACTGAGCACCAAGTACTCAGTTATCACCTATTTATACTACATAGTGTTTTGATTACATCAAATAAGCGTATGGAATTCTTCATCTTAAGTGTATCAAACCTTACTTCTTTTAATTCATTAGAAGTGATAATACTTTATTTTCATCGACATCTGCAGGGCGTGTTCAAGCAGTTTGGCTATGGAAATTCTGACAATGCCTTTACAGACGAGTCAGAGGTTAAACTGCATCTGAGATTGGAAAAGCTTTACCTATCAACTCGTGCTGCTAAAGTATGATGAAGCCAAATTTGTGTCTACTTTACTCTTTACCTTCCTTTTTTACCCTGATAAAACATTGGCATCTTTGCTAGCATTTCCAAAGAGACATTGTTCGGGCGGAGGGCTATATAGTCACAGGATCGAAACAAGTTGAAATAGGTAGTTCATTCCTTCCATCTATCAGTTTAATGGAGGTTTTTTTATGCTGAACAGTACTAGTAAGTTATATTGACATCTGAGTAAGATTGATTTGAAGCTCTTAACTGATAAGCTGTGCAATCTGTATCAGGGAATAAATTGTCTGATGACAGCCAGAAATATGGTGTTGAAAACACATGCACAAGTGGTGATACTTTATCCAAAGCTGCTACATACTTCGGAAAAGCACGTTCACAGATGGAAAAGGAGCGTGGCAACATGTTGAAAGCATTTGGCACACAGGTCTGTGTTCCTAATGTTGAATTTGCTTTTCCTTCTGCGCCAAATCATAATGAAATTGCAAGATTGAAATTATTTTGTTTGAAACTTCCAACTAGGTTTCTCTTTGATCTGCTGATTCTGTTGTTTTTGCAAGTTGTTAATGTCTTAAATATTAAGTTATAATTGTCTTCTGTATTTTCGGTGACGAGGGTCACCCTATTTTCATTTCATTCAAAATGGAAATACAGGATGTTTTTGACAGAAAGATCAGGGGAAGAGTAGCCTGATCAAATCGCACTAGCCTATCTAACCTGATTGAAGCTTGATAGGTAAATGAGAAGAAAAGCCCAGGGGTTCCCTGGACATGACAGTTTACAAACACCTAATAGCAGTGCTCTCAGCAGCATCTTTTCAAGCCAGTTTTCGTGCGTAGCAAGGCTTCGAGTACTTAATCACTGGAATATCTGATTAGCTTTTTAAATTATTTTCACCCCTAATTGGTTTCTTGAAGAATTCTCCCCTACTTAATTTAAGGGCAGACTAGCAGTGCTGGAAGCGATTGGCTAAAACTATTTATTTTATTTCATACATGATATGTTTTCCAAAAATTGGAACTTTCTAATATCTGTACTATTTTGAAAGCATAATTCACAGTTTTTTTTAATATTTGCACTGATATAGACATTGTATACATATTTCTGACAAAATGATTAACAATTTTATTTGAATTTTAGGTGGCAGAGCCGCTGCGGGCAATGGTAATGGGTGCACCATTAGAGGATGCTAGACATCTGGCCCAGAGATATGATAGAATGAGGCAAGAAGCTGAAGCACAGGTGACTATCTTTGCTGGCGAAACTTTATTCTTCATGGTTACAGTTCATCCAAGAAGACACCTTTTTAAAAAAAAAGAAAAGAAATCGAAGACGACACTTTAAAAAAAAACAAAATCCAAGAAGACACCTGTAGGTCTGGAGTAACTACCTTAAAGTGTTATTCTCACAGTTGATAGCAACAATTAATCAGGAGCTGCGTGTATATGGTCCATGCTATACTATAACCTTAACTGTTGGGAAGTGTAAGATATAATCATGAGTAAAGCAATGTAAATGCATCATTCAATATTTACCACTATGCCATGCCAAAGCCAACTAGCCAAGTCCTTGAACCTCAACAGCATTATTAATCATATGTTGCACCAAGCCTCTTATCCATAGAATCCTACTATGTTCACTGATCATATCAACCGGCTATGCTAATCTGCAGTTTGAGGCTTTGAGCCTAGTCTCTGTTTCTCTACAACATAAAACATTACAATCTCTTAGCCTCCCCTTGCTTTTATTGTCTCTTTCTAGGTTGTCGAAGTATCAAGACGGCAGAACAGAGTGAGGGAATCAGCTGGGAATGGTGATATGATATCCAAGTTGGAAGCTGCCGAGTACAAGCTTGAAGAACTGAAGTCAAGCATGGTGGGATTAGGAAAGGAAGCTATTGCAGCAATGTCGGCTGTTGAGGCTCAGCAGCAACGGTTAACCTTACAGCGTCTCATTGCACTGGTAATCATCAATCGTACCTTGGCATAACATGTTCTTATCCTTTCTAGTTTCTATATTTTATGGTTTCTAATCATTCCTGTTTCGGATTAAAGGTTGAGGCTGAGAGAGCTTACCATCAGAGAGTTCTGGAGATACTTGATCAGCTGGAAGAAGAAGTATGTATGCTGTAGGCTATGTTACTTGAGCATATTTCTATCTTGATTTAATCTGCTGAAATGATTCTTGTGCACTGAAAAATGCAGAAACTTTTATAGCCATTTGACATTATGTTCTGATTGATAGATGGTGTCGGAGGCCAAAAATCAAGCACCTCCGACCCCAGCTGCTGAAAATTATATGCCACCGCCACCACCATCTTATGATGAAGTCAATGAAGTGTTTGCATCCACTTCTGCTAATGAATTAGTCCAATCTGTCGATTTCTTCCTTGGAGAGGTGGGACACCCTTTTAATAAAGATTTACCGCACCAACTGTCCTTTTCATAAAATCTTCACCAAATGTACAAGCTGTTATCAATATCTCGGATGCTTCTTGAATATGACTATTTGTCTCTGTATTGCAGGCCCTTGATTCCTTCAAAGCTGAAAGTGAGTTTGAGCTTACCTTGTCAGCTGGTGACATTGTAATTGTCCGAAAGGTAATATACGTTTTAGAATCATTGTTTTTAATCTTTCTCCACATTGTTTTGGTGTTTGTTAAATGCATGCTTATAGCAGATGAACACACAATCTTTTAGCTGCCTCCAACTTCATCTTGGCCGATGGTCTTTTTTATTGTCTTACTCAAAGTAGTAGTTTCCGTAAAATGCTTATGTTTTCATCAGCAGATGTGATAACCATATATGATCATTCAGGCTGCCTTGGGAATCGTCTTTAACTTCATGTGGACAAATGATCATATATATCTGTCTTTAACTTCTGAACCAGTGTTGTTTTCTTTTGCTTCTTCTGGTTTCTGTAAAATGCTCATCTTTTCACTAGCAGCTGTGATAAGCATATGAATCATTTAGTCAGTCAATTGTTTGATGTTGTTTTCTGCAAACACAGATCTCAAGTAATGGGTGGGCAGAAGGCGACTGCAAGGGCAAAGCTGGATGGTTCCCTCATGCTTATATTGAAAGGCGGGAACGTGTCTTAGCAAGCAAAGTTCCACACATCTTCTAGGAGTTTTGAACTGTCAATTACGTGGTTTTGGTTTCTATTTGTTGGAGCCTTGGAGGTTGTAACAGTATCTGTCTGCTGGTTCAACGCGTCATAGATTCCGAGATGTACTTACTGTGTGCCATGTGTATAGATTAAATTTTGCTTTCCATTTTTTTTATTCTCGAGAAGATTTTGAATCCAAAACATTTCGGGAGACTGAATTGAACACTAGCTGTCTTGATGTCGATTGAAATGGCCAAATATATATAGTTTAATAGTTTTTGCTGTTCATAGCTTTGTGTTTTGGCAAGTGAACTTCAATTTCTGTTTCTTAGCAACAGGAAGTGTACAGCCACTGACGATTTCGCAGCTCGACTCTAGAGGTTAAATGGCAAAGTTGAATGGCCCGATGGCAAAGTTGAATGCTCGACTGTAGTGTAATTAGAGGGGGAAAGATTTCGCAGCTCGACTCTAGAGGTTAAATGGCAAGTTGAATGCCATCGTGAATGGCCCGATGGCAAAGTAAAGTTGAATGGCCCGATGGCAAAGTTAAATGCTCGACTGTAGTGTAATTAGAGGGGGAAAGATTTCGCAGCTCGACTCTAGAGGTTAAATGGCAAAGTTGAATGCCATCGTGAATGGCCCGATGGCAAAAGTTAAATGCTCGACTGTAGTGTAATTTTGGCAAAGTTGAATGCCATCGTGAATGGCCCGATGGCAAAGTTAAATGCTCGACTGTAGTGTAATTTAGAGGGAAAAAGACTACAAAAACACATGGGTGTTGCGAGAATTGAACTAACGACCTCTCGCACCCAAAGCGAGAATCCTACCACTAGACCAAACAACCGTATTATTAATAGTAATAAATAAATGATTTAAATTTATTATCTGTTTTTAGAAAGTTAAAACAGTGGTTTTGTTCCCTCTGCTATTCGGCCGTGAGACTGGTACCGTTCAATTGGGCCTTCGGCCACTCCGCAAATGCCTCTCAAGGACTCAAGAAGCCCTCTCCCCTATTAAAAAAAGAGGCGACTACACGGAGAACCCTCTCCTTTTAGTTTTAGGTGGAGAGCCCCCTCTTTTTGGGTATGTTTTCATTTTTGGAAGCCCACCCGATAGGGACCATGCAAGGCAACGCAGCGAGGAAAAGAACGCGCGCACGGAAAGTGGAGGCGCCATGAAAAAAAGGAACGCACCCCGCGGAAAGGAGCCTTGCGCGGCGCAAAAGTAACTTTTTTTGAGAACCATGGGAATATGCACCGCAGAATGAAGTAATTGGCCGGCTATGGATGAAAATGACCGCCCATTTAAGAAGTACATGAGTAAGCCCAAAAATAATAGAAAGAAGGGAAAGAAACCCTGGAAGTGCTTGGATTTGCTGGACGACGCAGCCTCACGCCACCGCAGCCGCGACAAACAACTCCAGGGATCCAGGGGAAATCAGCGACGAAAAAAATCAGAAGATCAAACAGAAATGCTGGGCCGATGCGGTGCGTTACCGCTGCGCCGCGACAAACAACTCGAGGATCCGTGGGGAAATCAACGGCGAAAAAATCAAAGATCAAGAAATGTCAGACGACGTGCGTCACCGCGGCCGTGACAAACAACTCCGAGGATCTAGGGAAAATCGTGACGAAAAAATAGAAGATCAAGCAGATATAGAGCGTAATGGAGACCTACTCTTGTCCAGTTAGCATTATTCACCACGAAAATTCTAAGTTTGCATCAAAACCAAAAGATTGAGTAGTAAAAACAAATTGAATTCAACATATTTGTGTTCTTGCTTGTCTTTCCTCTGTATCTCTTACTACTTTTCTATACTTGGATTGATGTCCGGTCTTGCATCTTGTTTACATCTCATATGAATTGATGCACAGACATCATATTTAGATCCTGGAAAATAGAAGCAAAAGATGACAATTAGATGTAGAACCATCAAATCAAGAAAATGGTAGAAGTAACTAGTCGATTAAACATTCAGATGTGCCAAAAAATTGAAAGAACATTGCCAAAGAAAATGCTGCACCTCACCGATGTGCCAAAAAATGTGCACAAGCAGATAGAAGTAAAATTTTGATCTATTGTGAAAAAACAAATGCGGTGCCAACAACGTAGAAGTAAACATTCGATCAATGAGTTATAAAAAGCGACAACATCTAAAACCATGTAGACAAAAACATTGGCACCCAAAACTAGTTGAGCTACCTATTCACTCTTGTTTGATTTTGTTTAGATTCTTATAAAGTATCAAGTGGTTGAACATATTTCATAGCCAAAAATAAATGCTTATAGAGTCTCAGTTGTGTGTGCATTGGTTTTGATTCCTACTATTTTTTGGTGCACTTCCAGGTGTGGGCATGTTTGATCTCAATGTAGCTGCACATGAGGATGGCTGGGAAGAAGATTCTAATCAGTTGGTGAAAGAATCTAGTCAGCCAGAGACACTTGCTCCTGCTGAGTTAGTTGTTAGTGCAGCTGTACATGATGTTGGCTGGGAAGAAGATGATAATCAGCTACTGAAGGAATCTAATGAGATAGGGATGCTTGCTCCTCCGGATTTACTTCCTAGTGTGGAATTACTCCACCCATGAGTTACTTCCCAGTGATGATTTACTTCCTGTAAGTGTGTGCTCGGGAAACACAGGAAGCACAATGCGGTGCAAGGTGGCGACTGGGCAGACCCTTAATTATTACTTGGTAGAAAGGACATATATGTCACATCCTTGTATAACTTAATTATTACTTTCTATAATATATACGCTTTGTTTCTTTGTGACTATGTTTTATATATTTAATGTGAGAAGTTACTTCCTAGACATATAAGAAGCATTGCAAGTTACATCCTAGACAGATAAAGCAACATGACAAGTTACATCTTGGTTCAGATGAAAAGCATAATAAGATGTTACATCCTAGACAGATAAATAACATGAGTAATTACTTCCTATACGGTGAAACAACATGGGTAATTAATTACTAGAGATAAAAATCACCATGGCATTTTCCGAAATAAGAAATAAAAAGAGCACCAGGTACTTTGATTGTTACCTTTCTTAATTCTTAAGCACTTGATGCAAAGTACAAAGATTTGTTTTGTAGTACAACATTGTTGACATGAATTTTATTCTGATATTATACATGTCTACTTGGTCAATTAGTGGCATTGTCATGCCATCCCAATATTCAATGTACTTTACAAATGCTTAGTTACTTTCTACAACATTCAAACTAAGATCAAGTTACTTCTGATATGATTCCAATGCACATCTAGTTACTTCCTGAATGTTCAGATAAGTGCCCTAGTTACTTTCTACAACCTTCAACCTGAAATCAAGTTACTTCTGATATTATTCAAATGCATGCCTAATTACTTCCTTAATATATTCAGATCAGCACAATATCTTAGTCACTTTCTACAACATTAAAATTAAAATCAAGTTACTTTCAATGTGATTCAAATGCATGCATCCAAATATTAGGACTGAAATAAACTAGTTACATCCAGATTTTGATTGTTGTACATCCCAGATACCTAAATCAGAAGCAAAACACATTCAAAGTTATTATCCCATTATTGATAGTTAATTGTGACGAAGGAAGAAAAACCTAAAATCGATGTTAACAGTAAAAAAGGCAGATGCATAGTTAATATCCAATTACACATGATCCGGAGAAAAGTAACATTCAGGTTAATAGTTTGAAAAAGGCAACATGAATATGTAGACAGGAAAAAAATGTCTGTTAAAACACAAACAACACTTGCATTGTTTTGTTGTATGTTTGTTTGTTACATACTACCTTTAGCACTAGAAGGTATCCAAAGGGAATTAACCGGTTGCACATATCTCTTATAGAAAAAAAATAATTACTTGCAGTTGGTCAATTGTGTATGTATCTATGTTGGTTAAGGTAGCATGCGTATTGATCCCTACTTTATTTTATACAATTCAAGCAAGTTTGATCTCAATAGACGCAGAGATTGATGGGAAGCGAAGGTGCAAATCGATGAGAAGAAGTTAGTTATCGAGTTACTTGTGTGTGCTCGAAACACAGGAAGCACAATGCAAAGACACAATTACCATATGGAGACCCACTCGCAAGATGGAAATGAAAAAGTGTTGGAAGCACAATGCAAGATTACGTGTTACAGGTTTCAAGAAGTGTTGAAAAGTGTAGAGTTTCACTCACAAGCATACTATGGAATGTGCATAAAGATGACATCAACATGTGGTATATTGATAGAATAAAACTTGAACTAGTTACTTGTTGTAACACTGAATTGATGGTAAGTTACTTGGTATGAAATACGAAAACATAATTAGTTACTTCCATGCAACTACATATGTAACATAGTTACTTCATACGAGATGTTAAGCCCAGTACCACAAAAATAGAATGGTGAAAAGGCGTGAGAATATGCGTTTGTTCTGAGAAAAATTCTATAGTCCTATATATCTGTCTGTCAAAAAAAAGGAAGAATACTGATGGTGTTACTTCAAGTGGATGTGGTGTGGAAAAAGGCAAGTAGTGAGAAAAGGTGCGGTGGTGCATCTTGAGAAAAAAATACAGGTTATGAAAATGAGGTAGCTCCTAACTAAATGTTTGAAACAAGGGACTCTTTCTTTCAACATAATGGGACAAAAAATTTAATTACTTTCTAGATGATTCAGATTACGGCCCAGTTACTTCATATATCATATCAACAAAATCATTAGTTACATCTAATCTCATGTTTCATTAACTTAATTACTTTCTATATGTTTAAAATGAAGGTCTAGTTACTTCCTATCTAATGTCAATAAATATTAGTTACTTCTAATCTTATGTAAACCAATTATTAGTTACTTTATCATTCAGAGAAAAAGAAATATGTTTTGTACAAGAAAAATAAGTGCAAACATGAGTAACAAATGCAACTAAAAATGTTAATTAGAAAAAAAGATTGTGTGTTTCACTATGGAAGACAGGAAAAACATTCTTCTTAAGCAGAATTCAGAATATTAGTGACCTATATTCGAAATTTGACCGGGAAAAGGCATCTCTATGTTTATAAATAGAGAGTAGTTTTGTGTTATAAAAATTAAAAGAGATAAATATCTCTATTCCAGCATGGAGAACTTGATAAAGTTCATCTATTCATTTATAATATGTGATTAGTGAGCACTTAGAGAAGCACCAAATACTCATTTGAAATTAATAAAATAATTAATTCAAAAGATCATTGATGGTGCGGCATTAGGCGGTAAACTTGAAAACTACGCGATTCAGTTATCTTGCACTCTATAAAATGCAGTTTGGCAGTAAAAATAACTTTGAACATTACTCATTAACAGTTGCTAACTTGATACCTGTAACATAATGTAATCTAACATGAAAAAACCAAAACGATGAACAAGATCTGGGATCGAGGACACCATATAGCAGAAATTTCCAATCCAAAAAGGTGAACAACAGAATCACAGGTTCTATATAGGGATCCCAAGTTCCCAACAAGCAACAAATGGCTTCGATGAAAAAATTAGTAAAGAGCATGACTGATATGAAAACTATTATACGTACACCGATTGGTGAAGGGGATTCAGGTGCCGAACAGAAAGATCCACGCGCGACGATGTGAGCTCTGGAGCCGTACGCCTGTCCTCCGGGATCTGAAGGTGTGGCCGCGCATCGCCTTCCCCGGGAGAACACCTCCTCCCACTCGTAGCCTCGTAGGACGCCAACAACCGAGATGTGTGGCCTGTCGTCGATGCGCGACTCCTCCAACTCGCCTCGCCCGCCGTCTCCTTGCCTCCCGCCTCTCGGAATCGCAACCCCGCCGTCGACTTGCCTCACCTCCCTCTGTCGGAATCACCTGCCTGCTGTCGACTCGCCCCGCCTGCCCTAATCCCCTCGGAACCACGGGCTGGCCGCGAGCCTTCCTCGGAACCACATGCAGGCCGTCAGCGAGTGCCGTTTTTTAAGGAAATAGTCATTTTACCTCCCGACCAAAGTGAGTCCACGATTCCTCCTAGACACGAAAACCGGTGAGCCTCCACGAACTTTGAACACCGTACACTTTACCTCCCTTACATGGTTATAAGCGGTTTTCTAAGGTGGATTTGTCATTTTCAATTAAAATTAAACCTTGTAAATACTTAATGATGTTATTAAATCACGAAAAATATTCTTAAACTTCTAAAAATTATGAGAAAAATCTTAGAAATGGATGGGACACAAAAATCTAAGTAAAATATTTAAAACTAGTAAACATTTCTATCAAATTTTCTAAAATTTAGATTTAGCTCTACCAAAATGGAAAATATATCCAAAAATTAAAATGTATATTAAAATATTTCAATCTATATATAGTTGGATCTTGAATAGTTTGTGTAATAAAAAAGATGAAGTCGACATGAAAACATTCATCGAAAAATGAAAATGCATAAATGCATTCAACAATAATATATGTTATATTTATGATGGTTGACAACATTTACGATGAATGTATTAGTGTCAATTCATTGATATTTTATCGAGAAAAGTATGCCTTAGAAAAATTTTATGATGGTTTAATTTTTGGATTTATTTTCATTTAGCTAGAGCTAAATTTAAATTTTAGAAAATGTTATAGACATTGTCACTAGTTTTAAATATGATTTCTTCCATCACACCTCTAGGAGTTTTTTTAAAAGCTTAGTGATAATTTTCGTGACTTAATAACCTCATTAAATATTTGCAAGATTTATTTTTAATTGAAAATGACAAAACCACCTTTGAAACCGCTTATAACCAGAGTAGGGAGGTAAATGGTATGGTTTTGAAAGTTCAGGGAGGCAGTTCATTTCGTGTCTGGGAGAGAATGTACTCCGCTTTGTGTCCAGGTAAAATAGACTTTTCCTTTATTCCCTCTACTATCGGGCCGTGAGACTGATACCGTTCAATTGGGCCTTGGGCCACTACGCAAGATGCCTCAAGCCCTCCAAAAAAAAAACAGAACGGTCAGGTTTTAGAAGCTTAAAAGTTAAAATTTCGAGAACTAAAAAATAGGGGTGTTGCGAGAATCGAACTCGCGACCTCTCGCACCCGAAGCGAGAATCATACCACTAGACCAAACACCCAAACTGACTAGATTCTATAGACATATTTACCATATAAACTAACGAGACCAGCGGATTCTTCAACCAACAAACCAGAGCCCAGAGGTCTTTGCGGCGACGCCAAATCCGGGTGTCGCAGGCAGAATGCAGCGCCTCCGGCCACGTATTGTGAGGATCTACGCAACAAGGACGGCGGTAATCACGGTCACACCGTCGCTTTCAGTTCCAGCAACCGTCATTACATCACGCAGGCTGCTGGTAACCCACCCCCCATACGTGCATTCGCTCGCCGTCGGGTGACCTCAGTACCTCACCGTAGGTGAGCTACCGATATCCGGTACTACCTCGTCTCGTGGTGGGTAAAACCGAAATCAGCCAACGTTGTCGTATATACGCAGCGCGCGGCCAGCGATCCGGCCAGATCGCACCCGTTTGTCCCTCGACGCCGGCTGATCGCGCGTGCGAACGAGCCGAGCCGAGCCAGGCGCCGCCCGTCGGTGCAATTGCAACCTGGGAGCTCGCCGGTGACGCCGCTCGCCCGGTGGCATCGACGCCGGCCGGCCGGCCCCACGGCCCCGTCACGTCCGCCAGGTACACGTAACGTAACCGGCTTGCGTGTGACCGTGCATCCACCGCGCCTGACGAGGAGGACGTCGCCAAATGGATGCACAGTAGGCTGTTCCGTTGAACGCGTGGGGCCCAGTGGATGGCACGCACAAAAGGGGGCCCACGGAGCTGGCTCGATAAGAAGGCGGGGAAGGTCCAATCAATCGGCCACGGATCAACAGAACTCGGAAGATTTGAGATGCTCCGATTGTGAGATGATCTGTAGTGATAGTGATTAGTGAGAGATGATTAGCAGCTACAGTACGTGGGGGCCCCGGCTAGCAGTGAAAGGCGGTGCGCGCCCCCGTGGGTGGTGAGAAAAGGGGGTCAAAAGCAGCTGCCGCGGTGACTCGGACGGGCAGCAGCAGAGCACGGGCGGCCCACCGGAGTGCCGGACGACCAAAAGGGAAAGGCCAGGACAGGGCACCGCAGGCCCTGCCGACTGCCGTCGCGCCAGGCTCAGGCCGTGGCCGTCCCGTCAATCTGAGGCTCTCTGAGCGAAGCGAGGCGATAGCTGATATAGGTGAGAATTTCTTTGGAAAAAAAAAAGAGACGAGACCGAGACGACGGAGGGCGAGAATCGTGAGACCGAAAGACGCCGCACCCGCCGTACCCCGTCTTTCCGCCATGGACGGGCAAATGAAAACACGGAGGAGGAGGACGCCAGCGCGCCGCTCAAAAATACCTCCCGTCGCGCCGCGCAGCTGTTGTTGTTACCGTGCGAGTGCTAACCCTAATCATTGCGAGCCCCTGCGCTTGCGATTCGAGTGATGATGAACGGGTGCCGCGCTTTCGGATGGCACCCATCATCACTCCCCCCCTCATTCCAACGCCCACATGGACGGGAGAGGGGGGCAGAGCTGCCCGCTCCGGTGCATGCGGGCTCTCCGCTTTCGCCTTCTGTTACTCCAAACCTTCCTGAAGATTGAAGAAGCTGTTGGTGGTGGGTTAGCTTTAGCTGAACCCACTCCCTCCCTTTGGCCTGCACAGCGACGAACTCGAACGGACACGGAGGAAAAGCCACGAGTGCAGGCAGTGGTAGACCACACTAGCTCGTTGCACAACGCTGGAATTTTCAGTGGCTGAAGACGTTCACTGGAAATGAGCGGAGGGCGTGACACTGACACTACTTTTTTTTTTCTTTGTTTTGACTTTCTCGGAATGCATCGGTGTTGCTCCATCTCTTTTCTGCAAATGTCACGCCATGTGGAACTAGAATTCTAGAGAACTACGGCGTGAGACTGGGCCAGTGGTTGGAGCATCTGGACGCGTACGGTGTCGTCCCATTTCCGGGAGGGAGCTGCTCCACCATCTGGGCGTATAATGGAGTGCCTTTCCTCCACCATGTGACCACGTCGTGGGCACTACGGCGGCGAGCCATTACGAGTCGTCGCAGCTAGAGCGAGCGCCAGCCAGCGCACACAGGACAGGAGGCCCAATAATTCCAGCCGATGTGGTCGCGCTGAAGAAGAATTTGAATTGCTGTGTCGATCGGCCTCCAGGGTTCGCCAAACCGCAAACCGGCCGGTTTTTACAACTAAAAAAACCGGACCGGTAACCGACCGAACCGCGCGGTTAACCGTGACATGCGGTTTCCTAAGGTCGGTTTGGTCCGGCTAACCGTGGTTTTTAGCAACCGTACCGCAGCGGTTCGCGCGGTTTACATGATTACCGCGCGGTTGCGGCGATCGGTTTAGCGAACCCTGTCGGCCTCTGCTTTCTCGCGGCACACGCCGTCGATTTCACCCGTTCGGTGCAAGACTTTTGGATGGTTGGTTGTATCCGTGTCACAAAAAAAAAGGTCTCGGTGGTGCGTTGGGGTTGAGATTAGCACAGAGCTTTTTTTGTTTTCTCTGAGCAAGAGCGCTGAAGTTGGTTCGAAATCTGCAGGTTACTGCTCCTAGAGTACGTGACAAAACCTTTCCTCATAAGATGACTGTTGACCGGTGCAAGAGACAAAACCCGGGAACTCTGCAAGGCATTCGAATCTCCCCCCCGGCTGTTCACTTGTTTATTGCTCGTCCAAAGCTTAAAATAACTGTGCAATGCATCTCAGCCCGTCATTTTCAAAAGTAACTAAAATGCTTAGAGTATGTATTAGCCGTCCTTGCACCATAGGGATACTCATGGGCCCATGGCCGATGGACCCCCCTGTTCTTAGTTTCTCTCCGACGAGTTGCTATCAGGGTTCATCAAATCATGATTTAGGGTTTTAGACGCACGCCCCTCCCGTAGGTCATCACTGTTTCTCTGTTGTTTCTCCGCTCTTTAGGGGTTCTCCTAAAGTGACGTTCTGTAAAACTCTCTCCTCTTAATGAAAACGTGCTTTGCACTTCTTTAAAAAAAAAGTTTGTCAAATCATCAGTCATCACGATCCAATTTAATTAGGTGTCCGCTAACTATGGGAGCTGGGAACTGAACACTCGGAGGCTGCAGCCCGCAGACTCTTAACCATGGAAGTGAAAACGAAATTCAGCAGGCGTCAGTCAGCGCGACATGAGAGGCATCCTATGCTCGGGGTAAAAGACCGGGGCGACAAAAGCTACGGGGTACACACGTACTACTCTACCCCCTGGGCCTGCCTGACCACGACGACCTTTATGCGTTGCTCCGGTAGGCGGCTTCATTTTTCCACGGGTACACTGGCCTCGCCGTATCACTAGTTCACTACTGCTCCCGCCGCTGGCTCGCTGCTGCGTGCGGTTCGTTGAGTACCTGGCAAGGAGGGAACGACTTGGGCTCCAAGGGTTTTGATTTGAATGCCGCGAACCCGTCGCGCCGACGACGACGTGGGGGGCCCAGCGGGCTCACGTGACCAACTGTGCGTAGTACGAGAAAAGTTTTTTTTTAAAAAAAAAACAACTCGCTACTGGTAGTAGCAGTAGTAGACACTGATGGATTCGTAGCCGGTAGCCGCGTGCATATGATTCCATCCTTCGCGTTATCCTTTGCATGATCCGGCCAAACAAACCCACCCTGTTCGTCGTCGCGAAATTCCCGGGCATAAACAATCCACCCCAACAACAACACACACTCAGGCTCCCGGATTGCAAAATGTTCAGGCTCTTGCTTCCAGCCGGAGAAGAGGATAGCCTACACAGAACAGCCAATTTCGCTTTCAGACTCTTGTGCAAGTGCGAGCACTGATAACGCTCCCAGTCCCAGCTGTTTTGTTTTCAGTCATATAAAAAAAAAGGAGACGCGACCTGGTTCAATTCAAACCAAAAGAATACGGGTGGAGATGGAGAGAAGAACCAAAAGAAAGGAACAAAGCAAGTTGCGTTGCGTGGTTTGTTAGCGATAAACGCATGGGATTAGCGTGTGTCTCGTCAGGGCCAGGCGGCTGCGGCAGCCTTCCAAGTGGGAGGAGCGGAGCGCCGGCGCGTGCGGGGCGGCTGCTGGCATGGCTGGCTGGTGGCGCTCATCGTCCACAGCGATCAATCGATTGGAAAAATAGGCCCGGGTCGCGATCACGACCACCACCACCTCGGCAGCTCGGTGCCCCACCAATCCAATCGCCATTACCGTCCTGGTTAGGTTGGAAGTAAGTTGGGGAGCTGGGTCCTCCTCATCCCAAATGACTGTGCCACCACTACTCCAAACACTCCACGCAGCAGGGTTTGCCGAAAATCTCGCCTCTCGTCAAAGGGCTTTGCGCTGTTGCCGCGTGACAGTGCTAGTACATTGAGCGAGCGAGGAGCATCCACAGACTGTCAGGAGCGCGGATGCAAGTGGTCACTGCCGCAAAGCCATGAGGTGTGCAGTGTGCTCCAAAGCATCCAAGAGCTAGAGGTGCTAGTTTTCACCAATACTGTAGCTCTGTTCAAGGTAGTAGTATACTACTGAAGAGGGTCAGAAGGAACCATTACTCGTACGTACACCAGACGGGCGACAAAGCTGCAGAGTGTCGCCCGAACCGGCTCCGCCACCGAGTTACTGTTCCATTGGTCCCTTCATCTCCACTTCACAGCTCACTCACACACACACAGAGGATCTAGCAAGATTGCAACATCAGCCTGATCCTTGCTTCCACACCTCGCTATCTCCCACTCTGCTGCTGCTCTCCTAAGGCCGAGTTTAGTTCCTCAAAAATCCCAAAATTTTTCACAGATCGTGCCACATCTCACAGAACACGCTTCCTAATGCAAAATTTTCACCATTTTTCCCAAAATTTCACCGAACTAAACGGTGCCTAACTATGCTTATCATGTCGTTACGGGTGACAACACCATGTGATGTAGCCAAGGGTGCACGCAACATGCACCTGCCCCCAATACATACAGTGCAAGGTGCCATCCTGTTTCCCCAGGCTATTGATCTTTCCTCTTTCCAGCACCAGGAGTATTTTCTCGACAAACCACCAACAGCAACCGTACCAGTAGATTTCCTCTCGTAACAAATTAGCACCAGCCACCAGCCAAACGAACAGGTCGCCATTGATGGATCGACCAAACAAGCTGCCCAGCTAGCTCGGAGCAAGAAAGAAGAAAGGAAAACTGCCTTTTTAGAAATGCAAGAAATCCAAGTTCTGCGCTAGTCCTGCGCCCGCTGCAGTAGAACCCTAACTGGAACCAAAGCTAAACCAAACCAGACCTAATCGAAACTCCTAAACTCTAATTAACCCAAGGTGCTACGACGACTAAAGACGACGATACTAGGAAGAGAAAGGAGGGGAGTTCAGGTACGGTACAAGGCTAACACGGCCGGGAAAAATGTACAGCCACCGCTGGGTGGCCAGCCTCCTTGTCGTCACGGAGGGGGGGCACAGCAAGCTAGAACGACGCGACGGCCGGCGCGGCGGCGACCATGCCGCCTTCCTTCTTGCGGCGCATCTCGAGCACCTTGCGGTGGGAGTTGGAGTGGATGCTGCTCACGAAGGTGGGGCTGCACGCGGGGCGGTACTCCGGGAGCAGCCGCCCGGACTTGTAGCGGACGCCGCACGCATTGCACAGCGTCTTGGCGCCCTCGGGCCCCGCGCGCCACTGCGGGGTCTTCTGCACGCCGCAGTGGCTGCAGCGCCGGTCGCCCGGCGCCGGGTGCGACGCCGCCGCGCCGGGGGCGGAGGGGTTCGGGGAGGTGCTTCGGCTTGCGCCCGCGCTTCTTCGGCTTGCCCTTGCTGTTGCTGCCGCTGCCGCTGCCGTGCTTGGACTTCTTGGACGGCGGCGCTGGAAGGAAGTGGTGGTAATACCCGTCGCCCAGCTCCAGCCCGCTGCCGAACGGGGCCGAGTCCAGGAACAGGAACGGGATATCGAACCTGACGAGGAGCACGAGGAGGTGGTCGTGGTCGACGAGGACGAGGCCGAGTCGGACAAGAACGAGGCGGCGCCCGACCGCGACCACCCGGGCCCGCGACCGCTTGCTGCGCTTCGCCTTCACCGGCACCAGCGCCTCCGTTGACAGCGCGCAGATGGTCGGAGTCCGGAGCGGGCCGGGCGCCGCCGGCGGCAGCGCACGGTACGCGCCGTCGTGCACATGCGGCTGCGGCGGCGCCCGCCGCTGCTGCGCCAGCGGGGGCCGCGCCGCCAGCGACGCCACCAGAGCCGCGGTTGGGTGCGGCTGCGGCGGCAGCTCGGAGAGCGAGTCGTCCATGATGCGGAGACCACTCCAACTCCTCGACGTCATGCGCCTGCGGGGAGGGAACGCACAGCACAGCGGAGCGGAGTAAATTAATCAGGTCCCCAAGACTCGCGAAAACCGCCGTCTTTCCGCGAATAGGAAGCGTAGCGGTCAAAGGTCGGCCCGAAAACTCACCGGAAGGTCAACCATCTCCGGCGATGGCGGCGGCGGCGGAAGCTCGTACGTCAGGACCGACAACGCCTGCGAGTCTCCGTTCGTCTTCTCCTCGGCCGCCGCTGCCGCTACCGCCGCCGGCGGCGGCGGCGCCTCTTCGTTGTCGGCGGCGTCCTTGTCAGGCTCGCCGAACTCCTCAAGGTCAAGCAGGTCCTCGACAGAGAACCCGTCTTTCTCAACAAGCGCCCCGGCAGCGGCGGCGGCGCCGCCGCGGCATCCTCCGCCGTCTCCTCCAGCGGGAAGCTATTATTACACTTGAGCGCGTCCGTCCTCCCGTCATCCTTCACCGCCGGGCCGGAAAAGCACGCAGACGCACACATCAAAACCACAAATTCCGAAACACCAGAACAACCAAAAAAGCACGCACGGTTCAAGCGTTTTCCCCCCTCTTTTATTCTAGCAAAAAAAAAACACCCAGAGAATCTTTCTCCGGCTACCTCAATCAATCATCCACCCGCAACCCGGGCACCGTTCCTTACCAGGAGGCTATGGTGGTGCGCGAGGGAAGGCATGGCGGAGGAGCCGCGCAGGGTAGCAGCGGAGAGGGAGGAACCACCCGGTGGTGCGGTGGCGGCGTCGGAGGCGTGGAGGAAAGGCGAGGAGGAGGAGGAGGCGGAGACGGAGGGCGGAAAGGAGGAAAGGATGAGCGTTTGGTGGAGCACTGAATGGCTGCCGAAGTCCGTGGGCTCTCTCAGGCTGTCCGCACTCCTCGTACCCTAAAAAGCATCCTTATTCCGCACCTAACAAGATTTTCAGCAGTCAATTTTACCATCGCCGTCATCCCTAAATCTTACTCCATAAAATCCACTACTGTGTGGGGCCCACCTGTCACATTTCCTTTCCCTGGCCTTCCTCCCTCTCTCTAGCTCCATCCGCCTCGCTCCGCCTTCCGTCCCTGCTCTCCTCCCACCGCCACCTCCCCGACGGCGGAGGCGACGACGCCGCCTTGGCGCCTCCATCTCCTTCCCATCCCTCTCAGAATCCGCACATGCGTGCTCGTGCACGGGCGCCGCAGCGCCAGCGGCGGCGACGAGCGTCAGCGTGAGGCACTCGGAGGGCGGCGACCCGCCGGTCGCCGGCGGCGTCAAGCACAGGCGCGCCTCCTCCCCTTCTCTCGCCTCGCGTACCTTGCGCGGATCCATGGCGGCATGGCCCCGTGGCCAGACGAGCGTAGCAGCGGCGCGGCCTCTGCTCCTCGGCGGTGATGGAGCACGGCGATCTCGTCCTCCGTCGTCTTCCAGCGCGGCGATATCTTAGGCGGCGGCGGAGATGGGTGGCGTCGTCCCTCTCTGCAGAAGCGGAGAAGGCGCCTCCGACGGCGGACGGCGGCAGCGTGGAGCGAAGCGGCGGGTGCGGAGTAGAGGCGTCGGGTCTTGGCGGCGTCGTTGGCAGGATAGCTCCGGTAGCATGCGTGTACGCATCAGTGGCGACCTTCCCCATCTCCCGTGAGGCCCACCTCCCCATGTCTCCTCCTCCCGGGCCGGCCTCTCTCGCAGACGGCGGGCGAGGCGGCAAGGCGCTCGGCCGCGAGGAGGAGGAGGATCTGGCCGCCGCAAGGCTCAGCGCGAAGGCATGGCGGCGTCGATTTGGATCTGGCGGCGGACCGACGGCGGCCTCTTCCCGACCTACTTCCTCCTCTCTTCTTCGGCGGCGGTGCGATGCGGCAGCGGTGGTTGGATGCGCGGGCCCCACGCCACCGGAGCTATGCCGCACGGCGCCGACGCTGATTTGGCGAACTCGCCATGCGAGAACGGACATGCCGTAGGGCTATCCCGCCCCGGTGCGTGGGAAAACGCGAACGTGCAGGGGACGTGCCACCGTGTCCGTGGCGCCGCCTCCGATGCACCGGGCGACCTCGACCATCACGCACGGTATACGGAGAGCATCCGCTATCCTCGCGTCGTCCTTTTCGCAAAAAGGGCGCCGGTAGTTCGGATCGCTCGCTACTCGCTCGTCCGTTTCACAATCGAGCGAGGTAGCGGCCGTCCGCGATGTCATGGCGGCGTGGGCGGATGGACGTTGCTCGCCGGCTGGAAGGAAGAAGAGAGTCGTGGAGAGCGAGGACCGGTAGGAGGCATCGCCACGCCACTGCACCGGCGAGATCTGAGGAAGGGCATCGCCGCCGCTCGCCTCCGTCAGCGTGGGACCCACCGCGCAGTGGGGAACTCCACCAGGCTGCCGCTGGGAGCTCGAGCCGCTCCGCCGCCGCCGCCGCCGCCAGACTGGCAGCTTGCCGGGGAGGAAGCGAGGCGGTGGCCGAGCTCGTCGGTGTCCGCACGGAGATTGGGGAGGGAGGCCACCACGGCCACGAGAGAAGCGGACCTTCTCCGCCGTCAGCCCGTAGCAACCCCCTTCTCCGCTCACCGAGCTCAATCGGGAAGAAGGTGGTGGTGGTTAGAAGAGTCGAGCCGCTCTGGATCCGCCGACGGGACCCGTCGTGCACAGCTTGGGCGCCGCCGAAGTCACGGCCAGGCGTCGCGTCGGGATCCGGCCTCCTGTTCCTCCCTGCTGCCGCCGGAGGTCGGCGAGAGAGAGGGCTACCTCGCTTGCCACGCCTGTCAGCCGGAGGAGGCCGAGCTTCGCTGCCGAGCTCCGGGCGGATCTTGCCGCTGCAGCTCCCATGCGATCCACGCCGCTTGGATGAGCCGGCTCGCGCCGGATCAGAGGCGGCCTCGCCCTCATGCCGCCTACGGAGGGAGGCGTCGGTGCGTGGCTACCTCCCTCCGTTGGAGTGAGCCACGGCCGCGGGAAGGGAGGGGAAGGGCGGGCGCCGGTGACGAGGGAGATGGGCGGGCAGGGAGGAAGGGTGGGATGGGAGGCCGGTGGGGTTGGGGTTGGTGGAAGGGAGAAAAATATAAGAGTATGACAAGTGGGCTCCACCGATGGTAGTTGGGATGAGTGGGAGATATAAAGGATGGAGTGCGAGAGAAAAATTGTGTAAATGAGAGAATCTTGATGGTAGGAGAGAATATTCTGTTTCAGAGGAGGATAGAGAGTACGACGAGTGCGGATAGTCTCAACAAAGGGCGACGCGCCGGTTTCCCGCTCGGACCCCTCCGGTTCCCACAATTTCACCGTCAGCGCGCGCTCGCTTCGCTTGGCACTTTGGCGCTTTCCCCCTTCTCCGCTTTACAATTCCGTCCCAGCACGGCAATATCTTATGGATTTTTTTCCGCGTTATTTTATTTCACCCCACCACCTCGCTATCTGAAACAGATGAGGCGGCCTCCACTTTCGAAAAGAAAAATTGGAGCCAAAACAAAAAGATGGAAAAGAAACGGCGCCTCGTGATGAGCGCTGACCCAGCCAGCGGACGGCCGGATGGCGGGCGTGCACCGTGTCTGTCCGTGTGGGCCGAGGGCACGTGGTGGGCCCGCGCCGCCTCCTTCCGTCGCTACGGGATTTTGGAGGTGGTGCATGATGGATGCCGCCGCGCTGGCGCCTTTGAAGGAAGGTTGGGTAGGGTTCGAACTTTGGCCCCGCGCTAGCGCCACGCAGGAGGTTGCATGGGCTTCCGATGACCAATTTGGGTCTGCACCAGATAGATGGACGTGCTTACGTTAGTGTCAGTTTCATCTTTCTTCCTCACACAAGATCGTTTTTATTTATTTATAAGCAAAATCTCGCAAGATCGTGCCCAGCAACATTTAAAAAGCGAAAATTGGTACGTGGACTGTGGAGTATCCTGTGGATACGGGCACGTATTCTCGTTCATGCGATGCGTAGCGTGCATTGATCTAGGCCCCGTGTCGATGATACTCGATACGGAAACGATTATTATTGCACCGCCTCATACATGCATGCACCGTCGGTCGCTAGTGAAGAATCAATGCGTTGGTGCCTGCATTTGGAAGCGATTCCAAACCCATTGTTGTTGATACATAGCCCCAGGTTCAGGGATATCTGCCTGCCAGCAAGCCGAGCACGGAATAGCATGTGCGAGTGAGTGATAGACGTGGAAAGCCCGGAATATGTTGTTTCCTCGCTCAAGCAAACTCGAGATTTGAACTCGAGATTCGTCGTAGCCAGTTTCATTAGTCGAAAACTATATAGATTGTTAAAATGACCATAGTGATATCGAGCATACTCCTATGCCATGTTTTTAGCCACACGAAAAGGATGAGATCGGATTACTGTGTGGTGCGGTATATTTTATTTTGGAAAGCAAACGAAAATGCGAAATCCATGATTTTTAGTACTCGTATTCGACAACTGTTCCGAAAACGAGTTCGAAATTATTCCCCCACCTTCCAAGATCCAACGCGGCACCCGCGTGGCTCCACATGACGAGCGTACGTGGAATCGCCAAAATTGACTCCCCGTCCATGAAGTTGGCTCGGTCGAAAAATCTAGGGCGCGCGTCCGCCGTGGGCAGTTTCGTCAACTGGTTGCTTCCTGGCAAGGCCACCTCTGCGGCTCTGCCTCTCGTGGCACGTCCCTTTCCTGGGGCGTCTCGTGAGGCTGGCTTGTGGGACCCTCTTTCTCTCGGGACCACACGCCAGTGAATGATGTATCCTCCGGGCGCGGTTCCCGAGGTCGCCGGTGCCGAGTCGTCATCCGACCTGGCAGGCGGGCAGACGCGTCACGCTCGCGACGTGGCGACCGACGACTGGGTTGGGCGGCGTGGTGCAGCCAGTACTCCCTCTGTCCAAAATAAATCTACAATTCTAACCGAAAGACGCAAATGTGTAAAATGATCTAATTGCCTCTTGTCTTATATAAGAAAGATCTAGACATTAGCTTGTCTTTTGTGTGAGAAGCTTCTAGTTTCTTGTCTTTTATATTTAGTTAGTCAAAATTACATTCTTTATGGGATAAAATTTAAATCTTAGAATTGTATTTATTTTGAGACGGAGGGAGTAGTCAGTAGGGGGTGGGGTCCAGCCGCTGATTCGAAGGGTGGACCCGGGGGCCGGGGGTCCTGGTCCTCCTGGGCCGGGCTCACCGCCCGACGACGTTTGGGCAGTTTCAAAGCAGAGGACGACGGGACAAGCGCGCCCGCGCGCGCCCCTGCCTGCCTGCCTGCTTGCTTTCGGTTTCGGCTGGAGGGAGGGTGTACGGGCTGGTCCACGGACCGTTCGTAGACCAAAGCGTCATCAATCGGCGTACGTAGGGCAAGTGGGGTTGCCCGGTGCAGGGCTGCAGTAAAAACGGCCATAAAACGCCGCACGGCTGTTGGCGTGAAGACGAAGACTTCCGCCGTGCTGAATTGCTGATGCATCTCATCAGCGGACTGCGGTAGCGCCGGAGCGGCGGAGTACTGTCTACGTCAAAGTTGATGTCTGCCTTGCACTTGGGGTTTTTCCCCTAGAATTTACTTTTTGGTATCCTTGATGCGGACTTGGTTCTTTTTTGTGTGTGTGTTTTCTGTAGGTGTAAACCATTTCGATCTTTGTCATAGCGTGGCAGGTTTATTTTAGGTTCATGCTTTGATCAACAATAACTATATAAATTATGCACAACAAAACTGGATTTCTATTGCTTGGCGACTAAAGCTCACACGAGACATTTGCTAGAAAATTGAAAGAATCCCTTAAGGACGCGTTTGGTAAGGAGGCGTGAGCCAGACCGGAGCCCGATAGACCAGGCTAACAAGGTGCTAATTCGTTTGGTGAATTTACACCATGGGCCAAGACGGTGTTTGTTGAGCTGTATGAATTGGTATGGACACCTACACATGAGCCTTAGCCCTTAGGTGTAGTTACCCCCGCTTCTCCACCATCGCCGCCATCGAGATCTGCTGTCGTCGCGTGCTCCTCCATCGAGTGGCCATGGCCACCACCGCCGCCGCGCTGAAGCTGCCGCCCGCCCCGCCTCTCGCAGCCGGGCCGCCACCGGGATCTGCCACCGTCGCGTGCTCTTCCATCCAGCGGCCACCGGGGCACCCGTCGAGGCTTACTGGAGCCGCCGTCACTCCCTCGACAGCCTAGTCGCACCTGCGGGCCTCGGACATGGGGCCGCCGCCGTGCGAGCCCTCACCGGTTCCATCGGGTAGCTGAATCAAAGAGCTCGACTTTGGCGTCCGCCCGCCAGACCTCGGCCTCGCCCTACCGCCGACGCCCATCCAAGCTCCTTCCTCTGTTTTTTTTAAGTTAACCTCCCTCCTCTTGTTGTTGGACCTCACCGGGGGTCACCCTACGTCCCTACGCACGCCTTGCAAGCCTGCATCTCGATGAACGATCCCTTTGAGCCGGCCAAAATTGCATCCCACCAGCTTGGCCCGGGAGGCCGTCCAGGCCATCAAATGAGGCTGGTTGCACCCCACGCCCTGTAACACCCCAGGTGTTTAGTTAAGCTAAATACCCTAATTAATCATGATAATCAAGTATAATTAGTCCAAAGCATGCTTAGTTTAGTTTTGATAATCTTTGCAAAAGAAACCCTAGTCAAATTTCCAAATCTTGGTCAAACCCTAAGAGCTCTAGAAGGATGAAATGGTTTTCTTGCGCGTTCTCCAAATTCCACTATAGAAGTTCAAAATCTGACAATATAAAAGTTCTTTGCTGTTTCCGGGAACACAATTTTTATAATTGGCGGACATTCAAATTTTGAATGCAAACTCGCTTAAATTTGAGTTGAAGTTCCTGTGCGCAGTAAATCGGGGCCGAGAATTTCTGCAAGTTCACCACGTTTTTCCCTTCAATCCATTCATCAAAACATATGACGCCCTTTGTGAAAGTTGTAGGTCTATAGCTCCTCTACAACTTTTATTTTTGGGGATTTTCGAGTATGTTGACACTTTTTGGAGTTAAGGAATTTTGAAAACCGGTTCGCGAAATAGAAAACAGGGATTTCACGCCGACGCCAGCTTGCCGTGTCCGCTTCCGCCGCCGGTTGTCCACGTGGTGCCTGTGCGTCTGTCCGGCGTACGGATGTATCGAAGTCGTCGCCATGGACCCGTCGCACACCGTGGGGCCTCCGCTCGAGTCGTCCGCCTTACGCCGCGCCACGCTGCCGGCCGCCTGCCCGGCCACGCTGCGTCATCGGCCATGCGGCGCGCCATGCGCCACACCGGTGGCGGCTAAACATCCGCGTTGCGAGCTCGCCTCGGCGTAGTCGCATTCGCCGGCCTTTAACACGGTGAGCGAACGGGCCGCCGTCGCCCGTTTTCCTGCCTCACCGCCCTGCCCTTGCCACCGCCGGCCTTCCGCGGCCGCTTCCTTCTGCGGGCCACATCCACCTCCGCTCCCGCTCCTCCTCCATAGCGAGCCTAGTGTTTTGCTGGCCGTGCCGCCACGCTGCCGTTGCCGGTCCAGGGGCACCACGGCACACCGGCACTCCTCTGGTCCGGCTACCTTGAACCTCCCTCTGTACCCCCGGAGCCCAAGAACCGAGCCAAGGTGAGTCACCGGCCATCCCTAGCTCCTCACCCGCCCGGCCCGGCTAAGGCCAGCCGGCGAGGTCCCTGCTCAGACCTATTGGTGATGATTGTATTCTATAGGTGTTTTGTTTTCGGCAAAGCAAGGACCCTTTCGTAATTTCTGATTCTTATTTCGAGGGTCTCTCTGTAAAGTTGGTTTAGGGTTTCGGCTGCAACTTCAAAAATCCGTAGAAAATTGTAGAAAAATTGAAAAAAATGCAAATTCAACTGTTCTGGAATCCCTATGAGTAGATCTACAACTTTTACAAAAGTTGTATAGTGTTTTTCGGTTTATTTTTTAAATGAAAATTCAAACTCAGTTTGAAGTGTTTTTATTGTAGTTTAAAATATACTCATGATATGGACATGAACTTTGGATATGTTGTTCTTTATGACATGTTTAGATTTGTGACCAAAGTTGACATGAGTTTGATGAGTAGATTTTTAATTGTGATTTATGTAAGCTTTATGCTAGATTAATCTTGATGCTTTGTATAGCCCCTTTAATAAACTTTTATTTAAGCACAAGTGCACCCTAGGGCTTTGTCTTGATGAATAGTACCTCTGGTAGGATGATTATGATTTTAGGATTTTATTGATCTAGGTTTGGTATTTAATCTTGTGTAGGAGTTTATATTAAAATTTCAAAATAATTTGAATCCACACTTATTCTTTGGTCAGAGGCTTAGATTTGACATGTATGAGTTGTAGTGGAAAGTGGAGATCAAAAAGATTAGTAAATCTTTTTATAGGATTTAATTAAGTGAATCTAGGCTGAAAATTGTCTTTTTCATATAAATTAATTTATATGTAATCTGGAGCTAATATTTGGCATGTGAGCTTAGTTTAGGTATATGTTGCTGTGTACCAAAATTTAGAACCAATGAATGTGTATTTAATTTTATATGAATTTTTGATGAAAGGTTAGATAAATTTCAAGTAAATAACAAACCGTCATGTTTTTGTTTTATCTTTGAAATATGGTGGTGTGGATCTGTACAATATCATTAGGACACACCCCTTGCTGTTTTGTAAAGTTAAATAATTTAATTTACTTAAATATGTACACAGTCACCATCCAAGTTAACCTTTAATTAACCTCTCACACCCTCACCTAATGCATACGCATATGAACGTGTAGATTTACCGGCCGACGGGACTTACACGCTCACTCAGGAGGAGGAGGGAGCAGCTAGTGGGGAGGTGAACCAGTTTAGTGTTCAAGAACCCGGACCAAAGTCCGAAGAGCCCAAGGTCGTTGAGTCGAGGAAGGCAAGCACCGGAGTCACATATAACCTTTTTGGATTAAATCTCACATCTTTTACCTTTTCAGTATTTATGCTTTACTTTGTGCATTTAAGTTTCAGGAGTTGTTTGAAACTTAGATGCATGATCCTTAGGACTCCTATGCTCTTTTACTAGTATGTTAGGAACGCTAGTACCATGCTCTAAGGATACGGTACAAGTCGAGTAATAACTCATTGCTCGCGAGATATAGGATGCTTATGTTGGAATCATAAGTTGGTTAATTGACCGCTCATGTGGTAAGAGTAATGGGTTCATCTAATGAACCAACTTTATGGCTACTAATCTTGAGATGCATCTCCCTTTCTTTAGATTCTTTGGGGTCTACCTTCTTCCGTGTATCTTAGGTTTACCTTGCAAGGATATAAATCGATCGATCGTGGAAAATTTTGGATTAATATTGATGCTTGATTAATCTTGTTTGCACAACCATGCTTGTTTAGCTAGGTGCTTACCTAGAATGGTTAACATACTAGAACTTGAGCTAAAACTTGAAACCAAGGATCAACTCTTAGATGCTTTTGGCAAAACAAACCCTCCAAAAAGCCTTGCATGTCTAGTTGTGTCTTTTATTTTGTGGTCGATCTTCGAGTATTAATATACTCACCTTGCTTATTTTGTTGTTTTCAGTAATCCCATCGGCTGGTGCTATTCCGGATGGATGGGAAATTGAATGGGAGAACGATGATGAGGAGTGATATGCATGGACGGCCTCCTGTGTGTATCATGCGTTTAGTTTAATTTCCACTATTTAAAACTCTGAACCATGTTTACTTTTATGTACTAAAAACCTGGTTTATAATATTAAGTACTTATGGACTTGTATGTAATGTAATCTTGTACTCTCGTCCTCTCGATCCCAGTGATTTACGGGTATGAAATAGATAATCCGCCTACTGAAACGCGTCTTTAGGCTTCATTTGGCAGGGCTCTAGAACCTTAAGGTCCTGTAGTTTCTCATCAAAATTTTCCGTCCATCACATCAGAAGTTTAAACATATGTATGGAGTATTAAATGTAAACAAAAAATAACTAACTGGTGTGACAACTTTGTGAGATGATTTTTAAGCCTAATTAAGTCGTGATTTGACAATATCGTGTCGTAAACATGTGCTGATGAAATTAATTAAGTTTGATAATTTCGTCTCACGTTTTTATGCATATTTTGTAATTAATACTTTTATTAGTATCCGAACACCTGTTCCAACATCTTATGAAATATTTGATGTGACATCGTAAAAAAATTTTCATCTCTGGATAGACTTCTAGAGTGGTTTGGCTTCACAAACTTCTAAATTATTTTGGGCAGTGGCTTTACGGTAGTGCACTTTCAACTACCATACTATTCAAACCAATTTAATATTTGCCCACCGTAAGCAAACATCATTAGAGAAGGTGGCCAATTTTTTTTTCTCCGAACTTGATACTTCTAAATATACTTAGAAAGTGCTCGTGCGTTGCTACGGGCATCAAAGATTTTCGACGCAAAACATAAAGCATGAGATACATTATAATCAATTTTATTAGGTTTATAGCCAATAACATGGTGTGAGATTGTGACAGTACTAAATGGTCACGAACAACAGACTATAACCAACAAGCCACTGTGAAAGGAAAGTAACATTACTTGCAACAGAAATTAACATAAATAACATATCTGCTCTTGGTTCATAGTTTATACAAGCAAGAACCCCATCCTCACCAGCAGCTTGTGCTTCCTGATGTCATAATCACTCCACATCCTGAGTTTGGTGGCCAATTGTGACTTAGGATGAGTGGAGTGTGGAATTGAACTCCCATGGCAGCATGTGCTCTGGCTCATCTTCATGTGGTCGTGTACAAATTGGTCGGCGAGGGCAACATTGGCTACCCAGAAGAGCTCGTTAGTGTTGGTTCCTTCGGAAAAATGATGGAAGAAAGAACAACATCAATATGGAAGGGCACATACACTCTATCAGAATAGAAGGGCACTGCTGCTGCTACGACAAGCATCGATATGGAAGAACATCAAATAGGAAAATAATAAACTCCTCTAAAAAAATAGGTAAAAGAAAATGACTTAATGTTTCAGACTATTTTTAGGGGAAATATGCATAATAATATCTTCAGTAGCAAGCTTTTTGAGATTTAACTTTTCGAAACAAGCACGAGTGCTGGTTGCAAAAAGGACTGAAATTTGTTCCTCGTCTGTGTTAGTTCTTCATCAGTATAAAAAGGAAGTGATTTTTGAATCAATCACACTAAAGCTCTTTTTAATCACCTAGAACTTTACATTACATTACATTGGGAGCACACTGATAAAAGAAGATATCATCACAGGCTTCCAACGATCAACAATTATGAAATCAGACACAAGCACATCATCTAAGGTTGTTGGTGGGCACAACATGGTCAAAGCACAACATTCTGAATGGAAGTCCAGAATAGCAGGTGAAAATGTCTCACCAAGCATGTCTATAACCATACCATGCCAGGTTCTGTGGCTGTGGATCATGCACAGATCCAGATTACCAGTGGCCAGGTAGGGGTCCCTGCTAGCCTCACGACACTAAATAAAGGTACTACATGCTCTTTAGGATTACATGAAGCACGTAAGTTCCCATTTCACATATCAATATTGAAGATATACAAAAGGAAAAGAAGTATTATACTCACCATACAAGGATCTTTGTACCATCCATCGTGACTTTGTCTCATCTGAAGGGGAACAGCCCCTACAGCACCTCGGATCCCATGCACAACAGCGACAGTGCTGGTGCTGCCTCCTTTCTTTGAGACATTGGCCAGCTGGTCGCCAAATCATTGTCGAGCTGCTCGCACTGCGCATCTCATCAACATCAACATTGCTGCACACTAGCACACGGCAGGACCCATGCGGCGCGCACACTGGCACACTGCAGTATTTGGTTTCCACCTTTTAGAGAGCAATGTCTAAATGTAGGCTACATTAAATTAGTCAATTTTCATTATTGACTCAAGGGAAGGATAAGAAGGATCAAGAAAAATTACCTGTCATTTGAGTTTCTTGGTGTATTCATCTCAGCAGAAATTTTATCAACCACCTCTAGAAAGTATAAAATGTATGGATAATTGGACATTATTCAGAATTTAGAATAAATAACTTGACTGAACTTGGCGTTGAAGTAAAGCTCTCTGAAAAAAAACTACTACCGACACAGCATCAAACTTGTCAATCTTCCTATACAGTATGTTGCAAGTCATGGGCCAATATTTCACTATTTTGAAGTTAGTAGTGGGATTGGATGCTACGGAATTGGCAGGATATGTTTGTTCACCAGCAGGTTTGCAACTCGTGATGCAAAACAGTTTCTAAAATGGCACCCACTCCTGAAGCTATCTATTCTGGTCAGTTCCGGACAATTGCTGAAGTGTAGTAGCAATCCTGATGTAGGATTAGAATCAGAAAAGGCGTTACTACGGGCGCTAATTCATTCATACAAGAAGTATAACATGCCAAAATGAAATGAAATTAACTCATTAAATCCCACAATAGTATATAATCATTCTACAAACAAAGGAAAACTGGGTATATCTTCGTTTTCTCAATTTTTTAAAATTGTGCCATGCTTTTGCAAAAACAAGATATAAAATGCTAGCATCATCAGACTCACGCAATTGATAACTTTGCACCTTGCGATTCTACTGCCGACGCCCCAATCCATAAATGTAAAGCAAAAGCAAAGGTTAAGTTAATCAATTACCAGAGACCTTTCGCAGCTGCCGATTGTGCTGCATTGGAGGCCCAAGCATCACCTAGCTTCCCTGTAAACTTGAAAAGAAATAAACAAATCAGTAGTTACTTATTTTCTAGCACATAAAAAAATGATCACTATTGGTGAACAGTAATGTAATAATTAAAACACTGTTCTTGTATAGCACACTAAGGTATAAGCAAAGCATCTGTTTTGAAGTGTTACAGGCCTGATGTTCAGTACCATATCAGAAAACTTAGAGTAGTAATTTTACAGAACACCTTTCTAAAAATAGCCTAGTTGATAACCTAATGCTAGACCATAGGAAGATAATGCTTTGCGCTTTCCATAGGAACTTAGTAAAGAGAAAAATCCTGACAGAGACCTTAGAAAGGGATGTAATTAGTGAATATGGAGCATCTCTCATATGTGAAACCCTTATGCTAGAATAATTAAGGTAAGAGAGCACCAAAAGATTACCACTTCTGCAGTTGGACAAATCTTTGGATGAGCCTAATAGCTTTTGCAATAGTATGCATGATAGAACAAGGAAAAAGAAAAATATTTCTCTATCCCTACCTAAGACAGTACATACTATCTGAGAACAACTAAAGGAAGTAGATTTCTGCTTCCAAGACAATATGTCCAATATGAGAGTTCTATTTGAGGTCCCAACCTTGATTGCTACTTCAAAAAATGACTATTCTTAAAAACATTCTATATGAACAGATTGCTGATTTTTTTTTATCAGATAAGCAACATATGTAGCTACGCTTGATCAGTACCACTTGAAAACGTAAGGTAAAATATGACAGCTACAAGCATAATGTCAGAACATCACCTAATAGTGAGTGAGTGTTAGAAAAGTCCATATTAATTCATCACCTTAAGTTGACTGGCAAAACTAATTGAAGTACAGCCACACTCCTCGTAGCACAACAAATGACACCTCGAACCCTAATATCCTGTTGTACCACCTTGAGAGATGAAAATAGTCAATTAATAAAGAAAAAGATTTTGCATACCACTCCATTAGTACAAGTAACAAATTTATACTGCTTGGTGTTCAGCCAATTTATTAAATAAATTTTATAAACAAGATAATATCAACACCAAAGGAGAGATGATTCTTGCCGATTCAACATGTTGTTAATGAAAAAGTCAACAAAATCATACAAACACATATGTAGATCGGGCGACTGTGATCGTGGCTGTATCAACGGGCACTGGCGTCGTCGTCGTCCATGGACGCCGGTGGATGGGATTAGGCGATGGCAGAGTCCACGAATGCCGGTGGGATGTGGCTGGAGGTGGCGGCAGCGTCCACGGGCGAGATTAACGGGATCACCCTGGATTGAAAATGCATTGAAATTCAAAGCCATGTATGGGGAAGGGAAAACCAATGGCTGGAAGGAAGGGGCATCACTTACTTGAGCACGCACCATCGAGATCCGAACCTCACCTTTGCAGCAATGAAGCTTCAACGTCGGACGGTAGAGGAGAAGGTCGCGGTCTTGGCAGATCGGGCCTTCTGCTCGAGCCAGGTAGCGACGAGATGGAATGTTGGATGACGAGGGCCGCGGCGGCGGCATGATGGATTCCGCGGACAACGGCAAAAAAAAGGGGTGTCCACGGCGACCGCCGTCTAGCTCCGATAGCGGGTGCGGCCCACCCCTCGTACCTCACACTGGCGCTGCCCGCGCCCAAGCCGGCCTCCGGATCCGGGCCCTCCAATAGCGGCGCCCCTGCCTCTCTTGCTCCTCCGGCCACACGCAGCAACGCGGTCACCTCGCCCGCGTTGGACGCCGGTGACAGCCCGCGCGACGCCTCCTCCTGCAGCGGCGTAGAAGCGCATGGGGGTAGGGAGCGGCGCCGGGATCTGAGAAAAAACAGGTAGGGGAAAACGGATCGGCGGCGGCGCGGGTAGAGGAGAGAGGAGGGGCGGGGCGGGCGGCGGCATCGCGGGGAGAGGCGGGGTGCGGAGGGTGCGGAGGCGGCGTTCGGAGGGGTAGCGCGCGGGATTGGGGAGGCGCGAAGGGCGCGGGATTGGGGAGGGCGCGGGGGCTGAGCGGAGGGTTGACCCGCGGAAGGCTGACCCGCGAGAGCAGAAAAAAGCACGACTTCATTCTTTTTTAGTAGTAGAGAAGTCAAGCAACACTGATGTCAATCTAATGCCAGATAAGTGCCACCCAACTATTAGCAGGGACAGCCGAAAAATACATCCTCTTTACAAAGGTGCTCGTGGGGTGGTGTACATACGTGTGCATATGCATTCATAGTTGAATGTGCATGCATGTATGCATACTCTTTGTTTTTATATTTTTTTTTAAAAAAACAATACATACTTGTACAATATAGGATATCAGGTATTCAGGTTACTCCGTAAAGGTCTATTGGATCTTCAAATGCACGGTGAAAGCAACGGCGAAGCTAGAGTAAAATCAAAGGTGTGTGCCACTTTGCTATGGGTATATCGATATTACTCTGTCCGTCCTTAAAAATATGATGTTTAGGACAACAAAATTAGTTTATTTTACTAATTTTGTTGTCTAAACGCCATATATTTAAAAAATGGGAGACCGTACCATCTTAAAACAGCAGCGTTGGATCGCGGTATATGATCTCTTCTTCTTCTTCCTATGACATCCTCCAACTTAAACAAAGAACCATCTTCTTCCTATGACATTTTTCCTCTCTTATTGTTGCTCTCTTAAGACTCTAATAACATAGCTCTCCACGTCCTTACCGGGCCTGTATCCGGCGGCCCATGTGAACATCTATAGTTGCTTAAATAATATTCAGAGATTATAACATCCTGTATACAACCAGGAATACACCATCTGAAGATTGAGGAAGCAACACACTGACGGCACATAGCAAGCAAATGAGCGGCACATAGCAACACACTATCATTGCCAAATTGCGGACACTCGTTTTCTTAATTTGGTTTGTCACCATCCGAAGGGCACACCGCTTGCTAAGTTTCAGACCGTAGGATAGGATGGGATGTTTCCATCCTAGGAACTAGGAAGCATTGCCACCGCATAGCTGCTGCCTCCTGCAAGTAATTTGCCCAGAATTGACGACGGCATCACGCCAAACAGGACGAAATTTATCCGGATGCGACCGATTACCTGACCACGGCAGACGTAAGGCAAGGATTCCCCACTCTACTCCAGATCGGGAAAGCGCAAAGAAGCAGCAATTAACAGAGGCGATGCAACGATCCAATAAAACCCACCAACAGAGAGGCAGGCGATGCAAAAGCGAGACCCATGCCGCTAGGCAGCGGGTGCAGTAAACACGGTCACACCCGGCCGGAAGGCCCTTTCGCGCTCGACTGCTCGAGATCGCCGTGACCAAGCGCTATCCTCGCCATTACTCTGATGTGTCGCGCAATAGCTTGGCCGCTATGCGCTGGTACTGGTAGGGACCTGTTATGGACGGCGCAGGATGTGGCTAAACACACGCGACAGCAGTTGGCCAGCCACGAAGGCGCGACGCGATCGTGGGCGCGGGCAGGAGCGTGCGAGCGGTTTCTCCTTTAAGAGTCAGTTTGTTAGCTTGTTTGGTTGTTTTAGATTGCTATAAGTATGGAACATCTATGTGTGTAATAGGCAACCAGAGATTGAGATTATATCTCTTTGGTTCATCTGGTTAATGTAATCGATCTCGAACTGTTCTTCGTCAAGTCTTTGTCGCCGCGCTCCAACCTGCGACGCCGAACGCCAGGACGGCGTCGTAACCTCGCCGCCGCCGCAATCCATCTCCTTCCCTCCGATTCCCCACGGCTACAACCTCCGTCGATCATCCACGCACAACAATTTGGTATCAGTTGCCTCGATGGATCCACGGGCCCGTTCCACCACCGCGCCGCTCAGTTCGCCCATCGCCGCCCTTCCTCCAGTACCACCACGCCGCCGGCGATCCTTGCGCCATCGACTGCTGCAGGTGCGTCACCATCGTCGCCTCCTGATGCGGTATCCGCGGCGATCCTGGGCTGCAGCGCCAACTGGAGACGATCGCGTCTAGGCTCTCATCCATGGAGGAACGGTTGCCACCACCAACGTCGGCCGTGACAGCCTCCGTTGCGCCGACCTCCAGCGGCGTTCCGTTCGCGCCGGCCTCCAGCGGCGTCCCATTCGCGCCGGGCTACGGCGGCGCTCCGTTCGCGCCGTCGACGGCGACCAGCCGGGCTGTGCCGATCGTGTGCATGCCCCTCCGCATTCGCCGTCGCCACTGCCGAACCTCCAGACTACATCACCACTCTTGCAAGATCAGCGTCGCGAGGATGCTGAGGAGCCGCCGTTCCACGCTTCTACAAGCTTTCGTTCCCACTTTTGATGGCAAGGATGATCCCCTAGGATGGATCAACAGGTGCGAACACTTCTTCAGAGCTCAGCGCACCCGCGAGGATGATAAGGTTTGGCTCGCATCCTTTCACATGATTGGTCCGGCTCAACATTGGTATTTCATGTTGGAACGTGATGTTGGCAACATCCAATGGCCAACCTTTAAGAAATTATGCCAGCAGCGGTTTGGACCAGCCGAAAACACCAACCATCTGGCCGATCTTGCCCGCCTTCCGTTTCGTGCCAGTGTCGAGGAGTATCAAGAGCTGTTTCAAAACAAGATGGCTCACGCCGAGTATCTCTCGCCGGCGCAGCAAGTTCAGCTCTTCACCGGAGGCCTTCCTGATGCCATCCGTGTGGATGTTGAACTTCAAGACCCTCAAGACCTTCAACGCGCCATGGCGTTGGCGCGCGCGTTTGAAAGACGCGCTGCACACCAGAACACGTTCAGCGCGCCGCAGTTCCAAGTGTGTTCATCGCATCAGACCACCGGCAACACGCTTTCGTCTGCAACCCACCGCCCACAACACTCGTCATGTCATCAACAACTGCAGCACCAGCCCCAAAACCGTTTCGCCGTATATCTCCGACGGAGATGGCTGACAGGCGTCGTCAAGGCTTGTGCTACAACTGCGATGAGTAGTATGTCCGTGGCCACAAGTGTCCTCGCCTATTTTATTTGAGGTGACCGATGTTGATGATGATCCATCAGCTATTCACACAGTTGAAGGTTCAGACAACCAGCCACCCTCATCTCTCTTCATGCCATCAATGGGATTCAGTGCAGTGATACAATGCAAGTTCGAGTCTCCATTGGCAATAGAGATTTCACAGCACTATTGGATTCAGGCTCAACCACCAACCTCATCGATTGTGATGCTGCCCACCGTGTTGGTCTGCAGCTCGCCAGCAACAAAGGTGCTAAGGTGATAGTGGCTGATGGCAATCGTGTTCCATGCTGTGGGTTCGCTAGAGATGTTCATGTCACCGTTCGTAACGAGGCATTCACGCTGGATTGCTCCTCTATGCCCTTGGACAGCTATGACATGATCCTTGGTGTTCCTTCCTGAAATCGTTAGGACCAGTTTTGTGGGACTTTGAGGATCTCAGCATTGTGTTCTGGCGCCATGACAAGAGAATCCAGTGGCAAGGAATTGGTTCCAGAGCCTTTGCACAGCACCCTCCCCTACCACCTCTCTTATGCTAGCCAGCTACACCAGGAGGTAACGCCCTTACATGAACTGCTTGGTATACTACCAGAACTTGAGCATGTCACCAAGCAGGACCTCCGTGACGCCTTCCACCAGCAGCCTAGTCCTCCAGCAACTGTTGCCGCATCAGCCCTGACTGACCACTCTTGCCCAAGCAATGAACACAGGCTCAGTTTCAGTTCGCCCAGTGGGACTTCAGAGATGCCAATTGGGCTGTCCATGACATCCACCATTTTTCATCCCTATTGAGTTACCCTACTCGTCATGTTCTACTCCACATCCGCTGATCCATGCCACTCCATGGAAAACCCCAAGAAAGCTTATCATGATGCTCCAGCGGAGAACGTGGAGGTCTTCCATGATGCCTCTGCTTCATTCCAGCTCGAGGACGAGCTGCTTGTCGAGGGGAGAATTGTTATGGACGGCGCAGGATGTGGCTAACACACGCGACAGCAGTTGGCCAGCCACGAAGGCGCGACGCGATCGTGGGCGCGGGCAGGAGCGTGCGAGCGGTTTCTCCTTTAAGAGTCAGTTTGTTAGCTTGTTTGGTTGTTTTAGATTGCTATAAGTATGGAACATCTATGTGTGTAATAGGCAACCAGAGATTGAGATTATATCTCTTTGGTTCATCTGGTTAATGTAATCGATCTCGCACTGTTCTTCGTCAAGTCTTTGTCGCCGCGCTCCAACCTGCGACGCCGAACGCCAGGACGGCGTCGTAACCTCGCCGCCGCCGCAATCCATCTCCTTCCTCCGATTCCCCACGGCTACAACCTCCGTCGATCATCCACGCACAACAGGACCCAACCCAACCCAACCCAACCTGAGCGTCGGCCGAAACGATCGAAACGGATGGGTGGTGGTGCGCATGTTGATGGTGGGAGAGCGTGAATGTGATAAATCCACCCATCCAAAACACGCAGCAACAAAGGCAACAAAAAAAAAGACACATCCCAAAAGGCCGCCGAGCTTTTCCCCTCCCCCACTCGGGCGTGTAGGCCTTTGACGGCTTGTTGGTCGCAAGCCACGTTACCTTCTTTCTTCCTAGTGGCTAGTGGAGGAGACGGGGCCACGGGGGTAGCAGCATCGATCGAGTAGTGACAGTTCATGGTGGATCCTTCGCGCTGTCCGACTCCTGAACGTGAATGTTGCACGGATGGAGTTGATGGGGCGATCGGTGGTGCCACCGAAATTGACTCGACGTTCACATGGAGCCGTGGAGATGGAGCTAAAGAGGTCTGGGATCGTAGCATCGAACTGTGGCAAGATGCAAAAAAAAGAAGTCCTGGACGACGATAAGGAATTCAGGATAGATTTTGAGATCAATGACCGTCTCCGACCGAGAGCGTTCGGCTTATTATTCCGCTTCCTCTGCAGTATTTTTTTCTCACAACAAATCTGCCAATTTATTTTGCACACATTATTATTCTCTCACCACAAACCTGCCGTGCAAATCTGCCCAAAATTTGCAAATATTTCATCTGGAAGTGCGAGCACAAGTGCTGAATCAAAGATTCAAAATCAGGTCAGCAGATTCGACCAGGAAACAACAGAAAATGTATGAAATCAGTGTAAGGATGGAAACTGAGAAAGCACTTACAGCCATACAGAATGAATCCACACTTCTCATTGCAAACTGAAAAACACCACATAGGATGTGGCAGTCTCACACAGATTGATGATCATGCCTGCACCTCATTCGATGTAATGTACATATTGCATAACGTTGCACTCGCAAACTGAACAAAGAAAGAAAGACTAAACCACCATATATATATTTTTCAAAGTCTGCACATTTCACACAGACAGGATATTTCAAGTGAAGGCTTAAAAGGGCATCTCAGGCAAAGGTTGGGGGTAACTGGCAGCTTCTTTCTTTTCTTTACAGGTACTTGACGAGAAGCCAAACAATGACTGCAAGGATCACAATGGCAACGACCGACAGCAGCAGGCACATGCATGAGCAGCCACCTTTGGTGCGCTTGTTCAGAATTGCAAGCCTCTTTTGCACACGCTGAATGAGATAAATTTGTATTAGTGTTCCAATCATGCAACTTGAGAAAACTAGATATCATATGGAAACAATATCAACTATTTAAATCAAGGATAAATGATAACCTGAAGACGCGAGTTTGTAACATCAACATGATCTTCAAGGTCATCCTGCAAGAAAGAAGAAACAAATTACCATCAGGTGTTACAAACAAAAATGAAAATGGTTGTAAGGTGGCACTAACTATCAATCTTGTGTGCAGGGTTAGTTCTTCATTGACTGCTAATGCAATGTGTTTTGTGCTCAACACTGTCTCTTCCAGTTTCTCAAGGCCCTCATCTTGCTCTGCAAAATGTTATGATTGAACAGTCAAATAAATAAGACACCACAAATGGTTCTTAATCCCAAAAATAGCTGTCATTTTCAAGACAACTAGAACAACAATAAATCAACATTAGAAAAACCAAAATCAAAACCAAAACAGAAGCAACATAATTATTGCATAAAGCAATGTGAAATGCAGATTGTGAGAAAAATCGGTGCTACATAATCCCATGCAAACAGCTTATCACATCCCACTATTAGAAATCCATTGAACTAAGTGCAATAAACCAAAACTTTTCTGTACCTTTCATAATTTGTCTCTGAAGGCCAACAATTCCTTGGTTATCTAACCCAGCAACTCTGCTCATATCGTCTGCCTTTTTACTCTGACCAAGAAGATCCTCCCTAAATTGGATAAAAGGCACATATTTCACATATTATTTCTAACAACAAACTATAATAATATTTGCCTGAAGAAGGAACAAAATAAAGTATTTTGTTCAAAAGGAAGAAAAAGAAAGATAACAGAAAATAAGTTCTCATAAAGATCATTGCAAACGTGGCAGACCTGTTAGCAAAGTTCGACATGTTGAAACTTGTCGCCATTTGTTTTGCTTTAGACTTCAAATTTGAAAGCATGTCTTGGCGCTTATGCATTTCCTTGTCAGTGCTGCACAAGTTAAAACAAATTTGAAGTGAGAATTTTTATGAATAAATTCTGATCAGGCCTTATGTTTAGACATCGATTTATGAAATTCTTTGTTAAGGAAATAATATCCTTTGGTGACATGGAAATCCTATAATGAATTCTCTCTCATGATGTATGGACAAAGCTTGTATTTATGATAATATTGTCCACGCCGTGATATGCATATAAGCAGAGTAAAAATCATGTTTTCACGTAAGCAGGAAACTCATGTACATAACCGTCTCTCTTATTCCACAATAATTGATCTACACTATAGCAGGGTGCAATTGTACATAGTGCATATGTCAAATAGTTCAATTTCAGTAGCATTTTGCATAGCAAGCTTCATACCCAAAATGAAACACTTCAACAGTTATATCTATCCGTTCACTTATTTCTGGCATAATTGAATATTAAGCCTCCCACCACATATTTACAGCACAACTTGTGAATAGATACTATAAAGATTATAAACTAGTAAGCTACTGTTAACATCATCACCCTTCATTTATAGCAGCATTGTTAAACTTTGATTCGAAAAAGATGTCAAACATTGAATTGACAGAACTGATCAAAGGTATAAACAAGTTTTCTAATATTCAATAGATATATCTTTCACTGCTAAGTATCAGGCTTGAGAAAAGAAATATAGCATCATTGCTGCACTCCACCCATCTTCAGTGTCACATGATTACAGAAGTAGTGCCAACAGAACATACATTGACTTTGGAGGAATTCTGATCAGCAATGACTCCAAGCTATCCAGCCTAGTCCCAAGGATTGTTATTTTTCTCCGGATGGCTGAAGTATGCCGCATAATTTCTGGACCTGATTGTGGAAGAGACCCTCTATCGGCAATCATGGAACTGATGTCATCAGCAAGCCTGGATGCTTCATTGTACTCTTTCACCCATGGGTCCGAAGATGATCCCATTGCTGGTTAGTTTTAAACACAAGAAAAAAGTTGTGAGTGGAATTATGATAAATATATAAGCACAAACCACATGATATCATGATCTATTATCAGACAGTCATAGTAATAAACTCTTGCTACGTAGGCTCTTTCATATCTACTTAAATACCACCGCAACTATAGCTGGTGAAGAAGGAAGTTCTTACGAGGAAGTTTTCCAGTCTATCAATGCCATTTTATGTGTTCAGCAAGGTAAACAAAAGGATTTGCATAAGTAGAGGAAATTTGCTGGCTTGGAGCTACCAGATACTATAAATCCGCAACACTTATTTTTCCTCCACCATGGGAACTGCAACATTGGCATAAAATACAGCCTGAAATGGGGATAAAATACTGCAAGGAACCACTTAGGAGCAACATGAGTGCTCAAGTTTAGAATGACCATGCAGAACTTTTTGCCTGCCTCAGCTGCAATCAACCGCAATTGAAGGCTCTTGCTTCCCTGATTGCTACCCATGAGTTCATACGCAGTTTCTAATTCCTGACCCGAATCGCAGATCCTACTTGCTACATACAGATACGGGCAACAGATAATGGCTTGTAGCAGGAACAAAACTGCAACAAAGCTAGTTTGCTTCACAATTAGCAATCGATCCTGCAGCACCATGTTACTAAATTCGTAGAAGGCTCGCGCTGAACGCAGAAAGACACAGGAAAATTGTGCGTATCCATGGACAACAAGAAATGCCCAAATCCGGCCACTAGTTCAAAATTCCACCACAGTCCCCTCTCCCCCTACCGCGGATTCGCGCGTACCCATCCCACACAATCACCAAGTAACCCCCTGCCTCCGTTGACCCCCGAACACCCTACCGAGATCCCAAATCGGCGCACGGAACTGAAACAAACGGCGCCAATCGGCAGGAAACTAGGCGGGGAAGAAGGATCGAGGCACGAATCGGCGAACCTGCTTGATCCGGACGTGCGAATCGGGGGACTGGGGATCGGAATCGGGCCTCGTCCGCGTCGCCTCCCTCGCCTTTCCCCGCGTCTTGTTGTTTTCCGCGTGTCTTTGACGAAGCTGTGGCGAGGAAGAAAGAGGCAATAATTGGGCTTTTTTTCTATTGAGGAAAAAATAAAGACGGGACGCCGTCGTGTGCACGTACCCGGCGCCGGTAAGGAGGTCGGCGGAGTCCGCCGCGGCGGAGGGTGGGACGGTCGGCGTGGGTTCAGGAGCGGGAGGCTCCGGCGCCGGGGAGCTGGTGGGATTGGAGGCGGCGCCGCCAGGAGAGGCACGGGCGCACGGCCGCACGGGGAGGTGATCGAGAGGTGAAAAACCGCGGTTGGCTCGTTCTTCACGTTGACACGTCACACGCGAGCTAAGACTCCGTTTAGTTAGGTGAAATTTTGATTAAATAGATAATTTTTTTTTTGTATTCAGTTGCCTGCACATAGGGAAAAAATATGTAAAATTTTGGTAAAATTGGTGAAAATTTTGAAATCTTTGGGAACTAAACAGGGTCTGAGAGTAGATTTTGATTGGAATTTGACATTATTCATCTGTCACATCAAGTCATATTCAAATGTACTACTCTTTATACAAGCAGCGGTCGAATGCGTCAATTTACTAGAAGTTGTTAGCAAATTTCACTATTCACATTAGCAATTTGTCGATGTAAACACTCCTAACATTCCGTGCGAGAGCAATGTATTGGTGTTGAAAGCAGCATCAACATGATAAGATTTGGTGATAAGATAATGCACAATGTGAAAAAAAATGGATGAGTAGAAGACGGGGTGAAAAAATGTGAGTGTTGTTATTTTAATATATATGGAAAAATCTCCTATCAGAACAACTTCAAACAAGTTGATGTTATTATAATGGAATTACTATTTTAAGTGAAATAATGTAAAACATCCACAGTAACATGTGTCAAGTTAATCTCACATATCTTCGAATACTCCCACTCAAAAAAAAAAATCTTCGAATACTCTTCCTCTCGTAGCACAAGCTATGAGCTGTATCTTAAATGATTAAATGGAGTGTAAAATCATATAATTTATCTGATCATAATTCATAATTGTAAATGTCATAGAACATGTGTATCTTCACAGTGGATAAGAGAATACGGTCGTGCGCAAGAAGGATTCAACAAGCTAAAACAATCTGAGCATTTTTGGTATAGACTTTTCTTTTTTTAGCAATACAATTTTTTTCGAGGCAAATTTTAGCAATACAATACTGACATGATTATGTAGATATCCTTCGGATTTTATTCGTTTACTCCAAAATGGTAGACATCTCACTTAGTTTTGAAAATGGAGACTTTCCGAACGGATTGATTTGGACTGATTTAAATTCAGCTTATTTTTTATGCTGTGATATCCGAATTTGTTTCCCATCTATTAAGGTCAGGAACGAAAACAACTGACAAGTGAATCACTTGTTTATTCGTTGAAGAAAGTGGTGAAATATTTGCATTAGACTACGTGCATAGAGAGAAAAAATGAACTGACACGATTTTCTAAGTGAGAAATTTTGGAACTAAACCAGGCCTCATTCGTTCTCACTCGAAAGTCGAAACCTTTTAGGTCCCGTTTAGTTCCCAAAAGTTTCACTAAATACCCGTCACATCAATCTCCAAACACTAATTAGGAGTATTAAATGTGAATTAATGACAAAACCTACTCCCTCCGTCCCACAAAGACCGTTCATTTAGAAAATTTAAGACATGCTAGTAGTTGTGACAAATGACCTTGTTGCTCCTAATTAATCATGTATTGGAACTTGAAAAGAGACATCAAATAAACATTTTATTGGCTTCATGCGTTTCTCAATGCAATATTTCCTTGGTAGTTTGTGTTAGTTTAATGAGAAGAGCATTTAATACGAGCTAAAAACACACTCTTTGTGGGACAAATTTTGAAAGTTATATGAACCGTCTTTGTGGGACGGAGGGAGTATTTCACAACTCCTACCTTAATTTTCGAGATGAATCTAATGAGCCTAATTATGACATGGTTAGACAACGTGTGCTACAGTATCCAATCACTAATGACGAATTAATTAGGTTTAATGAATTCATCTCGCGATTTCTAGTCTATTCGTGTAGTTAGTTTTATAAGTAGTCTATATTTAATACTTTTAATAAACGTTAGAAGAGAACTCCAAAAAATTTCTACAAAATTTTACCACGAACAGAGCTTATCCGCAACAAGCCAACAAACGAACTACGGCTCGAACCCGGCGGAACCTTGAACCACTGTGCAGACTGCAGAAGCAGAACACTCGCTCAAAAGGTCCACCATATAAGAGGCACGGACACAGTCAACACACACACTCCCACTGCGTCTCCTCGCGGACTCCCCACCTTGTGAAGTCCAATTGTCCAAACCAGACCACTGTCCAAACCCCCGATCATGCCGCCGCCGGGCAAACCCTACACCCCCACCGGCGCCGCCGGCTTGTCCGCGCGCGAGGAAAACGAGGTCGACTGCGACTACGCCTTCTTCCTCAACTACGTCCGCATGGACGGCAACGCCTACGCGCTCTACATCCCGTCCAAGGGCGGCGTCTCCTCCCGAGGTGATCAGGTACGAGGAACCCCTCGACGGCAGCAATGTCGGGGCCCCCCGTCGTCGGCCCTGAAGGTGGGGGCCGGGAGGCCCTCCCCGTCGGATGAGGACCCGCGGACCGCGCGCGCGGCCCCGTGCCGCGCTGCTCACTCGCGCCGGCGTCAAGCGCAAGGCCCCAGACGCGACCCCGGCGCTGAGGCCCGGAGCGGCGGGGTCCCCATGGAAGAGGACGCGTCGGCGCCGGCGCCGCGCCGCAACCCGCGTGGTACGACTCCCAACCTGACATCGACGACGACTACCGATTCGTCCTCCGGCACCTTCATAAGGTGAAGGGCCAACGCGAAGCAGTGCTCAAAGTGGGGTGAGGATCCCTTTCGGGCCGCACACCGTGTGTGGTGGCCACACAGGAGGACGCTGAGGAGGATGAAGATGAGTCCATTCCTGGGTCAGGGCGGTCAGGAGGGATGCTGGTACGGAGGAAGAGGTGTTCGCAGAGAGAAAAGGCGGGAGATGATTTGGATTTGCAGGTGGTGAACGCCTTTGATGCAGAGGTATCTGCGCTATTTCCATCACTTGTGAATTGGTATTATGTCGGTTCCATGCCTGAGTCGGACGACGCACCTGATCCCAACCCTTTTTTTCTTTGCTTGTGAACGTCTGTACTCTGTAAAAATTTCTAAAAATTTTACCACGAACAGAGCCTTATCCGCAACAAGCCAACAAACGAACTGAACCTTGACCACTGTGCAGACTGCAGAAGCAGAACACTCGCTCAAAAGGTCCACCATATAAGAGCACGGACACAGTCAGACACACACTCCACATGACTGCGTCTCCTCGCGGACTCCCCACCTTGTGAAGAATTGTCAGACCAGACCACTGTCCAAACCCCGATCATGCCGCCGCCACGGGATTCCATATCACCGGCGCCGCCGTCTTGTCCGCGCCGATGAAAACGAGGTCGACCGCGACTACGCCTTCTTCCTCAACTACGTCCGCATGGACGGCAAGCGCCTACGCGCTCTACATCCCGTCCAATGCGGTGAGAAATTACATTACATGTCACTATAACTATCAGGCAGCAATGTCGGGGTGCGTCGTCGGATGAATGCCCATGCCGGGGAGGCCCTCCGTCGGATGAGGACCGCGGCGCCGCGCGTGCCGCGCTGCTCACTCGCGCCGGCGTCAAGGCGCAATGTGCAAAGAAACTGGCCCGGCATGTCCCCATGGAAGAGGACGCGTCGGCGCCGGTGCAACCCGCGTGGTACGACTCCCAACCTGACATCGACGACGACTACCGATTCGTCCTCCGGCACCTTCGTAGGTGAAGGGCCAACGCGAATGTGCTCAAAGTGGTGGAATTTGAGGGGGGCTGGCACCACCGCCTGTTGACACTGTTGACAATAGCTACAAAGGAGGACGCTGAGGAGGATGAAGATGAGTCCATTCCTGGGTCAGGGCGGTCAGGGAGGACGGTGCTGGTACGGAGGAAGAGGTGTTCGCAGAGAAAAAGGCGGGGTTGATTTGGATTTACAATATATAACGCCTTTGATGCAGATATCTGCGCTATTTCCATCACTTGTGAATTGGTATTATGTCGGTTCCATGCCTGAGTTTTGACGCACATAATATGTTGCTTTTTTTTCTTCCTTGTGATGTCTGTACTCTGTAACACGTCTTTAAGGTGAAGGAGGAGTGAGGTAATTCGAAGAAGAAAAAGATGATAACGATGACTCAGAGAACTATGAAGAGGTTCTAAGAAGATGAAAATGTGGGAGGTGGACTCTGAAGTGGGGCCTGGATCATCATCCCGATTGTCAATACTCTGGAATTTGAGGTAACACGTCCATACCAGCATTCCATCTTTGTCTCTTGTGAATGTTGTCATGTCAACTCTCAAGGCAAGTTTCATTGTGTCCAAAACCACTGATTCCATATCACTCTTTTCTTGTCTTGTTCTATGTGGTTCCTGGCCTAATAGATGAAGAATGAAATGGAGGAAGAAGGTGAACTCATTAGGCTACAACATACATAATGGGTAGGCAAACCATTGAACAGGGAAGCTCAAGCAAGGGACATGCAGCCATACCTCGCAATGCTTTGTGAGAAATTACATTACATGTCACTATAACTATCATTTGATTCCTTACATGCTATAGTTTTACCAGTGTGCATTGTTTGTTAAATGGATGAATGCCCATGCTTCGTAGGCTCTAGCATATATATGATATGTGCTTGTCAGCATTTCACATAGCGAAACATGAATGCAAATCCCTTTGATTTACTAATTCCCAGAGCAACCCCCTTGGTCATATGGATTGCAAGCATTTTCTGGTTCTTCATCTTCCTCAGCTGCAGCTGGCGAATCTAGGATTAGGTGCTGTGAGCTCTCTTCTTCTTCACTTCTTTTCTCTTCTTCCTCAAAATTTCTCTAGAAAATTGGAGTTTCCATAACTTGTCCTGAAGTCCGCTTTGTACAAACCTGTCCAAAAGATCATCAATGTGATACCATAGTATTACTGCTTCAATGCATTGTAGATTTTAAGGCTTGCAAATAATATGTTGCTTACTGTTTTCCTTCCTTTAGCCAAGTAGCTTAACTCACAATTTAAGGTTGCAATCCATGCTGGTGTAGTAATTCTTGAACAATTGGGTGCGCCTAACAGTTCATGAATCAGAGAACTATGTATTTCAGAGGTTCTAATGACATCTATAAAAATGTGATTTTCGATCTGACTATTGTGCCTTGAATCATCATCCCGATAATACTTGATTTGTGATTGACGTCCATACCAGCATCTAAAGAGGCATACCTTTGTCATACTGTAGTTTTGGAAATTGGTTTCCTGTGCCCTGCATTCGTTATCCTCCTACCAAAACCACTATGATTAGAGCACGCCTCTTTGGTCTTGTTTCAAAAAGCATAGTTACTTACCAATTTGAAGCAACCCATTGCTGAACTCAGGTGAACTCATTAGGCTACAACATACATAATGGGTAGGCTAAACTCTTGGCAATGTTGTGTCAAGTGGACAGTCTACCTCAAAAACTTGTCCGCCAACTTGTTGGATACCATTCACGTCAATTTGAGCTGGAAAACCAGCACTGTTTGTCCATGTGTCTTGCTAGGGATTACAGGAGGGGCTTGGCTATTTTCTAGGATTACAAGTTCAGTTTCAGAAAAGGAAACACCCAGTACATAATGAGGATGTACCAAAGTCCTACATATGCAAGGGATATTTTGGATTGCATCATGCATCCTCCTCTGGTTCTTCATCTTCCTCAGCATCCCCATCCACAGCTGGCAACAGTCTTGGTGGTGGTGAGCTCCAGGGGGTGGTCATCACTTGGCACTCCACTGACAACAGCACCCAATGCTTTCCTCCAACTTGTCCTGAAGTCCGCTTTACAAACCTGTCCAAAAGATCATCAACGAACACGATGATCCTCTAGGGATATATGATGGATAATGTTGGAATATTTTGTATTCGTGTCTGCATTTGGTACTGAGGTTACTTGTACACGTATTGGTTGCTATAAATTGGTTTTACTGATGTGGTCACCTACTCACCTGGGGCTGGCTGAATTACCACATCAGCATCCATCTAGGCATCCTAGCGGACCTATTCACTTGATTGACTTGGTCTGTCTTTCCTTAGCCATCAATACCCACTCCAATGAGGGTTTGTCCAGGCATGGCTGGTGTAGCCATTCCTTTCATTGGGACTGTTTTGATATGGTGATATTAGCTATCAGCATTTGCTAGACTACATCTCTTGGGGTATAGTTGCTAGCTCTTTCTATTTTCGTTGATTGAAATTGTCTTCTAGTGTTCTAATCAATTATAAAATGTATTCTTGTGTGTATACCATGTATGTTAACAGTTAATCTAGATTATCATTAAAAACATTATTCCATGCAGGTCTTAGGACTTTGATACTTATTGCATGAGCTTGGTGCAAAGGGATAAATTAGAAATAGAAATACTATAATTGTGTTGTATCATCTAATACCTTTCAGGCCGTTTTCCCCTTTTGTAATATTGATCTTCAAATATTTTTTTGATTTGATTAAAAAATCTTATTTTTTATCCATTGAGTGGATTATTTTAGAGGATGTCTTGTAATGCAGTGAGTATGTTTGTTCTTTATGTCATGATCTTTTTTCACATTCTTTTTAAGATTAGACCAAAGATATGTCTCATTCAGTATTCTTGTTTCTGCTAATGTATAATCACAGGAACTTCAAGGCGTTATATGGCCCCCACATATCACTGAGAGGCCAAATTCAGATTTCAAAAAGAATTTGATGCGGATTCTCATGAAACCATATAAACAGGAAGATTATGATAGGTACTTTTCCATGGCAACTAATCGAACTCCAGTTGTCAAGGAACGAAGAACCCGTCATAGTGTGGTGTACTACCCCTGGAAGCATGAGTTGGGCAAGTCATACTTTGATAGTTACCCAGGTATGCTTTTGTATCGCACACACTGTATCTTCAGTGTCATCTTTTGTTCTTTGGCCTTTGGTTTTGTTTTATTCTTCTTGTTGTTTTCCTTCTGTAGAATCTTTATAATGCTTATTACAACATCTCCTTGCTGAAGCAAATTTGTTGTATTATGTGTACTGTATCAAGAATCAGGATTGTTCATGTTACACTTCATGATGCCTGTATGTACCATTGTAATTGTTGCTATCATTTTGAACCTTGAGACCTGAGCGCTGTGCTGTTTTATATCTAGATGTTTTGTGCCCTTGTTAAATTATAATATACCCAAAATATCTTATTGATGGTTTTCTTTAATCTCCAATTGTAGTTGTGGAATTATTCTTTCCACGGCACATCTGTAATTCTTAATTTGTAAACTTAAACAATAGCAGTTTGAAAGGGAAAAGAGTTAATTGTGTTACTTTAACAGTTGTGATTGGCTCATTGCAATATACTGGAATTTTGGAGTTCTAATGCCTCATAGTTTCTGTTATCCTCTGAATGCAATTTTGTATCTGTGAAACTTGAAGCACTTGCAATTTTGTTCTGATTTTTCAAATGTGTGAAATGGTTTCTTATTTCTTAGCAGTGCCACAAATCGTAAAAGTCGTGGAAGAATGCCATTTTTCTCCAACTTCCCTGATTTGCATGTGATTATAGTACTACTTGACACCTCTTTGTTGAATTTCAGATCTTGCTGAGCAGTTCAAACTCCAAGACAATAACTATCCCAATCGCTTGGCTCTTTTGCGTGGGTTTTTCTTCTGGTTACAGGTAACAGCATACAATTTCTTTGTTGATAATAATATGGGCAAGCACACATCTAAAACTCATAGTTCCACAATTAAAACAAAACAAAACAAAACTCATACTTCCATCTCTTGTTAAAGCAAGTAATGATTGAGTAGCAGAAATGCTCTCTTGGTAGGATTGAAAGATTATTTTTCATTGGAGATAGGCAGCTTGCCTATCCAAGTCCACTAGGTACAGTAAAAAAATCAGGCTAGAAATGATATCAATAATGGATTCATGACTATTCGGCTTATTGGCTCCATTACTCTGTACTGTCTTCTTATATCCACTGTATGCTACTCGGTAACAGCCATAGCATGGGTGTAGTCTGCAGTGTTTCCGAATTTTGGTTACTTGATTCTTTGAGTGTGCTTTTGTAGAATGTTGGGCGAGAAGACCAATTCAGGCCTTGGAGAGATGACTTCAAAAGGTACCGAGTTGTCTCCTTCACATGAGAGGGCTGCTACCCCTCTGGTTCAGAATGAAAGTCGTTTCTCGATTTAGCCAGTTGTTAGCGTGGTTGCCAGTGTGCAACTTTTGGCTGGTAATATTACTCGTGGAGTCATCGGTAACATCTACCAGTATTAGCTCTAGAAACTATGAAAACCATGGTGTTCTGGAAACCAGCATCCAATCACAGTGCCCTACAAACAGAGTTCGCGTTTGGACAGGCGTATATGCTTATTTCGCCCCAGCCTCCAGCAACGTAACGTGGGTATAACTGCAAAAGTATACATATTGCTTAGCGACTGAATGGAGAAACCATTCTCTCAGTGCTGGGTTCGTTCTATTTTGCTTCTGGGATCTGGCTGCTGTTGAACTTGATCCGAGGCTTGCCCATGCTGAAGTTGAGGACTCTGGACCTCATGTTGTACTTGAGCAACCCGTCGTACAGCAGCTTGCGGATGTAGTGCTCCAGGTCAGACCCAATCAGCCGAAGCGTGTACTCGGACAGCTCGGCCCCCTGTTTCCATCAAAGCAGAGTATGTGAATCAGGTTACTTACTTAAACGAGACATCGTAGTATCGCAGCTATCCTCATATTCAATTCAGCAATAGTAATATTTGGCCATGTTTGTTCAGATATGTCGAAATTCAATTGATCTGTTATCGAGACATGTACAGTATATAGCAGTGAGCCAGTGAGAGCAGAGCAACGGGTGAGGAGGTTACCTCGTAGTGGTCGACGAGGTCCTGGAACTCGTTGAAGACCATCTGGCAGGTCTCGTCGGTCCATGCGAACTCGTCCTGGGGGTCGAGCATGAGCGTGAGCTTGTCCATCTGCGTCTGGTCGAACGCGTTGGTCTCCGGGTCGATGTAGGCCGCGTAGATGCGGACGTGCCGCGTCGCGCTGCTCAGCCACTGCCCGCCGTACTCCCGGCTCATGTTCTTGCTCTCCGCCAGCGGCTGCCGCGGCAGCGACTGCGCGTCCCCCGTCCGCGTCTTCGCCGCCCGATCGTCGGACCCCTGCGCCGGCGGCGCGCCCGCCGCCGCCTCCTCCTCCTCCTTCACCTGCGGCTCCGCCGGCTGGGCGCGGACCGGAGGGAACCTGACGCGCCCCGCCGTCTTGGCAGCGCCCGCGAACCGGCGGCCCTGCGGGGCCAGCTTGGCCGGGGACAGGAACGCCGTGGTCGCCATTTTCTTGTGGAGTTGGGGGGTGACCTCTCTGGTCTTCTGCTTCTTCGCGCTTGCTTGGCTCTTTTGGTTTGTGCGTGCAGCAGCTGCCGTGCGTTGCAGCCACAAGCGTCTTACCGAGCGCCGGCTTGTATCGCGGATCGCTTGAGCGGATAGGGCTATTTCTGCCACACGACAATTGGGCCAAAAGCAGGTTTCGTGTCCGACGGATAACTGGACCAGCATTGCGCGTGTCATTCCTTTCAGGGCAAAAAGGCATCGTGTGACATTTTTTAAGATAATGGAGAAACCATTATAGTAGCAGTAGCGATCCACTTTTATGCTTTATTATCGTCACTGCAAAAGCCATAGATCCGCAACAGGTGGAAATGTTTTTATCTGCGTGACGATCGCGTCTTATGGGGAAGGCAAAGCGAAAGCTGCGTCTGCACGGGCTTTAGCTCTCCCGGGAGGGAATCTTATGTTCAAAAGTCAGCAGATAATTCAGCTTGGAAGACGCGTAAACTCGAAATCTCCCTCTACTTGTATGTAAATTATGGACAACTTGAATTTGGGCAACAAATGCAGTACAGCGAAAGTTACAGTAGCGTACAGAACTTTCTCTAGTTACAAATTACAACTCACAAATCCAATGAATGAATCAAATTAATAATAATCCTGCTAAGTTTGGAAGAAGTACTACACGAACAGCGAACTAGCCATCATGCACCGGCAGCAGCAGGCTGGGAACGCCGGCGCCTGCACCGGCGAGGGGTACCACGGGGAGCTTCTCGCAGTCGCAGATCTCGATGACGTTGCCGTCGGGGTCGTGGAAGAAGAGCTGCTCCACCACCGTCTCCCCGTCCCGCACCCACGCCGCCACGAACTCCAGCTCCATGTCCGCTAGCCTCGCCTTCATGAGCCCCATGTCCGTGCACTGCATGACATCGACAAATGTCAGCAACATGTTTATGTTTAGCTCTGTAGCTTGTACTACTGAAAGTAACTGCGGCGGCGGTCACCTGAAAGGAGATGTGGTTGCCCTTGGGGTTGATCGCCGGCGGCCTCGCCGTTGCCGCCGCCGCCGCCGCCGCGTTCGAATCCGAGCCGCGTTGCAGCAGGTGTATCCCCATGCCATACTTGTGCAACCTGCAATAATGTAACAGTAAGCATTCTTCCATCGGCTGCAGGAAGCAGGGTAACAGTAGGGAAATGGCTGCTCACCATGCTCCTCCGAAGTCGAGGGACGCCGGGCGCTTGACGAGCTCGAAGCCGAGCACGCGCTGGTAGAACTCGGCGGATTCCGCGACGGAGGCGCACTGGAACGAGACGTGGTTCAGGCGGACGAGAGGGACGGCAGGGCCTGCTGCTGCAGGCTCCTCCTCATGGCACCCCATGGCCATGGTTTCGTGACAAAATTTCGTCCCAAGTGGTTTTTTGAGAGGGTTACGAAGTACAGAGCTGTCGATCAGTGAATCGATGGCGCTTCTGGTTCAGGTCAGGAGGCAGAAATGGCCATGTGTATATATATACATATACATGTTACCGTGACGCGCAATCAACAGATGGTGCTGCCATGCGCGCCACCTGCTGGCTTCCAACCATTATTAACACGTACTGTATAAGCTAAGCCTTGCAAGAAAATGGGCAGCAAATTCAGGGATTTGGATGCCTTGAGACCTTGACCATCCACGTAGGATGGGTAGTTTGATGCCAATCCACTTGCTGATCTGTGATCCGACTTGCCTCTTGCTACTCGTCCACCGACTTGCCCTCTTGCTGACGAAGCAGTCAACAAGAGGCAAAGTTTTTTTTTTAATCCCTGATATGGCGATGTCTATGCTTGTCTGCTTCTCCAATAAGCTCCTATTTGCTGTGAAGCAGTGTCATTACTTGTTTCTTCAGAGGCAATGTTAGTCATTCCTAGACGTCATTAGCCTCTAGGAAATGGCAACCGGCTCTGTTACTATATATATCTTCTGCACACCGGGTCAGGATTGGGATGCCGACTGGACCAATTTCGTTTCAGATCCGCTACGCGTTCTGGAGTGGAAATAAGAAAGTTTCGTTCCATGAACCCGAAGAAGGAATTCCGAGGACGTCGAGTCGTCGAGCCGTCGTCTCTAGAACAAACCGTTCCTACGTATGCACGCACACGCAAGATACATGTCATGTTCCGATGTCTCAAATATTTGCACTGCTGACTATAGATGAACTCAAGATCCATGTCAAGTCTCGTGAAACATACTAGAGAAAACATAGGGGAACTCAGAAAAAAGGGGAAAACATTTGACCATGTATTTCTTTTTGTTACGGACGGCATTAGTCGTTGGATCTAATTTCTAATTTTGCACCTCGCCCTATAAAAGTTATACCAAATTAGTAAACCCTACATGTAGATCTAAATTGTTATCCATTATTATCATTATAAATCCTGTTCAAGTAAGGTCGTAATATGCCATGGCCTTGTGGAGGAACCAAAAAGAAATGCTATTTAGTCAAATGGAAAGTAATCTCGAGGCCAAAGAAAAAAGGTGGACTAGCCATTTAGGATCTTTTGAGAATGAATCTGAGTCTCTTATGCAAATGGTGGTGGAAATTGGAGTGTGAAAATGGGTTATGGCAGGAAATTGTGAGAAAAAAATACAAGATTAAAGGCGAGTTGGTACATTTGAAAAAACCCGACAAACTCCTCTGTGTGGAATGATTTGCTCAAAGTAAGAGACTTGTACCTGTGTGGTAGACTTATAGTAATTGGAGATGGAGTAAACACTGATTTCTGGAGAGACCCATGGTGTGGAGCAGTGGCTTTAAGTGAGAAATTTAGTTCATTGTTTGAAGTTTGCAATGAGGAGTCTGGGTCGGTAGTTGATATGGCGGCCAATGGATGGAGATTAACTTTCAGAAGGTGGTTAGATGAACATGCTCAGAACCAGCTGAGGCAGCTGTAGTAGGATATCTTATCTGCCTGTGCTCTTGGAAGAATAAAAGATAGACCAAGATGGTCGTGGGAAAAAAATAAAACTTTCTCTATGAAATCTATGTATGCCCACCTCTGCAGGGCAAACGTAGAGAATTAGAACACCAGGATATGGAAAACAAAACTGCCACTTAAAACTAAATTTTCATGTGGTTAATACAACAAAATGCGGTGCTAACCAAAGACAACTTGCTGAAAAGAAAGTGGAAAGGAGATAAGAGATGTTACTTCTGTAATGCGGAGGAAAATATAGCTCACTGTTCTTTGAATGCCCTATGGTGCAATACGTTTGGAGTCTGATAGCTATGGTGGTGGGCTCGAACTGTAGACCGGCCAATTCCCAGCAATACTGGTTGTGGTCTAGCAAATTCTTACCAAACCATAGAACCTTGCATATGGTTGGTCTGGCAGCTGTATGTTGGGCAATGTGGAAAATGAGGAATCTTGTTTGCTTTGAGAAGAAAAAAGTGAGATCTCCTACTGAGATTGTCTGCTTAATGTCTTCCTTTCTTACATACTGGGCAGGGTTGCAGAAGGATGGTACCAAGATGGACCTGGAGGCAGGTGCGGAAGCTCTGAAAGAAGCAGCAATCCAATTCCACCCGCGGGGAGAGCAAGAGGAGCGGGCGCTGGGATGGTGCTGCTGAACTAAAGAAGGCTGAAGGTTGCTGACAAGCTGACCGAGTTCAAGAATGCTTGTGTGGAAAAAAAGAGGAGAAGAAGAGAAGGAAACCCTCGTCAAGACAGATCGGTGTGTGTGTGTGAGAGAGAGATCCCTGTTAGTTGGCTAGGACCATTCTAGTTGTTTCAGTGTATTCTGTCAATGCTAAACTTGACTGTCGCTTTTTGTTTTGGTTTCCCTGGGTTTTGTGGTTTACCCCTTCGACTGGTGAGACCTCTGTTTCTCCTCGAGGGGCGGGGGACAGCTAAAAAGGTGGAGTTTTAATTTCTACAGTAGTGTAACTCGATGGTGGATTTTGATAAACTCTATAATTTCGTTGCTCTGGTAATGAAATTCGGGCAAGACCCTTAGTGGAAAAAAAAATCTCTCGAGCAACTTTTTAAACACTAGAAATGGATTATATTGTGAATTTTCTGAAGTTGAGGGCACGTGCACACATGGTACGCTAGACCACATCAAGGGTATTTGGTAATCTGGACTAGGTGGCTAGCACTGCCCGCTGGGGGCATGCTCATATGTAGCGGTGTAACCAAGTTTGTTTGATTACCTTGTAGGAATGTATACTATAGCGATGGTGATAGACGGTTGGAAGATATCGTGCATGCGACATGGCCTCGGGCTAACTGTCTCTTTGAGAGAATGTTTGGTTGCCCGAATCATGAGTGAGATATGATCTTAGTCAATATCATCATACCCATAGGAAAACTTGTACAGTGGCTGTAAAACATAACTACCTAATATTGATGGACTGTAAAAATTGCATATGTAAAACCTTTGTAGACCCCTCCTTCATGTAAAACCTCTGAAAATGTAAAAACTGTTTTTGGCTTACAAAAAGCCTAATGAAAATTCAGGTGGGGATGCTCCCCCCTCCCCCCGGTTGACCCTCAAAAAAATGCATACGAAACATGACAACAATACATTATATATATATATATATATATATAACCCCGAAGAATGAAATGGCATGCAAGAAATAAATACTCTAATTTAGCACATCCAAATATCATAATTCAGAGTGCACATCAACTTGGAACAAGGACATGATCAATGGATCCAAGTTGATGCGTGAAGGTGTCCCATGCAAATCGACCATCATCGCTAGTAATTGATTAACCCCAACTAATAGATCTACCCAACCTGACTTATTTCCCCTTCTGTCCACACGACATTACATAAACAATCACAATCATAAGCTCCAACCATACTTTCCTCCAACATCATAAGACCCTAGCAACTACTAGATCTATACTTCTACATTATTATTGGGTCGTCTGCAACAAGGAAGAAGGCGAGTCGAAGGTTGAACAAGAGGAAGACGAGTAGGACTAGTGGGCAGAAGCAGATTAACCCCATCTGCATAAGGATGAAGAAGACTTCGAGCATCACCAACGAGACGACGAAGAGGAAGATGATGAACAACATCAATACCATAGTCAAACAAGACCTTCACCACCGCTCAACACCCTTGTTAGAGTTAAAGTATAGAACATAAACATGAACCCGAAGAGGAAGCCAACACGCACTGCTGCCGCCAATGCCACCCGAGCCCCTCGATGCCGCCTTAGGAGGTGGAGAGATGGAACAGAGGTGTGAACCTCTAAGTGGTGAGATCTAAATGGGGAGATGAGTCTAGAGCGATGAGGAAAGAAGGTGGCGTCGGCATTCCCTCTTATGCCGTTATGATTGGGGAGTAACTCTCTAGCCGTTTCACCTCTTCCGCGTGAGCCGAAGAGCTGTAGTCCAAAAGTGTTGATCTTTTCGATGATTTGCATGGCATGACCCCACCTAGAGAGAAACAGTGGAAATGCTTTTTTTTTTCTTTGGTGCAGGTTTCGAAGGCTTTAAGCACCTTACGAATTGCTACATCCGACGCACCTAGCTCCCACCCCTCGCTCGTCGTCCCATAAATTTATCTATGAAATCGCGCCCACTAGTCATAGAAACCAATTTAAGGCAATAATTGTTTCTTGACAAAACAGGAGGGGTTGCCCCCTGCTAAATATATATTGAAAGGTAAATACAAGTTACATAACCCCCAAAGGGCAAGAAAAGGGCATTTTTTATTCAAAAGGGTATACTTGATTCTAAGTATAAATGTATAATAGTTTATATGCAGCTTTTCTTTTGCACCCATATGCCTTTCATATACTCGCTTTTAGGTAGCTCTTTAGGTCCGCTCGGAAGGATTTACAATGATTCAGCTTTACTTTCCTTTACGAAAATCGAGACACCGCAGCGTGAAGCTATTTCGCAAATCATGGAAAAAATGAAATACAAATCGGATGCCATATGTTTTCCCCAACTTTGTTTTACGGGTGAAGCTGTTTTGAAAAAGAAATCTTTCAAAATACTCGTCTTTTAATCGTTCACGTTTAGTCATTGGAGGACACATGACACAAAAGTTATTTTCGATCTCGTAGGCACCTAGACACTAACATTTAACAACAAACCAAGTGATCAAACACATGGGAGTGATGTCTCCAGGCCCAAAACACCGGTATCCCAATGGTCCGGCGCTACGGACAGGTAAGTGGTTCTGAATCACGGTCGATTGAAGACCTTGTCAGTTATCGCCTCAGCTGCGTGCGCCCGTCCGTGGCTACGGACAAAACCGCGCACCTGGGTGTGGGTGGGGCTCCTGGTTGGTCCTTCCGGCCTGCGCGCACCGGATTCAGTTCGCTTGAGGACTTATTGGATTTCGATAAACGTAATGTTAAAATTCCACAATAAAAATTTAAATTTATTCCGAGTCGAAAATTAATTTACTCATAATAGGTACACAAAGAGACTCGGAATCAATTCAAGATGTGTGGAATCAATATGACTCTTCGGTCTCTTGTTCTACCTATCACATGAAATTAGTCTTATCCTAATAAATCCGGTCTCTATCATGCGATTTTCTTGATATACCTATTATTTCCGTCCGCATTCAATCCGATGAATACGAATAAGCCCTGAGCGAGAGAACGGGAGAAAACATACCGACGGATTCGTTCAGAGCCTTCTATGTCGTGAGGCGGACGAACATCTCTAAATGCACTGTACAACGAGTGTGCAACGAACTTGTGCACGTACAGTACGTCCTCGCCGAGTACTCCCTCCGTCTCTAAATATAATCATTTGTTAACTTTTTGGTCACATGGACTCGCTGCAGTGATTTTATTAGGAAAAATTTATGAAAATATTATTTATTTTGTTATGACATGTTTTATCATCGTATATATTTTAAATATATCATTTTTTTATATTTTTATAATTTTTAATAGCAGCAACAATTGATTGTGTAAAAATACGTAAATGTTTATATTTAGGAGCGAAGAGAGTAGTTGTATTCGTAAGTACTACGTGCATGCAGTTTGAAATACACAGCAAGCGTTACGTACAAAGAATAAAGTTCAATGACTACCGACTAGGTTGTTGCACGGACAGTGTTTAGCTGTGTTCTTCGAGAGAGATGTTGTAACAGCGTCGTTGCATTATGTAGTACAACATTCACGTCTTTGGGAGCGGGAGCCGACCCTCGTTTTGGGGACGGCACCAACCCTTCTCGTGTTTGGTTGAAAATGTTGAGTTGGAGTGACTCCGACCCTCTTTTTTTGTTTGATTGGAGGAATAAGATGTGGAATGGGTGGTAGTTTTCACTTCGTTAGTGGGTCCCACGTGTCATAGGGTTTAGAGTTTAGTGGGTCCCACATGTCATACAACTCTCTTCATCCTCAATTTAGTGGAGTTTGAGCACAAAGACAACACGAGGTCATGGCGGCCCTCCTCCTTCCTCCACCTTCCTCCACCGCAGCGCCATGGCGGTCCTCCACCTTCCTCCACTGCAGCGCCATGGCGTCGTGCCGCCGCCGCCGCTCAACCTGGGAGCACCGGCGGGCTGTGGCGGCGGTCTGCGCAGGAGGGAGGTCGCCACGCGAGCTCGCGCTGGCGCGAGATGGCGCTCAAGCGGCCGCCGGAGGCGCACTGCTGCCGGTAAGCAGATTCGGCGGATCGCGCCGCGAGCTCGACCTCGGATCTCGGCGACGCGGGCGGGCGAGCTCGCGGCGCCGCCTCTCGCGGGCGGCTCCTCGAGGCCCGAGGCGGGTTGAGGCGCGAGCCCCGGCTTAGCCTCGGCGGTCGCTTAGGGTCGGCGGGCAGGAGGCGACGCAAGCTCGACTCGCTGATGAGCTCGTGATGCATAAACGGAGGGAGAGGAGAGAGAAAGAAGAGACGAGCAGCCGACTGCCGTCAATTTCAAGGGATGGAGCGAACCCGTTCCGAGGTATATTCTCTAGAGCCCGCTCTCGCTCGCCCCTCCATCCAAACAGCCGCAGGAGCGGGTCGGCTCCGCTCCACTCCTGCTGCTCTCCAACCAAACACACAGTTGGTGTCCGGTGGTAAATGGACTCAGCTGCAGTCGTTGACGGGCCAAGAGCGGAATGATTGGATGAGCGTATGATCACGGATCACCCACAAAGGTTGGTCAGTGGGCAGTGCTCGCGTGACCAACTCCGTGCGAGGTACTAGCCCAGTAGCTGCAACAATTGATTTTCACCTCATGGTACGTAAACGCTGTAGTGCTCGTATGATGACCGTCGGCTTTTGCACGAAACGGCTCAGGCATGTGTGTGTCCAGCTGTTCGTACGTAATGGTAATGACGTGGAAAATTTAGATTTCAACTTACGGATTATTTAATTTAAACTATTTTGTTATGGTGGAGGTGGGTATAATTCTTGTAAAACATAATAGATCAAATGAATATGATAATTGAACCCTAGTGCGGACGTCCGGGGCCATTGTTGCAAGGACGGTCCCCACCAGGCGTGGGCGTCGGTTCTAACCGAACCGATCGGTTCGAGTTCTGGTTCCCCTACAAACTTGGTTCCTAGAAAGTCGAACAAGAAAGAATCGCTCATGTTCGGTTCGTTCGGTTGCAACAAACAAGGGAACCGAGCTATAATTCATAGAATCGCAAAATCATGAATTTAGTGAGAAGTTTGAGCACAAATTGACAACACGAAACACAAATCAACACAAAAAATCAAAACAGAGCCTCCAAATCGATGAGATTGAAGAAATGAAGAGGAAGAGCAGAGGGATAGATGGACGATGGGCGGCGGCAACATCAGGAGGTAGGCTGGTGCGGATGGCCTGGTCGGCGTGGCCAAGGCCGGGTGTTTTGGTTGACTACACTTAAGCCATGAAACATTAGAAATCATCCTTTGAAAGGGCGCGATATCGCAGCGGAGGTGAGCGGAGCGCACTGCAACATGCGGAGCGGAGCGGCGCTGGCGCCAGCGGAGGCGAGCAGCGGCGCGGCACCGATTTGGGAGCATCTGAGCATCGATCGGTGGGGGGGATTGGAGTTAGGGTTTTTGGTTTTTATTGGGCTTTAGGATGTTGGGCCGGTGGATTACTGGGCTCAAATGCTTTGATGGGCTGTTCGTTGGTTGTTCGGTTAGCTGAGGAACCGAACCGAAGAACCGGGGAATTTCGGTTTCAGAGAATCAGGAACCGAACAAGAACCGATTTTCTCGATTCCGGTTCTTTCGGTTCTCCTCGTGCTTCTTCTCGGTTCTGGTGCTGTGCCTACCAGCCACACGATTCGAATCATCAAACATATCAGCCGTCGGATCATGTTGCGTTGCTTTGATGTTGCGAAGCATGCGATATTTTGAAATGTTACAACCAACATTGAACCTTGAGCCCCTCCTCGCGATATTCCACATGTTGCGAGCATGTGGTGATCATATTGCGAGCTTGTGACGAGCATGTTCACCAACATCCAAACATCGGGGTTGGGCCATATTATTGCAGCTATGTTGCTTGCAACATCCAAGCACCAGCGTGTTGCGACCGTGTTGCGAGGTATGTTGCTATCAACATCGCGAGACACTTGTTCATCCACGGGCCGAGTCGCTTCTTCCCCGTCGGCCGGCTCAACCAGGGGCGGACTCCGAGCTCTCTCCCGTAATCCTTGGATCCGCCCGTGAGGAGTGCTGATGGCGCATATCCTCCACAAAATAAATTGCCCCCATCGGATCAACCCTATGCCGGCCGTCCCGGGGCCATTGTTGCAAGGAATTCTTCAGATCCCATCATGGTGTCCCTCACGACCCGCCCAGCTACGTCGAGCTACATGTCGGTCCTCCTCCCTCGTCTCCCGACACAATACCCAAGCGACTCATGTTGCGACCCGTGTTGCGTGCAACATACAACATCAGGGGTTTTCCTTCCTCCTCCCCCTCGACACAAACACCCAACATCACATGTCTTCAACATCGAAACTCAACATTTGCAATATTAAAAATTAAACATCCAACATTAGGAGCCCTCCTCCCTTCTCACCCTCGACACAACACCCAACATCACATGTCTGCAACATCGAAACTCCACATCCGCAACATCGAAACTCAATGTTTGCAACATAAAAAATATTTAGATCTAATTTTGAAACATTCACGTGGAACACGCCACCATGTTGTGTTTTTGGTTGACTACTCGAATTAAGCCATGAAACATTAGAAATCATCCTTTGAAACATATCAAAACACCTCATGCAACTCCAGAAGAAAAATGCACCGCAACATCTGCAACATGGATCTTGTGCTCTTGACAGGTTGATTTGGATGTTGCAGCGACTTTTGATTTGGATGTTTCGATTTCGATTTGCAAAAAAGAAACACATCCTTCTAGTTTATACATTTGCAACAATTCAAATAAATATTTGCAACATCCAAATTAAGACACTGCAACATCCAAAATTCCAAATCGAAAGTCACTGCAACATTCTTTTGCAACACGAGCATAGGGTACACTGCAACATCTGCATCAACCTTTTGCAACACGAGCAACCTGTGTGGAAGTGTGGGCGGCCTCGTGCCTCATCTCAATCTCAATGGCGGTGGTTGCTAGCGAATGATAGCTACACGAGGTACCAAACGGTTGCTCCTTCGGCCGGTGCAGTTTGGCCACTCGCCGCCCGCCACGACCATGGCGCCCACTCAAAGGACCGCCTCTCCCTCACCAGAGAGATGCCACCCATGCCGAAGAAGCTCGCCACCACATACCATCCGGAAGTGATGCTAAATGAAGGATTCACCTATGGAGGTTTATTTTGAGAGGGCCACCACCGCACGCCGGGAGAGGACATGAATTGTATCTTGCCGCATGCAGAGTTGAAAAAGGTGCTAAGAGGCGCCGGTCGAGGGAGCACCGCCTGCTCGACCGGATTGAAGCTCTCATGGAGCAGATCCTCCACTACCGACGCAGCTCACCCACCACAGAAGAGCAGAATGACGCCGACGCGCTTGGTGCTTGAGAGCTCCAGCTCGCGCACCGTGAGGAAGCAGCAGTCTGCACCGCTAGCGAGCTTGGGGACTCTTGCCCATTTCGCGCTCCGACTCCGCCATCCTCGGCCCGTGGAGAGTGGGTCTCGCCGGGCACTTGGCCGAGGTGAGCGGCAGCCCGTCCCGCGCCGCCGATTAACGAGCTCGAGGGGGGGCCGCCACCCTTGTCCACGAGGAACGGCGGGTCGCCAGCACACCCCGGCCGCGGGACCACGAATTGGTGCCACCCGCCACCGGGTCACCGGCGAGCCCCTCAGCGTAGATCCTTGGCAGCACCACCGCCTGCCCATGGCCTGCAGCAGAGACAGATGAGAGAAAGATGAGCAGGTGGTTCAGGAATCACGAGGAAAGGGAGAGGAGCGGCGGTAGGGAGATAAATGCGAGGGAGAGCTGTTGGTGGGAGAAAACGTGTGGCCCTCGCGATGCCACGTCCCGTCCGAGATACCGACTCGCTCGGTGGGAGAAGCATTATGTAATTGAAGTCCACCGGATTGATGGGTTGGGTTATTTCAGAGTTTGCTAGAATTTAAAGAAGTACGTTAGTTTTTCATAACATTTCATATGAATGTGTAGGCTCCTTTAGTGATAGGAGCACAATTAATGGAGCCCGACGACAGTCAGACGGTGGCCTCAATCATGACTTCTACCGAGTCCCATCGGCCTATTTCACGATTTGAGTTTGGCCGAGTTTGATTGCAGCTGATTTAGTCGTCTCCTCAAAAGCCCGGACAATCCGGACATTTTCCCGGATACTCCGGACTTCCCGGAGTATCCGGAAAAATATCCGGAGACTCTGGACTTTGGTCTGATAATTTGTTTTAAGTTGTGATTTTTCAGGAGCGACTATTCACCCCCCTCTAGTCGAGCTCTAGATCCTTTCAATTGGTATCAGAGCCGGTTGCTCCGTTTGAAGCTTAACCGCTTGGAGAAAAGAGATGTCGACCCCAACTAATCAAGCAACGCCGCCCGAAGGTGACTTGACCAACCCCGGTGGTAACCAACCCCCCGTTAACACACCCGAGGTTCCTACGGGTGCAGCGGGAGGTGCCGGTGGAGCAAGCACAAGTCATCATCCAAGAAATGAAGATGGTGGATCATCTTCATCAAGTGATGATGACTTTGATGATGCAAGATCAAACCGCTCCACTCGTCGGCCTTCGAGAAGGGAGTTTTCTAGAATCCCTTATGATTACTCTAATTTAATCTTTGATAAACCATTGAGTTCCCACCACATTGGAAAGATACCCTAATTTGATGGAACCGGCTATTCCAAGTGGAAGAACTCGATGGAGGAATATTTGATGGCGGTAAACCCCGCACTTTGGACTGTTGTGAACAGGGGAATCACCTTTCCAAGTGGAGATGCTACTTTGACACAAGCTCAAGCGAATGAAATTCAACGCAACTATTAAGTCATTCGCATCATCAAGAGCTCTCTCACCACCGAAGAGTATGACAAGGTTGATAGTTTGAAGTCCGCTAAAGATGTGTGGGACACTCTCTTTATCAACCATGAAGGAACAAAGCAAGTTAGAGAAGGAAGAATCCGAGCTCTTGAAAGTGAGCTCAACCGTCATTCAAAGAAGATGAATCTCCACAAGACATGTACAACCGCTTAAACAAGATCATCAACAAGATCAAGTCTCTTGGAAGCACAAGATGGGGAAGAAAAGAAGTAGTTGATAAGATCCTCTCCGCTTACATGGCTAGGGATGTTCAACTCCCTACACTTATTAGAGAGAAGAGATGCTTCAAGAAGTTCACTGGATGTGATTGGTAGAATTGAAGAACATCTTATCACCGTCAAGGAGTCAAAGCTCTCACAAGAAATGTCAAAGATGCATGAACAAATTGAGAAGAACAAGGGAGTAGCTCTCAAAGCTTCAAGCAAAGACAAAGAGAAGAGAGCAAGCTCATCATCCTCCAAGACCGTGGTCAAGGAAGATAGTGATGAAGATAGTGATGACATCTTGACTCCCGAGCAAATGGCTCTATTTGTGAAGAGGTTCACCAAAGTGATGAAGAAGGGTGGCTTCTTCAACAAGAACAAGGACAAGATCAAGACCAAGAGAACATCCAAGAGGCCACGCTTTGGATGTGGCAAGGAGGGTCATTTCATTGCGGAATGCCTCAACATCAAAGTGAGAAGAAGAGACATGTCGGGGTTTGTTACCGCCGACAAGTAAATTTATAAGACTGCGTGTCGGGCCTCGGATGGTGTGCGAAATGGACACAAGGATTTATACTGGTTCGGGCCTCCGGAGAGTAACACCCTACATCCAGCTTCAGCTGTGTTATTTGCACCGATTTGTAGTAGGGGGATACAAATGAGCGAGAGAGGGAGCTTGGTCCCAAGTCTCTGTAATGTGTGTACGTGGTTCATGTAGCAGGAGTCTGCGTACATGTGTGAGAGCCAAGTATGGTTGGAGGAAGAAGAAGAGCAGAGAGAGAGAACTCCTCCGGAGAGGAGAAGGAGGAAGTAAAAAAGGAGAAGAAGTCCTCTGCTTCTCAGGCCTTCTCTTTATAAGTCAAGAGAAGGCTTACAGGTGAAGGCAGTCAAGAGGAAGAGAGAAAGAGGTGGAGTACAAGCCAAGCAAACTCAGAGAGAGAGAGAGAGGTGGAGTACAAGCCAAGCAAACTCAGAGAGAGAGAGAGAGAGACACCGGGAGGGGGGAGAAAAAGTCTCACCCCTTGCCTGCATGCATGCATGCATGCACACTCAAGTGGTGAGAGGTGGCCTCCTTGTTGCATGTCGTGGGCCCCACCTTTGGTATGCAAGTGTCCTGTTTGATGTGGACTTGAAGCCATTTCGCTGTGCTGCGTCGTGGGTCTCGTTGTCCTGCCTTCCGATGCTTAGGCCATAACATGCACTATGCCGTTCGTGGCTTAGCACATCTTATGCCGTGTATACGGATGCGTTAAGTGGCGAGGTGGGACGGATCCGCCTCGACACCGAATCAACCCAGGCGGACGTGGTGGAGTGGGCGCGTGGCGGTGCGTGGGAGAACGCACGCGGAGATCCCGGGATCTCAACAGGAAAGGGGCCCGTGCCTCCTTTGCCTTCCACGCGACACCTGTGCTGGTCGATGATGGAAACTACTCGTGCGAACGAGTAGTCGGAGGAGGAGGCGGTAACTATTCGTACGAGCGAGTAGTCGGAGACGGTGGTGAAGACCCGTCGTGCGGACCGCCATGTACTCGGAGAAAGGGCCCCGGCGACCGCAGGCCGTCTATCTTTCGGCCCATGACAGAAACAAGTCGTACAGACCTTCTGGTACTCGGGGGCTTAATACTCACCGACGCCCACCGAGTACGTTGTTTGTTGGTCCGCATCGCATTTTTAGAGGTCCTGGTGGGCCCTGGTCTATGACCTCATCAGTAGCCCCCGAGCCTGGTGAGGGAGTCAAGGACTCGCTCCCAGGTTCAGTTGTCGTAGTGGAGAGGTAGATTGTGCTTTTCCGGCGGGGACGCGCGAGCGGACCCGCGGGTAGTAGCCCCCGAGCCCACGGACAAGTCGGAGACTTGTGCGTGGGGTTGAATGTTGAAGTCTTAAATTTGGGGAAGTTATCGTGTTGTTGCTCGTTGTGTGCCTTCACCTGGGTTTGCGAAGGGAAGGTGAATTTTGGTGGCCCCACATGGCGCAGGCACTAGCTGGGAGTCGGTTTCCCCTTTCGTTGCGGCCTCCTCCGCATCCTTTCGTTAGGAAGGAGGGTCGGGTGACGTCAAGACTTGCCTCGCTGGCCGAGCCCCGCACGGTGAGCTGCGTGCGGGGTGAGCTCGAGTGAAGTCTCAATCCCGTTCACGGGTTCGAACGGATCACCGGTGATCGACCTCGAGACTCATAATGGTGAAATCATCTAGTTACCGAGCCCGTTCGGTTGGACTCGGTGGCTCGTCGCCTTTCCGTCGGGGAAAAACCATGACCTCATTTTCCATCAAGACTCGAACGCTGCCCAGCGCTTCGGCACCGAGTTCGCCGCTGGGCCCATCCTTCGCCGCCGCCGGGTGTCGAAGCGGCCGTCGAGCTCGCGACGGCGCCGCCTTGAACTCCCGGTCGCCGGTGTGGCGCCAGCCCGAGCGAGGCCGCGGGGTCGTTGGGGCCATTAGAAACATGCCACGTGGTCGTTGTGACGGCCGAGTAGTCGTCGTCCAACCCCCGAGCATGAGGGCCGAGCGGTCGTCGCCTCCCAGCCCCCGAGCGTGAGGGCCAGGCTGTCATTGCTGTTCCGGGGGAGCAAAGCGCTAGTCCGAGTACAGAAAAGTACCCGGCCGGTGATCTTTGTGGAGCGTCGTGCGGTCAGTCGGGAAGTACTCGGGTGGCGAGGGCAACCTCTGAGTGTAGGCGGTAAGCTCAGGGATCCAAGACCCGTTCCTGAAAAAGAAAAATTGGAAGATAGTAGTATGTGGTGCGACAGATGCTAACTCTAAAGAAAAAGCATTTGACAACGTGTGATAGATATTCTAATTCCAACTCTCTTAAGTCTATTAATTTCTTAGTTATCTCATGTTTATGCACGACCGACACCGTGATCAGAAGCGGGAGGGCTGCGGCACGCTGAGGAAGTGTAGGCAGGTCGCGGTTTCCGTTTAAGGCGTGTGCTACGAGTACTTTAGTGACTTGTGAGAGAGGAACAAGAAAGTAATGGCAAGGAAGGTGCTGGCACACCTGGCCATTGTCCCATTGTTGTAGCGCTGTATTAGTAGCTGTGACAGCTGGTGATCCGGAGATGCATGCTGAGATATGCAGTAATTAGAAAATGGTGGTGCTAGAATAATACTTAGCTCGATTCACATTTTTATTGGAGGGGATGCTGCTTTTGTGGGCCGGGCGAGCCCCGAGCTTTGTGTTGCTCGTTCTTGCTCAAGCGGTGGTCGCCGACAAGATCGCCGGATGGTCGAGAAAGTCGTGTCAATGGTCGGTGGGCGCCGAGGCCGAGCTGGTCGCCGGGCTGCGGCGCCGAGGAGGCGAGCTGCGCCGGGGCCGCCACGCGCCGAGGAAGGAGCTGACAATGCGGGCCACCATGCATCGAGGAAGCGAGGCCGCCGCGCTGCCGCTGAGGAAGCAGCCGGGCGCCGCGGCCGTGAGCGCCGAGGAAGCAGCTGGGTGCCGCCGCCGAGGAAGCGGAGCTAGCCGCCGCCGCCGAGGAAGCAGCTGCACGGGCCGCACGTCAGGAAGTGAGCTGGCGCGCTCGCCCGAGGAATGAGCTGGGCGCCGCAGCTGCCGAGGAAGCGAGCTGGCGCCGCCGCCATGCGCCGAGCAGCACCGCGGGCCGCTGCGTGAGCCGGGCGCCGCCAGTCCGCTGCCGAGGAAGCGAGCTGGCGCCGGGCCGGTGAGGCCGGGAGGCGGAGCTGGGCGCCGCGAGGCCGCGCCGAGGAAGGGAGCTGGACGATGCGGGCCACCATGCATCGAGAAGGGAGCAGGCCGCGGGCCGCCCAAGGAAGTGGAGCTGGGTGCTGCCTGCCGCCGCACGCCGAGGAAGTGGAGTGCCGCAGGCCGCCGCCTGTGAGCCGGGAGCCGCCGGGCCGCGCGGCCGAGGAAACGGGGGCGCCGCAGGCCGCGAGAGTGGAGCCGCTGCTGCCGCCCGAGGAACGGAGCCGGGCACCGGCTGCCGAGAGCCGGGCGCCGCCGCTGCCGTCGGCCGAGGAAGCGGAGCTGGCGCCGCGGGCCGTGACGAGGAAAGGAGCGGCACCAAGATTGCCGGTAGTTTTGTGGCCCGGATTCGCATGACTTGTTTTGTCTCCCCAGTGGTTTCGAGTATGCTCACCGACGATGTGTTTCCGTCCGCCTCCGGTAGCTTCCGGTTGCATTTGTGAGAATCGCGGTGCAAGTAGAACGATTACAGTAGTTTTGCTTGACGCTGCACGCGAGCCTATTCTTCTCTTCTTTATGCTGATAGTGGACCGATGCAAGCATGCATGCTTTTGGCCTCCGACTTGTTGGTTGCAAGCATGCATGCCTACCCTTCTTTTTATGCTCGACTAGTTGCATGCGGCATGCGCTTTGAGTAGTTCTTCTACTCCGAGTAGCTCTTCCATGCATGAAAGCAAGCTCCATGTAGTGCTTCCATGCATGCATGAGCTCAGTAGTGGCTTTTCGGTAGGAGGTCGATCCACACGGTTGTTTCCGTCGTAGCCTTGACCTGTGGTGCGTAGTTGTTGAGTCAGATAGCCGCCGCTGCCGACGGAGCCGCTGCCGTCGCTTGCCGCCAAGCCGCCGGTGCCGCGCCGCTGCCGCCATTGCCGGCGTAAGCTTGCCGCGACGCTGCCGCCGGTGTCACGGAAGCGAGCCGCGCCGCTGCCGCCGCGGCGCCGAGGAAGCGAGCATGCCGGGCTGCCGGTGTCGAGGAAGCGGAGCTGGGCACCGTGATGAGCAAGAGCGATTCGCACGACTGCTTCCGTCCGAGAAACCTTCCCGAGAGGGTTCGAGTAGCTGGTTCGCACGAGCTCTGCCCGAGCTGTTTCGAGTAGTTCCTCGTCCGAGCTTGAGTCATACGAGTTGTTTTCCATGCCCGAGTAGTTCTTCCATGTCGCTTGAGCACTAGCCCCAGAAAATTGAGTAGTTTTGCAATGGCAAGTACGTCTATTGGCTCTTTGCCCGAGCTTGTTTGCTCGGGTAGTTTTTCATCCGAGTAGTCGTCCGATTTTGAGTAGTGTCGCCTTGTGGTTGTCGTTGTCCGCCGTCGCGGCCGCGCTGGCCGCTGTCCGGCGTGCGCTGTTGCCGCTGGCGTTACCGCTTGCCGTGAGCCACCGCCGTTATTTGCACGGCCGCCGGGCGCCGTGGCCGCTGTCGCCGTTGCCGCGGACCCGCGGCCGTGGTGTTGGGGATGCCGGCGTTATCGGCTGCGCCGCCGTGCCGTTACCTGGAGCTACGGCCACCGTTGTCGCCGAGGTTGATAAAACGCCGACACGCAAAGGCCCCTACCGGCGTGCAAGCCGGGTTCTATCACAAGTAAATTTATAAGCTGCGTTTTGTTGATGGTGTGCGAAATGGACACAAGGATTTATCTGGTTCACCTCGAGAGTAACACCACGCCCGTTCGAGTTATTTGAACGATTTGTAGTAGGGGATACAAATGAGGGAGAGAGGGACTCGGTCCCAAGTCTCGTGATGTGTACGTGGTTCATGTAGCGGAGTCTGCAGACGTGTGTGAGAGCCAAGTGCCGGAGGAAGAAGAAGAGCAGAGAGAGAGAACTCCTCCGGAGTGGAGAAGGAGGAAGTAAAAAAGGAGAAGAAGTCCCCTCTGCTCCTCCGTGCCTTCTCTTTATAAGTCAAGAGAAGGTTCGTGAAGGCATCAAGGGAGAGAGAAAGAGGTGGAGTACAAGCCAAAACTCGAGAGAGAGAGAGAGGTGGAGTACAAGCCAAGCAAACTCGAGAGAGACACCGGAGGGGAGAAAAGTCTCACCCCTTGCCTGCATGCATGCATGCATGCGCACTCAAGTGGTGAGAGGTGGCCTCCTTGTTGCATGTCGTGGCCCCACCTTTGGTATGCAAGTGTCTGGGATGCCTTTTGCACGTGGTCTCGTTGTCCCGCCCGATGCTTAGGGCGTAGCATGCACTATGCCGTTGTGGCTCGACATCTTATGCCGTTCGTGGTATACGACAATCGTGCGCTTCATGGCGGACGGATCCCCGACACCGAATCGCCGGCCCGCGACTTGGTGGAGCAGCGCGGGGTGCATGGAGAACACGCCAAGATCCCGAGATCTCAACGGAGGGGCCCCGCACCTCCTTTTCCTTCCACGCGACGCCTGCGTTGGTCGATGACGGAAACTACTTGTGCGAACGTGTAGTCGGAGGAGGAGGCGGTAACTATTCGTACGAGTGAGTAGTCAGAGACGGAGGTGAAGACTGTGCGGACCGCCATGTACTGGGAGAAAGGGCCCTGACGGGGTGTCTTGGCCCATGACGAACAAGTCGTGGACCTTCGGTACTTGGGGCTTAATACCGACGCCCATCGAGTACGTTGTTTGTTGGTCCGTACTGCATTTTTTAGAGGTCCTGGTGGACCTTGGTCTATGACCTCGTCAAGACACCAACAAGTATGACAAGAACAAGAAGAAGGAAGTTGGTGAAGCTTATTTGGGTGAAGAATGGGATTCAAATGATGATAGCTCCGACTCCGATGATGAAGTGGGACTTGCTACAATATCTATTGCTCAACCCATTGACAAGCCATCACTCTTTGGGGATCTCACCGATGATGAAGATGACTTCACTCACACATGCCTCATGGCTAGGGGCACTAAGGTAGACACCAAACCTTCTCCCCTAGATGTTGATAATGATAATGATAGTGATGATGAATTTGAAAAAATGATCACTAGTTTTGGCAAGAAAGCAACTAAAAAAATTATGAACCTTCTAAATGAGATCAAGAATAGAGATGAGACTCTTGAGGTGCAAGAAGAACTCTTTAGACTTGAGCGAGAGAAAACCATTGCCCTTGAGGATGCCCTTGTAATTGAAAAGAAGGGTTTCAAGGTGCAAGAGGGCTTGCTCAAAGAAAAAGAGGAAGAAATTCTTAGCCTCAAGAACTCTCAAGCTAAAGAGGCTGTTATAGTAGATGAATTAACTAGGAAGTCTTTCCTAGCTAAGGATGCTTGCACAAGTCTTGAGAGTGAAAAGGTTGAACTTCAAGAGAGCTTGAAACGCTTGAAAGCTAGTCACATTGCAATTGAAGTTCAACTTGACAATCTTAAGAATAGTGCTAAAACAACCTCTAATGATGCTACCTCTAACTCAAATGCTTCTACAAGTAATGGTTGTTCTAGATGCTATAAACTTGATATAAATGCTTATGCCACTAACATTGTCGAGATGAATGCAATGAAGAAAGAGATCGGTTGTCAAACTCTCTTGTTGAGGAAAAGAAGAAGGAACCTAAGAGAGGAGAGTTTGAGAACCATACCAAGGGCTTTGGTTCAAACTACATGAAGAAGTTTGGTTTTGAGAATGGGGAGGGGCTAGGTAAGAATGAGCAAGGCTCCAAGGACCCTATCCCATTCATCAAGAACAACCACACAAGGTGTGGAACAAGAAATGTGGTGCATGGGATGAAGCAATTGGGTGCAAGGTTGAAGGTAAACAACCTAGGCTCAACACTCCCATCAAGTTCAAGAGCTCCAATGGCACATACCATGAACCACAAGTCAAGACCAAAGTGGTACAAGCCAAGCAAACCAAGAAGCCCAAGGCACATGCTTCACAAGACAACTTCTATGCTGATTATGTGTTGACTTGGAACCACAAGGGTAAGGTGGTGGCCAAGTATGTGGGACCCCGCACACAAGGTTCTATGATCAAAAGGAATGTGTGCCCAAAGTTCTTGTGACTAACGTAAAAGGACCCAACTCTAATTGGGTACCTAAAAACCTAGCCTAATTTGTTTTGTAGGCATACTCCGGTGGAGCCAAATGGGTGATTGATAGTGGATGCACTAATCACATGACCGGGGAGAAGAAGATGTTCATGTCTTGTGAAATGATTGAACATCCTACGGAAAAGATTACCTTTGGAGGCAATGGTGGTGGAACGGTTGGTCTAGGTAAAATTGCTATCTCAACCAATCATTCAATTTCCGATGTTTATTTGGTTGAATCTTTGGACTACAATTTGTTGTCCGTGTCACAACTTTGTGAGATGGGCTACAATTGTTTGTTCACCAATGAGGTGTGACCGTCTTTAGAAGAGGCGATGACTTGCCTTTAAGGGTGAACTCAAGGGAAGGCTTTATTTGGTGGACTTTACATCGGAGAAAGCCCAACTTGATACATGCTTAATGGCAAAGTCTAGCTTGGTTGGCTTTGGCATCACTAGCCCATGTTGGGATGAATAATCTCAACAAACTTCTAAAGGGGAACACATCCTAGGACTAACAAAAGTTCATTTTGAGAAAGATAGAATTTGTAGTGCTTGTCAAGCCGGAAAGCAAGTTGGTGCTCCTCACCCCTCCAAGAATGTACTCACTACTACAAGACCATTGGAATTGCTTCACATGGATATCTTTGGTCCCGTGGCTTATGTTAGTATTGGGAGCAAGTATGGATTTTTCATTGTTGATGATTACTCTCGGTATACATGGGTTTTTCTTTTTGCGTGACAAGAGCAAGGTCCATGATGTATTCAAGAAGTTTGCAACTAGAGCCCAAAATGAGTTTGATGTGAAGATCAAGAGAGTAAGAAGTGACAATGGCTCGAGTTCAAGAACACCCACATTGAAGAGTATCTTGATGGTGAAGGCATTGGTCATGAATTCTCCGTCCCATACACTCCTCAACAAAATGGGATAGTGGAGAGGAAGAATATGACTCTCATAGAAGCCGCAAGAACTATGCTTGATGAGTACAAGACTTCGGATAGTTTTTGGGTGGAAGCGGTCAACATGGCTTGTCATGCTATCAACCGTTTGTATCTTCACAAACTTCGACACAAGACCGCCTATGAACTCCTAACCGAAGAAGCCTAATGTGTCTTACTTTAGAGTTTTTGTAAGTGCTTCATTCTCAACAAGAAGCCCAAGAACTCTAAGTTTGCACCTAAAGTTGATGATGGTATTTTTCTTGGTTACGCTCAAATGCTCACGCTATCGTTCTCAACAAGACCACCGGTAGTGTTGATATAGCGTGACGTGACATTTGATGAATCTAATGGCTCTCAAGTGGAGCAAGTTGATGAAGTGTGTGTAGGCAAGGAAAAGACCTCTACAGATGATATCAAGAAGATGACCATTGGTGAAATCAAGCCTCAAGAAGAAGATGAAGAAGATTAAGTCATTGAAGCATCACCAAACCTCACCGCTGCAGAAACCCGGACACTCGGAGAAAAGTCCGAGAAAAGGAGACTCGGACCTAACCCCGAGAGTCGGGCCCTCTAAAGATGATGCTCAAGACATTCAAGAAAATGAGGATTTGATTCAACAAGAAGCTCGAGCCACATCCAAGAGTTCGTCATGTTCAAAGAGATCACCCATTGACAACATTCTTGGAAGCATAAGAAGAGGAGTTACCACAAGATCAAGATTGGCAAACTTTTGTGGGCACTACTCTTTGTGTCCATGATTGAACCTCTCCGTGGAAGAAGCATTACAAGACGATTGGGTGATAGCCATGCAAGAAGAGTTGAACAACTTCACTGAATGAAGTCCGGTCCCTAGTGGAACGCCCTAAACAAAATGTGATTGGAACAAAATGGGTGTACCAAACACAAGACGAGGATGGGGTAGTGACCAAGAACAAGTCAAGGTTGGTTGCCAAGGGATATACTCAAGTTGAAGGCTTGGACTTTGGAGAAACCTATGCACTTAGGCAAGACTTGAAGCAATCCACATCTTGTTGGCATTTGCTACTCATCATGATTTCAAGCTCTTTCAAATGGATGTCAAGAGTGCATTCTTGAATGGCCCAATCTCCAAAGAAGTCTATGTTGAGCAACCACCGGGCTTTGAAGACCCTCAATTCCCCAACCACGTCTAAGCTCCATAAGGCGCCTATGGTCTTAAGCAAGCACCTAGAGCATGGTATGAATGCCTTAAGGAATTTCTCTTAAGGAAAGGCTTTGAAATAGGCAAAGCCGATCCTACTCTTTTCACTCGCAAAGAAGGGAATGATTTATTTGTATGCCAAATATATGTCGATGACATCATATTTGGTTCTACTAACAAAGCTTGGGTGGATGAATTTAGTAGGATTATGACTAAGAGATTCGAGATGTCCATGATGGGAGAGTTGAAGTTCTTTCTTGGATTTCAAATCAAGCAACTCAAGGAAGGCACGTTCATAAGTCAAACAAAGTACACTCATGACATGCTCAAGAAGTTTGACATGGACAAGGCCAAACCCATCAAGACCCCAATGCCATCCAATGGACATCTTGACCTAAATGAAGATGGGAAAAATGTCGATCAAAAGGTATATCGCTCCATGATTGGATCTTTGCTTTACCTTTGTGCATCTAGGCCCGATATTATGCTTAGTGTGTGCATGTGTGCAAGGTTTCAAGCCAATCCTAAGGAATGTCATCTCATGACTGTTAAGAGAATCTTTAGGTATTTAGTACACACTCCTAACCTTGGTTTATGGTACCCAAAGGGCTCCACTTTCAATCTACTTGGCTATTTCGATTCGGACTATGCCGGTTGCAAGGTAGATAGAAAGAGTACATCCGAGACTTGCCAATTCCTTGGAAGGTCCTTGGTGTCTTGGAGTTCCAAGAAACAAAATTCCGTTGCCTTATCCACCGCCGAGGTCGAGTATGTTGCAGCCGGCGCTTGTTGTGCTCAACTACTTTGGATGAGGTTCACTTTGAGGGACTTTGGTTGTACGTTTAGCAAGGTGCCACTCTTGTGTGACAATGAGAGTGCCATCAAGCTAGCGAACAACCCCGTAAACCACTCAAGAACAAAGCACATAGACATAAGACACCATTTCTTGAGAGACCACGAAGCCAAAGGAGATATCACTTTAAGTCATGTGAGCACCGAAAAGCAACTAGCCGATATCTTCACAAAGCCTCTTGATGAACTAAGGTTTTGTGCTTTGAGGAGTGAATTGAATATCTTGGATTCTCGTAACTTGGCTTGAGATCATGCACATGTTTGATTGACTTAGGCTAGATCTTTACAAAAGAAAAGGATTTGGAAAATTGGTATGGATTTGCTTTGGAAAATTTTTGGGTCTTTCTCTAGGTACAACACTTGAACTATTGTTCTCATTGTATGTTTGTGGCTAGTATCAAGTGTTGGAACCTCTCTAGCTCACATTAGTTTCACTCATATTCATCTTTATCCATCTCAGATCTCAATTCCTTGAAAATTCTCGGGGAGCCGGAGACTCCGGGCTTTTCCCCGGATACTCCGGATTGCCCGGATACTCCGGACCTTAACTCCTATAAAAACATTTTTACCGCATTCAAAACCCTAGTCTTCACCTTTTTACTGCGTGGACCGTTTTTACTCTCTCTCCCGTCGCCTCCCCGTGCTCCCCCGCGCCCCTCTCCTCCATCCCTTGGTTCCTCCATAGAACCTAGGGTTTCCACCCTCCAAATCTTGAGAGTGTGAGGGTTTGAAGCCTCCAAGGTGTGGAAAGCAAGGTGCTGCCCTTGTTTTGAAGTTTTGAAGAACTTCTCCCTTGGTTCTCTCTCTTCCCTAAGGTATTCAAAGGCTCCTTTGCCCGATCTCCCTTTCTAGGTCATATCTTGCGAAATCTCTTGGATAGGAATGTTCTTTAGACTCTAGAAGTAGTGGATCTGCAATATCTCAAGTTTCCCGTGGTGGATTTGTGCGGCATTGTGATTTAGGGTTTCGCCAGGAAAACGCTTGGAGACTCGGACTTTTAGGACACTCGGACTTCGGACTGTCCGGGAATTTTCCCGGAGACTCCGGATTTTCTTGCTGAAACTCCAAATCACCGTGTCACACACCTTTTCCATGGATGAATTCTTATGTACTCCTTGCTACTCATCTCCAGATCATGAGGAAGAAGTACAAGCAAGACGAGCCAGCCACCCAAAGGAGGACAGAGGCTAGGCACGATCCTCAAACTTTGGGGGTAGTGCATGAGACTTTGGGACTTGGCTCCTCTCAGCGATCCACTCGTGCTCGTGCCCCTGTCTACACCGAGCAAGAGATTGAAGAAGAGGAAGAACAGCAAGTTGTTGGTGAGGAAGAGGAGGAGGAGGAAGAAGACGCTGATCAGTATAGAGTTGCTCCTAGGCGTCACGGGAAAGGTCCAGCTCAGCCATCAAGGAAACCCCGTGAAGCCCCCTACATCTCCTGTTCTAGGCCCGTACCTCGTCCATCCATGCCAAAGAACCGTCCCACTCCCTACTCCCAAATCTGTCCCAGAACTCCACCCCGTCTCACCGTGACTTTTCCATCAAATGTGAGGGTGGTGACTACTCCTGTCAACCTAAGGGACCCCGGGGCTGTGCAAGGGTTTGCCCAACAAATGGTGAGAGACTATGCTAGGAATGCCCTTGTAGTCAGAGAACAAAGAGAAGAGGATGTCTACATGTATATCTCTAGTGAGGCACTTGAGTCGAGATTTTGGTGTGACTTCCATAGGGACTTCTATCAGACAGTGATAAGGAGTCCACAGATGAAGGCCAAGAACAAGTCACCAATTGTGGAGATGAAGTACATTGATTGGGCATACTATGAGAAGTTGGAGAATCCCACCTTTGATGCCGTCATTGATAGGTGCAAGGAACTTGGACTATATGAGATCATGGGCTTTCGTTATGGATGGAATAGAGAGATTCTTGCTCAATTCCATTGCTCCTACTTTTTAACTCTCATCAAAACGCTATCACTTGGACCACTCAAGGCGAGAAGCACACCATTGACTACATGACCTTCTCTCGCTTGCTTGGTCTTGGCTCAAAGGATGAAGCTGACAATCCATAATGAAGACAAGTACAAGCCCAAGGACATGGCATATATGTTCCCCTCCGCCTTTCTTGCTCATGAGGGAAAAGCTGATAATCTCATTCCCTACTATTACTACTTCAATCAGTTTTTCTGTGCCACCATTGATCCAAAGATGGGAGATATCACCGCTCTTAGGCACTATGCCGTCAATCTCCTCAACCGTGTGGCTCCTGAAGAAGAAGGCTTTTGCATCTTTGACTTCATTTGGAATGAACTTGCGTGCTATGTGTGACCCCATGAAGCATCTCCCGTATGCTCCATACATCATGTACATGATTGAGAGGGTCACCAATACCCAATTTCCAAAGGATGTCACTCATGAGCCCCTTAGGCATCTTCGTGCTAGAGACAAGAGAGCCCCAATGAAGAAGAGCACAAGATTTGCCGGATCCTCTAGTGCTGCCCCTCGCCATGATGATGAGCCCCTTCCTCGCCCTTCACACTCATCTAAATCTTCTCGCAAGGTTAAGGGCTCCATGGTAAAGAGGGCATTCAAGAGCATCTTCTCCATGTGCAAGCGCATCATCACCGAGACTAATGAAAACCGTCGTGACATCATTGAGATCAAGTCTCATCTTGGGCTTCCTACAGACACTTATCACGAGCTCTCCGAGTTTGATGACCCGTTTGCGGAGTGGGATGCCCATGATGCCGCTGCTGCTGCACAAGAGGAAGAAGAAGAACAAGAGCAAGAGGAAGGAGGAGAAGAAGAAGAAGAAGAAGGAGGAGGAGGAGGAGGAGAAGAAGAAGAAGAAGAAGAAGAAGAAGAAGAAGAAGAAGAGGACAACAATGAAGAAGAAGAGGACAACAATGAAGAAGAAGAAGACGACGACTACGACGACGAGTGATCACTGCTGCTGCTGCTCCAACACTTCCTTTTTGGCACTTGATGCCAAAGGGGGAGTGAGTATCTGTAAGTTTCATGTTTAAGACTTGGAGAATTTGAGAACTATGGTCTGTAATAACTTTTATGTGTGAGACTATGTGATGTGAGCTTGAGACTATTTGATTGTGTGCTTGTGATGCTAGATATCTAGGTTGCATTTTATTTGTCTAAGGATGCGTTTGATAGTTTGAAAATTTTCTGTGGTGAATTGATTTCTGCTGAGTCTTCAAAGTCCGGACACTCCAGATTTTTCTCCGGACTCTCCGGGTTTCCCGGATTCTCCGGGTTGGATCCAGACACTCCGGGCTTTGACACTACAATCTCTTTTATCCTTCATTGAGTGTATAAACTGTCATACGCATCACATATATCTTGTTTGCACAAACACAAGCACCCCACTGTTGATCATCTTGTCACACTCTCTTATTTTTCTCTCTTGTGCAAAATTTGGTGCTTAAAACACCTTTGAGATTCAAACTCCATATGCACAAATTAAGGGGGAGTGTTGCAAGATAGATCAAAAGCTCTTTACTAAATTTATTTATCTCTCTTTTAAAAAGTTTAAAGGTGTTGTCATCAATCACCAAAAAGGGAGAGATTGAAGAGTATCTTGGCCCCCTAAGTGGGTTTTGGTGATTTAATGACGGACCATTAAGCTACTAATGATGTATTGAGTATATGAGCAGGTACTAAAATTCTAAGATGGCATCTAAGCGCTTCATTGCTATAAAAAGGAAGTGATGCTAAAGAAGGATTCCTTGGAGGTTTATTTATTTTATATTTTGAATTTGAGTCCTAGGAATGCCGTACTATTAAGAGGGACATGAATTGTATCTTCCAAGAGTTGAAAAGATGCTCTAGATGACTAACCAAAATCCTATGAGAGACACCTTGCACTGCACGATCACAGATGTATCCTTAAGTGTGCTAACTCGGAAGGCGGACACTCGGGTTTATCCCGAGTCTCCGAGCCTGTCCGGATACTCGGTCTTAGAGTCAGAACGACTCTTTTACGAGGAGGTATTTATACCCCCTCAACCCTATCCACTCACTCTCTCTTGCCCATTTCGACCTGCAACACTTAGAACTCATTCACTCCTCCTCTTTACTCCCCTTGGCCTTGGTTTGGTGAGATTTGTTGGGGATTAAAGGAGGGATTGAGAGCAAGAGCTTGGAGAGTGCTAGTGAGCTGATTTCCCATCTCTAGAGCACCTCGTTCTTCGCTTGGTTGGCAATCTCGTGTTTGTTACTCTTGGAGCTTTGAGCTCCTGGTTAGGGCGTTGCCTTGGAGCATCCAAAGGATTGTGACTGCCCAAGGAAGTTTGTATTACTCCGTGATTGAGTAAGTAACCTTAGCTCGATCTTTGTGGTCGCTAGGGGGAGGAAAGTGACCTAGGTGTAAAGGTCCACCCTTTGTGGGTTCCTCAACGGAGACGTAGAGCTCAAGGTGTGAGCTTGAACTCCGGTAACAAATCCCTTGTGTCTCTTGTGCTTGTTGCTCTTGTTGTATGCTTGAAATCCTCTTGAGTACATTTCTAGAGTTTGTGGCCGATCTACTCTGGTGAGGTTCCTCGCTTTCTAAGTGGTGGAACAGTCTTGTATCTCTGTATTGCATATCCTATTTTCACAGATTTGAGTTTGGCCGAGTTTGATTGCAGCTGATTTAGTCGTCTCCTCAAAAGCTCGGACAATCCGGACATTTTCCTGGATTCTGACTTCCTGAGTATCCGGAAAAATATCCGGAGACTCCGGACTTTGGTCTGGTAATTTGTTTTAAGTTGTGATTTTTTCAGGACTGACTATTCACCCCCCTCTAGTCGACCTCTAGATCCTTTCAGAGAGGCCGGCGGCGGTCGGAAGAGAGGGGGCAACCTGCGGCGGTGGAGGGCAGCACGGGTGTGTGCAGCACGATAGTGGATCTGCAGCAGGGGAAGGAGTGGCGGCGCCTCACCCGTCGCGCGAAGAGGAGAGGGGCGAGAGGATAATGTCCCGCGACAATTAATGAGGAGAGAGGGGGAGTTTAGTCACCTTTTAGCTGGGTCGTCCCTGACTAGAGACTAAACTAATTTGAGTAATCTTTTAGTCACGTGTGTTTGGCAATTTTATCTCTAAAGTGACTAAAATTAGTCTTACTACTTCTAGTCACTTGAATCCAAACACCTCATTATCACTATTTGACGGCATCGATGCCCCACTTCTCAATACTTTCGTGATTATTGTCAACTCCTCTCATCTAATTAAGCTTACAATATGATCATCTTGAGCTGATATTAGTGCATACCCTATATGATGGTCGATAGAGGGTGTTTTTTTGGTGCAACTCATCTTAATGGTCGATATATGTATTGTTGATCCCAGTGTAGTCCAACTTTTAAACTTACGAGTGCATTCGGTTCCAATCCTGTTGTTTTCTCCATATTCGAAGAAGAACACAACTATCTTATTTTATCTTACTTTTACTAATTGAAAGTTCACGTTAATTCACACAAGAACACATTGCAATTATTTAAAATTACTCCGAATCACACCAATACACGATTCTGAATTAGTTATTTATGCTATTGCCAATATAATATATTATATATACCTACTTATCATGTAGACCATATATATGTGCAAGTGTGCAACTAATAATTTGTTGCTCACGTTTAGTTCGAGTCAACCAACAGCACCATCTTATCCTTGTCACACAAATCAATCACCCGTTTTATACCGTGCGTGTGTCAAAATCACATAGGCTCATTTTCAAAAAAAAAAACAGAGGTTCGAAAGAGCAAGCAGCACCTAGCAAGTAGCAGTACTTGATGTTTGCTCGCGATATGGTCGACATTCGACTTTGATTAGAGTCGAAGGTAAGCATGCGCGCTCGGCATCAATCAGCACCACACCGGTAGCTTTCAACGTCACACACACACACAGGACTACAGGACGACAAAGCACAAGAATCAAACGCTAACGCATCGCAACAACATGTCTACTCCCTCCGTCCCTAAAATATTATCGTTGTTGGTGTGCGTGTCATAACTTTGACTCGATTTGTAGAAAATAAATACGTCTGATATTGTCCAAATAAATTTATTAAAAAACTAGATTCAAATACCTTTCTAATGATACTAATTACATATGATAAATATTAATATTTTTTAATATATATTTAATTGAAGTTTTTTCATGAGAATCGCAAACGACAGTGGACGGAGGGAGCACTTGTCTAGTATGTACCAGAATTCACAATTCTGGCGCAGCAGCGTGGATTCCATTCCGGATGCAGGAATCGCAGCTCGATCGCCAGACCGAGCCTACCGAATCTCAAACGAAGCTGGGAATTTCTAAAATCCCTTGGAGCGCGTACTCTGCCTGGCAGGACCATCATATGGCTCACTCAAGGAAAGAATTCTTCCAACATGTTTTTTACTGTCAAATTAAAGTAGGCCCCCCACTGGACCCCGGCCGAAAAAGACGGGAATTCCTTGATCTGGAACGAGGACTGGACTGCGTCAAAGTATCTATTCACCTTCTAAATTACATCCCTTATCTCTCTTGGAATAGCAAATAAGCCCACAAAATATGTACAACGGCCAAAAGATTCATAGATCGAAGGGCTTGTCGCCTCACTTGTCCATACTACCCCCACGTCACGTCCCCACGCCGCGCCGAGGTGCCAGCCGCGGCACACCGACAACCCGGTTCGCTTCGCTCCGAGCGGCAGCGGGGAAACACGCGGCCCCGTGCCCCCGTCGGCGTGACGCACGATTCCGACGAAGCGTCCGTGTCCCGTGAGCTTCTTGTATCACCTGACGTTTAATTCTTCCCCGCGTCGCGCTCACCAAGGACGTGGTGACGACGTACGCGCTGCCCGTGCGACGCGGCACGGGCCATGGATCATGCTGCTCCATGTCCCCGTTGCGCTGCTTTGAAATTGGCAGCTGGCTGGCAAGTGTCAAAGGCTTTTACGTCGCGCCCAATGGTTGCATGCTGGCTTTTGCGAGTAGTTGCGCATTTCTACCTACATATTGTACGTGACATGTGTGCTAGTTAATTGCACTTTGGTATGCAGCTCTTTTTAAATAAAGTTTCTGACCCAGCTTGCTCGGATAGACTGGTGGCTTGTGTACACTTGTACAGTTGTACTATACTATTGTATGCTTCGAAGGAGAAAAAAGCTTTATTAGTGACTGATGTGTTTTACACTCACACCTTGTGAAAAGACACGCACAAATGGCTAAAAAATAGTCGGAAATTTTGATTCTTATCTCCGATGAGATTGATGTTTAGGCCCTCTCCAAAAGTCCTCAAAATTTTTGCATCGCAGACCGTACCACATCTCACGGAACACGTTTTCCAATGTAAAATATCGGGCCTGAGCCAGTTTTTTCCACGCCTAGAACGGAACGATTGGTGACAAACTGCCATCACATGCATCGGGAGGTCGAGTTCAATTCGAGACAACTCGCACACACGAGAGAGAACGGCGGCCGTGTGTGAGCGCACGAGGTAATACAAAGTGCGTTCAGTAAAGTGAAAGTAAGGTATGCACAGCTAATGAGTGAGTAGTGACACACACCTTATCTCTACTGATATTGCAAATGAGTCACACACACACACCTCGAGTAAAACCCAAGTAACCTCAGGGAAGAGAAGAAGCGCCCAATTAACAAGCAGCATTTGCTTTACCACCAAGGCATTGTAACCGCCAGTCCCATCAGCGCGAATCTTCACCCTTTTCCCAACCCAAAAAGCCCAAAAAAAGAACCATTTCTTAATTTCTCTGGTGCAAGATCGCGCATCACTCATCCCACTGATCAGGCTGATCAGGCTATCCGCACTGGGGAACGCTACGCAACACTAGCGCACGCATTTAGGGTTTTTAACCCCGCAGCGGAAGACATTACACCACACGGAACGCTAGCGCACGGGCGGAACGCCATTTCTGACGTCCTCCCTGGAAGCGCTACGCCACCCTCACACGGACCCCACCTGCCTCTCACCGCTGCATGCCCCAACCAACCTGCCTCCCGCCTGCTCCCGTTCGGAAGTGCTGCAGCGTCGGGCAGAGAAGGGGAGAGGCGGCGGACGAGAGAGCCCCCGAGCCCGAGCCGCCGTCGCCGCCATGGAGGCCGCGCCTCCGAGATGTCCGCCTCCGTCGTTGGAGAATCCCGAGCTGCGTCGACGACGAGCTCGAGGCGGCAAGCCAGCAACCATCGAGATGCGAGAGGAGGGGCTCCGCGAGCCCCTGCCTCTGCTCCACGCCATGGATTTGAGCTCACGCCATGGCCGTCACCTCGCCTCGCGCCATGGCCTCGCCCTCGCCGCCGGTCGCCATGGAGCAGAGGAACGGAGGCCGCGCCACGCCATGGAGCAGAGGAATGGAGGCCGCGCCGGAGCCCGCCTCCGTCGCACGCCGCCGAATCCGGAGGCGGAAGAATGGCTCCTCCAGATCCGCTCGTGTGGAGGAAGGCGCTGGCTCGGGAGGCTGGTCCGGCCCGCTCCGCGCCACCGAGGCTGGCGTGGTGGCGTCCCTCCGCGGATCCGCCTCGCCACGGAAGGAGAAGGGTCGAGGGACCGCAGGCGCAGCGCCGGCGGAAGCTTCGCCGCCCCGCCTCCCTCGTCCTTGAGCAGGCCAGCTCCATGGCCCGCGGAAGCTCGCCGTCGTTGCGGGAGGAATGGCCGCCGAATCGAGGCCTTCTTGAGCTCCATCGCGGCTGTGAGCTCAAAGCTCCGTCCCGTGGCCAGGAAGGAGGAAGGCAGGGCACCGGATCTGGCGCGGAGGAGGAGGCCGCAGCGAGGAAAGGGAGGGAGGAGACGCAGGCGGGAGCTCGAGGAGGAGGCTCCTGCGCGCGTTCGAGCTCCTCCGAGTGGCGCGCTCGCCCTGGAGCTCGCCCACCTCTGCCCACTCCGCCGGCCGGAAGGGCTCCTGCCGCCGCCGATCACGGGAGAGCGGCTGGCCGAGGCGCGCGGGAGGAAGGAGTAGAGAGAGGGTGCGTGGGAGGGGAGGGAGCCGGGGGATAAAAAAACAAGTGGGACCCACAGTAGTTGGTTGGTATGGGGTATGAAAGATAGGGGATGACGAGTGCGAGAAAATTGAAACTGTACTGTAAATTACTGATGACTAGAAAGGAATATTCCTTTTAGGGGATGCAAATGGAGTACGACGAGTGCGGATAGCCTCAAGTCGGTCGTGGGATTATCCCATCCTATCCACTCGCTGCAAATCTACTTCGGCGAGGCGCTGCACTGGCCAGAGTCTCGCAAAAATTTCTCTATTAATTTTTAGATATTAATTAAAAGTATTAAATATAAATTAATGATAAAATCTATTTCAAAACCCTTCAAAATTTTCGAGACGGATTTAACAAGTCTAATTATGTCATGATTAGACAATATTGTGCTACAGTAAACGCTCTTTAATAATAATAATTAGTACTCGTCTCGCGATTTTTCGTCCATTCATGTAATTAGTATTATCATTAATCTATATTTAATATTTTTAATAGATCTTGACCTGAAAAAATTCTCAAAAAATTTAACAAAGCGGAACGGTAGCCGCCGCAATACGGTTGCGAGGCGAGGGCCTGCGCGCAAAACGTGCGGCGAAGGCGGTAGAAAACACGAGGAATCAACGGTCCCCTCCTCTCCGTGCGGTGTGGGTGGTGGTGAGGTAAAAGCAGAGCAGGCGAGGAAAAGGAGGCCAGGGCCCGGGGCGGGGGGACTAAAAGGCTAGCCACCGTCCTGTACTCCTGTGCGATCCTCCCAAGTCCCAACTCCCAAGCAGATCGTGGAAGTCAGGAGGAGAGTGGTGGTCATCGTCGCCTCGGGGCGCCTCGGCTTGCTTCCCCTGCCGCCACTTCGCTGCTCCAACCGCCAGCCAGTGTGTGCCAAATCTCTTCCCAATTCTCACTCCGCAGCCCACGCAGCGCTCGGCCTCTGGCCGCCGCCATGGCCTTCGCCGCCGCCAAGCTCAGCCGGCCCCGCGCCGTGTCCGGCGCCACGTGCCCGTCTCTGGGACCGGTAAATTTCACTTCTCCCTCTTGTTACCAGCTCCCGCGTCGCTGTCGCTTGAGCATTACAGTTTCGCCCTGGCGATTGCGATCTACTACTAGTTGCTCGGTGACACGGTGATGATTGGTGCCGGGTGAGGCGCGGGTGAAATTATCAGCAGTAGGGAGATTGTCCTTGTCGTCCCTCATGTCATCCTGCTCTCCGCCGTCGGTGGGAATGTGGGATCGTAAAAAATTGGTCGCTACGACGACTCTACCGGCGTCCTCGGGAAGCAGGAAGGGTCAACATTGCCATGAGTGGGGCTACGCTGGTAGATTCGGGCCGTCCCTCCCTCCTTCCCTCCTCGTCTTCCCCGGCATAATCAGTGTGATTCCGATGTAGAAGTAGGCGACACGCTAACCACCATCCTAATCAGCAGCACCAGCAGCTGCGCAAGGCGGCCGGACCCGCGAGGAGTGCCCTCCCGCCTCCTCCGCTGCGCCACCTACTAGAGCAACCACCCGCTCGGGTCGGCAGCGTCGCTACCTAGCTCCGCTCCTCCTTCCAGATCATCACCCGAGTAGGGCGGGCGGGCGGGCGGGGCGCTCGGGTTCCCCAGTGTCAGTTGCTTTCGTTGGCTTTTGTTGTTTGTTTTTGATGTGGGTGCGCTTGCCTGTCGCTTATAATGCTGTGATCTTGGCAGATGGTGTAGGGGCAGGGGAAGGGGGCAGAGGAGGGCGGTGAGAGAGGAGGTGAAAGAGAGAGAGAGAGAAGATGGGGGCGATTGGAGGCGACGCGCCGGTGCAGTGGGACAAGGTGGATGGGGCCGAGGTGGCCAATGGCGGCGGCGGAGGAGGCGGTGCGGGGAGGCTGGAGAAGATACTGGTCTCGGTGAGGCTGAGGCCGCTCAGCGACAAGGAGGTTGCGAGGGGGGACCCGGCCGAGTGGGAGTGCATCAACGACACTACCATCATCTCCCGGAGCACATTCCCAGACCGGCCTACTGCTCCGACTGCATATTCATTTGGTTAGTAGTTCTCTAATCTGGTCCCCTTCTTACCAAATTACAGTGCTATTTGTTGTCTTGTTGCATACTTCCCCGCAAGTTTTCCTCAGAAATCGGCTGTGCAATCAGTACCTTCGCATGCCAATTTTCAGTTGCATTTCGATGAAGGCATTGATCTGAATTTTGAATATCGGTCGGAACTCCATTCCCAGATCATCAGTTGTTTATTTTCTGTATATATTTATATACTCCTTGACTAAGTTGATTATGGAGTAATGCTCTGGCAGTGAACAACTTGGAGCCACTCTTTCAGTGCAGCAAGAATGTCACTTAAGAAGCTACCATAAAGAAACTCCCCTGAAATTAAACTGATTGCAGTTTAGAAATAAAATTGAGTGATCTTATTCTACTGAACAGATTTTCATCTTGCTATTTACAGATTGTCATTGATGCTTTACTTTGCTCTTTTCACAAGTAATGCACTGCACTGCATAATTCTCTTACTTTCCAGCTATGTTGTTGTGTGCAGCTTCTTTGACACGGTTCTGTTCCTTTGCAGATAGGGTATTCCGTTCTGACTGCAATACCAAAGAGGTATACAATGAAGGGGCCAAGGCAGTCGCCCTCTCTGTAGTTAGTGGCATTAACTGTAAGTCTATGCTGCCTATCTTACTCTGACTTATTTGAATCCAAAACATTATATGAACTCACTAAAGTGTGATCCCCCCCCCCCTCATTTGCCTGCTATAGCAAGTGTTTTTGCGTATGGTCAAACAAGTAGTGGAAAGACATACACCATGAACGGAATAACGGAATATACAGCAGCAGATATCTATGATTACATTGCCAAGGTAACCAAAGAATTCATCTTGTTGTTTCAGTTCAATAAAAGAGCTTGAAATTGTACTTTTTGGTTTGTTAACTGATATAAGCGTGCCTTTTTGTTGCAGCATGAGGAGAGAGCATTTGTATTGAAGTTTTCAGCAATTGAAATATATAATGAAGTTGTAAGGGATCTTCTTAGTGCAGAAAGCACATCTCTTAGGCTTTGGGATGATGCCGAGGTCAGAGCATTACTTACCTTTATTTAAGACAGAGTAAAGGCATCCTGTTATGCCCATGCACTGATATCAGTTTGATTTTGCTTATTCTACAGAAGGGAACATATGTAGAAAACCTTACTGAGGTTGTCTTGAGGGACTCGGGCCACCTTAAAGAACTTATTTCTGTGTGTGAAGGTGAGTACTGTTTGTACTTTACTTAATATCTAGTTGGTGATTACTGCCATCTCAGTGCACTTTGTGTGCTTGTACCAGCTCAAAGGCGAACTGGGGAGACATACCTAAATGAAAACAGCTCCAGATCACATCAGATACTTAAGCTGGTTTGGCCTTGACAGATTTGCATAGAAACAGTTGCTGCCTAATTTCATCATTTATGACTTGTTTTGATTCTTTTCAGACTATTGAAAGTTCTGCTCGTGAATTCTTGGGTAAGGACAAGTCAACTACACTTGTTGCTAGTGTGGTAAGAACTAATGTTTTGGTCATATTTCTTTCATGTCATAAAATGAGGTGTAAGCATGTTTGTTGACTGTGCAGAACTTTGTTGATTTGGCTGGAAGCGAACGTGCATCCCAAGCATTATCAGCTGGTACTAGGCTGAAGGAAGGTTGTCATATTAATAGAAGTCTACTTACCCTTGGAACTGTCATACGGAAACTAAGGTTACAACCTTAACTTTATTTTAGTATGCTCACAGGATGGAAACCTTTTTTATTTCTTTGGAGCATCATAGCATTTTCATTATTTACCTATTGCCTCTTATGCAGCAAGGTAAGAAATGGTCACATACCATACCGAGATTCAAAGCTCACACGCATATTACAGCCTTCTCTGGGAGGCAATGCAAGAACAGCAATTATTTGTACAATGAGCCCAGCCCGAAGCCATATGGAACAGTCAAGAAATACACTGTTGTTTGCAAGCTGTGCAAAGGAAGTGGTCACGAATGCCCAGGTCAACGTGGTTATGTCTGATAAAGCACTAGTTAAGCAATTGCAAAGAGAACTTGCGAGGTTGGAGAGTGAACTGCGATGCCCAGCTTCATATTCTGGTCTTGAAGCATTGGTGAAGGAAAAAGATAGCCAAATCCGGAAGGTTTGCTGCTACTTTTGACTGCTCTTTTTCCTGTACACATCTCATCATTTCTCTGTACATGAAGGAACTTTAGAGCCATAGATGCTTGTTGCATACGTTGTTTATCGTTCCAGTTGTTTTCAGTGCCAGAGTAGGACTTTCTTAACATGATGTAAAGGTTTCATGTTCTCTTCTTTTCAGATGGAGAAAGAAATTAAGGAACTGAAGTCACAACGTGATCTCGCTCAATCTAGACTGCAAGATTTGCTCCAGGTTGTTGGAGATAACCATGGTTCGAAGCACCCCGTGGTACATGCACTTTATTGCATTCTACTCTTGCTCATTAGTGCTAAATGTTTATTGGTTAAAAATGATATTTTAATCTCTACAAATGTAGGCTTCTGGAAGAAATTTTACTTTCGATGTTCCTCAGCCATGTGAGGATGAGCAATCGATAACATCAGAAGTTGTCAGCAGTGGTCAAAATTTTAGGTTTCAAGGACGCCAGATAGCACAAAGAGATTATAGGCCACATCAATCTGAAAATAATGCGCAGTTTGCTACCTCTCTTAGCTATTCAGTGTGCAGTCCTCCATTCAGTGGGATGCCCCCAACTAACGGCAGAGGTGATAACTCTCAAATATCTAATGAAGATTCAGAGGATCTTTGCAAAGAAGTAAGGTGTATAGAGTCAAATGAAACAGAAGAAAATGAATGTTTAGAGTCGTCAGCTGTGGGAAGCAATAGTCTGCAAGATTCGAATGTGGGTTCTAGTATGCAAAATCCATCTGTGAACTCTAGACAGCATGATGTATCTCCTATTACCCTGGAACAACATCTGGAGAATGTCAAAAAACCATTTGCCAATCTTGTCATGGATCTGGGATCCTCTACCCGTAACTCATCAAGCTTTAAAGTAATTGGCAGAAGCAGGAGCTGTAGGTCTTTGATGGGTTCTACTCTGTACGAAGACTTGGAGAAGGAAGATTGCACCCTCACCCTCCAAGCAGAACTTTCGTGGACCACCCGGGCAGACCTGAAGGGTGTCAAAGAAGGGTATCTGCACTGAACTATGATGCAGAGAGTGAAACTTTATCAAGGGCAGGGTCAATGCTTTCTGAAATTACCACCGCAAGGGATGGACTCAAGCCAAACGGCTCTGTTGCTGGTGATTCAGAATTTACTGGCATAGGTGAATTCGTCGCAGAGCTAAAAGAAATGGCCCAGGTTCAGTATCAGAAGCAATGTGGTGATCAGGTGCGGAACTATTTCAACCTACATAAACTTCAGCACACAATTATTGTGCTACAGTTATAAATTACTCGTGATGTTGCTTACTATAATTTGATTCAGCTCATTAGGATAATGTAATGTGCTGAATTTCAGTGACCACTTCTATTTTGTTACGATTGTTTTGAAAGCATATTTTGTTATGATTGTCAGGGTGAGAATGGAGAATTAACAGAAGGGACCATAAGGAGCGTGGGACTGGATCCGATTATGGATGCCTTGCAATCACCTTCACGCTGGCCACTGGAATTCGAGAAGAAACAGCAAGAGATCATTGACCTGTGGCATGGATGCAACGTTTCCTTGGTCCACAGGACTTACTTCTTCTTGCTGTTTAAGGGGGACCCAGCGGACGCCATCTACATGGAAGTAGAGCTTAGGAGGCTATCGTTCGTCAAAGACACCTACTCCAATGGAAGCATGGGACGAAATGTGGTGGCAGGAAGCTTGAACACTTCTCTTGTTTCAAGGTAACTCATATCCAACCATGCTCCACACAACTTCGCTTCGTCGCATCCCTCGAACTTACTCAATCACCCGCTATGCACTTGTGCAGTGCAAAGAAGCTGCAGCGGGAGAGGGAGATGCTCTGCCGGCAGATGCAGAAGCAGCTGACGATCCAGGAACGGGAGAGCATGTACACCAAGTGGGCAGTCTCGCTGTCCTCCAAGAGGAGACGACTGCAAGTGGCCCGGCGCCTCTGGACCGAGACCAAGGACCTGGAGCATGTGAGGGAGAGCGCGTCCCTCGTCGCCAGACTGATCGGGCTCCTGGAGCCGGGGAAGGCTCTGAGGGAGATGTTTGGACTCAGCTTCGCGCCGCAGCAGTTCACCCGGAGATCGCACAATAGCTGGCGTTATGGCCGTTATGACTGATGGAACTAAAAAAATCTGCAGCTGACAAAAATGCTCCCTTTTCTCGTTGTCTTTTTTCTTTCTTTCTTTTGTCTACTATAGATAGACTAGATTGTTGTTGCCCTGTTGGAAATAGAAATTCGTGAGTCGTGCCATATGGATCGCGAGGAAATTTCGTAGCTTTTGCACGAGGATCAGCTCAGTTTTGTCCCGTTCCCCGTCGTCGTGCGCCAAAATTGGGTGAATGGTGGGTGAACCAGGGCCGTGTGGGCTGTTTCAGAAGCCCATCGACGAGGTACTCTTGGGCTGTCGTTCATGAAGTCCGTCCGTTCGTTGCTTAGCGAATTTATTATATATATATTTTTTCGATTTTGCAAAAATAAATATTGCAAACAAAATTTAACAGAAGTATACACCTGCCGTCGTGTCACACGGTGGCAGAAACCAGACGCCATGCCACATGGTGTTAGGAGATCCAAATGTCATGTGGCACAACGTTAGGGCGTAGCGCCAACAATCGGTTGGAGCGAGGCTGTTAGAGCCCCTACCGCCAATTCACACAGCGGCAGGAAAACCTACCGTCATGTGGCACGGCGGTAGGATCATGTCGCCGTCTCCATAGGTGGTGCGCCGCCGCCCCTAACCCACCTCCTCCCGCCACCTCCTCCCTCTCTTGACTCCGCTGACTCTCGCTCGCTATGGTCCCAGGTATGTTTCTAACTTTATCTATCTTGTTTAGTTACATTAGTTTAGAAATTGTAGAATTGCTTAGAAATTTAGGAAATTAGCTTAGAGATTTTATAAATTAGTTTAGAAATTTAAGAAATTAGTTTTTTTGACAACTAGAAAGAAATTAGTTTAGAAATTGTAGAATTGCTTAGATTAGGAAATTAGTTTACAAATTGTAGAATTGCTTAGAAATTTAGGAAAATAGCTTAGAAATTGTAGAATTGCTTAGAAATTTAGAAAATTAGTTTAGAAATTGTAGAATTGCTTAGAAATTTAGGAAATTAGCTTAGAAATTTTATAAATTAGTTTAGAAATTGTAGAAAAGTTAAGAAATTTAAGAAATTAGTATAAAAATTTTATAAATTAGTTTAGAAATTGTAGAAAAACTTAGAAATTTAGGAAATTAGTTTACAAATTGTAGAATTGCATTAAAATTTAGTAAATTAGTTTACAAATTGTAGAATTGCTTAGAAATTTAGAAAATTAGTTTAGAAATTGTAGAAAAGCTTAGAAATTTGGAAAATTAGTTTACAAATTGTAGAATTGCATAAAAATTTAGAAAATTGTTTAGAAATTGTAGAAAATCTTAGACATTTAGGAAATTAGTTTAGAAATTGTAAAAAAGCTTAGAAATTTAGGAAATTAGTTTACAAATTGTAGAATTGTTTAGAAATTCAGGACATTAGTTTAGAAATTGTAGAATTTCTTAGAAATTTAGGAAATTAGCTTAGAAATTGTAGAATTGCTTAGAATTAGTTTAGATATTAGCTTATAAATTAATTTTATTCCTTATATAATTTTTTTTCAGCTATGGCTCATTAGCACCCAGACAAGACGCGTGCGACCGAGTTGTTCAAGGAGGCGGTGGACAGGCACCACCGCTCCTACCGGATGGCCGTTCTTGGAGAGCGGGTTGGCGGTTTACGTGTCCGGATGACCCAGATGTTGATGTCGATACACCAGCACTGAATCCCGAAGTACGTAAAGCGTTTGTTAAATTTATTTATCTTTGTTCGCAAAAGTATGTGGTAAGTAAATTAATTTTCCCTTCCATTTTGTGTTTCAGTCGCTACGAGACTCGCCTCTTCTTGCTTGATTGGTCGAGGGACAAGGTACGGGCTCAGGTTCGCGCGTCGGAGAGGATGACGCGGTTCTAGTTCGACACCTCTCTGCTCGCAGCGTTTCTGGACAGGTGGCGACCAGAGACGCACTCGTTCCACTTCCCTGTCAGCGAGGCGATGATCACTTTGCAGGACGTCTCGCTCTTGTTCGAGCTTCCGTTAGCAAGCCGGGAGATGGGGCCTATCGACATGCTCGCGTCCTGGCGCGAGGAATTCCTTGCTCGGTTTGTGAATGTTCCTCGAAAGTTCGATCGACACCCTCCACAGGCCCCACGCGGACTTGGTTGGAGTAGTTCAGCGTACGTGCTTTTACCTATTCTTTTCCATCGTTAGTATGCATTTAAAACAAATGTGACGATTGACCTTTGCGTGCAGGCTGACTACATGCCGGACGAGGCCGACGAGCCGACAGTGGGACGAGTTTGTGAGGCGTGCACTGCCTCGGCTGTTCGGGTTCGTGATGTTCTGCGAGTCAGCGGGAGACTCGGTGTCGAGGTCCCTGATCCTCTACGCTCGGATGATCGCCGACACACCCCTCGACCAGTGCCCCGGATCACCGGGCAACGCGTCTGGCGCGCATACCTGGTGAGTGCAGCGTGGCGAAGGGGAGTTCCTGGGATCCTCCTGGGTTGTCCTCTCCTTCTGCAGATGTGGATCCACGAGTGCTTCGACATCGGTCGGCCGAGAGCCGACCTCTCGGAGTACGAGAGGATGGCAGATGAACCATGGGTTCTCTTTGGTACCTCCGGAAGGTAATTCACCTTCCTTATCGTTCTCTTCGCTTAATTATCGTCTTAGTTCCACTGAATTAACTTTTTTTCCTGTGCAGCACACTTGGGCTGGGGAGCAGACGAAGAAGGTCTACAAGGACTTTGTCGGTCAGATCGACTAGATGACCGATGAGGGGGTCAGGTGGATGCCGTACTCACAGGCTTGTATCGACCGCCTGTTGACGATTCAAAACCGTGTTGAAGTTCACCGCAAGCGTACGGGTGACTTGGTACCTTTTTCACCAAGGAGGGTCCCCAAGGTTTGTCAATCCAAAGATCGAAAGCAAACCGCTAAGGTTCTCTACCTTATCTAGTCAATCTAACCTAACATGGAGCATTGATTGCATATAAAGGGTAAACCTCATATATATATATATATATATATATTATAGCACAAGGTTGATCACATACACGATCATAGGCAAGGTAAAGCGCCACCAAGGGGACAACCAAGCCTAGCGCCTTCTAGTTGTAGTTCCGGCAAACGAGCAACAAATCAAGCATTTCATCTAAAAGCATCCTTAAACTCCTACCTCCGGCCTACCTCTCGAAGACATCCGCACTTTCGGGGGTAATCACCCTGTCATGGTGCACCCTTAATGATGCGGGGAGTCTAAGGGCACACCCATACATGGACATGTCTACCAACCATGAAGGGTCAACATACTAGATCTAATCACCATGATTACATAAAGCATGCTATGTAGTCTAAACTAGCATTAGACTAAGGATCAAATCATATTCACGATAGGTAGAAAGTAAAGACGGAGACATGGAATCGCTTAAAGATTGGAAAACATGATTGTAATTACTCACATAATAATAGATGCGTTTGGGCCATCTCCACCGAGTACATACCATTGATGACCTCAAGTAGCTCGGGAACTCCACCATGGCACAACCACGCAGGGCGCCCATGGCGGCTAGGGCCATCTCCTAGACAACTTCGAGGACTCGCGGCCGCCATCTTCTCCCTCCGGTGCTTGCTTCTAGGTTTCGCCGAGATGTCGTGAATGGATGAGGCGGCCATCGGAGGCAGGCGATATAAATAAGCCGAGGAGGCGGTAGGTCAAAGAGGAGGCCGAACCGGGCCTGAAACACCCTAGGCCGGTCGGCATGGGCCGGCCGGCCCAGGCCCTTTTCAGCCTGGTTCGGGCCCATCTTCCTCCACGATGTTTCTTGCACTTTCTTGAATAATTGTCGAAGTGCATGTGGGTCCTTGATGTCGTTTTCCCCGCGGTTTAGATAAGGGTGCTTGGTGCGCAAACTCTCGCATCTTCCGTTCGGGTCCTCGGAGTTTCACGGCTTCATGCTTAGGTCCTCAGGTCATTTGGAGTCATGTTCACTTCGTGTCTTGACTTGTGCCGGGCTTCGTGATCTTCTCATAAAGTGCTCGATGAACTCTAAGTCCTCATTTAGGTGCTTAAATCCTGCGTAAACAACATACTCCAAAAACCACATGCAAGTGTGAACTTGTTACATCATTAGTATGCCTAGTGGCGGGTTAGTTATAATTCAAAGATCAAACCAAAGTGTAACAAGTACTCTTGGTTGACAGAAATCGACCGTCGACATACCCCCATGCTTAAACCTTGCTCGTCCTCGAGTAAGCCTTTATGGATGTCAGTATTGCCTATCAAAGTTCACACCCTGCAGTTGATTACACATGAGAAAACATAATGCTCTCCAAGTTTACATTTGTTAAAGTTCCATAATGGAGGGTAGATATTATTTAAGCTCTTCCCACAAGTAATTAATCATGCCCTCAATTTTTGAAACAAATCTCCGAAATTTTTGAAAATAAAGAGCGGGATGAAGAAAAGTTGCTTTACCAAGATCAATAATAAACCTTCTTGCATCTTGCTCATGTACTCTCATCTCATCTTGTCTCTCAAGCCTACTTGTTCTACTCCTTTCCTCTCTCAAAGTATATAGTGGAAGCTTTATATGGAGCTATGGGAAAGTTTAGTTCTACCAAGATATTATAGTTGAGATATTATCAAAACAAGACTAGCTTCTCATGGTCTTACCGAGACTCATCAAAAAGGTCATTGGAAAAATAATGTTCTCAAGGAGGGGGGAGAGATGAACACACACTTTTAGATAGGTGGACATGTGCAAATGGCAAAGAGTGATCACGAGGCACAAACGAAGTCCTCGTTATCGGATTGCACATGGTTGGAAAGATGAGTATGGGTCTTGATCTTGAATCCTCTTGAAAACTCAAAAAGCACTAAACATAGCTAGAGAACCGCAGAGCTTTATTTTCTTTTTTCTTTCTTCTTTCTTTCTTTTTCTCATCATACTTTTTCTTCTTTATCATTTTTTCATTTTTTTCATCATACTTTTTCTTTTTTTAATTTGCTCCCATTGAACTCTAGACTATACTAGCACTTCCTCGGCAACCCCCCATGCTTAGATATTTGCTCGTCCTCGAGCAAAAGAGGTGATAAATATGCCAAGGTAGAAATTGAAGCTCTCATATTTTCTTAGAGAGAGATACTTGAAAATATTCTAGGGATCCTTTTGGAAGTCTCCCAAAGTCTTGCTCACTTGACGACACCTTCCTTGTAATCTTCCTCGAAATATTCATCCATACTCATATATTGGGTTGTGGTCAAGGAGGTGAACACAAAAAAGATGTATTTGGGTTTGTGTGTGGATATCCGGCGAGGTTTGCAAAATTCCTAATGTGGAAACTCACAATGCACGGATAGAAAAGGCTAGCATAAAGATAGATACGCAAAAACGGAATGACCAACTTCTTAGTCTCAAGCCAGAGAAATCAAGCCTTGAATCAATACACCCAAAAATAAATCTTGTATACTACGGTTTTTGCACTCAATTGAATATAAGGCTTTGGATAGGTAGAGCAAAATACAAGTGGTATTAAAGATAAGGTTAGCATATCTTTTAAGAACAAAAATAAATGACCTTTGATTCATTCAAAAATGAGAGCAATGAAAAATATTGTGGGTCTCAAGTTATCATAACCTCCACAAAATATTTGGCTAGCATTAATTTAATTTTCAGATCATATTTAAAGAGAGAACTAGCTTAATCATATATAAACCAAGCACAAGAATAAGCAATGCGGCAACGATCATCATATATCCATAAGCAAGAGCATACGAGATATCATCATGTTGAGCATAAGATAACGGTGATTATTATTGAAAACAAAAACAAACCTAGGTTGTACTCCTAGTAGCCATGTTATTCTATAGAGAGATATACAAAGGTTGCATCTAAGGTTGTGGAAAGCATAAACATATGTACAGACATATAGAAAGACAAGAACAAAAAGAGTGTTGAGGAATTGTTACCATCCTTTGATGCTTGATGTGTAGTGCGGCCTCCCCCATGCTTAAGCATTATGCTTAACATGGGAGAGGAAAATTGACATCTCGTGGCAATCGTGATCCTTGTACTCCATGCGGTCTTCTCATGTCCACCAAATCCTCCCCCATGCTTAGCATGTTGCTAGGCATGGAAGATGATGAACCATCTTGTAATTCTTGAAGTCCTATCGCTATGTGTGGAGATCACCGTCATGCCTTGATTGTCCTTCAATGTCCACCCTTTGTCACAAGTCTTAATCCCAATCGTTTCTCAACTCGTCTTCACCTCCTTCCATGTTGTCCTTTATCGCTGCTTCAACTTCCACGAATTTGTCTTCAACTTCCAAAATAGAACATGTACTGAACCATCACTCCATTGAGAAGTCCTTGAAATTATCTTTCCAACAAGTGGTCATTCACCCCAATCGGACTCCGAACAAGAGAGTTACGCCCTTTTTACTCCATCAATGCAATCCCGGGCTGATTTCAGAACGTGTGACGCCCAAAGATTTGGTTGTAACTCCTTGCACGGGTCTCCTAAAATGTTAAAATCTTGATGCGTTGGAAAGAAGACTTAGTAGAGCTCCTGAATATCCAATTTCCTCTTTTGTACATCTCTGAACATGTGCTTAATCTTGATGAAGACAACGGTGTATCTTTCAGGATTTTGGAGTTGTTGACGATCTTAACTTCATCTTTTATTATAAACTCATGGGAGTGATTCGCCATGCCTACAAAACAACTCTAAAGCACAAAGTACCCCCGAGGTGATAGTCGGGAATACTCACTCTATGCCGATAAACCAAAGACATCCCCTAAGATCTTAACTTGTGGAATAGTTAATCTAGTGAATGAAAAATTAAGAACCTAATGGGTGTACGTGTGTGCAAGTGTATATGCAAATGATGGAATGGTATAAAAACAAAACAATGTTTACACCAAATTCTAAGCTCCATGCTTACAAAGTGGTTGCCAAACTTTTCCATTGCCATACAGATTTATTAACCAAGGTTAAAACACCATGTCATCCCAAGATTAGTAATTCCTTATAGTGCAAGAAAAGTACGGCGCATTGCAAAGTTTTCAAACCAACCAATGCAATATGATAGCAAGGTATATAAAACTGAATGATGGTGGTCTTCTATCATGTCTAAACACCATGTTCACACAAGATTGTAAAAATGTCGTGCCAAGCATAGATATGAAAGCATTCATCACAAAGTTTCACAAAGACCTAGCTCTCATAAAGATGATGAAAATGAGGTGGATGCAAAATGCAAATGCAAAGAGTTAGCACAAAGAAACATTAGCAAGGTTTGAAAGATTTTCTATATGATCCACAATAAGCAAAGGACAAAGCTTAGCCTCCACTTTACTAAGTAAGCATTGTCAACAAGGAAATCACCCATTGAAAAGAATCAATCAAACAAACTAACAAAGTTTAAAGGGTAGGTTATGGGTATCCTATATTTTTGGCTGAAATAAGAATTTTGAAGAGAGGGAGTCAAGTATAAAAATTCTATCTAAGGTGGTGTTAAAAGTCTTTTTTATGAAAAACAAACCTATGGTTTTGGGAATACTAAAGGCGAGAAAGATTTTCTCATAGGAGGGCTAGTTGATTTTTTTAGTTAGAACAAGAGATAGAGGTGGGCTTGGCCACAAGTCAACCCTACCCTTGTTGTCCACGGTTTTTGGTGGGGGTTATGGGAAGGCTTATGTTGGTTGGACAAAAAGTTAGATCAACATAAAACATGCAATGCAATGCAATGCAATGCAATGTGGATGAACAAAATGACATGATATGGCGGTGATCTAAAAGTTAGCCTAAATTAACTAGCCACAAGTTTAGAGTCAAAGGATGGTGCCAACTTCATATTTCTCTCTAAAAAGACACAAAAGAAAAAGACTCTAAATGCTAATAGGCACACAAAAGGGTCTACAAGTTTTCCAAGATCAAGAACAAAGTGCTCCCTCTATAGAAATTAAATCATACAACATGGTGTTATGGTATTTATTAGAGCAATGGTACAATGTTACTTGATGTTTCAGTTTAAGATCACAATGTAGACGATCATAATATATATATATATATATATATATATATATATATATATATATATATATATAAACAAAAGAAAACGGGTTGCCTCCCGCAAAGTGCTTCATTTAAAGTCATAGAGCTCAACTTTCTTACGTACCTCCTCGTGATCGCAAAGCCATGGTTCTTCATGTAAGATTTGAAGATGTCCATGCAGCTTTGATCCACTCTCCATGCTTGACACGATCATTTTTCTTGATGAGAGACTTGCCCTATCGTCTCTTGCATCATCATCCCCTCCTTCTCCTTTGCTCTTCGTCGCTGCCTCTCTTTTTCACAAATTTTCCTCTCTGTCCAGATCAGATCATGTAGCAAACAACTTCTCTAATGTGTGGTGCAAGAAATTGTCTTTCCATCAGGTCTTTATTCACCCTCAACGGACTCCGATCGAGTGAGTTATACCCGTTTTACTCCAACACTGCAATCTGTCCAAATCTGATTTCGGACTGCGCAGCGCCTAATGTTTTTGCCATATCTCCTTGTACAGGTCTTCAAATTCATCGATCTTGGAGGTGTTGGAATTGGCACTTGATGGAGCTTCTGATTTTCAAATTTTGCCTTCTTCTTCATGTCTTATCAGGTGCTCAAAATTGATGAAAACAACAACGTCCGTACTCGAGATTCGGGGAAGGTGATGCACGAGCTTGCAATTCCTTTGGGGCATGACTTCTCTCCTCTTTATTAAGGTTTAATGACCTGCATGGTTAGTGAAACTCGGGTTTTCCCCCGACACCTGCTCTTTTAAGGTCATGAGCTTGACCGACCACAAAGCAAGTTCAAGTTTTTGCAAAATGTAATGAAAACTATGTGCAACCAAAACCACAATTTAAATTGGATGAACAAAGCATGTTGTGATTAAAGGTAGCATAAGTTTCTTGCTCAGCGCTAAGGCTCTCATTAGGCATAGGTTCATTAGGCAAGGAAATTAAAGGTGTTCAAGCACAACATAGCCTCTTTATCATACTCAAGAAATTCTAGCCTATCATGATCATCAAAGGTGCAAGGCATAGAATCAAAACATACTATTGGATAAGAACATGAATATATCAAAAGAAAGATATCATATCCAAAAGTACCTTGAGAGTTTAATGTGTACCTTAGCCTTAGAGCTTTTCATCGTGAGTGATCCTCCGAAGATGAAAGTGAACAATCCTTGATGATCAAAGGTGGCTCGCGTAGACTTTTCTCAATTCCTTCCTTCGTGCCACATGTCATCAAGGTTGCTTTGTGTAGGATCACTCCTCTTAACTTGTGGGCTCACACATCTTGGTTGTGAAAATGTAGCTCCATGATCCTTGGTGTGAGAGCCCGAAAACATCCGCGCCATTGGATGTCGTCCTTTGTGTGTAATACTTCATGGTCTACTTCAAATATCTTCTTGCGTCGGATGTCGCCAACTTGTGCCTTCATTTTCTAATGCTCCAGGGGTCTTTGTTTTGTTCTAAGCCTTTGAATTTATTCATGTGTGGTCTAATGGAAGCATTCCCCAAGTTCCTCTTCGTTGTTGTCGTCATCATCTTCATCATCTTGTTCTCATCGTATTGCTGCTGACTCTTCCTTGTGGATTTTCCCCTGTATACATAATAGAACATATACCAAAATATTGCTCTATTGAAAAATTTATAAAATTACCTTTTCAACGGGTACTCATTCATCTTAATCGGAGTTCAAATGAGGAAGTTATGGTTGTTTCACTTCAGCTTTGCTTGCTGTCTAGAAATTTTCAGGACGTGCAACCATCGGTGATTCGGCCTTATCCGCTTGTAGGAACCTCCGATCGACTTGATTCTTGACTCGTTGGAAGCGTAACTTCGTGGGACTTCTAAATATCCAAAGATATTCTATTGTTCTTCCATGAAGCTGTGCAAAACTTGATGCGAACAGAAACTTCGAAGATGTTGACGAGCTTGATCTTGTGATCTTGGGGGCATCGTGATTGCTTCCAACACCTATTATTTGAACAAACAAATCTCCACAAAATATTAGTCTTAAAATTTTAATTGACACACTAACTTACCTTGTTTATCATCTCTCGCGTAGGGTGTGGGCTCGATAGTGGATGATGGGCCACTAACAAAAGTTAGCACCTACCACTAAAGAGCGAATCTTCAAGTTTGTTGGAATGCGGGTGTAGAGAACTCTTCGAACATCTTGTGTCTAGCTTTTCACCTGCTTTCAAGGACACAAACAAGAAAACAAGCGTATGTGCAATAATAAAAATTAGGGTTAGTCAAAAAGAAAGGTAGATCACCCTAGAGTTCGAGTTGCCGATCCCCGGCAACGGCGCCAGAAAAAGGGCTTGTTGATGGTTCAAAACCGTGTCGAAGTTCACCACAAGCGTACGGGTGACTTGGTGCCTTTTTCACCAAAGAGGGTCCCCAAGGTTTGTCAATCCAAGGATCGGAAGCAAACCGCTAAGGTTCTCTACCTTATCTAGTCAATCTAACCTAACATGGAGCATTGATTGCATATAAAGGGTAAACCTCAAAGATATATATATATATATATATATATATATATATATATATATATATATATATATATATATATATATATATATATATATATATATATATATATATATATATTAAAGTGAGGAACGTTTCTGCCTGTTTTTTTCGTCCGTCATGTTAATCCGTCCAGAACTCGTAATTAGCGTGCAACACCGATAGATAATCCGGCTAAAAACAAGATCCTAATAGAAAACCACGCAGCCACAACATCTCCTATGTCCTCAGCCCGCTCCTTTTTATCCTCACGCAACACCTAACTCCATCAACGCTGTTGCAGCAGCAAGCAAGCAAGCAACGTCAGGTGAAAAAAGAAGTCACCAAATGATAAAATACTTAGAAATTAAGCCTTCCTATTAATCTTATATGAGCTTCAAATTTTATAAATAATATATTTATTTTGATTATTTGGACGACCTCTCTCATGGTGCTCCCGATTTTCAACTTTGGTGTCAATTTTTTCTCTATTAATCTTATACGAGCTTCAAATTTTATAAACAATATATTTATTTTGATTATTTGGACGATCTCTCTCATGGTGCTCTCGATTTTCAACTTTGGTGTCAATTTTTCTCCCAATATAACACACAACCATATTAACTTATCAACCATATTTTTCTTAGTATTTGATGCTGGGAGGTACGTGGTGGCATGGCTGGGAAGCCGAGGCTGGGGCGGCCGATGTCGAACGAGGTTAGAGTGGCATGGGGATGACGGTGAGGATGAAAAGTGATACATATATTATTATCCGTTCAATCGTCCGACCGAAAGAGATCAGACACTCAAATGGATAGTTTGTATTTCGAATACGAGCATTCAGTATTTGTATTTATCTGTAGCATATCCGTATCAGGATATTCAAAGTTGGATTTCTGAGATCTGAATATGATGAATATCAATATTCGACACATCATGACACTATATGTATCTGAATTCAATCTTAGAAAAAATTAACTATTTATATTTATATACACATTATGCATTCGTATCCGATCCGTATGATGACATGGTCGGAGAAATGTTGAGGTGGCATTTACATGATGGAAATGACATGACGGAAATGACTGTACGGTTGAGGAAAACAAGATTGGGTAGATGACAGCGACCGAATCAGTGCGGATGATGGTGGGCAAGGTCAGGCGACATGTATTATGATGAGGATGGGGTGAGGATGGAGGATCTAGGTGTTCGCGAGGAGGGCGGTTAGCAGAAGATAAAGATAGCTAAAGAGGGTGGCATGTTGAAGCCACATACAAAACAATTGCAGATGATGTTAAAATTGCATCTATTTGATCTCTCTCAACCTTCCAACCAAAAAAAAATCGAGTTGGACTTAACTAAACACAAAATAAGTTGACCCAACATAAACTAAATGCATGCTAAAAAATTAAATAGTCTCACCAATCGCGTGTGAGCAATGTTTTTCCCATTGCAACGCAATCAGATAGAACCATATGTCAAAACGCATTAGGTTCCATGAATAAAAGAGCTGCAGTCCTCTTTATACTCCCTCCTTCCTTGAGATAGTTCAAAAATGAACTATCCAACGTCATATATTCAAGGAAGGAGGAAGTATATAAAATACTATCTCCGCTTTCGATGTAATATATTGTGTATAAATATATTTATTTATAAGTTTATCTATCATTAAGCAATTATGTCCATGCGTTCCAACAGGAGAAAATATTTCTCATCTCACCCTCGTCATCGTACGCCCCGGCTGCGCCGTCACCCCCACCGCCCTAGCTCTCTGACCTTGTCGTAGTCGCTGTCGCACCCACGACATCCCGACCTCGCTCGTCGTTGTTCGCGTTGCACGGGCAACAACATGCAATGTTAAGGTGGTGCGGGCGCGACGAGACAACAATGAGGTCGGGGAGGTGCTAGGGCGGTGCGATGACGCTGCGATTGGGGTGAACTACAGCAAGCCAGGACAGGGTGGCGTGAACGTGATAGTGAGGCCGGGAAGGCAAGGATGATGGCGCAGGCAGAGTAGATGACAGTGAGGCTATGGTGTGAGGAGATAGCTCGCGAGGTCGAGGTGACGTGTGCGCGATGGGAACGACGGAGCGACCGAAGAAGGTGAGATCAAATAGATGATGGTGAGAGGTTTAGAAGACGCGGACGACAACAAGGTCCAGGAGTTAGGGGCGGTGGGATGATGGCATAGCCGGATGTACGACGGTGAGAGCGAGACGAGAAATATTTTCTCCCGTTGCAACGCACGGGCATAATTGCTAGTATATTATAGCACAAGGTTGATCACATACACGATCATAGGCAAGGTAAAGCGCCACCAAGAGGACAACCAAGCCTAGCGCCTTCTAGTTGTAGTTCCGGCAAACGAGCAACAAACCAAGCATCTCATCTAAAAGCATCCTTAAACTCCTACCTCCGGCCTACCTCTCGAAGACATCCGCACTTTCGGGGGTAATCACCCTGTCACGGTGCACCCTTAATGATGCGGGGAGTCTAAGGGCACGCCCATACATAGACATGTCTACCAATCATGAAGGGTCAACATACTAGATCTAATCACCATGATTACATAAAGCATGCTATGTAGTCTAAACTAGCATTAGACTAAGGATCAAATCATATTCACGATAGGTAGAAAGTAAAGACGGAGACATAGAATCGCTTAAAGATCGAAAAACATGATTGTAATTGCTCACATAATAATAGATGTGTTTGGGTCATCACGAGTACATACCATTGATGACCTCAACTAGCTCCGGAACTCCACCATGGCACAACCACGCAGGGCGGCCATGGAGGCTAGGGTCGGCCTAGGCCATCTCCTAGACAACTTCGAGGACTCGCGGCCGCCGTCGTCTCCCTCCGGTGATTGCTTCTAGGTTTCACCGAGATGTCGTGAATGGATGAGGCGACCGTCAGAGGCATGCGATATAAATAAGCCGAGGAGGCTTCAGCACCGGATGAACTGATGGATACAAGGGATTGAGCAACGGTTCATCCGACGGCACCAAAGAAGCTAACAGTAAGGTTTTGGCGAGGAATCCTTCAGCACCAGATGAACCGACGGTGCGTCAGTGTATGCACCGGATGATTTGCATCTGCAGAGCTGCAACGGTTAAGTGACGTGGATGGGGCACAGTATGAACTGATGGCCCTGAAAATCTAGCATCAGTTCATCCGACGCTACACTTTTTAGTGGCCATTAGCCAACGGCTCTTTGGATGCCTTGGGCTATTTATACCCCCTCCACTCACCCATTTGAAGATGTTGGATGCTGAGGAAAACCAGAGGAGTGTGAGACACATAGAAGATCATATCCAAGCCATCTAAGTGCTAAATTGCTCATCCATAGACTTGCACATGCTTTGTGTGTGTGCTTAGTGCTAGGCTTAGCTTAGAGCTGAGTGAGTGCAAGGTGTGCCTACCTTGTGAGGTGATTCTTGAGTGGATCAAGCTGCACAAGGTGCACCGGAAACCTTGGAGCCTAGGTGGCTCTCCGGTAAATGTCTTTGACCCTCCGGCTTGGTGTGGAGCGGCGAGGACACTTTGTGTGGGGGACGTAGAGACCCCCTTCCCTTGGTGGAGAAGCTTCTTAGTGGACACGGCATCAAGGTGACCAAGGGAACTTGGCGAGAGCCGTTGTGGCAAGTCAAGTGGTGCTCTTGGGAGAGACTTGGTGACCGGAAAGCAATACTCTTGTGTGGAGTGCTTCAACAACGTGGACTAAGGGTGGCTTAGTACCTACCGATACCATGAGATAAATCGTGTGTCAAGAGTTTGCTTCCTCTTATTCCCCTTTTCGTTTCCGCATTACTCTCTTGCAATCCTTGCTTGCCTTTACTTTCCTAGAGTAGTATCTTGCTAGAATTGGCTATAGGTTGCAAAACTTGTTTTGGGATGGGAGTTTCACACTAGAACAACCATAGTTGCACATCTAGATAGCATGTTCTAGTTTATGTTTTATGCAAAGTAGTGAAAGCCATAGGATAAGTTTTTAAGTTGCCTAATTCACCTCCTCCCCCTCTTAGGCTACGAGCATCCGATTCCTTACAAGTGATATCAGAGCCGGGACTCACTTCCTTCACAAGGATATGCCAATTCGATTGGCAAGTTTGTGAAAACCGGCTCATTTGATCGGTTAGGCTTCACCGCTTAGTGAGTTGCTCTTTAGAGGATGAAAGGGGTGGATACCTTAGGTTTGGCTCCACATTTCGATGGCACGGGTATCCTCGTTGGAAGGTCCTCATGGAAGCTTATTTACAAGCTAAGGATCTTGATGTTTGGAGGGTCACAAATGAGGGTGTTAGAAATGGTACTAGGAAGGAGAAGCGATTTGATGTTATTGCAAAGAGTATCATTTTATCCTCTCTAGATGTAGGTGTTTTCAATAGAGTTTTTACTAGTGAAAATGCTCATGTGCTATGGAATACCATCAAGGAACAAAATGAAGGTTCAAAAGAAGTAGCTAATGAACGCTATGGTTGTCTCCTTGAGGAATTCAATAGCTTTAAGCAACTTGAGAATGAAAATGCCGAATCTATGTACTCACGCCTAAATGTTCTTATCAATGAGATCAATGCTTTAGGTGTGAAGGACGTCATGGACTTGAACATGAACCGTAATATCCTTCAAAGTCTCTAGAAGTCCGAGTATGACTTGGTGAAAACCATCATCTATGAGAAGAAGCTTGAAGAATTGAAGCCATCTCAAATCTTGAGCAAGATCATGGCACATGAATTACAAATCATTCCCAAGTCCAAGATAGCTTCCAAGGATGGACTCAAGACAAAGGAAGAACCAAAAGTTGAGCTTAAGTCAACACCCCAAGAACCATCTTCTCCAACCGCAAGCCATGCTCTCTCAAGCCGACAAGAGAAGAAGATGAGAAGGATGTCAATTCATGAAAGCTCAAGTGATGACGAAGAAGGATCCTCAAGTGATGAAGAGGTCGAGTCGATGGTTGGCATGTACGTGAAGAAGATCTTCAAGTATGTGAAGAAAATCAACATGTACGGCTACAATGTCCACTTGAGAGAAGGGTGTCATCATCAACATATCAAGTTCACCAAGATCAAGCGCAAGAAGAAGGTGGTCAAGGAGAGGAAGCCAAAGCAAGAAGCATTCACCGCCATCGGTGAATGGACAAGTGGTGGATAATCAAGTTCTTGTAGCTCGAGCGATGAATCAAGCAAGAACTTCACCACCCGCTTCATGCAAGGTCCCCTATCATCATCACACATGTGCCTTATGGCCCAAGGTATGAAAAGCAATGTAAGTGATGATGAATCCGATACCACCTCAATTGATGATCTTGTTGAGCTAATCAATGAGCAAAAAGAAATCCTTGAAAAACAAGCTAATGAAATAAAAGAACTTAATGCTCTCAATGATCTTAGTGCTACCCTTGCTACAAATTATGAACATTTGTTGTGCAAATTCAAATTGCTTAGCGAGGAGCATGAAGAGCTAAAAACTAAGCAAGAGAGCATTGAGATTAAAACTAATGATTTCTTTGAGCTCAATGAATCATCTATCACTTGCGCAATTCCTATATCCAAGGTAGATGCTTCAACTTGTTGCATTGATTTAATTGATGAATCTTGCTCACCATCTTGCAATGAGAATGTTGTCGTAGAAAAATGTGATTGTCTCACAAGCATGAAGAATGATGAGCTCAAGCAAGAAGTAAAATAGCTCCGAGAGAGGTTGGTTAGCTTGATGGGCAAAGGCAAGAACAATGAGGAACAAGTGGACGTCTCTCAAGACATGAAGAGCAAAGCACAACCTTCTCAAGATAACCGTGATCACATGGTGAAGAAGCTTGAGAAGGGTTCAACCATGATGTGCTACAAGTGTCATGAAGATGGGCACAAGTTCTACAATGTCCTCAATTCGTCAAGAAGATGGACAAGGGTGAGAAGAAGAAGATGAACACCACCATCAAGAGCTCTCTCATCTACACCAAGCCCAACCGCAAGAACAAGATCAAGGGCAACTCCTATGTCATCAAGAAGAAGGCTAATGGCAAGGTGGTTGCACACAAGGTTGGGAAGATGAAGGAGTGGGGTTGGAACCAACCCATTTGGGTGCCCAAGGAAGTCATCACCAACATGAAGGGGCCTCAAATGGTTTGGGTTCCTAAGGCCACATGAAGGCCAAGAGTTCGGGGACTTGGGAGGCTTAGCACAAAGAAGATGAGAAGATTCAAGTCTAGAAGCCAAGCTTGCAAGATTGGACATGTGTTGCCCAAGCTTCCCGTTTGAGGTAATGGATACTATAACTCATCTTATGTATCCTTGTAGCTCCATTGCCTTGTCTAGGTTGCTTTTGTTGCTATGCCTAGCTGTTTACATATGGTAGGTTGCTTGTGTCATGTGCTAACCCATGAGCAACCTACATGGTTTGATTAATGTGTAGGAAAGCTACACTTATTTCTTTCATGATGCATGTTTTCTTATATATCTCTTTGCATCATGAGCAAGCTATACGGTTAGCTTCCCTTTGTTGTTGCCACACCCGATTTTCCGAAGAAAACCAAGTGATAGCTATATGTATGCCAGGATCTAGTTTCATACATATAGTGACATCATAGTGAATAACAGAAACAATATCACGTAAAGAAAGAGAGATTATCAGAGATTTACAGCGGAATCCTAGGAAGCAAAGGCTCCAACTTCATAGGAAATCGACTGAGGGTTGCGTACGCCTAGCATATGCGGACGCAGTGCGATGGCAGCGCAGATGTGGCGGTGGTTGTTGGAGCAACGAGGTACAGAGAGGCTGAGTGGCACAGGAGGAGATCGGATGTGGGGTAGCGAGCCGGCTGGCGGCGCGCGAGCGGCGATCGGCCTTGAACACTGGCGTACGTGCATGTCGTCATGGGCACAGGAAAAGAGAATGGAAGGACAACAACACCTGTGGAAGAAGCGGCGGGTGTCGCGGCTGCGAGGTATCCAGCGGCTTAGGCACAACAACGCCACGGGTGTGCGAGGCCGGCGAGGCATGCGATGTGAGGCGGTGGCGAGGCGCTCGGGCACGGCGGCGGGGAAGGTGGTGAGGCTGCGCGAGCACGTGAGTGAGTGGCTTGGATGAATAGAGGCTGGTAGTCTTTGGCGCGATGGGCGGCAGTCTTGGCGCCTTGACGGCGAGGCGGTCGAAGCGGCCTGAGGTGCGAGATAGGGTGCACACAGGCTGGCGGATGAGGCGAGCATAGCGCCGCAGGCGCCTGGCGACGGCGCACCATCGTGTGCGGCGGCGGTGAGCGTGGGGCGAGATAGGCTGGGTGGCACATGGATGTGGCTCGGTGAGTGCGAGAGGTGCGGGGAGTCGAGGCGGATGAGCACACAGGCAGTGCGGGAGGCACGGCGGGGGCGTGAGGCGGCATGGGCGAGCATGTGCGTGCTGTCGAGGTGGGAGAGAGATATCCGCGCGATGATGCGAAGCTATTCGGCACGGGTAGCCGAGTGGTGCGACCACGGCAGAAGAGGAGAGCGGCCATGGGAGGCGGAGGAACGTAGGAGGTGAGCGAGCGCAAGGCGAGCAGTTGCGGCGGCGCAAGACGAAGGAGCCTAGCGGCGGAGTGCGCCGGTCGGTGGTGGAAGACGCACCTGATGGTGGAGCCACACCGTCAGTGTTAGGAATGAGGGAGGAGAGGGTGATCTGGGCCAAAAGCCGAGAGGCAAGCTGGGCTGGTTGATGGGCCAGGCGGAGGGAAAGGTGGGCCACGGGATAGAGGCGAGCCGACGGATTGGGCGAAACAAAGTCACTGGCTTGCAACTTGGGTCAGAAAAGAAAACGAAAGTTGGTCGGGTTGGCTTGGAAAGAAAAAAGAAAGATAGAGGATGAGAAGATTTTAGAGTTTGATTTTGATGGATTTTGAAAACACCAACTCACAAAAACAAATGCAACCAATATGAATGCAACATGCAGAGAATCAATTTATTTGGTTTTGAAAAAAATAAACAACGATTTTTTATACTAAATTTCCTATAAAGAAAATTAATGTTGGAAAATTTTAAAATTATGAGAAAATCGTTGCTTAATTATTCTTCCTATCAACATCCTGAAATTGAAGAATTTCAGGGTGTTACAAATCTACCCCTTAAAAGGAATCTCGTCCCGAGATTCTAAGAAAGAAGAGACAAGGAAGAGGGAGACAAACAAGATTGTGATAAGAGAGTTGACATCTTTCAGTGTAGCGTGTTGAATCTCCATGCGATCATCTTCATCTTGGTTCTTGAAGTCTTCATTAGAGTGAGATTAAAGAGATGAGAGTCAGGCCTTCTCTTTTCTTCAACTTGCTTCCATGTAGAAATTGATGATGATGATAACTTCTTGTTGTTGACTTTACCACATTGTTGTAGCTCCTAGTTTCCTCTTCCGACTTCATCCATTAGATTGAGCAGAGAGAAAGGAGGATAACAAGGAGGTGGGAGGTACAAAAGAAGAACCCAACTAAGCAACTGATGTCGTTGTAGGTAGAAGACCCACAATACACTAACAATCAATACAAAGAACCAACTCAAACAAGGTCATAAAGACAAGCAACATCAACCAAAACATAGAATTCCACCAATCAGCAAACAGTCAAAGAAATGATGCTACACGGTGTTAATAGGGTTAGAAGGTATCCTCCTAAGCTTGGTTATGGCATCGGACTTCAACTTCCTTTGCAAAGACTTGCTTCTTTAGTCACTGAGGATAGATAGCTACATTCTTTAGATGACTTAGGGAGGCTTAAGGGTAAGAGGGCATAGATCATCTAATCATTTTGAATAAAAGGAGAATAGGATATCACTTTTGGAAGAAAGAGCAAGGGAAAGGATCCAAAGCAATGGTATTTATAAAGCAAGGAGATATACAATGGGATTAGATTGTTAAAATAAAATCAAGGGGGAGATATTTTAACTAGGATAAGAATATTAAGAAGCAAGGGTAGACATTATTACCAACAAATTAAAAGGTGATGAGATACATGAGATTGGAAAATCAAACATCAAAAGAGATGTATGATCAAGTTCAACAAGGCATCAAGGAGAGAGGGAATATATAAATAAGGAGGGTTTAACATTTGCAAAGCAAGAAAGTGCAAATGAAAAGAAAACATCAAACATGAGAGGTGTTATCAAGGAGGATTTGAGAAAAGAAAATGATTACAAAATGAGAATATTTCTCAAAATGGTCAAGGGTAAGGTAGGAATTATTTTTAAAGTAAAACAAACCTTAGGAAGCGACCATGGCTATCTAGGCTTACGTCCTACAGTCGATACAACTCTGATACCACTCTGTCACACCCGATTTTCCGAAGAAAACCAAGTGATAGCTATATGTATGCCAGGATCTAGTTTCATACATATAGTGACATCATAGTGAATAATAGAAACAATATCACGTAAAGAAAGAGAGATTATCAGAGATTTACGGAATCACGGGAAGCAAAGGCTCCAACTTCACGTGGCAATCGATCGAGGGTTGCGTCACGCCTAGCATATGCACGCATGATGCGGTGGCAGCCACAGACGTGTGGCGTGGTCGTTGGAGCAACAAGGTACGAGAGGTGGCGGCTGGGAGGAGAGCGGATGTGGGTAGCGAGCAGACAAGCGGCGAGCGGCGGCCGATCGGCGGACACAAAGACACACGTGCGTGTCGTCATGGGCATGGGAAAAGAGAACGGAAGGCACAACAACACACTGTGGAAGGGAAACGACGGGCGTCGCGGCTCGCGGGTATCCGGCAGGGGCACAAGCGCAGCGCACAGTGTGTAGAGCCGAGCGAGGCATGCGGTGTGGCGGTGGCGGGCGCCCGGGCACGACGGCCGTGCAGGTGGCGGGCATGACAGCGCGTGAGAGTGCGTGGCTTGGATGAACAGGGGCGCTAGCAGTGCTGGCGCGATGGGCGACGGTGGCGGCGACGCGCAGCAGCGAAGTGAGGCGGCCGAGCGACGCAGAAGGTGAGGCGCGAGATAGGGTGCCGCACATGGAAGCCGAGCAGACGAGGGCAGGCATAGCGCACGGGCGCACGGGCGGTGTGGCGGTGCACAAGCGCATGCGTGTGCGAGGCAGCAGTGAGGGCGCGTAGGACGAGGATAGCTGGAGGTGGCACACGGATGTGGCTCGAGCTGGGTGCAAAGGGTGCGGAGTCGTGGAGGCGGATGAGCACACGACAGTGCGGCGGCGCGGCGGAGGCGTGAGGCGCTGGGGCGGGCATGTGCGCGGCGGTGCTGTCCAGAGGTGGGAGGAGAGAGATCGACCGCGATGACGGCAAGCTGTTCTGGCACGGGTAGCCGAGTGGTGCGACCACGACGCAGAAGAGGAGAGCGGCCATGGGAGACGAAGGAACGTAGGGAGGTGAGCGAGCGCAAGGCAGCCGAATGGTTGCAGCAGCGCACGAAGGAGCCTAGCGGCGCGGGAGTGCGTCGGTCAGTGGTGGAAGACGCACCTAATGGTGGAGCCACACCGTCAGTGTTAGGAATGAGGGAGGAGAGGGTGATCTGGGCCAAAAGCCGAGAGGCAAGCTGGGCCGGTTGATGGGCCAGGTGGAGGGAAAGATGGGCCACGGGATAGAGAACTAAGCTGACGGGATTGGACCGAAACAAAGTCGGCGGTCTGGCTTGCAACTTGGGTCGGAAAAGAAAATGAAAGTTGGTCGGGTTGGCTTGGAAAGAAAAGAGAAAGATAGAGGATGAGAAGATTTTAGAGTTTGATTTTGATGGATTTTGAAGACACCAACTCACAAAAACAAATGCAACCGATATGAATGCAACACGCAGAGAATCAATTTATTTGGTTTTGAAAAAAATAAACAATGATTTTTTATACTAAATTTCCTATAGAGAAAATTAATGTTGGAAAATTTTAAAATTATGAGAAAATCGTTGCTTAATTATTCTTCCTATCAACATCCTGAAATTGAAGAATTTGAGGGTGTTACAGTTGTCATAAACAATGTGCATACACTTGTGTTGACGGTTTGAAACCGTGTTCAACTTCACCGCAAGTACACGGAGTGACTTGGTGCCTTTTTCACCAAGGGAGGGGACCCCCAAGGTTCTTGTTAATTCACGGAGCAAGGGAATTACTTGCATTTAACCTAACACTAACTTAGTTGATTAAGCACTTTATGATGTAAAGATTAATCTATAAAGTAAAGACAAACTAACCCTAGATTATATTAAGAGAGAAAGAAAGGTGGTTCACGAGTATGAAGAAAGTATGCCCATGGAGTCTAGGTACTTGAGATGCAATCACCCAAAACATGATGAAACCCCGATCCAATCTATCTAAGCATGTGAACAAAGAATAAGGCGTTTCCCTTCCCTCATACATGTCACTACGCGAAGGTAATCGTCGCTAATCCTAATGAACACGGTATGTTGACATGATCTACGGGAGCAACCTGAAGGCAATGGTAGCTAACCTTAAACATTAAGCATCATCAACAAGAAGGTATGATAGATATAAGATCCAAACATGAATGGGTGACTACATATCAAGATCCATTACAACCCCATGGACAAACGATTACTTTACCCCATCAAGACGCTAGGCATGGCACTGTTGAACATGGTGGATGCCCCTGATGGAGTTTGTCTCTTGGTGTCCTTCAACTCTAGCGGCGCCGTGGCAGGGCCTCGGCGTCCTACTTCCTCGTCATGGCCTCCCTTGACCTCGGTGATGATCCTCTTGAATCTTCACCCTCTCGATCAACCCTCTTCCTTGTGGTTGATCTCCCGAGGCTTCTCTGAACGTCTTTCGTGAATGGCTCCTCTCCCCAAACAATTAGGGTTCCGCGATCTTATCAAGAAGGGGTGGGCCCGGCCGGCTGGCCCATTCTCAGCCCGGTTCGCCTCCATCTTTTGCCACGTGTCATCTTTTGCACTTTGGGGGTTTTCCTCCTTCGGATATGGGCTTTGGACGTCGTTATCCCCGCGACCAAGTTAAGGGGTCTTTACACATGATCTTCCGGTCTTTTCACCTTGGTCCTCGGAGATTCTTCATTGAAGCATATTGGTCCTTGCCACCTTTGGAGTCAAGTTCACGCATGGTCGGAGTCCCTTGATCATCATGTAAATCATCCTCCGAACTGAGTACATCTCTTTTCATTTAGTGCATGAATTCCTGCGTAAACATTATACTCTAAAACACACATCTAATGATGAACTTGTTATATCATTAGTATGCCTAGTGGCGGGTTAGTTCCGAAATGAAATCCAAACTATAACATAACAAGTGTTCTTGGTTGACGGAAATCGACCGCCAACAACTTGATTGGTGATTCAAACACTAAATGCACATTTAGGGGGAGCTCATCCTATGGTTTGTTAGTGGGACTAACATCATTTCAAGCTTATCTTGTGTAGTCCCTTGGTGGCGTTCTGGTGCAGTATTTCATTCTAAGAGAATGCTATTTCACTCTAAATGTGATCTAACATCTCTAAGAGAGTGAATATAGCAATATGAGCTTCATGTTATTGAGTCATGTCCTTGCGAGGTTGTCTCTATATAAGTTCAAAGGCAATGAACTCATACATTCCTAATCCTTGTGGTACCCCAAGTGTCTTCTTCGCAAGCTTCTTTCAAAGTGGTGTGATCTCCAAGTGATATCATTTCCAAGTGGCTTATCTCAATGTGGTGCCAATAAGGTAGAAGAGGAACAACCCTCGGAGGTATGCAATGCTCAAAATCTACAAGTGGTAATGTTACAAGAACTCTCTTGTTTTATCTCTTGTCTTTCAAGCTACCTCCTTGCATGATATGCTCTAAGCTTCCTTATCTTACAAGTATTTGTAGTTGTGCACTTGATTTTCACACTATCATTTTGTGCACACACTTACGGGGATCTTAGTTTGTATCATTCTAGTCTCATGAGCTTGTGATCCACCTTAGTTATTCGCATATGTGGTATCTTCATTGATATCATACATATGGATCATGATTCATGCGACTTTCTCCCTTGTATTTAACATTTCTCTTTGAGCTATGATTGCTAGGCCTTGCTAAATTTCCTTTGGAGACCCTTTTGTTTTGGACATTTTTTGGAGATTTTATTCCAAAGGGGAGAATTTGGAGCCAAAGCAAGCCAATGTTTCCAAAGGGGGAAGTAGCATGCTATATGTGAAGAGAAGATCAGGAAAGAGGGAGAACACATCTAGGGGGAGTTGGATGATGGTAAGCATCCAAGCAAGTGTAAGTGGTTCGATTTTGTCAATTTTTGCAAATTTATGCTTGCTTTGATTGTGTTGTCATAAATCACCAAAAAGGGGGAGATTGTAGCGAACATGGCCTCAAACACCATTTGTTCAAGTTTGATTTTGGTGATTAATGACAACATGATCAATGGGACTAACCATATTGTTGAGCTTGTCTTTGTAGACATTTCTAGGTCCCATGGATTCAAAAATACTACATGCCAAAATGAGAAGATAGTATATATTTTGAGTGTCTAAACTGTGGAAGAAGAGGAGGAGAAATGACACCGTCGGATGAACCGATAGTACCTTGGAAGAAGGCGTCGGTGCAACAATCGGATGAAGTGGTACACTGTGGAGGAAGACTCAAGTCAGCATGGACCACCGGATGAACCGACGCCCCTAGTTTTAGTTGCACCGGATGAATTCCTGGAGAAGAAGCAGCTGGGTTAGTAGCACTAGATGAACCAGCGGTGTAGCAGCGGTTCATCTGGTGGTCGTGTGTTTGCTAACAGAAAGGTTCTGGCGCAAAGCTCTTCAGCACCGGATGAACCGATGGATACAAGGGATTGAGCAACGGTTCATCCGACGGCACCAAAGAAGCTAACAATAAGGTTTTGGCGAGGAATCCTTCAGCACTGGATGAACCGATGGTGCGCCGATGTATGTGCCGGATGATTTGCGTCAGCAGAGCTGCAATGGCTAAGTGACATGGATGGGGCACCGGATGAACCGATGGCCCTAAAAATCTAGCATCGGTTCATCCGACGCTACACTTTTTAGTGGTCGTTAGCCAACAGCTCTTTGGACGCCTTGGGATATTTATACCCCCTCCACTCACCCATTTGAAGATGTTGGATGCTGAGGAAAACCAGAGGAGTGTGAGATACATAGAAGATCATATCCAAGCCATCCAAGTGCTAAATTGCTCATCCATAGACTTGCACATGCTTTGTGTGTGTGCTTAGTGCTAGGCTTAGCTTAGAGTTGAGTGAGTGCAAGGTGTGCCTGCCTTGTGAGGTGATTCTTGAGTGGATCAAGCAGTACAAGGTGCGCCGGAAGCCTTGGAGCCTAGGTGGCTCTCCGGTAAACGTCTTCGACCCTACGGCTTGGTGTGGAGCGGCGAGAACACTTTGTGCGGGGGACGTGAGACCCCTTCCTTGGTGGAGAAGCTCCTTAGTGGAGGCGGCATCAAGGTGACCAAGGGAACTTGGCGAGAGCCATTGTGGCAAGTCAAGTGGTGCTCTTGGGAGAGACTTGGTGACCGGGAAGCAATACTCTTGTGTGGAGTGCTTCAACAACGTGGACTAAGGGTGGCTTAGTGCCTACCGATACCACGGGATAAATCGTGTGTCAAGAGTTTGCTTCCTCTCACCCCCTTTTCATTTCCGCATTACTCTCTTGCAATCCTTGCTTGCCTTTACTTTCCTAGAGTAGTATCTTGCTAGAATTGGCTATAGGTTGCAAAACTTGTTTTGGGATGGGAGTTTCACACTAGAACAACCATAGTTGCACATCTAGATAGCATGTTCTAGTTTATGTTTTATGCAAAGTAGTGAAAGCCATAGGATAAGTTTTTAAGTTGCCTAATTCACCCCCTCCCCCTCTTAGGCTACGAGTATCTCATTCCTTATAGGTCTGATTCTTCCTCTCCATAGTGCCATTTTGGTAAGCAACGCATGGGGTGGAGTACTGATGTTCAAGACCAAGATCACTGCAAAAAGCATCAAAATGATAGTTTCTGAATTCCGTGCCATTATCACTGCGAAAAGCTCGAATGGCATCCCCATGTATCTCATTCTTCAACCTCAAGATCAAGTCTCAAACAAAGCCAAAGGTTTCGCTCTTATCTTCCAAAAAGAAAACCCAAGAGTACCGAGAAAAATCATCAACCACAACCAACATGTACTACTTCCCACCCACAGAGCGAACACGAGCTGGCCCAACCAAATCCATGTGCAACAGCTCACAAGGTCGCTCGGTCATGATAACAGTCAGGGTGGATGCGAAACAGCAACCATCTTTCCATGCTGACACGGAGCACAAACCAAATCATTCTCATACTTCAATTTTGGCAATCCTCGGACAAGCTCTAGGCCACTCAAGCGGGGAAAGCAAATCAAAGCTCAAGTGTCCTAGCCTCCTATGCCACTTCCAAAGCTCAGCTGAAATGCCAGCAACAAAGCATCAAGAAGAACCGATAGACTGGGAAAATCGGCACGAAAGATTTGACCCTCAGGGACGATCATACAGACAAGATCACCTCGAGAATCAAGCACACGAGAAGCACCCAACTTAAACTGAACCTTAAAACCCTTTTCAAGCAACTGAGATACTGACAACAGGTTAAAACCAAGTGACTTGACTAGAGCCACACATTTTAAGGTCACCTTGCTACTCACCTTCGCAACTCCTTCAACAAGAACTCATCCTCTCCCGTTATCCCCAAAAGTGATGTACTCCCTAGTACTCACTTGGGTGAGGCTGGTGAACCACCTTTGATATTCAGTCATGTGTCGTGAACAACCAAAGTCGATCAACCAAAAGTTTTCCAGGCCCCCACCTGCAAAATCAAAAATGAGAACGAGAATGAGCAAATGACTCAACACTAGGGTTAGCATAGAAACAGTCAAACTAGTGTCGAGCCATTTGCTCAAAAGTGGGGTTAATACTATTCATCTAATCGCCCAACCTAGGTGGAGTCCTCTCACGCCTCCCAGCAAAGAACCTGTCATGTCTCACCAGAGGGGAACGCACACCACAAGGGGGAAAGCGTGGCCCGTAGTCCCTCTGAGACCTGAAGCTACAATTGTGTCTCCCAAACTCATACCGATCACGAGCAGGAGCACGTCCAGCAAACTCACCATGCCCAAACCCAACACGCTTGTCTCTCTGAGGAGCATCACCACCACCACCCCCGAGTAGGAACTGTACACACAAACCCCTCACCCTGAGGTACAGGCACAACACAAGGCTCAGGCATACAACGAGAAGGGCGGTACCTGTCCTTGTTTGCCATCTCCCTGGCAAACCTCTCATCTTTCCTCTTTTTGAAACAGAACTCTTCCTTGTGTCCAACCCTCCCACAATACTCATAATGGAAGCGAACTGGTTTTGGTTTAGACTGTGGTTTCTCACTAGGCTTCTCACATGGTTTCTCTTACGGCTTCCCTCCAACACATTCCCAAGGTTGCTCACAAAGCTCACCGGTTTCTGGATGTTGTTTGTCTTGAAAGAAAACACTGGTGGATCTGGGTTGTGTCTAGCTTGTTTTGGAGGTGATTTGGCTTGGGTGCAAATTTGTTCATAGGTGTAGTTTGTGGTGGAATAGGAATGTCCCCAATTTTCTCTCCTCTCTCACCACTTCTCTCACCGGTCTTCTCGGAACCCAAAGCCTGACCATCAAAGCGCTTAAACGCTTCCATCATCATAATCAACTGTGGCTCATGACCAGATAACCAATCCATCATTTTCTCAACTCATCATTCTCATCGTGCACACGATTAATATAATGTGCAAGTTCCATGTTCTTCACAAAGATGCGCTCACAAGTAAGAACAAGCGGCGGTAGGAGCTTTCAAAGCAGCCTCTAGAGAAACAATCCTAGCATGAGAATCATCTAGCTTAGCATGCAACATAGGGCAAGATGTGCAAGCTCCTAGCAAAGCAGGTTTAGATTTCATCTCATCAAGTTCAACCCTAAGCACATAGAGTTCCTCAAGCTTTGAGGCATGCTTCTCCTTAAGAGCAGTCAAATCAGCCAAAAAGACATTGCAATCACCACAATCAACCTCATCGGTCACAATAGGAGCAGCTTTCAAGGATTCAATTTCCACTCTAGCATCAACAAGCAAAGACTCAAGCACAGCAACCCTATCCTTAGCATCACCTAGCAAAGACCAAAATTCTCTCTTCTCCTTGTTGGTCTTTCTAAGCACATCATCATGGTTGTATGGCAATTCATTCAGCCTAGCATTCTCCTCTAGCAAGAAGTCGGGATCACAATGTACCTCATTCTCGAAGTTAGAATTCGAGTCATCCTTCCCACCCTTCTTGTTGTCGGAGCTGCGAGCCATGCCGCAAAAGCCATCTCTCGCGATGAAGCACAAGCCGTTGAAGTTCTTGCCTGTGTGCTGCTTGTCCTTGTGCCGATCTTGCTCTTCCTCCTTGCTGCTCGAGCCTGATGAAGTGTAGCAGGAACTGGAGTCGATGTCGCTCGCACCGGCAACCATCGCTCGGGCTGTCTTCTTCTTGTACCCGCCGCTCTTTCTTGGCCTTCTCTTGCCCTTGTCCTTGCGCTTGTCCTTTTAGTCGTTAGGAGTGGTGCTTGTTGTTGTAGTTGTTCTTGGGCCGGCTCCTGTAGTCGTTCTTGACCTCCATAGCTGTTGGCATTTCTTAACCTCAACGCTAGGCGCCGTAATAGCGTGAGCGTGTAAGAGACTCCGGGTACAGCGGCGAGTGCGAGCAGATCCGGCGCGCGGCACCGTTGCTGACACTTCTCCCTCGGAGAATGAGTATTCCCGTCGGGTTTCATTCCTAGGACGGAGAGTAACCAGAGAGGGTCTATCCAAGGACACCAGCTACCGCTGGGAGAGGTAGGGATATGAGAAGTACTTCCTCAAGGGACTTAACTCTCAAGATGGATCTGTACGCTATTAGTCCTCCCAGGTAGGCCATCCATCCTAACTTTTTAGGGAGAGGCCAATGTACTGGCAATGGGGCCCAACTCGGTACACAGGCCGGAGGGTTTCGAAGAGTCCAACAAGCTGTCACCACTGCAGCCTACCTCTATCGTTACGCGAACGCACTTGGTTTTCGCAGGATAACCAGAGCCTAGACACCACGTCTGCACCCTAGATAACTACTATAGCACGGTTATATCTGTCGACCTGCTAACAACACTATAGCAACCTGTATAAATACGGAACCACGAACTAGAGAGAGAACGGAATCAAATCATACTAGTCATCGAGCTACGGAGCAGAAAGAAAGCTATGGATGCAAACAAACGAGATACAACAGACTTACTCAGCTAAACAGGTTCAGAGCATGCAAACAGATATATGAACTAATGAACTAGCTCTAAAGGATCAAAGCCTTGTGTCACGAAGAACACAAGCCTCTAACTTATGAACGAGCTAAGAACACAAGAACAAATCAAACATGCATGATGTCCACTATACTCTAAATAAGAAATGCTGAAATAGTCACTTTGGTCTAAATGAAGAACGATCATCTACGAGGACATCAACTCACTCCTCACCCCTACTCTACCTGTCAACTAATCCTAGTCTAGATCTCTTCTCAACACCATTCTACCACATAGAGGTGAGAATCACCTCACATGGGCAGAATTAGAGAGAGGGAGAGAGAGCTACACAAGAGAGAAGTGGAACTTAAGAGCTTGGTGGTGTGTGTGAAATGAGGCCCCTCCCCCTCTATTTATAGGCAAGGGAGTGGCTTGCTCTGGGGCTCCAAATGCTCCAAAACACCTCGAGATGCAGCCAACAGCCAATGGGAGAGAGCCACATGGAGGGCCAAGATGAACCGACAGGCCTGCGGTTCGGTCAACCTAGTCGACCGACCCCCTCGGCTGGCCTTCGGCCTGTGCTTCCTCTGGCTCGCTTCCATGTGGGCCCTAATGCTCCTCCTCCGTGCATGGCATGCTTCCTGGCGGTTTAGTTAGCAAAGTGGGCCCATGGATCCATGTGATGCTGACGTGGCAGCGTATGATTCGTCGAGAGTTCTTCACATGGATTGGTGACATCATGGATCCAGGAGAATCCATGTGGTAGCCCCTTATTGGCCAGCACTTGAGTGCCTTGGATTGGAGTAGAGTGAATGTGCATGGTTTCTTCTCATTTATTATGCTAGATACCTGCATTCGAATAAACATCGACACTGGTGGAAAGTATTAGTTTAAGCTCCTATTCTAGTGTGGATGTGCAATTCATGCTTCAATTTGCAGGAGTTGACGGCCATGAAAATGGTACTTAACATCCATCAACAATAGCCTTTGGGCACTCGATGATGAAATGTCTGTGCTTCCCGCATCGGTAGCACATCCTCGAGCTCCTCCTCGCATTCTTGTGGTACTCGTACATGTGCCCAAATCTCTTGCTCAACAACGCGAGATCCTCCTCGCTCAGCACCTCAAAGTCCTCATCTGGTATGGAAACAAGACACGACAAGGAAAACTATGGAGTAGTTGGGTTAGCGTTAGTTCTCGATCCTGAGACAAGAGCCAAACTATGTGGATCAGTAGGGCTCTCGCTCTTGGCTCTCAAGCCATGATCAACCTCCGACGACTTGAGCTTCGAGAACAACTCATCAATAGTCAGAGTCTCATACATGCCCGACTCCAGAATAGCCTCGACCTTGGCGCTCCACACAGATCGATCAAAAGAATGCAAGAGCTTGATAGCCCTGTCATGGTCTATGTATGGAAGCACAGTCACATTGGTCCTCATGTTGTTCACAATATAGGTGAAGCGTTGAAACATCGTGTCAATCGACTCACCGGGGAGACGAGTGAAATTCTCGTATTCTCTCCGGTGAGTGACAAATAAGCGAGCCTACACCTGACTGTTTCCGACATGAGCAATCTTAAGCTTCTCCCAAATTTGACAAGCCAACTCCTCTCCGTACACTTGATCAAACTGTGATGCACAAAGAGCACAAACAAATAATCAACTGCCTTGTTATTGGCGTCAAACAAGTCTAGAGAACCTGGGGCAAGGAAGTTAGTGGGTCGAACATAGGAGGTGTCCTTCATCACGTCCCAAAGCAACTAACCCTTGCCGCGAAGAAACGCACTCATACGCCTCTGCCACATTTTGTAATTCTTGCCATCAAAGTGCGGAGGATCCGAACCACGATCCTGGTATGCCATCTTTGGACCTTAGACTAGTTAGAGTCACAATAGACCCGTAATCGGCTCTGATACCAATTGAAGGACCGATTAGGCGACCAGAGTGGGGGATTGAATGGGAGTCGATAAAAATTCTTCACAAAAGTGGTGAACTTGGCCTATGCCTCAAATTCAACTCCGAGTACTCGCACACATGAGAGAGACACAAGTCTAAGCACACAACAAGTCTACAAGCCCTAGAGACAAGCCTCGAATCAAAGAGCGGAAGCACAAAACAAGAATCAAAGCACTTAGCCAACTCTGTGAGGCCCGGGATGGACTGTCCATGGGTCACAGGCAGACCATCCGTGGGTTAAGGACAGACCGTCCGTATTTCCCAACAGAATCCAGAGATGCATTAGCCAGAACGGACCGTCCGTTCATCACGGACTGTCCGCCACTCAATTTCGGACCGTCCGACAAATTTCTCGATTTTCTATAAAACTTTCCCCGAAGAACACGGACGAACTCGACAAACTGGACACCTTACGGACTGTCCGTATGAACCTCACAGACTGTTCGTGATGCACTCTAGAACGCGCGCGCGGCCTGGCTACAAGGTCAACACCCACTTCCGATCGACGGATCTCCCAAACCGCTGGATGGATTGAGCCCAAAATTTAGGTAGATGAGAAGTGTCTCTAGGAGAAGCTATTCCTAAAATCTTGGAGCCTCAAACAAATCCAAACAACCGGAATCGCATATCTCACACACACAAGCTACCGCCTCGGGCTACTCTAAAAACTCACGAATCGAAGGTGATTCCTGACGTTTGAGGGGTCAAGATCAGCCACAAAGAGGCACAAGGCACTCATCCACGATCCTCTCAAAGAAATCCGAGAGAAAACACCCCAGAAATTGACGAAGACGGATCAACCCGAAAACCACCAAAAATAGCTCCGAAAATGACACGAAAAACACAGAGAGCTAAGAAGGAGATAGAATCACAACGACGAATTCTTCCATACACCCAAAGGTCAAAGTCTATACAAAGATTGTCTAGCCTATGGATCAAAAGAAATGGAAGCAAATCATCCGGGAGAGAGAGAGAGAGAGCCAAGAGAGAGAGATACCATCCACCCCTCCCACTATATATGAGGTCTCTCGGGAGGTGGGAAATGATGCCGATACCCTTTAAACTTAAACTAGTTTACACACCCCTTAGGGGCAATATGGTCAAGTCTTCGAATATTCCCATCAAACGGACATGCCTCCATCGCAACCTCACTTCACCTTGATGCAAGCTCTGCAATCATGCCGCGTTCCCCCCGCCACGAAGCTTCCCGATGTGCCCGGATCCCCGTCTCCGTCACGTTGGGCCTTCGGGCTCGGTTTTGAGGCCGAAATGGATAAACCATCCTCCGATGGTCTTGTGGGCAAACCACGAAACCCCGCGTGCAAGCTTCGGTCGCTAGCCGCCACCTTGCACCGACTCCATGTCCATGACTTCAACTTGCACCATGCGGCTCGCACTTGACCCATGTCGGCCACCAGATCCATCGAACCAAGCCTACTTGTCTCTCCATCACCCAGAGGCCACCACATCATTGACCTTTTGTGCTTGTTATTCACCTGCACCAACACGAGTCAAGCAGCAATCTGCACCTGTAATACTAGGCCAAGCATCAGTCCACACAATGTTGTCAGTCACTCATCAAGAGGAGCGACCCTCTACTGGTCTTCGGATGCTCCTGGTCCTCAATGAGGATGACTCTAAACCTTTTCACTTGAGAACCTGGGAGGACATTTGTCTACCAAAAGAAAATGGGGGCTTAGGTTCAAGAATTTGGAAAAAGTAAACAAAATCCTTCTTCTAAAAATTGCTTGGAGTATTGCTTCTAATCAAGATCCATATCTATCTCAAATCCAAATACTACCACAATTGAACCTTCTGAACTGCTCCAAAACACCCACCAAGGTCTCTTTTTTGGGCATCCATTTTCAAAGTCAAGCATCACCTTCAAGACCACTGCTTCTACCAAATCTCTCAAGGAAACACCAACCTTTGGAACAATCCTTGGTTCCCTGAGTGGAAAAACATTCATTCTCTCTTACTAGATGATGCACCTACCAAAAATCTGCCCAATACTATCTCTGATTTGTGGATCACAGGAACTAAAAATTGGGACATAGACAAAAATCAACACTCTGTTTGGTCCACACATTATGGCACACATTCAACAAATTACCATCTACAACCACAATAATAGACCTGACATCCTTTGTTGGAAACCATCAACAAATGGGAAATGCACTGCCAAATCAGCCTATAAGTATATTTCTCAATTGCACATTTGCTAGGGCTGTATGGTTTGCAGGTTCACCGTCCCTAAGGCTGGTCGCACCACACACCTGTATGTGACTCGGAATAGGAAATATACAGGTAAGATGTCGCACTACAGCACGGCAAAGCAAACTCCATGCACCAGGTCGCTACAGTAAAACACAAAAGCTGGAGGTCACGGCGAGGAACGCTATGCCTTCCACGTTGGCACTGGCGCCCAACCCCTGCCCCGACACCGCCGTCGTCGAAAAGCGAGAAAATTGTAAAAAAAGAAAGGTGACGGATGCAGATAAGTATGGCGGGCTGCCAAGTGCATCTCTCTGGTTGTACCGATCGGTAAAATCAATCTGCAGCTGGGGCCCACCTCTTTTACAGATCCTTTTACAGCTCTAGCGGTGCGACCAGCCTAAGAACATATCACCTACCACAATTCACAGGACATGTGCAGGACCAGCTGGTGATTCTGCTGGCTACTAATAATTCCATGCAGGTGATGCAGAGGGTAATAACAATGTTGTGGTCCTATGGAGAGCACAGAATGACCGGAGGTTCAACAACAAAACTTGGTCTATATCACAGGTATTGCACGCTACTAAGATATTAAGACGGTCCAACACTACTCCTTGGAGAATAGAGATTCAGACTGCCATCAAGACAATACACTGCAGGAGCTCCAATCACAGGAAGCAACACATTAAGGCCAAGGAGCATAGGTACACGTTGACGCAGCAATCCAACAGGTACAAACAGATATCAACCTAGGAAAGCAGGCCTGGAAATCCACATACAAGGCAAAATTCAAAGCCAGGCTATGGAGTTGCTAATTCAGGCAACTCACCCACAAGCTGAAGATCCACTTCATGCCGAAGCTCTAGGTCTCCATCTCGCCTCACAGCTGATGGAGACACTGAACATTTCAAGAGTGGCATACCACACTGACTCCCAAATACTAGCAACCTGCATCAACACGACAGATCCTATTCTACTCACCCCAGATTGCCGTACAAACCGGCGATTGATCGCTTCCTACCGAGCAACAACAATACAAGTTTCACATGCAAGCATATACCAAGACAAAGAAACAAGACGACGCACACACTCTTGTCAAATTTCCTTGGCGAGCTCCTCATTCCAATTTTAATAGTACTTGCATAGCCACTCATAATAGTGACTACTGTCCAATCCTTTTGGCCTTGGACAACCATCATTGGGAAGATTTCATTACCATTCTTATAAATAGCTTATGATTACAATACAATTTCCAAGTAAAAAAATCATCAGCTGATCTAATCAACACCACGCCAACAGTACAACCACTACCGGCCGCCCGTACACCACTACAAAAGTCCGCGAAAAGAAAAGGAAAAGAAGGCACCTAGAAAACAACCAACCTTCCTCAAAAAACTGCCACATGGCCCACGGGCGCGGGCACCCCAAAACCCACACGTAGGGATGAAAACAGATCGGATGTGCATGAAATCAGATTCTTTTTTTAGATTACACGGTACAACGCAGACGCTCACAACACGCATGCACACTCACCCTTATGACGCAAAACCCTACCCCCTATGAGCACCTCCGAGAAGGATTGACGGCAGGATCGGAGATTCTCGAAGTCACCACTGGCACCTCGTCATCGACGGGAACGTCGCTTACCACTTAATGCATAACACCGGAAAATCCTTGAATAAATCTAGAAAAAGGTGCGAGCACCAGGATTTGAACCCTGGTGGGTAGCGTCCCACTGGACCGTCCTACCATTGGACTACAAGCCTGAAATCGGATTCGGATAACACCTTTTACCACATTTTTATTCGAATACAAATACAGATTCGAATGTTCTCGAATATGAATACAAAATAGATGTCTTGAATTCGGAAACACATTCAGATATTTACTCGATTTGGAAGACAACATTTACCAATTTTATATATTGATAATTTACAATTACAAAATCATGTAAAGACTAAAGTGTTAGTACATAACAGAGATCACTCATTAAGAATATCACATTCATCCATATTTATGTTAAGAATTAATCATATAATAAATAAAACTATTAATAAATACATATTTTAATATATTTTACCAAACAAATAATAAAAAAATACAAAAAGATTTTCATCAATACATAAATAAACTAGAGTAATTAAAATTAATATCATAATCATTAGTTATGGATATAATTTTTTCAATTATGCACTATCATTATTAGTATTCTATTGAACATAATTTGCCATTAGTTATAGAGATAACTTACAGTTTTATATAATTGAATATGAATAGTGCCGTATATTGCTGAATATGAATGAATCAGATAGAGAAAAATCGAAAAAAACGAATTGGGCGCCAATGTTGGAAATTCCGAAATCTCCGGACAAAAGATGGAAACAGACTGACAAAAGCTTCTGTTCTTACAATGAAAAAGCTGACCCTTTACACGGAGGCATGGGGGCTCCTTTTATAGTGCCCGAGGGTCACTTTTACATTCCGAAACTACCCTTTGTAAAGTTACATATACATGGAAATGTTGGGGGTACATAAGTCCGCGGTAATCACGGGGACCCTTTCTAAATTACAAACGTGCCATTGCGTATTCCAGCTTCTTTCTTCCTCCGTAGCCAAGCTTCTCACGTCTCTTTGTATCTTCCTTGATACGCGGTTGACTGAGTCAGCTTCGGTTTCTCGGAATCCCATCATGGTCTTCGGAAATCTTCATTGAGCAACCTCGGACAGGTTCTTTCCTCCGCTGCTTCCTTCGCTCTTTCACGAAACCTTTCAGTAAGGAAGACTTCCCAGAATTCTCGGATAACTGAATATCACAAAATACAAGAGAAAGAAAGGAATCGGCGTTTCTCAGGAATTCCGAGGGTCAGCAACATATTTACGTATAAGACAACATCCCGTCCAACTATTTGGTTTTCTTGAAAACTTTCTCCAATCATAAAAAGTGACATCTTTGGATTTATTCACAGATCTTAAAAACTTCAAAACCTTCGGGGGATTCCTAAAACTGCCGACGCGTGTCTTCTTGGAAGATTCCAAGGAAGACGTTTTTAGCAGTAGCCCCTCGGGGAAGCGGGTTGACTCCGACGACTCGTTTCCACGAAAAAAGTTTCTTAGGATTGGTTAAAAACGTCACCCTCGAGCGTCGGAGGAGACACGCGTCGGCACTGTATAGGGTGGTGGTTCATTTTTCGAGGTGCCTTCTCGATAGATCCCTTCGTTCCTATAAATAGGGGGCCTGCGGTGTCCTTTGCTTTCACCGTTTGCCTGCTTTTGAATCTTCTCGGAATTTTTCTCAAGTTCCTGAAGACTCTTTGGCCCTATTTCACGAGTTCGCTCTTCCTCTTCTCCGAAGGTAATTTTGGATTCCTTGTTTCTTTAGTTCATTCTTTGGTATAGGAGATTAATTTTTGATTTAGCGTTTTCCTGATATTTTTGGTTTTTAGGTGGCTCGAGTGAGACATACTGCCAAGCCGATGACGGAAGAGGAAATCGCCCAGGCTGCTGCCGCCTCAGGTTTCGAGATACCGCAACCTTCTGAAGTTCCTTCTTCAAGTGCCGCCCCTTTGGTCCCAGGCCCTGTGGATATAACTCTTCAGGAGGGAGAGGTGAAGTCGGGCGAAGATTCTGGAACCGAGGAGGACATTTCTCAGGTTGAGGTTGAGATGGAAGAACTAATGCCCCCGAAGGTGGCGTACCCTTCTACTTTTATTTTTGGGAAATCACTTGTGACCCCTGATTTGATCAAGGATTTCAAAGATGCGAACTTTTTCCTTACCGGTACGTGGCGCATGCCAACAAGCGAAGAAGTTCCTCAGCCGCAACCCGATGAGGTGGTTGTCTTCAGAGATTTTTTCACTGCTGGCCTCAGATTTCTGTGCGATGAGCGTCTTTCGTCGATCTTAAATCGATTTCAAGTAAAGATTCACCAGCTTACGCCCAACTCGTTCCTGGAACTATCGAAGTTTTTCTAGATTCAGAAAACCTTTGAGGGTCATATAAGTGCTGACGTCTTCGCTCGACTTTTCGAGCTTCATATTCAGCAGAAAATCATCAAGCTTGATGACGATAAGTTGTACGAAGCTCACTATGGCTGCAGTACTTTTGGGATCAGCCTAAAAACGTCTTCCTTGGAATCTTCCAAGAAGACACGCGTCGGCAGTTTTAGGAATCCCAAGGTTAAGTTTTAAGATCTGTGAACAAATCCAAAGACGTCACTTTTTATGATTGGAGAAAGTTTTCAGGAAAACCAAATAGTTGGATGGGATGTTGTCTTATACGTAAATATGTTGCTGACCCTCGAAATTCTTGAGAAACGCCGATTCCTTTCTTTCTCTTGTATTTTGTGATATTCAGGAATCCGAGAATTCTGGGAAGTCTTCCTTACAACAAAGGTTTCAGGAAAGAGCGAAGGAACAACGCGGAGGGGAAAGAACCTGTCCGAGGCTGCTCAATGAAGATTTCCGAAGACCACGATGGGATTCTCGAGAACCGTCGACTCACCAACCGCGTATCAAGGAAGATACAAAGAGACGTGAGAAGCTTGGCTATAGAAGAAAAAAGAAGCTGGAATACGCAATGGTACGTTTGTAATTTAGAAAGGGTCCCCGTGATTACCGCGGACTTATGTACCCCCAATATTTCCATGTATATGTAACTTTACAAAGGGTAGTTTCGAAATGTAAAAGTGACCCTCGGACACTATAAAAGGAGCCCCATGCCTCCGTGTAAAGGGGTCAGCTTTTTCAGAGTAAGAACAGAAGCTTTTGTCAGTCTGTTTCCACCTTTTGTCTGGAGATTTCAGAATTTCCAACATTGGCGCCCACCGTGTTCTTAGCCGTCAGAAACCCACGATAGCACCACCGAAGAAAGTTAAGAAACCCACCGCACAGGATCCCGAGAGCGAAGATAACCAAGAAAGCACAGAACAAGGTCTCGTCCTTCATCCTAAGACCAATACCACTCAAGACCCAGAGCTACCCCAAGATTCAAAGAGCGACAAAAATGAGAAAGGCAAGGAACCAGAAGGAACACCGGAAGCCAGCAACGAGCACAATGAGTACGAAGCACCAGACAAAGAGTTAGAGGCAACTCTAAAACAAGTACAAACTTTGAAAAGGCAGAAAGAGAAGATGGCCATACAGCTCAAAGCAAAGAAGCAGGCAACAAATAAACTTCAGAAGCTAGAGCAAGCAAAGAAAGAGATAATGCAGCTTCAAAAAGAGCTGGATGAAATGACCGATTCAGAGAACAATTCCTTTGGGAGATTCACACTAGATCCAAACTCTGCAAACAAGGATCAGTCCATTAAAGAAAATCTCATCTTCACAGAAATCCCTGAACCAACAAACAATGGAATTGCTCAATTCAATGATCTAAACTCTCCGCTATCCGTGGGTCTTCAAACAGCTCCTTGGCCATCCAAATATAAGCCAGTCTCACTTCCAAAATCCAATGGTTTCGGTAATTCTAGACAATTCCTCATGATTTATGAAGCGGCAGTAGCCTCGGCGGGAGGAGATGATGTTGCATTAGCAAAATCTTTCATCATCGCATGCGAAGGCCCGGTGCTCAATTGATATTCACTTCTGCCACCTCACTCAATCTAAAGTTGGCTAGACCTAAAAGCCAAGTTCCTTCAAGTATTCCAAGCTTTTCATCATTCTACCACAAGAACAGCAGATCTATATCAATGTAAGCAGAGAGACAAGGAACCTTTAGATGAATTTGTGAGAAGGTCCATGCAATTGAAATCTCAAACTCCAGATGCTGATGATAAAGCAACAATATCTGCTCTCATAAGCGGCCTAACTCCGAGGCAGACAGCTGATCATTTCAATAGATTAGATCCTAAATCCATGGATGAGCTGTTTGAAGAATTGAAGAAATATTGCAAGTCTGACGAAGATCACAGAAGAAGAGTGGCAGAAAGATATCAGCAAAGGCAATCCCAGAAAGGAAATAACTGGATGGGGCATCAACCCATCATGAATGTGCAAGGCAATGCACCAAGCAACCCAGCTCAAACTCAAGAATATCATAATCAAAACAACATGCGAGGAGGCCATTCCGGAAGAGGAAGAGGAAGAGGAAGAGCACCTTCAAAACTCCAAAACCATGATAGTAAGGATCCACACTTTCAGTGCATATACAATGGCAGGGGTCATAGCACAGAAGCATGCCCAGAAACCCAGAAGAACTTCCAAAGAATCCAGGATTAGCAGCGCGTAGCCCAAATAACAGCCACGCAACCCAAACCAGTGCAACACACTTACTGGCAACACCAATCCTTTCCTCAAACCCAACCTTTTATCCAACCACATCAGACAGCTTGGCAACCCTCGCCACAATTCTATCCACAAACTCATTTCCCACCAACACAACCTTCGCAACAATTTTTCCATCAACCCTCAATTCCGCAAAACCAAACTCCACAGCAAACCTTCCCACAAACCCAAGCCATACAAATCATCGAACAAGCTCAGCCAATCCAAGCAAAAGAAACTCTTCCACCACCCCCAGCCCAAGTTCCAAAAACCGAGCAAAGCAATTCCCAAAACACTTCAAGGGTCTTACCATCCTTCGGCATGATCTTGCCAATAACCGGAGGCTCATCTATGGAATTCGACACCAAGAAGCAAAGAAACGACTACTACAAACAGATCAATATAATCATTGACGACGGTCCAGCAACAAGGCCAGAATGGGCGAAGGTTCCAATAACTTTCACTGAAGAAGATTTCAAGCTGAAATCAGTTTCCCACAATGACGCAATGGTCGTCGAACTTAACGTTGCTGGGTGGATTATAGGAAATGTCTTGATAGACAATGGAAGTTCAGTAGATATCATTTTCACCAGCACCTTTCAACGTATGGGCCTCGCTCCTCACATGTTAGCACCGCCAGAGAAGCCACTAGTTGGTTTTGGTGGAAAACCAATAAGGTCCAGCGGAAAAATCTCCCTACCAGTATCATTCAGAGACTTGGACAATGCAAGAATAGAACATATCATGTTTGATATTGTTGACATGTATTATCCATACAATGCCATCTTTGGAAGAGGATTCATCAACAGGTTTGATGCGGTGTTCAGGCAACTGTTCCTTTGCATGAAAATCCCAGCTCCTCATGGCGTAATCACAGTTTTCGGAGATCAGAATGAGGCAAGAAGAATCGAACGGGGAAACACATCTGGTCAACAAAATGTCCACCATCTAGCAGATGACCAAGAAAAGCGACAACCGTACTCCGAAGCAAAAAGAGACAAAGAGAAAATTGAAATAAGTGCAGATGGAGAAACAAAAAAGGTATTCTTAGATGGCATGACAGATAGAGCGGTGACAATCGGAGCAGATTTAAGCCCCCAAGAAGAAGAGGAACTCATTTATTTCTTAAACAAGAACAAGGACATCTTCGCCTGGTCAGCGAAGGATCTCCAGGGTGTCGACCGCAACATTATCGAGCACAAACTGGACTCAGATGATAGAATCCACCCAAAAAAGCAAAAACTCAGAAAAATGTCGGAGGAAAAAGCAAAAGTTGTTGAAGCAGAAGTTCAAAGACTGCAAGATGCCAAAGTCATTCGAGAGGTAATTTACTAAGATGGCCAACACAAAGGTGATAAAGAAAAGAATGGAAAGTGGAGAATGTGTGTAGATTTTACAGATCTAAACAAGGCATGTAAGAAAGATGATTATCCACTGGAAAGAGTAGACAGAGTGATGGATGATGTTGCAAACAGCGAAATGTTATCGCTCCTGGACCTGTTTTCGGGATATCACCAAGTCAGGGTGAGAAAAGAGGATGAGGAGAAAACCAGCTTCATAACACCGTTCGGAACATACTACTTCATGAGAATGCCAGAAGGCCTGAAAAACGCAGGATCAACATTCTCAAGAATGATACCAATAGTGTTGTACTATCAACTTCGGAGAAACATCTTGGCATACGTTGATGACATCATAGTCAAAAGCATCAAAAGATATGATCACATCAGAGATCTTGCAGAAACCTTCGCAAACTTGAGAGCAGCGAATCTCAAACTCAATCCGGAGAAATGTGTGTTTGGCATTCAGAAAGGAAAAGTTCAGGGATGTCTAGTGTCAACAAAAGGCATCGAAGCTAATCCTGACAAGATCAAAGCAATTGTGGATATGCAAGAGTCAACTTCGGTCAAAGAAATTCAGAAATTGACAGGGAGAGTGGCGATTGAATGATTCATTCCCGTAGCAGCAAAGAAGCCTTCCATTCTTCCAACTTCTCCGAAGCTCCAATAACTTTCAATGGAGCGAAGCTCAAAGTCGCATTCGAACTCAAGGAATACTTGACAAATATGACAAAACTCTACCCACCAGAGCCAATATCGCCTCTTCTTTTATATCTCGCAGCTTCCAATTCAGCCGTGAGTGCTGTACTAGTTCAAGAGAAAGAAGAAGATGGCAAATTAAGGTAAGTACCAGTCTACTATGCCTCCAAGCACTTTCGTGGATCAAACTGCGTTCTATTCAGAATTGGAGAAAATTGCTTATGCAGTTGTCATGGCAGCAAGAAAACTCAGACATTACTTCGAGGGGCATCAGATTCGTGTGATCACAAACCAGCCGCTAAATGACCTTTTCACAAACAAAGATGCAACGGAAGAATCACGAAATGGGTCAGCAGAACTATCTCGGCTATGTAGTAGATTTTGAGAGAAGAAGTGCAATAAAATCACAAGTCCTTGCTGACTTTGTTGTGGACTGGACATCACCAACAGTGAGAACCAACAACTGCGAAGAGGTACCATGGGTAATCTATTGTGATGGCGCATGGTGCGGCAAAGGAGTCGAATTTCAGTAATAGTCACGTCACCTTCGGGTATCAAAATAAGATACGCCGCAAGACTAGACTTTCCGGACGAAGCTGTTTCCACCAACAACACCAGAATCTGAGCCTTCTTTGTTGGCACTCAGAAAGATGAAAGCTCTAGGACAGCAGACGTTCATCGTCAAATCAGATTCCAAAGTAATCCAAGGGCATGTGGAAAAAGAGAGCGAAGCAAGAAACCCAGAGCTTATTAATTACTTGAAAAAAGTCAGAGAAATGGAGAAAAATTTCAAGGGATACACTGTGCAACACATCACAAGGGCAGAAAACAACGAAGCAGATATGTTGGCAAAGGCCGCAGCTCAAAACCAACCCTTACCCCAGATGTTTTCTTTGAAATCATCACCTCTCCTTCAGTAAAGGAGAAAGAAGAGAAAATGGTAAATATTATAGAGCCATTCGATTGGAGAGCGCAAATCATGGCATATCTAAGAGATCATTACGAGCCATCCGACGAAGTTGAACTCAACAGACTCAAGCAGAGGGCAAGGGGCTACGCCATAGTTGATGGCGAATTATACAAATCAGGGGTTTTAGAACCATGGCTAAGGTGCATCACATCCGACAGAGGAAAGAACGCTAGCGTAAATACACGTGGATTTCATGGAGCTCACATTGGTACAAGAGCACTTGCTGGAAAAGCAATAAAACAAGGATTCTTTTGGCCATCAATGCTTATAGACGCCAAAAAGATGGTTCAAGAGTGCGAAGCATGCCAGAAAAATGCGAAGCAGCAGAAAGCACCTTCATATCCAATTCAGCTAATTTCACCATCATGGCCGCTGCAAAGATGGGGTATGGATTTGGTAGGTCCGTTACCAACAGCACAGGGCAATTGCAAATTCGCAGCAGTGGCTGTGGATTACTTCACAAAATGGATTGAGGCAAAGCCTCTTGCAAATATTACGGCAACGACAGTGCAAAAATTCTTCTAGCAAAACATAATCTGCAGGTTCGGAGTTCCAAGAGAGCTGACAGTGGATAACGGAAAACAATTCGATTGTTACAACTTCAAAGAATTTTGCAATTCCATAGGCACACAAGTAAAGTTTTCGTCAGTGTATCACCCTCAGTCAAATGGAGCAGTGGAAAGAGCAAATAGAATCATTTTCACAGGAGTCAAAAAATGGGGAGAATTGGATTGGTACCATCAAAAGATCCACAGTTTGGAAAAATACCATCAAAAGATTCAGCTGTGGAAAAATAGCACTGAAAGTTTCCCCGTTATTGATTTGTACCATTGTCGTGATCTCAACGTTAGTTGCCGTACAACACAAAGAGCTCCAAGCCTCACCTGTTGCCTCTTTTCCCTATGACACCTGGGCCCCACTTGTCATCCCTAACCTCCTGTAGCCACGGCAGGACCCCACGAAGCCTCTCGCGCTGGCGCAACACCCTTCTCCCCCTCCTCATCGAAGCTCTGCACCGTATCGAACAGCACCACCAGCTTGGGGTCCACTGCAGCGCAGCGGCATTCACCATCTCCACCTGCGCCAGCACCCGCACGGCCGCACCAGGAACAAGGCGGCATCACACGTGCTAAGTATTGACTTTGTTGAAAGAAAAATCTATCAGGTTTCATTATACCACATTTGCTTCTCTGCTACTCCTTGTGCGGATAGACATCAGGTCCTGGTGCGCAGCATGCTGGCCGCCGGTTTGTAACACAGAATTGCAGATGATGTCTGAATCAGTTGCTATCGGAGCCGGCAGCGGGCTACACGCCTAGCTGGAATGTGGCAATGGAGGCCAGTGCGTACGGTTCCTGCAACGAGTTGCAGACTCGCAGCAGTGGGTGTTGAATTGAGATGGCCGCGGCGCCAGAAACAGCGGCATCAGACTCGCAGCAGTGGGTGTTGGTTGAATTGCTGCATCGCATGCGCTGAGCGTCGTCCGGCGCCTCCGAGCCCATCTGTGCATCCACCGTGGTCGTTGTTGAGCCCCTCTCTGAGACCAAGCGGTTGTTTAACGTGGAGTTGACGGAAATAGTAGAAATCAACAATGTTGCACCTTTCAATGCTATTTTTCCACACCTAAATCTTTTGATGGTATTTTTCTAAAGTCTGAATCTTTTGATGACATGGATCTAATTTTGCCTGTTTGATCAGAAGAAGGGCAAGTGGGTAGACGAATTGCCAAGAGTAATCTGGTCTCACAACACAACTACATCAAGAGCTACATGTTTCTCACCTTTCCGTCTCCTATATGGAACAGAGGCTATGACACCAGAGGAAATAAAAAATGGAAGCCTAAGAGCAACAAAGAAAAGCGAAGATCATGAAGAGATTGCAAAAGTTGAAAAAGATCTGATCGAGCTTGACATTCTCGAAGCTGCTCAAAACTTGGAGAAATATCAACAGGAGACAAGGAAATGGAAGGACAAAAAGATTGTAAGAAAGGAAATCAAGGTGGGTGACCTAGTCATCAAAATAAAGAAAGATTGGGAAAACCCGAGAAAATTACAAGAAACTTGGGAAGGTCCATACATAGTGAAAGAAAGCAACAGGCCGGGTTCTTTCCGTCTAACTAATGAACTGGGAATGGAGCTACCACATTCATGGAACGAGGAAAGCTTAAAGAGGTATTATCCTTAAGAAAAGAAAGAATTATAAGTTTAGCTAGGTCGCATTTAAATTAAGAAAAATTGTAAAAAACCTCGTACGTGGATCTATAAAGCGGTTGAGGAGAAAAATAGCTTTACTTTTCCTGCATTTTTACTGTACCTAAAGGGATCGTACTATTTTCCTTGCAAGGGGAACTCCACATGGAGGCAAGGTTTTTAATGAGGCAGGTCTCGTGTAAATTTCCTTTCTATCATTAATGAAAGAAGTCTTCCCCTAAATTTCGAGCATTTATGTTTATATCGTTTCTTTATTCTTGCAAAATCCAAACAAACGAAGGCCGAGGGCCATATTCCAAAAAGTGTGATTATCCAAGAAAATCACGAAGGCCGAGCCATATTCAAAAGTGATTATCCAAGAAAATCATATTCCAAAAAGTGTGATTATCCAAGAAAATCACGAAGGCCGAGGGCCATATTCCAAAAAGTGTGATTATCCAAGAAAATCACAAAGGTCGAGGGCTATTTTTCAAAAAGAGTGATTATCCAAGAAAATCACTGAGGCCGAGGCAACGGAAGGTTGCGGCCATATTCCAAAAAATGTGATTCCCCACAAAAATCACAAGGACCAAGGGCAACGGAAGGTTGCAGCCAAATTCCAAAAAGCATAGCTTAGCGTTTATTTAAAGAGGGTACGGATTATATTCCACCTTTCATCAAAAGTATACAAAGGCATGGTGCCAATTAGATAAGATTCACAAGGATTTGTTACTATCAGAAACAAAATTCACAAGGTGTGTTGAACACAACCAAGAGTTGTCATATCAACACGGTTTCCATCTTAAGTCCATAAAACTGTTTACAAAGTTTTATTGACTTATCCTTAGAAAACTTATTTAAAACTACCGAAGTAAACGTCAAGACTTATCTTCTTCCAAAGAAAAGGACACGCTATCGTGCTACGAAGCACAAGGTAGGGAGGGTGGCATTAAACATTTCTCAAGTTGCTTCTTCGCATCACAAGAGACAGCGTGTCATTACAAGTTCTTACAGTACAAAGACCAAAAAGAACATTTTACAGAGGAAGTTCCAGTACATGGCCAGGCTTTGAACCTCGCTGTTCGGCAATATCGTAAACATACGCAAAATCATCATCCATGGCTAAGGGGCTAAGGGGCTCCGTCTTCACAAAGCGTGCAGTATCTTCTTCAAGCGTCGAAACAGCAAAATCGTCTCGAGAAGTAAAAAACCAACCTAGAGGAAAGCTATGCATCGAGAAGTATTCACAGCAGAACATCCAAAAATCTCTAAAAGACTTTTCAGGAAAAGCTTCTTTGTACAGGCGCCAGGAGGCTCCATTGGCCATGACACGTTCACGATACATACGAACAGGAATAACGTCTTGCGTAGGCCCCCTTCAAGGACCTGCGCAGGAATAGTATGTTACAAATCTTTTTACAACCATCTCAAAGTTTCTAAAGTCAGGAACATCCTAAATCCTAAACCTACTCGTGTCACCGGAGCGTCGCGGGATCGAATGCTCACGCCTTCAAGACTCTTCTCGACTTCTTCAAAGACCATCATCGATTCATCTCCAACGCCGCTCGAAGCTCTTCTTGCGCCTCATCTTCCAAGATCTGAAGAAGACAAACAAAAATACTCATAAGCAAACAATGGCACGGGCAAACAAAAGCAAGCAAGTCACTCACAAGTGTATCAAGAAGAAGAAAGTACCTTGGCAAGCTTCGCACGGGCAATTTCTTTCGCAAATTCTTTACCACCAACCATCCAGAACTTTTTAACAAAGTTCTTCTTGATATTCTTTACATCCTTATTTGCACGAATCATGGATACACTAGATGCCAAAGGAAATTCAAGTCCAGAAGAGCAAAACTTCCCAAGATCTGCACAATCTTTAATCTCTAAAAGCTTCAGAAGACTCTCGAGCGAGCGGCGAAATCACCGCGTAACCAATAAGATCGGGAAGACTTTCGAATTCTTCAACAAGCCAGTTACTAATTGCTATTGGATCCTCAGCATCAGGAAAAGGATTTGGCCTAGCCCCATACTCACCAAGAGCTTCGCTATATTTCTCAAACAAAAGTTCAAAGTTGTTCTTAATTTTCTTTTCTCCATCCCTCATGACCTTCAACTGGTCAGCAAGATCTTTTTCCAGAGAAATAATCCTAAGATCTTTCTCACCATTTGCTTTTGCAAGATCTGCATTCTGCTTTGTGGCTTCAGCATTTTTTATCTTAAGATCCAAAATCTGGTTTGCATCGCACTCAATTGTTCCACGCAATTCTTCAATAATTTTCAAATCATCTTCATGAGATTTCTGAAGCTTCGCATGCTCAATCTCTAAACTCTTATAGGCGTCATCAGCATGTCTTCTTCCCTCCATAGCAAGTTCCACCATCTCCTTCAAAGTCTTATTATGAACTTCGAGTTCTTGAGAAAGCTTCTTGGAAGAAGATAGCTCTTGCTCGAGATTAAGGATCTTGCCTTGTAGCAAAAGAGCACGGTTCTCATCAGCACGAGTCTTCTCAGAAGAGATTTTGCCAGCGATCATGGATTTCAGACCGAGGGTAGTGCTGATCATTGATAAATCTCTAGCAGGAAGTTTTCGCAGAGCATCTTCAAAAACTATGCACAGCAAAAGGCACAATAAGCAAAACTAAAAACTAAGTAAAAGAAAAATAAGCACAAGCCAAAACCAACGTACCTGCAGGATCAAAGCAGTTACCAACATCTTCATGCACGGACTTCACAATCGCATGAGCATCATCTTGAACCGTCTCTATCCGAGATTCCGAATTTTTTCTAAGTCTTGAACAGAAAAAGAAGGCCTCGTCAAAGCTTCACCTCCAGATGAGCTCGCGAAGGAGGCAAGCGATCCTGGAGCATTCCATAGCATTTCAAACCTATAAGGATCATCATCCCTCCCAATCCCAGCACCACCAACAAACATTAACTTACCCTTCAGGTTTGTTCCAAAGGTCTGGTTGTATCCGTAGGTCTCGGCTGAAACTCCCCCACTCTCAGGAACATCTTGCCGACCTTGAATAAGAAGCGGAAAGTGAGAAGGAGGACCTCGCTGCACGGTTTTGTCAAGATCAGCCATGAATTTAAGAGAAGCATCACCGTCGTTTGTCTTATCTTCCAAGAGAACAATCCCCTTCTCCAAGGATGAAGTTTCGGAGATCTTGGACGCTTCAAGTTTCTCGGCAACTTCAGGTTCCTTATCTGAAAGAGATTCAATATCAACAAAAGTACTCTCTGAGGAAGGAGAACACACCACACGGCCCAGAACCACTTCACAACAGAACAAAGAATTACCTGATTTCTGGTTGTCATCATCATCCTCATCCGACAGCAGGCGGGGCCTTAGCGAGCACGAGGCTTGGAGGAAATAACCTTCTTACTTCCTTTCTTTTTCTTCAAATCTGCCAAGGCGACCGCCGCAGTTTTTTCAGCTTCAGAACTGCGAGGAGGCGAGGATGAGCTCCCGGAAGTCAGTTTCCTCTTCTTGGACATTTCCAAGGTTTTTGCCTTTCGAAGTCTTCTTTGAGTGCGGAAGGATTCTTGAAATCGCCAAAACCATAGGGCTTTTCCTCTTCTGAGACTTCACGGGAACACCAATAGCAATCAACCCGATGCGCCGGTGCTGCATCAACTTCTTTGGGCCGGGAGGCCTCGCGTAAGCCGGTCCGCGCCAAGTTCCGCGAAAACACGGTTCACTCGGCGCTTGTGTTTCACAATATTCTTGAATTGTTTATACTCGCTCAAGTAGCACTTTCCAACCATGTCAACCACCAACTCCTCAACAAGGAAGATAAAATCATCCAAACTTTGACCTTCAGATAGGCGAAGATCAAATCTTGGAAAAGGAACTTTGCACGGCGCCCAGTCCACGGAAAGGTACACAATCTTCTTAGGTTGCCACCCGAAGGACAACGGCCATATGCTGGCAGCAACATACTCCTCGATCACATCTCGCCCACCAAGGATGGTGCAAGTGAAGTAAAATGTATCCTCTCCCTTCTTGAAATCCTGGGATTTCCTACTGAAAGAAGCAGTGGACACAACCGTCATCGGTCCGATGGGCATAAAGAAAGGATTCAGAGGGCCGGTGAGACCCATCTCTTTTGACATATCAACCTTCACATAGAAACAAAACCTCTGCCAGTCATCTGCCCACTTGTCATTACTGCAAGGAGCAAGCTGAATCCTTTCGACTTTCTGACTCGCATTCTTCCGACGAGTGTTAAAAGTACTGCAGCCATAGTGAGCTTTGTACAACTTATCGTCATCAAGCTTGATGATTTTCCGCTGAATATGAAGCTCGAAAAGTCGAGCGAAGACGTCAGCACTTATATGACCCTCGAAGGTTTTCTGAATCTAGAAAAACTTCAATAGTTCCAGGAACGAGTTGGGTGTAAGCTGGTGAATCCATACTTGAAATCGATCTAAGATTGATGAAAGACGCTCATCGCACGGAAATCTGAGGCCAGCAGTGAAAAAATCTCTGAAGACAACCACCTCATCGGGCTGCGGTTGAGGAACTTCTTCGCTTGTTGGTGCACGGCCACAGCCAGAAGGAAAAAAGTTCACATCTTTGAAATCCTTGATCAAATCAGGGGTCACAAGTGATTTCCCAAAAACAAAAGTAGGAGGGTACGCCACCTTTGGGTGCATTAGTTCTTCCATCTCAACCTCAACCTGAGAAATGTCCTCCTCGGTTCCAGAATCTTCGCCCGACTTCACCTCTCCCTCCTCAAGAGTTATATCCTCAGGGCCTGGGACCAAAGGGGCGGCACTTGAAGAAGGAACTTCAGAAGGTTGCGGTATCTCGAAACCCGAGGTGGCGGCAGCCTGGGCGATTTCCTCTTCCGTCATCGGCTTGGCAGTATGTCTCACTCGAGCCACCTAAAAACCAAAAATATCAGGAAAATGCTAAATCAAAAATTAATCTCCTATACCAAAGAACAGAACTAAAGAAACAAGGAATCCAAAAATTACCTTCGGAGAAGAGGAAGAGCAGAACTCAGGAAATAGGGCGCCAAAGAGTCTTCAGGAACTTGAGAAAAATTCCGAGAAGATTCAAAAGCAGGCAAATGGTGAAAGCGAAGGACACCGCAGGCCCCCTATTTATAGGAACGAAGGGATCTATCGAAGAAGGCACCTCAAAAATGAACCGCCACCCTATATAGTGCCGACGCGTGTCTCCTCCGACGCTCGAGGGTGACATTTTTAACCAATCCTAAGAAACTTTTTTTGTGGAAACGAGTCGTCGGAGTCAACCCGCTTCCCCGAGGGGCTACTGTTGGGGATCGGCCTAAAAACGTCTTCCTTGGAATCTTCCAAGAAGACACGCGTCGGCAGTTTTAGGAATCCCCCGAAGGTTCTGAAGTTTTTAAGATCTGTGAACAAATCCAAAGACGTCACTTTTTATGATTGGAGAAAGTTTTCAGGAAAACCAAATAGTTGGACGGGATGTTGTCTTATACGTAAATATGTTGCTGACCCTCGAATTCCTGAGAAATGCCGATTCCTTTCTTTCTCTTGTATTTTGTGATATTCAGAATCCGAATTGGGAAGTCTTCCTTACAAAGGTTTCGTGAAAGAGCGAAGGAGCGCGGAGGAAAGAACTTGTCCGAGGTCGCTCAATGAAGATTTCAAGACCACGATGGGATTCGAGAAACCGGTCGACTCACCAACCGCGTATCAAGGAAGATACAAAGAGACGTGAGAAGCTTGGCTACAGAAGAAGAAAGAAGCTGGAATACACAATGGCACGTTTGTAATTTAGAAAGGCTCCCCGTGATTACCGCGGACTTATGTACCCCCAACATTTCCATGTATATGTAACTTTACAAAGGGTAGTTTCGGAATGTAAAAGTGACCCTCGAACACTATAAAAGGAGCCCCATGCCTCCGTGTAAAGGGGTCAGCTTTTTCATAGTAAGAACAGAAGCTTTTGTCAGGCTGTTTCCACCTTTTGTCTGGAGATTTCAGAATTTCCAACAGGATGTATCCATTTTACTACCCCATTTGAATTCGAGTAAGATACATATATTTATATTTTAGCAGATACGAATATCAGGTAATTCGGATTTCATTTCCATATTTTCATCCACACTGCACGCCGGCCCTGCCCCGACCATGCGAGACTAATGCCAACCGGTAGCCGCCCACCACCCCCGAAGATCCCCGCCCGCATGGTCACTGGTTAGACTTCAGAGCGGCCGAGGCCGAGCCCCGCCGCCAGACAAGACACAGCGGCGCCACTGAAAGTGCATCTAGGCCCCTAAGTGGATTTTGGTGAATTGAATGACAAAGCAATTAAAGGACTAATGTATTTGTCTAAGATTGTGAGCAGGTTTTATTTATATATTCATGAGTATTTATTGGAGTATTTATGTGTGGATGAATGTTTTATGGCTCACATTGGAGAAGACAAATATATGGATGATCCTATTGCATGAGTGACAAATATCAAGCAATAAAGAAAGATTAATATTGGGATAATTTGAGAAGGTTAATTCATTGCCTCCCATACTAGACATGGCTTGATTAAAATTATAAGGATCACAAAAGAGAAGTTGGTATCTCTCTAAGACAAGTGCAAGGCTTCATGTGTTTATTAAAAGAGGACACAAGGATGAGTGTACACTTTATAGTTCTAATTTGGAAGCTTGCACATTCATTGTCAATCAAGATCAAGCATTTGAAGCAGGTTTTCAAATGAAGGTTAATTTTGAATGAAGCAAAGTGGAACTCAAAAGTGGATTGGATAAGTGATGAAGAGATCAACCGAGATGTGTAGGGTGAGGGACTAAGCAATCTTTGGGGCCGTAGCTAAGCCGACATTAGTGTTTTGCTAAGGTGAAGTTCTAGCATCCGTGGGGTCTCCAAGTATCATATCCAAACCTTAACCGAGGGAAGCAATGCAAGTCATCAACATGTTATGATTGGCAATATGGAGTGACTTATGGATCCAAGTGTGCATTCCTACGCTAAATGGAAAGATCTTAAGTCATTAGCTCAAGTATGGACGTGCTCATGTCAAAGACTATGTTGAAAGCCCTCAAGTGGATATTGATCAAGTATGGCAAGATTGAAGACATTCAAGCTCAAGAAGTCATCAAAGTGTTTCTATTTATTCTTGAGTGTAGGTATGCCGTACTATCAAGAGGGATGCAACATTAGCGAGTTGACCAAGTCAAAGTGCTCATTAGTTGACCTAAGTGAGATCTAGCCTTAAGAGCCTTAGAGTGTGCTAACAAACCCTCCTAACCTAACCTAAGCCACTTCATCTCTTTGGTGAAGTGTTAGAATCATAGAAAGGGCACTCGGCCGAGTGCGCCGCTAGCCCCAACTAGTTTTTCGAACACCGGTTTGACCGGTGTGGGGCACCGGTCTGACCGGTGCCGCCCGTGGACTAACGGCTAGTTTTCTCCTTTGAGGGGTATAAATACCCCAAGCCTTCTTCAGTTGAAGGCTACTGTTTCTAGTGACATTGCTGAGGTCCCAAGCCATTTCTAACAAGCTCTAAGCCTTAGTGGCTCTCCCCAACCCTCTCTTTGTGAGATTTGTGGATTCAAGCCATATTCTTGGTGTTGGGTTGAGAGAGTGAGCTCAAGAGCGACCTTGTGAGCTAACAAGAGTATTTCCATAGCTTGAGCACTTTGGTTTCGCGTCTACAAGCTTTGAAGCGTTTGTTACTCTTGGAGGTTTGCCTCCTAGACGGCTAGGCATCGCCGGCTAGCTCCCAACGTTGTGGTGAGCAGCGGGAAGTTTGTAAGGGCTGCGATCTTGCCTCTTCGTGGAAAAGATCCCCTTAGTGGAAAGGAGGAAAGTGGTTGAAAGAGACCCGGTTTGTTGTGGAATTGTCCCTTACAAGCTCCTCAACGGAGACGTAGCCATTCCTTAGTGGGTGGTGAACTTCGGGAAACAAATCCTTTGCTTCTTCGTCTGGTTTGACTCTCTAAGTTTTTTTTCTAGCATATTTGTTTTGCTTTCGCTTCGATCTACTTGGGTGTGCTACTTGTGTGTGCAGGGCTCATTACCTTGCTTGTGATCATCTACAAAGGCCACTCACCAAGTTTGGTTCGTGCTAGAAGTCAAGAGGTGCTTGAAGTTGTTTTTGCAGGTGCTCTGTGCTACAGGTCCGGCCCGGTGAGGTGCACCGTCGGCCGGTGCCTCTGTGAAGTCGATGCTTGACCTGGCGGTCATCACCACCGATGGCCCGGCCTGGAACACTGTCGACTCAAGTGTTCGGAAGAAGAGTTTAATTTGGTCATCAAGCCTATTCACCCCCCTCTAGGTGACATCAAGGTCCTTTCAGCCACCTCCCACCTCACCCCACCCTTCCGTCTCCGCCTTTTCAAACCACCCCACCCCACCTCTCCGCCGCCGCTTCCCTCCGCTTCCATGCTTTCCTTCCAACCGCACGCCGCACGTCGCCACGCGTTGAGTCGCCACCCACCACCGCACGTCCGTCTGCTCGCCACGGAGCCGCGGCGGCGATCGGCATGCGGCCGCGCCGGCTGCGCCCTGCGGCGTGGCGCCGACGGCTCTATCCGTGGCACGCTGCTGCCGTGTGCCCGCACGCACCTCCTCCTCGCATTACTACGCGCCGCCTCCTCGCCTCGCCTCGTCCCCGCCACACCACCGCTTTAAGCCGCCGCGGCGCGCGGTGGAGGGGTCCTACCGCCCACCATCCGCCGCATCGGATCTCTCGACACGGCGGACGACGCCGCTTCGCGCGCCGCTTCCGGGCGGTGTACCACCCACGAACCGCTACTGCTGCACTCAACACGGGTGGCCGAGGAGCGCGGCCGGGCGTGAGGCCGTGAGGATGGAGGAGCCCGCGTGGAGGAGTTCGAACGCCGACGCCGTCGGGGACGCCACGCGTTGACCGACCGGGTCATCCGCGCCGCCGCTGCACGGGCGGCCCAACTCGTGCGAGGGCCCCACTGGGCTGGCTCATCATGTTCAGCGCAGAGGACTACCCGCTCGTCACGCAGGACGGTAAGAACAATAACGCCTGTTCCCGTGTGCTGTACTCTCCCCTGCTTTCATCGTCTTTCATTGGTCCTGGTGGATTAGTAATATAGTACTTATAGTGATTATAAATCATGGGAATGCAGTCTTTTAGATACCTGTTACTACTACTACTAAGGAAATATTTGTTCAGAAAAATGATAACTGTTCATGGAAATGTCGAATTGCACGCAAAAAAAAATCTTAGTTTCCTCTGAAGAATGAAGATAGGTAGGTAGAGGAAAGGTGATTCGCTAATCACTGTGATCAATCGGAATGTGATTCATTATGGTTGTGTCGTGTTCAAGGTAATCGTGATGGATGATGCTCTGCTTGTGATTTACGACTACTTGGTGGAATAGAATGCGCAGGGGTGATGGCTGAAAGCAATATGGATGGAAGAATAATTGATTGATGAAGAGCCTGGGGCTCGATTACATATATATAGGCAAGGGTGACCTAGGGTACAACCATCCGACGGTCATCCTTGCCCCAATCTGAATCCATCTAGGATGCCCCAACAAGGGGCGGCGCACGGGCCTAAAGGGGCCGGCGCAGGGACTAATAGGGCCCATAGGGGGCTGGCTATATACCACGCTAACACCCCCCCGCAGTCTGATTGTTGTTGCCATCGACGTTCAGGCTGGACCGAAATTCAGTGAACACGGTGGAAGGGAGGCCCTTGGTGAAGATGTCCGCATACTGAGAGCTTGTCGGCACATGGAGCACTTTGATCTGACCGAGCGCAACCTGATCACGACGAAGTGGAGGTCGATCTCAATGTGCTCGCCGATGCCGCACCGATTGCCGGACATGTAGACAAAGACCGATGTTGTCCGCTGAAGACCACTATGGCTCGCCGAAGCGGGGTGTGCAACTCCGGCAAGAGCTGCCAGAGCCATGAAGCCTCAGCCACTGCATTGGCAACCGCACGGTACTCACCCTCAACACTGGAGCGGGAAACTGTCACCTGTCGGTTGGAGGACCAGGAGATCAGGTTGGCGCCTAGGAACACAGCATATCCAGATGTGGACTTGCGGGTGTCGGGGCAGCCGGCCCAATCAGCATCCGAGTAGATTGTCAGCTCCTCAATACTGGAACGGCGCAGCTGTAGACCCAAGTGAAGAGTGCCACGGACGTAGCGAAGGATCCGCTTCAGAGCAACCGGATGGGAGTCCCGCGGAGCGTGCATGTGGAGGCAGACTTGCTGAACGGCATAGGCGATATCAGGCCGAGTGAATGTCAGATACTGTAGAGCACCTGCCAGACGCCGGAAGTCAGTCACATCTGCAGCACAAAGAGGCTCGCCGGAGGCAGCAGACAGCTTCGAACTGGTGTCCACCGGTGTAGAGCAGGGCTTGCAGGTAGCCATGCCAGCCCGATACAAAATGTCCAGCATGTACTGGCGCTGAGACAGAAGAAATCCATCAGACCGGCGCTGGACGTGCATCCCCAGAAAATGATGGAGCTGACTGAGATCCTTCATAGAGAATTCCTGTTGCAGAGCGGCAATGATGCACTGGCGAAGACGTGGAGAGGATGCTGTGAGCACAATGTCATCCACGTAGAGAAGCAGGTATGCCGTGTCAGAGCCCTGTCGAAGCACAAATAGATTGGTGTCGGCCTTGGACTCCACGAAGCCCAGTTTCAGGAGAAATGAGCCGAAGCGGTTGTACCAGGCGCGGGGAGCTTGCTTCAAACCATAGAGGGATTTGTTGAGACGACAAACAAATCCAGGATGAGCAGAGTCCTCGAAGCCAGCAGGCTGTGAGCAGTAGACGGCCTCGATGAGGATCCCATGAAGAAAGGTGTTCTTCACGTCGAGCTGATGAACAGGCCACTCGCGAGACAAGGCAAGTGACAACACCGTGCGCACCGTGGCCGGCTTGACGACAGGGCTGAAGGTCTCATCGAAGTCAATGCCAGGCCGTTGCGTGAAACCGCGCAGGACCCAACGAGCCTTGTAGCGCTCCAAGGTGCCGTCAGCATTGAACTTGTGCTTGAAGATCCACTTCCCAGAAACGACATTGATGTCGGGTGGACGAGCAACAAGATCCCAAGTGTTGTTGCTGATCAGGGCGCCGTACTCCGCTTCCATAGCAGCGCGCCAATTAGGATCGGCGAGGGCTGCACGGAAGGACTTCGGGATCGGCGAGAGGGGAGTAGCCACATAGGCAGCTAGGAACCGGAGGCCCTGCTTGGCCCTGGTGGTCATGCGATGCTGGTTGACCACCGGGGTGATCGGGACCGCACCGCGGGGCAGTGGAGCGGGGGCCGCCGGTGCTGCAGCAGATATCGGTGGAGGGACGGGCGCTGTGGGCGGCGGGCGGCGACTGAAGACTCGCCCAAATGCCCCGGGAGGCCGATCTGGAAAGTCCGGGGGTGGTCCTGTAGGACGAGGTGGCGAGGCCGGTGACGGTGAGGCGCCCGTGGCCGCGCGTGGCACGGGAGATGGCGAGGCGCTGTGGCCGCGCTGCGGGGCGCGGAGACGGCGCGTGGAGACGCGGCGCCGGCGCGTGCGCTGCGTGGGCGCGGAGATGGCGAGGCGCCGTGGCAGCGCTGGCGGGCGCGGTAGCCGAGGCGCCCATGGAGCTCCCCGCAGAAAGGCGCGGTTGCCTATGGGTGGCAAAGACACCGCCGTGGTCGATTCAAAAATCGAGATCCTCGCAATGGGGTGGGGATTCCGCAGCAAAGGGAAAGGTGGATTCGTCGAAGATGACATGACGAGATATGATGATCCGATTGTTAGCGAGATCAAGGCACCGATACCCTTTATGGTGAGTGGAGTAACCCAGGAAGACGCACAAGGTGGAGCGAGAAGCAAGCTTGTGTGCGGCTGTGGCGGATAGGTTTGGATAGCATGCGCAACCGAAGACGCGGAGATGATCATACACGGGCGCTTCGCCAAAGAGGGCAAAGTGCGGTGTAGAGAAGTGCAAGGTCTTGGTCGGGAGGATGTTCAGCAGGTGAGTGGTCGTATGTAGAGCTTCAGCCCAATAGGCTGGCGGAATGCGAGCCTGAAAGAGAAGTGAGCGGATCATATTGTTCACGGAACAAATGATGCGCTCGGCTTTACCGTTTTGGGCGGAAGTGTATGGGCAGGACATCCGTAGATGGGCGCCATGGGTGAGGAAGAACGTGAGGGAGCTGGAGTTGTCAAACTCTCATCCATTGTCGCACTGGACTTCCTTGATGGCGGCGCCGAACTGGGTGCGCGCATAGGCGAAAAAATTGGACAAGGTCGAAAAAGTGTCAGATTTCAGCTTCAAAGGAAACGTCCACAGAAAATGCGAACAATCATCAAGAATGACTAAATAATATTTATAGCCAGAGACACTAATGACTGGAGACGTCCATAAATCACAATGAATGAGATCAAAATTATTAGTGGCACGAGACTTTGAAGCATGAAACGGAAGACGAACATGTCGACCTAGTTGACAAGCATGACACACATTACTAGCGTCATCTTTATTACACGAGGGAACGACTGACGACAGCTTGGAGAGGGCCTCATGACCAGGATGACCAAGACGGCGATGCCAAAGCATTTAACGATGGGCGGCAGGAGGAAGGCGCAATGGGTACAGGGACCCGAACTATTGCACCTTGCGATCACGTTCCGTGTCTGCAGATCCTTCACAGAGCAACCAGAGGGGTCAAACTCGATGGAACAATTGTTATCAATGGTGAATTGGCGAACTGAGATGAGATTCTTAATAAGGTGTGGTGAAACAAGCACATTATTAAGAGCTAATGAAGGAGACAAATCAGTAGCGCCAATGGCGGTAACGGGCAAAAAAGAACCATTACCGACAACAATTGAGGAAGGAGCTGGTGGACAAGGAATAGATGCACGAGAGAGAGTACTGGCATCGGAGGTCATATGAGAGGTCGCACCTGAGTCGAAGTACCATTCGGTGTTCTGAGGCTGATTCAGAGACACCGTACTGAAGGCGGAGGCGAGCTCTGGTCCCAACCCTACCGGAGCGCACGAGTTGGCTTGCTTGCACGCATGCCGGTGCGAAGGGCCTCGATGTCGAGCGAGGGCGGCGGATTGGCATAAGCCGCCGCCGAGCCTGCTGAACCAACGCAGCGCTTGGCCGGGCAAGGAGGGCCCGCCGTTGCGGCGTGAGGACGGTGCCCGCTGACCCGGCCACATGTGTATGGCGCCGATCAGTGGTACCGTGGGCGATGGCTATGCGCGCCAGCCCTCGGTTGGCAGGTGCCGAGCCCTCCGGCCGGGCAGGTGCCGAGGGCGCGGCCGGAGCTGGCTCCTTTCAGCCGCGTTGCCGTGGTGATCGATCGGGCCGGGTTGGTTCTCGGATTGGAACCCTTGAGCCGGCGTCGGGCTGCGCTGGCGGGCCGCCACGGAGGAGGCAGAGGACCCACGGGCCGGGCTTGTCCCCAGCCGCCAGCAGACGGCGAGGAGGACGGGCGCTGATTCATGGTGATCTCCTCCAGAATCAAGGCCGAGCGGACTTCGAGGAAGGTGGGGAACTCCCGGGAGAGGCGCAGGTGACGGCCGACGGCCTCGAAGCGATCGGAGAGGCCGCGAATGACGTTGAGCACCAACATGTGCTCAGTGACGGGCTCGCCGAGATCAGCCAGGGCGTCCGCCATGTTCTTGAAGCGCCTGCAGTAGTCGGTGATCGACAGGTCGCCTTGGCAGAAGTGGCGGAACTTGGCGTCGAGGTGGAGGGCACGGGTCTCCTGGTTCCCGAGGAACTCTTCCTCGAGGGCGAGCCAGATGGCGCGGGCGGTGGCGGTGCGGGCCATCACGGCCTCGGCAAGGTCGGTGGAGATGGTGTCCGAGATCCATGATTTGACGACGCAGTCCATGCGGCGCCAGTCGGGGAAGCCGTGTGCCGGGGTGTCCCGGAGGATGTGATCCTCCAGGGAGTACTTGCCGACAACGAGGAGCAGCTGATCACGCCAGTGCTTGTAGTTGTCGTCGGTGAGGTCGAGGATGACGTGCACCAAGTTGCGGATGTTCTGGACACTCGCGGCGTGATAATGCAGGTTGACGACGGCGGCGGCCTCATGGGACAGCATGGCTTGATGAAGAACGTCATCGGGAACGGCGATGTCGGAGACGTGGGAACGGGCGTCCTCATCGCTGTCGGGTTCCTTGGCATCTGGATCACCGAGGGCAGCCTCGGCACGTGCCTGGCCGCCACCAAGAGCTTCGCGGCACGGGCGGCCGCGGCGCGCGGCCTGGCGGCGGCGGCCGCTGCCGCTTTTGGGCGGCAACAAGAGCGGCGCCGCGGCGGCTTGGATTTCCTCCGGGAGAGCTGCTTGCCCTTCGGCGGCAGCAGGTTGGGAGGAGTCCGGGACCGCCATGGACGGAGCGCGGGCGTGAGAAGGCGGCGGCGCGACCGAACGACGGCGGGCGCGGCTCGGGCGGGCGGCGATCACGGCGGAAGGGCGGCGCGCTCGAGGCGCCGCTCGACGGGCGCGGGCGCAGCCGACGGCGCGCGGTGGCGCTTCTGAACGGGCGCGGCAGGCGCGCTCGACGACGCTAGGGCAGCGGAAGGGAGAGAGGGATCGAAACCCTAACTCGTGATACCATGAAAGCAATATGGATGGAAGAATAATTGATTGATGAAGAGCCTGGGGCTCGATTACATATATATAGGCAAAGGTGACCTAGGGTACAACCATCCGACGGTCATCCTTGCCCCAATCTGAATCCATCTAGGATGCCCCAACAGGGGGCGGCGCACGGGCCTAAAGGGGCTGGTGCAGGGACTAATAGGGCCCATAGGGGGCTGGCTATATACCACGCTAACAATGGCAAAGAGGTTGGATGGTTCCATAAATGAGGGAACATTTGCTGGTCGATTCCATGTTGGTAGCTGGGCCATCGCTTGTTCATTTCTTTGGCTCTGTTGCTGCCTTTACAAATTACAATGATGAGTTGGCACCAAATCCTGCTTTTTCAATTGTTGATGCTCTTGGTATTAGATGCACCTTTGTCAGGTGTCAATTTCTGATATATTGTTTTGTTGTTCTAATACTGTACCGATCTGTGTTGAGCTGTGCATATGGTCTAAATTGGCCTATTGCCTTTTTTCTTCAGTTTTTTAACCGGTAGTTGTCCGTAGTACTAGCTGAATCAATGTTGTCACATAGCCTTCAGAGTCAATTGTTGAATACAGTTGAGTGGTTAATGTGTGGTCCTGAATCCTGATGACTCGTCAGAGCTGTAATTGGAGAAAAATGCTGGAAAACCAAAACACAATACTGTTGGTTGGTAGGACAATTGGTGGCTTTATTATTATATGTGATAGTATGCCAGATGGTGGGTTCGTTGTATTAGTATATGATAGTTTGACAGATTGGTCAATAATTCCGTGAAAATACCTTTTTAGATAATCATCAGAATTTGGAATTGCAAGGGAAAATATTTGTCCATTTTCCCTTATGGACCAAATTGTCCTATATGCCTTTCTTGTACCAGTAGTTGGCTGTGGATACTTGCGGATGTTGGAAATAATGTGTTAGCATGATCTTCTCGGTCTCAACCGAGAGGAACTTCTTCCCCACGTTTTCCCCTACGTGAGGGAGAAGGACTCGCGTCCATGATCGGCAGGCACGCGGTTAGTTTCCTAAACAGACTCTAGGCCGTGCCTCCACAGCTCCATATAAAAGTAAGGGTCAGGCAAAGCCTCCAACGTATCAAATCAATTAGCTTTAGCCTAAAGACCGTAACACCGATCGCTGAGGGAGCTAGAGGAGGTAGAAGCCATAGCTCATCCACGTCCGGGTCAGTGCCGTTGGCGTCCAGAGGGGATACGCTATCCAGCGAGAAGAGTTGCCGATCAAGAACCCCTGTTCTTTAGTCGGCATACTGCATCGACTCTACTACACCGACAACTACATCGACTCAGGAGGCTATGGCATCTTCTAACGCTGGTATAAGATTAATCCCACCTAATTCCGCATTAAGTAAATCAACATGTGTTAGGCTATGAGATCCTGTGTGTTTATGTGCTACTTATGCTAATTAGCAGATTCAACAGCGGAATGCATATGATAGTCTGGCACATTGGTGGGTTGTTGTACATGATAGTATCACAGATTGGCCTGTTATTCATGGAATTTTGGAATTGCAAGATATTTATTCATATTCCCTTATGGTAGGCTGGAGGAAATGTGATTAGCTAATGTCTGTGATCGGAATGCGCTTTGGTGTGATAATGTAGTGTCCAAGATACATGCTATGTATGCCTTGTTTCTGATTTATGACTAAATGGTCGAATAGAATATCATGGTAGTAACAATCTGGTGGGTGTTTCAATAAGGGGCCATTGGCTGATCTATTCAATGAATTGATGTTTGTAACTGAGGCATCAATGTAGATTTGTTCGGCTTGGTGGATGGCTTTTGAATGAATTGGCACTGAAATCATACGTTTTGAATTCTGATGCTCCTGGTATTGATCATCCTGGTTGTCGCTGAAAGCCTGAAACTGCCACTTACTACATGCACCTTTGTCAACTTCTGATTTTGGTTGTTCCAATACATAACTATCCTCACTTTTCTTGTTAAGTTCTGCTTGAGAACCAAATTGGTCTGTAGGCTTATTTTACTGGTGATTGTCTGATGTACTTGCAGAATTAATTTTACAACAACCTTTAATATCAATGCCTCAATACAATTGAGCACTTAATGTGTGATGACTGGTAAGGGCTATATACAATTGGACTTCATTGCTAAAAAAACACAAGCTCATTGGTTGTATGGTAGAACAGATTGTTGGTTGTTTTATATGATATTATGATAGTTAAAGGTGATACATATATTTAGAAAGTTTGTAGCTTGTCAAAACTAGGACTTTTTCATATCCTGCCTAAATCAAGTATCTTCAATCAGACTCTGCTCCTGTTCATGGGATTATTTCATATTTTATTCCTAGGGTTAATTTCAAATATACAAGATCCTAGGCTCCCAGATGGTTCGGTTACTTTTAGGCACTGGTTATTTAAGTTCCAGTTGTTCAAAAGTTGAGAGAAGAAAACGGTTGTTTTCCATCCTCCTGAGGAAATGGAGACGCAAATTCCCCGATAAGGGATTGAATAAATGAGAGCACCCCTCATTTAGGAAACTTTCATGTATTTCATGCAGAATGTAAAATAATAGCAATTTACATTTCAATGACTTGGATTTTCAGTCTTATCCATTTGGTGAGATCAACTCAAGATAAACCCTCTATTTTTTGTACACATAGTTTTTGTTTTGTTTATTAATCAGAAATACTTTATCATTTCTACTCTTTTCAATTGAAAGCATCTTGTTTTTCCATGTAGATCTCCTTTATGCCTTCTCTTCTGTGCCAAGGGACTTCAACTTTATTGATCATACAAGTAATCTGGGATGGAAAGAGTGAGTTCTGCTGGTAGGATAACCTCTAGATTCATCCTAACACTATTCTGTTTTATCCACTAAAAGTCCCTTTTCTATTCTCTTTTGCAGGCATGCAAGATTTGAGAAGATTATTGATGACCCAAATTTATATATGGACAGAAACACTGAACCCTTCCTTTCAAAAGAAACAAGACAAATGCCTGATGCATTCCAGATATTTACAGGTGTGTCTAGGTGTTACTTCCATTTTAGACTTATTTGGACAGCAAGTTCCAAAAAAATGTGTGTGCTTTGTTAGAGCCCTTCTACTATTTGGTTTGTTGAATGAAGTCTCTTTAATTTACCAATTAATAATATAGTTGGTGATTAGAAAAAAAAAATTGAGAAGGTCCATGTTGAGGACTGGATTATCTGGATACTAATGGCAGAATAGATCGGCTACTCGCCCTCCCGTAGGAGGCTTTGACATGGCTTCCTTTATCTATTTTCTTCTTACCTACTCCCTCCGTCCCAAAAAGAATGTCATTCTAGAAATTTTAGGACAGATTATTAAGGAGGTGAAATGACCTCGATTGCCCATATTTATTTACCATATTAGGTGCTAATTGATTGTTGCATGGCTACATGCACGTGCACACATGCCAAATTAAGTAAAACGTCATTCTTTTTGGGACAAATTTTGAATCCTAAAACGTCATTCTTTTTGGGACGGAGGGAGTAACCCTAGGACTCCTGACTGCCTTTTATAGACCAAGGCGGCTAACAAACCAACTGATAGATCTTATCTAAATCTAACTAATCTGCTAACAATCTAATCCTTAGCTGAACAGTGGGCCCAGGCCCAGGCCCAGGGTCAGTCCCATGACCATAACACTTCTCCACCCCTTCAAGACAGCTCATCCTCGAGCTGGACAGCCTCAAAAGTGAAGATCAACCAATACCGACGGTGACTAGGCGCACTTGAGGGTGGAATGGGCGTGCTAGAAGCCCATGGAGGAAACTGACACCGAGCAGGTCCGAGCGCCGAAGAAGGTTGACGAAGAGACATGTGCGACCACGGTGTCCGCGTAGCCGAATCTAGAGATGGAGCCGGCTGCGGAAGTGCCAAGCTAGGCCGCGAGGCAGCTGTGCAAGCCACATGTTGCGCAGGGGTGGCAACGACTGTCGCGTGGACAATGGAAAACGACGCACCCGGTGCAGGAGCATGGCGCGGCAAAGGCCGAAGCGCGTTGTACGCTCGGGGAGGAAGACGACACAGGCGACAAAGTAGTCGGTGACGGTGAAGTCGAGACCGGTAGGGGATACGTTGTAGCCGACAGCGGAGCCAGCACATGAACCTTCGAGCGTGCCGGAGGATGCGGTGCCAGCGCAAGTGCGGGCCGCTGCCGATTGTGGTACTTGAGCCGCAGACACCGGCAGGGCGCCTGGTGTCGAGCTGGTAGTGGGTCCCGAGGAGGCGAGCACCGAACGGGGTGTAGATGTTGATGTCGGGCCCAAGGTGTGGTCTCGCTCCTTGTGCGGTGGCGGAGAATAGAACCACCGTGACTGCTAGGAGTTCCGCCAGACAAGGTGTTGCCTGGGTGCCCCACGCTAAAGACAGGGCCCCGCCAAGGAGGGTAGCCATCAGGGGATGCCGAATCCCATGACGCAGGTGCGGTCGCGGACACCGATGCAGAAGGAACTAGAGGCGCCGCTCAATGCAGAGACGGAGGAGGAGGAGCACGCACCTCCCTGGTGTGGAGCCTGGCTGCCCAGAATACTGAATCCAAGCAGGACGATGGCCAATGGCAGCAGCCGCCGGAGCAGGGGACCCAGACGAGTGCGGAGGGAGCAATGCGAGGTGATGTAGCCACTGGAGACGGGGTCGTCCGTGGCACAGACGATGCCGAAGACTAGGCCGCGTGTGGCGCGAGGGTCGTTGAGGTCGGCGTGCACACCCTTGCTGCAGATGCAGATGTAGTTGCGGGTCCGCGGTGCCGGCAGGCCCCGGAGCATGGCGATGCGAGCCTAGGAGCGGGTCTGCAGGCCTGGACGCCAAAGTTGAGGTCCACTGTGGCGCGTACCGGGCCGTCGCAAGGGCGAGTCTTGAAGACGGGACGACGCATGGCGGGGCGGACACCGGCGCAGGTGAGGGTGCGGATGGCCGCACGAGACGAATTGTGTCAGTGCCGATGCTGGCGCAGGCAAGGAGGACGGTGCGAGGCCGGGGAGCGACGATCGCCGGTTGATGAGCCGTGGGAGACGGAGCCGAGGCCGCATGTGGCGCAGGAGACGCTATCCCGAAGGGCAGCTCTGGCGGTGATGGCGCCGTGCGTGGCGCTGGGCCACCGTGCCGGAGGGCCAGTCGGGGCAACGACAGGCTGGTACCCGTGGTGAGGTGTGGGTGAGGGAGTCTGCGCGGGGGCGGGCGCCGTCGATACTAGCGTCGCAGAGGATGAGGCAGGGGAAGAGAGCATCGCAGGCGGCGCCACTAGCCAAGCTAGCGATGGTCCCGTGGGCTTCAATTGGGTCGAAATGAAAATGTGGAAGCCTACCAATCCACAGAACCGGATTCTCTCAGCCTCCAACGCAGAAACCTCTCGTATGCTTATCCGAGCAAGGGGGTTGTGCGCCGTAATCCTCGGCGAGGAATGTGTAGATTCCTCCAGCAACCCGAAGCCGGAGGATGCTAACTCGCTTGGGGATCTCGGAGCAGCATCGCTCGGGAGGCCGTCCCCAACAGCCAACGAAGCCGAGCGGCCGGCGGGCGGTACTGAGGTCTGCTGCTACCCGTGGGCACACGCAGTGGAGATGGCATCGGCGGCAAGGTCCCCAAATCCGCAGTGGAGACTATTCGTGCTGGAGGAATCGCCGTAGAGATGACCACCGATGGAGACGACCAAATTTCTGGTGACGATTGCATCACCATTGGCGGCGAAACCAACTGCGCCGGGGTCGGCGCCGCGTACAACGCGACTGGATGGCCGGATGAGGTAGTGTCCTGCTTGCCCCCGCAAGTTGTAGGCGAGGAAGACGGTGTGAAGATGAGCACCGCGAAGGATGGGGTCGCGCTTGCCGCTGCTGGGGACGTCAGGGCCGCATGTGGCGCGGCCGCACGGGGTGCAGATGCAGCCGCCGAAATCACAGATGTCGCTGGCGCTGATGCCGAAGCAGGTGACGGCGCCGCAGATGCAGGGCCAGGGCCAACTGGTGAAGATGGTGATGTTGACGACAGCGGTGGCGCTGGGGAAGCCTTCTGCAGCATCTTGTCAAGCAGGCCAAGGATGTCACGAAGCTTCTCAGAGACGCGATCCAGCCCGTCAGACACGCATCTCATGGCTTCATTCATCGTGGTGAAATCGTCCATGGCGGCGATGGTGCAGACTAAGGGTGGGAGGGTTGGGTGGAGTTGTTGCGACGCAGTGATGATGGAATCCGTGACGGCGCAGGGTGTGGGTGGGTGGGTGGGCATCGGTGGCGCAGGGGAAGAGATTGGCTCTGAATACCAAATGTAGAGGACTGGATACTAATGGCAGCATAGATCAGCTACTCGCCCTCTGCTTACCTAACCCTAGGACTCCTGGCTGCCTTTTATAGACCAAGACGCCTAACAAACCAACTAATAGATCTTATCTAAATCTAACTAATCTTATCTAATCTGCTAACAATCTAATCCTTATCCGAATAGTAGGTCCAGGCCCAAGGTCGGTCCCATGACCATAACAGTCCACTTCCTTAGAATCCTGCTATTATCCTGCTATTAATAGATACTAGTCTTTCTGGGCTAAAAACTAATTTGCTTGGATTTTCAGCCACCAGCCAGTAGTTCTTTCTCTTACACCAAATCAGCACTAGCCTTCTGTCCTAGCCAGCCAGCAATATTTTTCTGTTACAACAAAACAGCACCAGCCAGCAGGCAGTCCTCAATATATACAAAATGAAAGAAACCAGAAAATTGATTTGTTTTGTTTGATTGTAGGAAAATTACTGTGCTCCAAGTATTACTATATATGTTCTTGATATCTAGCATTTTCTCTCTTGCAGGTTCTCCGTGGTTAGTTCTGAGCAGGAGCTTCACTGAACATTGTGTGCATGGTTGGGACAACCTACCCCGCAAACTGCTGATGTACTTTGCCAACACAGCTTATTCCATGGAATCCTACTTCCAGACTCTCATCTGCAACTCCTCTGACTTTCAAAACACAACAGTCAATGGCGATCTGCGGTACTTTGTCTGGGATGACCCTCCAGACCTCGACCCGCTTGTTCTTAATGAATCAAACTTTCAGAACATGGTAAACAGCAGTGCGGTCTTTGCAAGGCGGTTCGAGGAGGACGCAGCAGTGCTGAAGAAGATGGATGATGAACTACTGAACCGGTCTCCGGTCCAGCTGGTTCCTGGGGTTTGGTGTCCAAACATGGGGAAAGAACAGAGGGAGGTGGATGTGGACTCGTGCTTGAAATGGGGTGACATCAATGCTGTCAGACCTGGCCCTGCTGGGGAGCATCTCAGACGGTTCATTTCTGAGATCAGTGAGACTAGAGGTTGCAGGCTTGCAGCTAGCTGAATCAATTTTGGTGCTTGTTAGGAAGATAAAACTTTGGATAGAATTTTGGGAAGCAAATAATGGTTGTAGTGAGTTTCCTGATGATATCATATGGAAATGGCCAAAAGTTCAGATTCAGGTGATGGGAACCCAAGATTGACTGTCCAACTTTTCAAGATTGCATAGTAGCAGTGATCGGTGATGTTTATACAGTATACGTATATACAATACAAATTAGGACACAGAAGTGGCATGGGCTGTAGTGGTCAGGACCATCTTGTTGTCACAACACACCTATTGTATATATAGTAGTTGTGAGAAAAGTATACACGTATGTACTATGTTGACACTGATAATACAACTATTTGGTCTGATGTTCAAAACTTGACGAAAAATGATAGTTTTCTTTCCTCCGAGAAAAGACTTTCAAATTCTGCTGATGACAGCGGACAGCCTGCAGAAAGGTCACCCCTGATTTGGGATATTATCATGTACTAGCGGATTGGGCGCGCCCTACGCGCCGGCCCAGGAACCGATGTTGTCGCCGGTCCAATGGGCTCTTCGTACCGATCATTTTTGTGGGCCTCGATTTTTTTTTCTGGTATAGGATTTGGGCCTGGTGTCAGTTTTTGATGCTGAAACATGTTGCCATCCTTATTTCTGGTTGTTCGCTAAAGCAGTATAGTTTGTAGCTGTTTTGGTTCTAGGGTTTGCATCAGCTGAAATGTTGGTCTTGGATTGCTCCTGGAGTGGCGTCGTCATAGCGTTCTTCGAGTTGAATCTCGTTAGATCATTGCGGAGGGTGATTGTTTGCTAAGCATCGCAAATCTCGTTCCTCTTTGTCTTTATTGTTAATCGTTTTCGATCTGATTGCCCGCCGCCGATGCAGGGACCGGCGGTCATTGCCCGATTCCGCGAAGCGTCACGGGATGCGGCTTTATCCTCGGTTGGAGCGTTCATTGCAGAAGCCCGTGGGGTAGTAAATATTTCGCTTGTGAGGTTCCATTTCGTTGCCGGGTTCACCGCCTCCTTCCTGAGTTATTTCGGTCAGCTGCAGCTCGAGGTTTCTGACTCTCTTCGCGGATCGATTTGGTTTTTGGTGATCCAGGTATAACTTGTTCTCTCCAGTACAGTGTCTGTTTGCTAAGTAGGTTGCTCGATGTGTTTTGAGGGCTCTGTTCTGCGACGATGTAATGATTTGTTCGATCTATACGGTGTTTGTGTTTCGTTCGTTGAACTATATTGGCTTGGTGTAAGTTTGGCTGGGTTTTGGATTGGTTTCTGTTTTATCTTGGCCTATGATTTGTAGTTTTTATTATTTTTTCTTGGACTTTAGGTATGGACGGGGTTTCTGCTTTGACTGCTGCTTCGGTCCTCGCCTGTGCGTTAAACGCCATCGGTGGCACGGAGCCTCAGTTCGTGAACATATCAGGAAATCATTCTTTCAAGATGCGTATTTCCTTCTCCATCCCAAGCGCAGACAACGCCGGCGTAATGCACGCCATTGCTGCTGTTGGTGCCAGCGCATCAACTCCTGAAGATGCAGAGCAGAGTGCTTCTGTTGCGGCTATGCATCTTCTGTGGCAGGATCATGGCCGCGTCATTGTGGATTATAGCCTTGAGCGTGTTTGGTATTGCAAGGAAAGGCATGCTGGGCTATTGGAGAAGTTGCAGGCAGGGAAATCCTCTTTTCAGGGCATTTGTGGTCAATCACTTGCAGTGGTGAACACTTTTCTGCCTGCCTCACTCCTCTTTGTTCAAAAGATTCAGGAATTGAGAGTCGACGGAGCTGACGATGCTACTGTTAGTTCCGCTACTTCCTGTGTTGCTTTCCTGCAGATGATGCATGTGTGTGGCACGGTTGTTCATCAAGAGGCCATGAATCAGTTTAACGCAATGAATAATCATGGCAGCCTTGGCATGCTTTTACGTGATGAGGGTCTCATTCTTCCCGACAGAAATGTATGTGTTCCTCTGCAGTTTTATTCATGGCATATGTGCTATTCTAGATTTTTGCAGTAGTTACTCGTATCTGAATTATGTCATGATTTTGCCAGGACAACCTTGTCAACGAAACTGGAGGAATTCTCATGATGATGGAGAGAGTTGCAGACATGCTGGACTTCAACGTTCCTGTTAGCAGAATTGAAAACCGGGGTGACCGCTACAAATGCTTTATTGATTTTTCTCCAGTTGTCGCTGGAGGCAGGCGTGGATTTGTAGCCACTGGTCATGTGCCAAGCAGCGCTAAAGGAGCAACTGAGATCGCTATATACAATGCACTTCTGTCTCTGTCTGTTAATTATGATATTGAGATCCATGATGTGCACTGTGATGCTTACCTGTTTGCAAAAGACAGGGTCGATGAGGTTGGATCAGAACTGGTGGTTTTAGGGAGCTTGGGAAGCAGCATTTGCTCTTATCTTAACACAACTCGACGTGGATTGAGAAGGATGATTGGATCTTATTCTCACCTGTTTCGTGGATATGCTTCTAGAGAAGCGCTTGCTAATAAGTTGTTGTCTCTTCTGTCGGAGCTTCAGCAGTGTCTTCAGGACATCACTGAGCCGGTGCGGTCCATGAATGAAGATGTTGTTGTTGGATCGCTTCCGTTTTAGCTAGAATCCTTTCGGTTAGTGTTGTTGTAGGCTTGCTGCTATTGCAGCTGCTATGTATCTTAGTACCATCAAACTTATTAGTGTTTTGTTGCTCGCACTCTTAATTTCTGTCGAAGTTTGTAAGCTTGAACCATTTATGGGTGTTTGTATGTCACTGTGAATTTGGCTTTATTCGATCTCTACCTTAATATTAAGATTTCTTGTTATCTATTTATCACTTATTATAGTGCATTTGAGTTTAAAGGAGTTAACAAAATGTTCATGATTTATGTATACTGATCTACGATAAGTACAAAAGTATTTCTTCTGGTATCACACTTGGTAATGCAGATTTAAAAATAAGAAAGAAACGCATATGAACTCTTCATGTATATACTGAATTTGAGAATTGGATGGTGGCCTCCAATATCTCATGCATCATTCAGAAGTTTCCAGAAACAGAACAAATCTTACAGAGAATTCTTTAATGGCATCCAGTTTTACAAACCAACACTTCATGGATCACATCAGTTGAATATAGAATACTAAGAACCAACTACTACGGAGGAGAATTCTAGAGTTCCCAGATAATGTTGATCGGTAACGCAAAATGGTCCATTGCAACTGAAATTTGTCAGGCAGGAATGAGCCATATATTTTTCATACAGGCTCCAAAAGAAGTCTTCTCCATTTCGGTGGCACCAACCAATCTTGAAGGGTTCTGATCGTCGACGCGCCTTAACCGAACTGTATAGATTCAGTGGCCACCATGATTCGTTGGAGATGGAATCACTACAAAAGGTTTAAAGTATTTGCATGTTATTTAATGGTTGGATAAAAGGGAAGCTAAATGCAAGACATTTACCTGCAGGTATTAAGTTGGGTTGAGTGACGGATGCGTCGATAAGCAACTGTGTTATTCTCAAGTCTGTAGTCTAGTTGCTATCATTGGAAGCATATTCTTCTGGTAACTTTGTGAGCAGGGCTGCCATGATCCTTATTGGCATTAGATAATGTAGATTAGTCCAAGCAGTGCATTTGAGTTGTTCAGATGTTGGCATAAGCTGAGCATCTTCGGTTGTGTTTTCCACTGCGCAGTATGGACTGAGAATGAAGCTAATGATCTTCGGTAATGAGGACATCGCCATGCTGCATACGCGTACGCCACGTCCTTTCCCACGCTACAAGTGGTCTCCAACTCAGCTGCCACGTTCGGTTCGGATTCAGCCGACACCCCTGCACGGTTTCGGCGATATCTCCCTCATCCGGCATCGAAACGAGGCGTATAAGGATGCATTGGAATGGGGACGACAACACCGTCGTTTTGGTTCTGGTCCCAGCTCCATAAGGTTCATGGATCATGCTGTGTGACCACGATAAGTTCCTGCGTCACCTTTTTGGGTTAATTTGGCCGTGTATCGTGTTGGGCCTTAAGCCCAGGTTGAGGATGGCCCCCCTGTTTGCCCCTCAACCCTAGGTCACCCCTTCTGAGTTTAAACTCAGTAGCCATCATCATTTAGACTTGGGTTTTGTTCAATAGGTTGTGGTTTCCGTCGTGGATCAAACTTTCTTCATAGCCACCCATCCGAGGTCTTTTCTTTGTGAATCAAGGCCCCCGTTCTTGTTCGTCACCACTGTGTTGATTAGTCCTTTTGTGATCAGAACTTGAACCCCTTTGTCTTTGCTTCAATATATATATGCTATTATCAGATTGCGTGCTTTACTTTCTTGCTTGTGTTCTCAATTCGCTTGCATGGAAAAGCCTTCGCGGCGAGGTCAATCAAGTTGAGCTTGGTTGATAACCAGCGGAGTAGTGGTGTAGCGGTTGCAGGGTCCGAATCGTGCTGATTCAAGCCAGATCGTCAACGTCGAGTTCTCCACCCAATCGAGTTTACCATCTACCTCTCGGAAGATCGGGCCATCGCCTATTATTTCGTATCAGATTCCTAGGTTTCCCGTGAGGTACTCTCGTGTTTCCCTTTAGATTTATTTGTGTTCATCACCTATCGTCCACAAAAACCCCAAAAATATTTACTTTTCCGCTGTCCTACCGCCCCGTTTAGCCTTGCAATTTCGTTTTCATGTTGCTTTGTTGAGTTTGTGTCAGTGGTCGAGTCTTGTTGCTGGTTTAGGTTGTGTTCGTCGTCATAGTTCAACGTGCCCGTTGCTGTTATTTTGTTTCCGCCGCTAGCCCATCCACCATTAGCCATACAACAAGTCGAGCCACCACATTACTCGATTTGCCCTCGCTAGCCGCCTTGTGTGAACTCTCGCCGTGCAAGACCTAGATAGGTTGCAAGCTGCTTTAATTGCTTTTGCATCACATACTTGATCCTTGATTCTTTATCTGGCGAATACCTATTGCTTTGCATCTACTACCAGGGAGGATCGTGCCCCTGTGTTTGTTTGTGCTGCCGCTAGGAGGAAGTTTTGCCCTAGCCGCTGCTGTTTTTCCTGCGGAGTTGTGCCTTTCTGAAATCATAGGTTGAGATACCTTTCATAAAATAGGCATAACTTTTCGCTCGGTGCTCCGTTTTTGCTCAAATTTTTACAGGAGCTTGGCATAACTTCGTCGGTCAGGCTGTTCTCAAAAAATTAAAAAAAATCAGGAAGATAAATAAAAAAATTGTTTAAGTGTTTTGAGGAGTTTTCAGAGATCGTTCCTGATTTTCCCTAGGCCACAATACACCGCTGTTTCAGGTGAAATTTTGTGTGCTTTCATCCTTTGTGATTTTGGATCAGTGGCAAAAAATTCAGAAAAAGTTGAGTTTGTTTGCTGGTACTTCTTTGGAAACATACCTTTGCTCTCTACTAGTGGCTTTTTGTAAGGTTTTCAGCATTAATTACAGAACTGTCATTCTGCTGATTTTCAGAGTTTTCTGTCCATCGTTCCTAGTTACTTTTACCTTGTTGTGCGATGACTAGGACACATCTTAGCCAGCAATTATGACTTGTGCTTTGAACATTTATTGAACTTTGCTAATCTGCATTCGTTATTTGCTAATCCTTCCTACCATATTGTGTCTACCCATAGCTCCACAGATACTTCTGCCAGCACAGTTTCGTCTTGCAACTTGTTACTCACGCTCGACAACTGATTGTGCCGCCCTGTTGGCTTTGGTAAGAACACTTGTAAGACGGTGGTAAGCCGCTTGAGATATTGCATTCCACTTTCACCACCAGCATCTAGTAGTTGTTAATTGATAGGGATAACCTTTTTGTGTTGTCTTTTGCTGTCATCTAACCATGTCAGGTACCGCGAAAGGAAAGGAGTCTCCCACAGACTTCAATGAGTGTGTGTCAAAGGACGAGCTTACAAGGTTTGTTACTGAGCAGCGTACCTACATGCAAGAACAATTTGATGCATTGACTCGACAGATCAACGGTTTGGTGACCCTGATTGAACATGTTGAGCAACGACCTCCACCAGTTCAACCCGAGGATGATGCTGAGTTCAAGGATGTTGATCCTGATGAGGAGCGTCTCTGACGAAATCGTTTTTAGATGGGAGGAAGTAATCGCAATCGTGGAGGAGGTAATCAAAATCGTGGTAATAATGATCATTTTGCTAAAGTTAAGTTTACCATGATTCCTTTTGTTAGTAATGCTGATCCTGAGGTTTATTTAGATTGGGAACTAGCTGTTGAACAAAAATTTAATTCCCATCAAGTTCCTGATGAGCATAGAGTTAGGCTTGCTACTAGTGAGTTTACTAGTTTTGCTCTCTTTTGGTGGAATGATCTGTACAATGCTTATGCTAATAATAATGCTCTCCACCTATACCTCAGACTTGGAATGCTTTTGTGATCAGAACTTGAACCCCTTTGTCTTTGCTTCAATTCATATCTGCAATTATCAGATTGCGTGCTTTACTTTCTTGCTTGTGTTCTCGATTCGCTTGCAGGGAAAAGCCTTCGTGGCGAGGTCAATCAAGTTGAGCTTGGTTGATAACCAGCGGAGCAGTGGTGTAGCGGTTGCGGGGTCCGAATCGTGCTGATTCAAAGTCGGATCGTCAACGTCGAGTTCTCCACCCAATCGAGTTTACCATCTACCTCTCGGAAGATTGGGCCATCGCCTATCATTCGGTGTGCAAAGGTGAGCTGGTACTTCGCTCACGGTGATAGAAAGTCTTGTGGAAAGCTCCGCTCTCACTGACATGGTGGTGGGTTTCCAATGATCGAGCGTGAATTTAGCATATGGAAGGTTAAAGGACTTCATTGATATAAGGATTTCTTTTCACACCTTTCGATCGACAAATGTTAGTATAATGAACTCTCTTGCACTCAGCTTGTGAACTTTCATGGAACAACCAAGATATTCAGATAACATACTTTGTATTTCTTCCTTCTGGTAGCCATGGTTGTCTAGAGATGTTGTGGCAACGACACCCAAACTGAGTTCTTCCAAAAGATCTGAATTGTCTAGAATGTCAGTTATGAAACACTGAGCCCTATCAGGATCAAAAGTGGTTTCATATCTGTTGTTCATGTTCTCCAGGTTGCAAGAACATTCAGTTGTTTCGTTGCACAGATAGCCAACTACTTTTATCTTCAGGGTATACACAGCAACCTCTTTGAATGCTTCGTTGCTGGAGACTTGCTTTGTGACTTGAAGAGAATTTTTTCTCGGTATGGCAATTCTCTTTTGGCTTAGACCAAAAGCTGTGTATGACGAAAGATTTCTCCACTTGCTTGTTTCTTCTGATAGGTGTTCTAATGCACAGTAGGGATGCAACACCTGTTCAACGATCTCTTTTTTTCCATAAATGCAGTGGCAGTCCTTCAATTGAAAAATACACCTGATGATCCACAACATCATAGCCAAGATCATCCATGGGGTGCCAGATTCTGAATGTGACAATGGGTCCAGCATGGTCTTCAATTGTTCTGTTGTGCAACTCACTGTATGCACGCATGGCATCTTGATCATTTGAGAACATGAGCATCGATTTATCCTCCAACTGAGATATGAAAGACATACGCCTGCAATGTAGTTTTGAATCCTAACAGAGAGGAGCTGAAACAGAGGTGATTAAGTGTCACAACTAACGGGAACCTAATCGGCTGAAGGACACGGCTGCTTTTCTGAATGTATCCCAAGAATGCGTCTCTATAAATAAATTCACTGGTAGCGGCCATTGAAACTCTGTAAATTAACTATGCAGTAAGATTCATGCGAACATCATGCTCTATTGTAGATAATAAAATAAAAAATGTATATTTATCAGCAGCTATAGTAAGTAACCTTCTTTATTTATTTTAGTATTGGACACTCAATACAATTATAATTTTGCAGGTTGTTGGCGGTCGATTTCCATCAACCTAGCCACATGTTTACCTTCTATGTTGGTATTAATTTGATGTTTACACTAACGATCATAACCCTCATTATATGTCAAGTTTGCACTCGTGCATGGTATTTGGAGTTTATTGTTTACACAAGGATTAAGAGCCTAAATGAGGACTTCCGGGTAAAGTTCATCAAGGGTTTTACAAGAAGATCATGGACCTCGGGACAAGTCAAGATACAAGATGAACATGACTCCAAATGAACCAAGGACTAAAGCGTAAAGCTGAGAAGTGTCGAGGACCTAGACGGAAGATGCGAGAGTTCATACACAAAGCACCCTTATCTAAACCGTGAGGAAAATGACGTCAAGGACCCACATGCAACTCGGCAAAAGTTCTAGGGGCCAAAATGGGCCCGGCCGGCAGCCATCCATTCCGGGGCCCGTTTGGCCCCCTTTGACCTAGACGACCTTTGGGCTATTTATAGTCCCCGTGCCTCGAGCCACGCATCAAGCCATTCATCATCATCGTCAGGAGGCGGAGAAGAGAGGACGACATTCAGGAGAGGAGAGGGTCGAGATGGTTGACTAGGGTTTCCCTAGCGTGATGGGAACCTTGCATGGAAGACCACGCCGTAGTTCTAGAAGCTAGGATCAAGATCAAGGTAGGATCCCAGTGGTGATCTTGTCCATGTATTATACTTCATGTTGAATTTGCAAGATTGAATCCAATTTTTAGCGATCAAGTACTTTCACTACGATTTTGTCTTCGCTTGGGTTTTCTTATTCTCTAATCTATTTCGCGGATAGATTGCATAGGATGTTCTTGTAGCCATGGTGGCTAGAGGTGCATATCTGACCTACCAAGCGTTTTCAACACGTTCCTCGTGAACGTGCTCTTAGGTTTACCTACACAATAAGCGGGACATCGTGACAGGATGTTGATCACGTGTACGGTAGGTGCCTTTGAGGATTGGAACGGAAGCCACGATTTAAAGAGGCTATTAATGAGATTCGTTTGCTTTATTCTTCTTGGTTTTGGAACTTCAACAAAAGACCCGATCCAATCTCTAGATTAGTTTTACCTCCCCTCCCTTTCTCTTGCTACCTCCGGCGTTAAGTAGATTAGATGTGTTTTCATGGTTCTTCCATAGATTAGATGCAAAAACCCTTGTCAAGATCAAAGTGTTTTCCGCTTATTAGATTGGATTTTGCATTACACATTGTTCCACGATTCGATACCTTGGGTTCACCACTCAAGGGAAGAAGGGTCTCTTGACTACGACGGGGGATTTGTCCGCTTGCAAGTCCAAACGAACTTTGATACGACTATCAACCATCAACAAGCCCCTTTTTCTGGCGCCGTTACCGGGGAACAAGTAATCAAGATTCAATCTAGTATTGCGTTTGTGAATATTTTCAGTTTTTCTCTTGATTTTCTTTTGCATCTCTTAATTTTGATCATCCTCAATAAAAAAATCAATCTAGGGTTTTGCTAAACCCTAGTTTTCTTTTAGTTTTTGTATATACTTGGCTAACCCTAATGGGAGGTGGACAGCTACATCTCCAACAAAAAAACATATATTTTGTGGATGGTCTAGAAAAATTTTGCAGGCAAAGGTGACGTGCAACACAAAGATCTAAAAGCGGAGGCCGGACATCGTCGGAATCTCTAAGAGAAACTCCACCTCCAAGATCAAAAGGAGATCAACCTCATCTGCCACTCATCCTAGGGAGATCGTTCCTCTAGACCGTCGGAGTGACAATCGACGTCGGCAAAGGGGAGATCAAGTGATGGTGAGAGGAGTGCATTCAAGTTAACTATGATTCAAGGTATGTAATGTGGTCAATATAAAATACATTCTACCTCATCGTTACATCGGAAGAGAGGAGCCAAAGGAGAATGAAGTGGAGACACAAAAGTTGTTGCATCCGTCAAGACCAAGAATCAACGCCCGCCAGTGAAGACCAAAAAGATGACTAAGCCGAAGAATAAACCTACACCAAAGCCAAGGATGGTGTAGAAGTGGGGTCCCCAAGATTGCAACGCCCACAAAGAGTGTTGATCCGAAGTGAAGAAGAGAAGAAATCTAGCTATAGACTATAAACGAAGCGCTTTGCGGGAGGCAATCCGTCCGTCAAGTCAAGAATAAGCTACCGGGAGGACAACCCGATCAAGAACAAAGCTACCAGGAGGGCAACCCGGAAGATTTCTGAATTTCAAGTAAGTGAGTCTTAGAATTTGCTACGCAAAATATTTTATTAACTCTTAAGTGGTTGAACAAGTTTCGGAGAACCTTTTATTTGCTCGGTCGTTTTATTTAGATTTTTCGATCTTAAACCAATGACATGAGCCATCCCATGATTTATTTGCCTCTTTTCAAGAAACTAGAACCAAAAATTCAGATCCTATCCAAGCCTTTCATCCTCTCCATGATGTTAAGGGTGGGTAGTTTTACATGATAAGAACACACGAGTAGAGCCTTGCCATGTTCCTTAATGGTTTTTAATCTTTGACGCATGGTCGGACTCACGTGAACCTAGGAAACTTGATTTTTTATTTCTTTCAACTTGACATCCATCGGTTTCTCTAGAATTAGAATTTTTTTAAGCCCCATTGAATTTATTTTAATTCAAAATCTCTCTCTCTCATGTTTGGCCAAAATAAGAACCTAAACCTATGCCCCCACGGTAAAGTCGGAGGAGCTTGCTATCAATTAATGAAAGCAATCGATCTTGGTGCAACCAAAATAAATTTTACAATTGTTTCGGATGCCTAAAATCTCCTTTAAAATATATTTAAACTCATTTCTAGCTCTGAGTTAATTTTTAATTTTTGAAATTAGAGGAGTAATTAGCATCTAAATATGATTAAGGGGAGGTTTTTGAGCTTGATTAACATATAGTGCTCCATGATGCATCGCGAGAAGGCATCCATCATTTGGCATCTTGGGCATATGCAAAGGACAAGCATGGGGGAAGCAAGGGCTTTGTTTTGCAGGAAGTTAGTGGAAGCACATGAGGCAAGGGAGCAAAGAAGTGACACAAAGCAAAATAATGGCGGTGGAACCCTAAATCACGCAAGCAAAGGAGTGGTTGTGAACGTTTGGGCGATGGAATCTCATGGGTCACGTGGACACAAGGCAAGAAGGGAGCAAGAAGCATCTCGAAGAAAACTGGAGAAGAAAGGACTAGGAGGCCCCCTAGGCCGATCGGCCTAGGCCGGACGGCCTGGCCTCCATTGATGACCCCCGGTGCTCCCCTTCGCCTGGTAAGTATTTTATCTATTTGTTAATTTGTGTTCTTGAGTTCATAACCCATATGTTCCAGAAACAACCTACTTGTGCACCTCACACTCCACCCTCTAGAAAATAACAATAATAAACTCCACCCTCCATATACTTCCCTTGTGTGTTTTTCCCACCGGCAAGCAACCCCCGGTGCACTCGTTATTAGTTAGTGCAGCAACCATGTGGAAGAAAGCCACCAATGTCTTCACCAAGAAGACACATTCATCATCGAAGGTCATCATCGAGCTCTTCGAGGAGGCACTCGGTCTCCGAGTCTCCACGAAGCATGGAGGAAGACGTGGCACCACCGAGGAGTGGCACGGTGCCCCTTGGTGGCATAAGGAGTACGAAGCTCATCCATGCGGTACACCAAACTGCAAGGACATACGGAGGAGCCACTCGTTCCACCACAACGCTCAACTCGTTCATCCACTCCACTTCCATACACTCTGAGGCATTCCGATGGATTCATCATGAAGATGGAGGAGGAGGATAGGCTTGTTCATCTTGAGAGGAGGCTTGTGCCAAATGTTGACTTCGATGACGCCCTCCAAGTGTAGGATTCTACTCGGATATCAAATTTTGAGCAACCTTGGATGGGTGCAATTCTTTAATGGAGTTGGTGTGACTACTCACAAGGAGCTTGCCTTGGAAATTCTTATACATTGGCACCGGTCATTAATGAAGGGGTGTCATGCCTCTCATTCCGCCTTGAAGATAAAGAGCAACTAGTTCCTTATGGATATATTGGAGAACTACTCATTTACAATAAGGAAGCCCCGGAGCAAGTTGATGTCCAAGAAAATATGTTAGAAGGATTTTTGGGAATGATTTCGGGAGAAGATAACAAGGAACCCAAAATTTCTCCTTGTCGGGATTTCTTTGGGATCGAGTACATGAAGCAAGGAAAATTCATTAGTGGAGATGAGAGGAGAAGGTACAAGTTGACAAAGATTAATGTTCCTCTTCCCAACATGAGGTTGAGATTAGATGAAGACAAAATTGGTTAGAGGAAGGATTTCTTGTACCGGCAAAGAAGATTAAAAAGAAAAATTGTGGGAGAGGGATCATCCTCCGCGGCCCAAGACGAAGGAGAGGCTGCACATCAAGATAATGAACAACCACATGGAGGGAGTATGCCAATGCAAGCATGGGGGAGTGGGGCAGCCACGCCACCACATCCTCCACCATACATGGTTCATAACAAAGTTTTCATGGCACCCCATCCAAACCAATGCAAGTCAAATGGAAGAATGGACCACAAACATTGCCTATCAAATTGGTCGCCTTCACATATCACCGCCGGAATAATTTCAAGGAGGACCGGCGCAACCATGCCATAAGCAAGATCATCAATATCAACCACCGTAAGATGAAGAGTGAAGGAGAAAGAAAAATAAATAATAATGCTTTCAACTTCGGTTCGATTTTCCCTCTTTCTTTTTCTTTATTTTCAGCTTTTATGCAAGTTTATATATGCGTAGCATTTTCAGTTTTTATTTATTTTCAGCATGTGTGTTAGTAGTAGTGTTTGCTTTAAATTAACATGAATAAAGTTTGCCACCATGATTATCACCTTTAGTGAAGATAATAAGTTGATGCCATGTTGATATATGATGAAAATTGCCGCTTTGCTCATCTTTGTGCTTGATTTATGCATGTTTAAGCTAGTGCTCTCTTTTAATATGAATCCGAAATTTAATTAAATGCTAGCCTAATCTTGTGTGGAGGTTATGATAACTCAAGTCTCATAGTTCTTTTTCGTTGCTCTCAACTTTGAATGAATCAAAGAACCTTTTTATTCTCAAAAAGTTATGCTAACCTTGTCATGAGTACCGCTTGCATTTTGCTCTACCCATCCAAAGCCTAAATTTACTTGAGTGCAAAACCATAGTATATACAAGATTTATTTTTGGGTGCATTGATTCAATGCCTGATTTCTCTGGCCCGAGACTAAGAAGCTGGTCATTCCGTTTTTGCGTATCATTCTTTATGCTAGCCTCTTCTATCTGTGCATTGTGAGTTTCCACATTGGGAATTTCGCAAACCTCGGATATCCAACCACAAAACCCAAACATATCTTTTTTGTGTTCACCTCCTTGACCACAACCCAATATATGAGTATGGATGAATATTTCAAGGAAGATTACAAGGAAGGTGCTTCAAGTGAGTAAGGGAGACTTCCAAAAGGATCCCTAGAAGATTTTTTGAGTATCTCTCCCTAAGAAAATATGAGAGCTTCAATTTCCCCCTTGGCATATTTATCACCTCTTTTGCCCGAGGACGAGCAAACGTCTAAGCATGGGGGGTTGCCAAGGAAGTGCTAGTATAGTCTAGAGTTCAAGGAGAGCAAATAAAAAATAAAAAAAAAGAGAGAGAAAAAGTATGATGAAAAAATGATAAAGAAGAAAAAGTATGATGAAAGAAGAAGAAGAAAATAATAATAATATAAAGCTCTCCGGTTCTCTAGCTATGTTTAGTGCTTTTCGAGTTTTCAAGAGGATTCAAGATCAAGACACATACTCATCTTTCCAACCATGTGCAATCCGATAACGTGGACTTCGTTTGTGCCTCGGGATCACTCTTTGCCATTTGCACATGTCCACCTATCTAAAAGTATGTGTTCATCTCTCCCCCCTCCTTGATAACATTATTTTTCCAATGACCTTTTTGACGAGTCTCGGTAAAACCATGAGAAGCTAGTCTTGTTTTAATAATATATCAACTATAATATCTTGGTAGGACTAAACTTTCCTATAGCTCCATATAAAGCTTTCCACCATATACTTTGAGAGAGGAAAGGAGTAGAACAAGTAGGCTTGAGAGACAAGATGAGATGAAAGTACATGAGCAAAGTGCAAGATGGTTATTTTTTATCTTGGTAAAGCAATTTTACTCTTTATCTCATTCTTTATTTTTCAAAATTTCTGAGATTTGTTTAAAAGTTTGAGAGCATGATCAAATACTTGTGGAAAGGGCTTGAATGATATCTACCCTCCATAAAGATAAAAGTTAGTACATTATGGAACTTTAATGAATATAAATCTAGAGAGCATTATGTTTTCTCATGTATGATCAAGTGTAAGGTACGAACATCGAAGGGAAACACTGATATCCATTGAAGACTTACTCGAGGACGAGTAAGGTTTAAACATGGGGGGATGTTGGTGATCGATTTCCGTCAACCTAGCCACATGTTTACCTTCTATGTTGGTATTAATTTGATGTTTACACTAACGATCCTAACCCTCATTATATGTCAAGTTCGCACTTGTGCTTGGTATTTGGAGTTTATTGTTTACACAGGGATTAAGAGCCTAAATGAGGACTTCCGGGTAAAGTTCATCAAGAGTTTTACGAGAAGATCATGGGCCCCGAGACAAGTCAAGATACAAGATGAACATGACTCCAAATGAACAAGGACTAAAGCGTGAAGCCGAGAAGTGTCGAGGACCTAGATGGAAGATGCGAGAGTTCATACGCAAAGCACTCTTATCTAAACCGCGAGGAAAATGACGTCGAGGACCCACATGCAACTCGACAAAGTTCTAGAAGACACGAGAAGCGAAGGAAGCCGGGCGAATGGCTGAAATGGGCCCACCCGGCCGGCCATTCCGAGCCATTCGACCGCACCCCTTTGACCTAGACGACCTTCGGGCTATTTATAGTCCCCGTGCCTCGAGCCACGCATCAAGCCATTCGTCATCCGTCGCCGAGGAGCAGAGAAGAGAGGAACGCCATTCCGGAGAGGAGAGGGTCGAGATGGTTGACTAGTTTCCTAGCGTGGGAACCTTGCATGGAAGACCACGTCGGAGTTCTAGAAGCTAGGATCAAGATCAAGGTAGGATCCCGGTGGTGATCTTGTCCATGTATTATACTTCATGTTGAATTTGCAAGATTGAATCTGATTTTTAGCGATCAAGTGCTTTCACTACGATTTTGTCTTCGCTTGGGTTTTCTTATTCTCTAATCTATTCCGCGGATAGATTGCATAGGATGTTCTTGTAGCCATGGTGGCTAGAGGTGCATACCTGACCTATCGAGCGTTTTCAACACATTCCTCGTGAACGTGCTCTTAGGTTTACCTACACAATAAGCGGGACATCATGACAGGATGTTGATCACGTGTCCAGTAGGTGTCTTTGAGGGTTGGAACGGAAGCCATGATTTAAAGAGGTTATTAATGAGATTCGTTTGATTTATTCTTCTTGGTTTTGGAACTTCAACAAAAGACTCAATCCAATCTCTAGATTGGTTTTACCTCCCCTCTCTTTCTCTTGCTACCTCCGGTGTTAAGTAGATTAGATGTGTTTTCATGGTTCTTCCATAGATTAGATGCAAAAACCCTTGTCAAGATCAAAGTGTTTTCCGCTTATTAGATTGGATCTTGCATTACACATTGTTCCACGGATTCGATACCTTGGGTTCACCACTCAAGGGAAGAAGGGTCCCTTGACTACGATGGGGGATTTGTCCGCTTGCAAGTCCAAACGAACTTTGATACGACTATCAACCGTCAACACAGGTGCATATCAGAATTTGTAATCCATCCAATCGTATCAAATTGGAATTATAATATAGAGTCAAAATTCAATTTAAATTGGAGGTAAATTTAGTTTTTTATTATCATCTCTGCCTGATATGCTAGTGTGGATGGCAGACAAAATTCTTGACGTTTCAAGTGTTAAGCACTCAGATCAATCTGAGGAGCTGCGGACGACAGTGTAGCAGACAAACACATAATAACTTCGACCATGAGAGTCATTCAGAGATAGCCATTAAAGTAAACAAAAGAAGTAAGGTTCTTGAACATAATCAAGGATATGCTCTCTACATAATCAGGATATGCTATCTACATAATCAAGAAGTTTCGACGACTTAACAAATGCACATGGCAACAGTTGTAGTGCCATGTTAGAATTAAGTGTTCTTTGTTTAGGTGTGCTTGCCCAAGAAATGCTATTGTTCCAGAATCTAAGTCTTATAAGAATATATGTGCAATTTCCAGGGAGTCAAAGCATGCATGTTCATTTGTAAATACAGCCATTTAAATTCTCACCTTTCCTGTCTTTACAGTCATAGAGATCATGTGAAGGTGTTGCTTGGTCTCCTAGTATTAATGCTAACAAAAGAAAAGGAAGCCGGGGGGAAAATAGCTAGAGAAATCGAAGAGAGTTTAGTTGGAAGTGCAAGAGCTTCATGTTTCAGTGTTGCAGTAAAAAACAGAGGTGGCTATATTTGTGCCATGTTAGTTAGAAAACAAAATGCACAAATATAGTGCAAATGCAGTTGTTTGAAGCGGAAGCAAGAAGAAATGAAAAGAAACGTACCTTTCTGTTAACTTTTTGTGTGAAATAAAGTCAAGAGCAACTATATGTAGAATACAGATTTCTGCAAGAAAGGAACTGTAAAAAAAGATAGGAACAAAGAATACAGATGTTCTTGAGAGTAGCAAGTATTGCTCACCGAGTTTCACCAGGAGAGCTTAGTAAGGAGAGGAATGAAAGTGTAGCAGAGAAGGTGGCGCGTGCACGCAGAAGTAGCCACAAAGATAGAGAGAAATTTAGCTCCCTGTGCAAAAGAGGTAGAGGTACTGGGTCACTGTAGAGACATCCTCACCTGTTGCCAGTGATGTAAGAGACGTGCGGCTCTTCATTGTAGAGTATGAAAAAACTGTAAAGAAGAGGAGTAGAGAATGCGTCATTTCAGCACAGTGCCAATGTCCATTCAGTTGTACTACTGTATCTAAATACGTACCTGTGGAGTGTGGACAATGCCTCTTTGGATTCAAAATTGTGATCGTTGTTTGAGTGGTTGTTGCCTGGTGTGAAGTTTATTTATCTGAAAAGTCGCCTGAACGGGGTCAGTCCAGATGTTGCTAAACCACGAAATAAAGATCCAACACAATTGAGTCTGCTATGATCTTAGACTATAAATTTCCCATTGAATTTATAACATCCGTTTCCATTTGTCTCACCTTTGTGGTAAGAAGCACACTTAAAAAGTGACGAAATGCGAACATGAGAGAAAACAGGAAAGAAATCCTGGCATTACAACTCCCAGCTAAGATCCTAAGGAAGCACACCTAGGGGGAGTCAAAAGCATTTCCAAATTCATAGACAACGTCCAAGGAGATTGCTAAAGATACACAGTTTTAGTCTCCTCTACACTACACATATTGATCAATGTCATGATAAGTTTGGTGTCTTCTTAGATATTACAGACAGCAGAGCTAATTTGTACATCAATAGTCCAACAAACATCTGACAAAATGAGGCCAAAAGTACTGCTTCCAGAAACCACTATATCTCCATCTCCAACTTCACACCGAGGGCATCCCAACCTCTGACGTCAGAAGGAGAAAAATAATTAGATACAGTGGTTTCTAAACGCTATCAGGAACATGTAAACAGTGATCCGATGATTATGTTGCAATACATGTTGACCGAGAGCATTCCCCTCCCTAAAGAATTGCTGATACGAGTCTCCAGAATTCTAACATGTCCCATCGTTGATCCACCCACGTGAGCTGTGAGCTGTTCTGAACTTGACATCTTGTTGCGATCCTCCCTGATCAGATAAGGACGCGGTAAAAGGGGCATGAAACATGACTTCACTGGAATGTTGTCCGAACAAGTAATGTTTCAGAATGGTTGGTATGGAATTGTATAGTGGCATAATGCCCGGTGACAAAGAAGGGGATCAGCACCGAACTTGGTCTTGGGAGTGTCATTAGGGCGGTGGGGAAGGAACACGGTGATAGTCGTCTGGTATTATACGCGCAAGTGCACTGCATTTTCGTCGCTCCAGCTCACTGTTTCTTGCAGGCGCAAGTGAACGATCAATTCGATCGTGACGCTGTCAAGCAGGGCACTCCAAAGTCGTCCTGTCAACTAGGACAGTTGTTTCATGCGCCGACGGGTAGTTTCAGGGTAGTTGATGTTGTGTGTTCATGTTTCTTAAACGCTTGCTGATGGATAAGCTTCTTGTCCACCAGGCACCGGCTGAGTCATACGCATTTGCTTTTTCTTGCAAGTTTTTCAGGATGTTGTATCGGTTGAGCAGCAATCATCAATCAGAACTTTGTTTTGTCAAAGATATCCTGCTACCTATGCAGGAGAGAGATTCTCCTTGCAGAAAGGAAGATGATAGATTTTTTATATATAAAAGAGTAGGGATGGCTAATCCTTCATTATTAAAAAAAGGAAAAGAGAAATTGCGCTAAAGAGAAAAATTAGGCGCTGACAGAATCTACGGAGCATCCCACAAAAGGCATAAAAGCATCCAGTTTGATCTACACCAACTCTTTGTTTGTCGCGGAAAGCACAAAACCAAGCAACGTAGTTAAGATAGAGCACTAAAAAAGAACGCACGGCACCTCCGTCTTACGCAAATGAAGAGACAGGCGCAATTTTCTAATCGCAAGACAACCATCTTATCTTGGCTTATTTTTTAAAAAAAATATGGCATTAGTCAATTTTGACCATCCACTTTGAAAATACCTATAAAAAACATATTACTCCAAAGGTAAAACATTAAATAACAGAAAAATGTTATCACTGGAAACGATTTTTTTTGTGTTGTTGTCTTACTTATTCCTACTTATGAAAAACTTGACAGAGTCTTAATGACTACTGAGTGGGAATTTAAATATCCTTTGGTGACCGTACATACTCTAGATAGAGGTGTATCGGACCATACACCTTTATTACTTGACACTGGATTACCTGCTTTCACGAGGAATGCAAAGCAGTTCAAATTAGAACTCAGCTGGTTCCATCGTGAGGATTTCTATGATCGAGTCATTGAAATCTAGAATAAGCCAGTCCATGGTCAAAACTCAGTCCAAAGATGGAACAAGAAAATGAGTGCTTTACGTAGAAACCTTCGGGGTTGGGCCTCACACACAAATGATGTTTACAATGAGCAGAAAACATCTCTACAAAATACCATTAATGATCTGGACATTGCCGCTGAGACTCGTGGCTTGACAGAACCAGAGCGAGAACAATTTGCTTGTGCTCGGGATCAGTTGACCAAACTCCTTCGAGAAGAGGGAGTTAGACATTATCAGCGGGCAAAAGTGACCGATATTCTGCTGGGAGATAATAATACCAGATATTTCCAAATGATTGCCAATGGCAAACATAGGAAGAAAAGGATATTCTCCCTAGATCATGAAAATGGAAAGATTGAGGGACAATCGAATCTAAAAGCATATATTACTCGATTCTATAAGGACTTATTTGGGGAACCTGAGGAGAATTCATTTACTCTTGACGAGGGAAGGATAGATGACATCCCTCAAGTGACCCAAGGAGAGAATGATTTCCTGATAGCTCCTTTCACAGAGAAAGAGATCCGTGATGCTGTTTTTGATATGGAACACAATAAAGCACTAGGCCCAGATGGCATTCCAGCTGAGTTCTACCAGAAATTTTGGGATGTCATTAAAGGGGACTTGATGCAAATGTTCCATGAACTTCACATGGGGACGTTACCACTTTTTAGCCTTAACTTTGGTGTGATAACTTTGATCCCTAAAGCTAAAGATGCAAATAGAATCCAACAATACAGACCAATTTGTTTGCTTAATGTTAGCTTTAAAATTTTCACCAAAGTGGCAACCATTAGAGTTAATTCAATTGCAGACCACATAATCAGTCCAACTCAAACGGCCTTCATGAGAGGACGCAACATCCTAGAGGGTGTCGTTATCTTGCATGAGACCGCATACCTAACCGCATCGAAAAAAACAAAACGGAATTATTCTTAAGATAGACTTTGAGAAAGCTTATGACAAAGTAAGATGGCCTTTTCTAATACAAGCACTACGAATGAAGGGTTTTTCACCTAAGTGGATCACTTGGGTTCAGTCCTTCATTTCGGGTGGAAGTGTGGCTATCAATGTTAATGATGATGTTGGGTCCTATTTTAAAACAAAGAAGGTCCTTCGACAAGGTGACCCATTATCACCTCTACTATTTAACATTGTGCGACATGCTAGCAATCTTGATAAAAGAGCCAACTTGGATGGTCAAATCTGGAGTGGTACCGCATCTAGTTGATGATGGTTTATCTATTCTACAGTATGCTGATGACACAATACTTTTCATGGATCATGATCTGGAGAAAGCTCGTAACATGAAGTTATTGCTTTATGCTTTCGAGCAACTATCAGGGCTTAAAATTAATTTCCATAAGAGCGAAATTTTCTGCTTTGGGGAGGCACTTGATGCAATTGATCAATACAGAACTGTTTGGCTGCAACTCGAGACTTTCCTCTAAAGTATTTAGGTATTCCTATTCATTATAGGAAACTTTCGAATGCAGATTGGAAGCAGTAGAGGAGCGGTATGAGAAAAGGCTCGAGTTGGAAAGGTAAACACCTATCCACAGGTGGGTGACTAACATTGATTAATTCAGTGCTAAGTAGTCTACCCATGTACATGATGTCTTTCTTAGCCATCCCAAAGGGGGTACTTAAGAAATTAGATTACTTCCGCTCAAGATTTTTCTGGCAGAGTGATGATCGAAAAGCGGAAGTATAGACTTACCAAATGGAGTATTCTTTGTCAACCCAAGGATCAAGGGGGCTTAGGAATTCATGACCTTGATGTTAAAAATACAGCACTACTTAGTAAATGGCTTTACAAACTAAACAACTGATGGAACTTGGCAGCAGATTCTTCGCAACAAATATATTCATTCTAAACCACTATCACAGGTTCAGTGGAGAAATGGAGACTCACATTTTTGGGCTAGTCTCATGAAGGCAAAGTGAGATTTCTACGCTTTGGAACCTTCATAATTAGGGATGGGTCACAAATCAGGTTTTGGGAAGATAAATGGTTGGGAAATGCAACCTTGCGAGAGCAATATCCTTGTTTGTATAATATAGTCAGACACAAACAAGATACTGTTGCAGAAGTTCTTAGCACATCACCTCCAAATTTCTCATGGCGTAGGGATCTCATAGAACAAAAATTAGCAGCATGGAACGAATTGATTCCACGTATTGCTAACATTGTTGTGTGCCATGAACGAGATGAGTTTCAGTGGAACTTACATCCAAATGGAAAGTTCTCAGTGAAATCTCATTATCTGGCAATGATACACGCCGATGTCCCTAACTTAAACAAGGATTTGTGGAAATTAAAGACCCCATTGAAGATTAAAATATTTATGTGGTACTTACAGCAGGGAGTAATTCTGACTAAAGATAACTTAGCAAAACGAAATTGGCAAGGCAGTAAACAATGTTGTTTTTGTCATAAGGATGAGACAATTAAGCATCTGTTTTTTTATTGTCGTTTCACACAGGCAGTGTGGTCCATCATACATGCGGCCCTCAGGCCTATCTCAGCCTCGTAGTATGTCTCATATGTTTGGTACTTGGCTACGGGGATTTAGAAAGTATCTGAAATCGTTATTTCGCTAGAGCGATGTACTACTTGCTGGTCGCTATGGTTATGCAGAAATGGTATAATTTTTGACAATAAACTTAACTCTTCCCCTTTGCAGGTTATCTTCTCGATTATACATTGGCTCCATACATGGGCCATTCTACAAAAGGCAACTTCACAGGATTTGGTTACTGCGGCATCTCAACGATTGACGCAAGTGGTCAAGGACTTTTTTACCCAGGCGCATGGGTGACGGTCTAGTCTACAGATTGATGGTTATTAGTGCGTTTGGTTCATCTTATTTTCTTTTATTGGCTGTGTGCATCCTGTTATGCAGAGGCCGGGAGTATTTTCAAGACGTTGTATCGTCTCGATGTAATGACCTTGAAAATTAATAAAGCTTCCTTTATCGAAAAAACTTATTTTTATCATAAAATTACTTAGAATAAGTCTTAATAGATTTATATTAGAGTTGTACTATCTCCGCCATTTAAACATATGATGGTTATGACAAGCTATTTTTAATTAAAAATAGATTAGTAATTTATTTACCCTAAACATCATATATTTAACATTGGAGGGAGTACTGAGTAATATCTCCTCAAACATTCAAAATAAACATGTACTCTCTTCATTCTAAATTACTTGTCGTTTTTACTTTTTTAATATATTTCTTTGTTATGTATCGTATAATATATATCTAGGCAGAAAAAAAGAATGTATTTAGAAAAAACTAAAATAAGTAATTTAGGACGGAGGGAGTATATAAACAAAACGAGAATTAAACGGCCATATGTCTCTTTATTTTTTGTTAGAATCTTCTGTCCAGTCCGTAAAGCAAAACAGAAAATTTGAACACAAATAAAAGGCAAAATGAGTTGCCACGCTCATCCCCTGGAATCAAAGGAGTAAAAAAGAACTACTCTATCTACTAATCCAGAATTGAAACCTCCTTGACAAGGAACATATCAGGTGCAAACCAATCGCAAACCAACCTCTTCGTGAAAACCTGTGCAAACCACAGTAAAAAAAGACGTCTAAAATTAAAAAAATCACAATGTAGATAATATAATAATACACAACTTTATAAAATATCTTATCCAAACTCAACTTCGTGCAATCGCCTTATGATGTTAAAAATGATTTAACTTATGATGCTTGGCAGCTTAGAATTTTGGATTTGCCATTTATCAGCGCATAAAGTTAAATCTTTTTTACCGCCATGATAATCGGATAATCCTTAATCCTACCTTTGGATAAACTCTCCTCCCCCTCTCCCCAGTCCCCACCAAAATCCCCCAACTCCTCCAACCTCTCCTCCTCTTCCTGTCAGCGGCGCACGGATCCATCGATCAGTTCGATCCAGACACCCGTCCAGGCCTCCGGTTCCGATCGCCAGCGGATCGGATTTATGCAGTCTTATTACTGCCGCGAGCGCCAGCCATGCCGCGCGGCAGCAGCAGCTTGGGCAAGAGCTTGAACGAGGGGGAGGGGCCGGGCGGCGCTCGGGCGGTTCGGGTTCGGCGTCGCCGGCAATGTCCGGGATGTCCGACTCCGCGGGCGGCGGGCGCAGCGGCGCGGAGCTGATGGTCGAGCAGTTCCACCTCAAGGTGCTCCACGCCGTCCTCGCCGTGCGAACGCCGCGCGCGCTCGCCGCCGCCGTGGCGCCGGCGGCGGCGTCGTTCCGGCGGAGGGACAGGTGGTTCCATCTCCCGCTGCACGACCCGCCCCCGCCGCCCGAGGCGGCCGACCGCCTGGAGCCGCTGGCCCCCGGGGAGCCGCTCGTGGTGGACGTCCTCCTGTCGCCCGCCGGCGGTGGCGCTGCAGCGGGAACGGTAGCGGGAGGGGAGGTGGTGGAGAGGTGGACGGTGGCGTGCGAGCCCTGGCCGGACGCCGCGGTCGGCGAGGAGGTGGCCGTGAACCGCGCGTACAAGCACTGCTTCACGCTGCTCAGGTCGGTGTACGCCGTACTGCGCTTCCTCCCTGCGTACCGCGTCTTCCGCCTCCTCTGCGCCAACCAATCCTACAACTACGAGATGGTCCACCGCGTCGACACCTTCGCCGAGCCCTTCTGGCGCGATCAGGAGGCAGCCATGCGCTCCCACCGCTTCGTCCCCGTCGAGACCCAGCTCGGCCGCCTCGTCGTCTCCGTCCAGTACCTCCCAAGCCTCGCCGCCTTCAACCTCGAGATCACCTCTCTTTCTATAATCCCCGACTACGTCGGCAGCCCGGCCGCGGAGCCCATGCGCGCCTTCCCGGCCTCGCTCACCGAAGCCACAGGCTCCGCCTTCCCACCGTCCTATCAGCAGCAGCGCCCGCACAGCTGGGCTCCGCCTGTGTTCTGCCCGCACTCGCCGGCACACCAGGCCATGTTCTTGCCGCCACCAGTGTTTTACGCCTCACCGACGCCCTCGCCTCCCCACTTTCCTGGTGGGTATCTGCAGTCTCGTCGTCTCTTCAGGGGGGAGTCTGCGCCAGTGCCGATACCACAAGGGGGCGAGAGGAGGAGCCCTGTGCACCGCCAGAACACGCTGCCACCGCCATCTCCGAGAAGAGGAGAGATGGGGACAGCAGGTGCTCAGGAGTCTCCATCAGAGAGTGGCCGGTTGATTGGGAAGTTGGAAGGACTTCGGATAGCTGATCCCCATTCAACCTTGTCGCCCAGGCATAAGGTGATTCATGACTATGATGCTTCTACCTTTCTACATATGCTCAGCTGTATTGATACTTGTGTGTGAACTTCAGTTCTTCAGAGTTCAAAGTTGAATATTTCTGACCAGGAGAGCTTTGAAACTGACACTAAATTCGTCTTGGATAACTTAAGTCCTAACCTAGAATTATCTGTTTAAATGTGTTGGAGTCTGTCATCTGAGTAATGGATTAATTGTTAGCTTATAATCTTTGTTCTTTAGTTACCACCTTTAGGCTACTGTGTTTAATAGGTTCATATTTGACACCCTCATTGCATCAGTTCATTTTGAGCAAGGTGGATACGTAGACAATGGTATATATAAAAGAGTTATTAAGGGCCCAAGTATAACAATTACAATTATTTATACGAGCCAATTCAACTTCGAACCTAATCTTTAGCTCTACGTTTCTTGCTAAATTATGTTTACCAAACTTCGCGCTCCACTACTGTGTTTGATGGAACTTTTCATGGCACATAAAAATACAAAGATACCTACTCTTGTATTGAACCAATAACCTATAACAAGATGCTCAATTCAACTCTTTTCTATGCGTTCTGCGGAAAAATTGCTTTGGATTGTGAACAGATACCACTGGTCCTTGCTGAGAGTAAAGTACTCGTAAAAAATCATTTTGTCATGCTAGTTGCGAACTATGAAGAAATGGTTAATGATATGGTGATTTTCTGAGTATGCTCAAAATCAGTTTTGGATGGTAGTCTGGTTGCTGCTTCCTTTCTATTTTCTAAGTAGTTTGTCTTGGTACTTTTTTCTGCAGTGTCTTCCCTTAAAGTTACTGTCTTCAGTATACTGAATTTTAATTATAAATGAAATGGCTACACCAGCTTGAGATCCAAATGTATCATGCTATTATGCTGACTAAGTTGATTTGTTGCTCTCCATTGACACTGTTTGGTGATATGCAGGGGAAGGACAACAAAGATGAATCTGGCAGATTCTCTGCGCTCTCCTCATGTGATTCCCCTCGTCAAGATGATTCAGATGATTATCCTTTTTTTGTGGATGATGTTGATACCCCAGTCTCCCAACCTGGGTATGTTTAAAGTAACATATTTTCTGTTTCATTTTGCTATTGTATTTTCACCAATTAACCCTAGTGGCTTTATCTGGTCGAGCATACATTCCAGAATTAAATACGACACCTTTTCTGTTTTCAGTAGGCAGTACCACAGTAGCACTGTGACAACTTCCCTGCATATATTTAGGTCGACTACTGTCATTTGATAGGGCACTAGTGACTATTCTTTGTCTGTAGAAATTACAACAGCAACAAGTCCAGGCTTCTGTAGAAACTACAGCATTGAGCAAATTTAACCACACAAGCTGTTAAATAATGTTAGAGTTATATTCTCGCACATGTGCGAGTTAGGAGCAAATTTAACCAGCCATTCATGGATCTAGCTTGACATGGCAAAGGCCAAAGCCTTCTTCATTTTATTATTCTATATTTGGTAGAATCCATTGATTTGGTTTAATTTCATCTGGTAGCAAGTTTGACATTATGTTCTAGTGTAAGTGGCCTTATTGTTTTATAATTTCATATTTTTGAGCTGGTTGAAAGAAAATTATTAACTTCATCAATATGTGGTATATTGTCATGCTGCATTCCATGTATAGTGCTATGAAGCTGACACTAATGATATATTGAGTTATATAATTCTAAAAGAAAATTCATTTATGTTATTGGTAGTGATTGTGATCGGTGACTGTAGTGGCAAATTTTGCAATCCAGTGCGACTTGATGCACAGCTCAACACTCATTGATCAGATTACTGACAATTGATCAGTAATCCAGTGCGACTTGATGCGCAGCTCAAATTCATATAAACAGATTTTGCAATCACAAAGTCAAATGAGGGCGAAATCACAATTGAGATTCAAAGTAGGGGCAAGAACGCAATAGCCCCTTATAAATCATTGGCAAAATTGCTTTGGTGTTGACTGACCACCTCTTAGTGATATTATTTGCACTGTTGAGTTTCTTAGGAATCTAATTTTATCTCATGGACTATACAGGAGCAGTGATGGGAAGGAAACAGGTGATCGGGCAGGTCCATCATCCCATAAATCTCAAGATGCACAAGTCGGTTCTCTAGTCAACCTGCTGAGAAACGCCCGCCCACTGCGAGATCCTTGCTATTCCTTGCAAACAACAAGGGCTGAGTCCAGTGAAGCAGCCTCAGCAAGCTCCGTCACGTCCCGTAGGACATCTGACGCGCTTGAGGAGCTCCAGTCCTTCAAAGAGATAAGGGAGCGGCTGCTGTCCCGGAGCAGCGCAAAACATCAAGAGCCACCAGGGAAACAATAGTCATTCTTTCCTTCGTTTCTCGTAACTTCACCACTGAGAAGAGACCCCAAACTACTATGCATGGTGAGCTAAGCAAACTTTTGTTGAGGTGCTCATGTATATATGACTGCTGAAATTGATGCTTTTGGTTGAAGAGAAGGCACCAGCTTCAATTTATTTCAGCTAAAAGAATTACTCACTCACCATTCTTAACGAGTGAGAGCCGTGATCCGCTGCTGTTCATACTCTTTTGTGTATATGGAAGTGAATCCGATACACGTAGGTGAGAGGGAGCCTTTGCTGTGATGGATGAGCGATGGGCTCTAGTGTGTGTGCTCGTGTGTGTAAATTATGTAAACTGCTCGGAAGTGTTCCGTAGACAACAATCTTTGAAGAAGACTTCAGAAGACTAGTTTTTCTTTGAACTTTCTGTTTGATCTGGAAAGTTGTGGGCTGTTATATGCAGTAGGAAAGGAGAATTAGGTATATCTGCTGTTGTTTTGGTGTTGTTTTAGTTATCTTGTCTTTCCCCCTATCTTAATACAATGGCAGTTCAAGAAAATAGAACCCTTTTCGCCGCTGGTTTTACTGTCCAGAGAACCAGATTTGGTCAAAACAAGGCGAGGATTATCCAAAGAGGGTCTCGGATTTATTTCGTTTATCGGTAATGCTAACAATCTGACGTCCGATCACCGATTGAAAAATCAGATGCGGACCCACCTGAAACTAATCAATCCCACTGACCTCTTCTTTGGACGACTATCCTCTCGTTTCCTTATCTGTTTCCCTGTCTTAAGAGCACCGCTGACCAAGCTTAAGAGCGGCGACCAGCGAGGTCACGGTGCCATGAGCTCGGCCCCTCCTCCCTCTTCCTCCACTGAATCCATTCGCTACGTGCCTCCTGGAACTTGTCGTTGGCTGGCCCATCCCGGTGGCATGCGACTGCACTCTGGCGAGCTCGGTGGCGTGCGAAGGCAATGAGAGAACAGCATTGCTCCAGCAAGCTGCCAGGAGGGCGGTGCTCCGGCGAGCTTGGAGGCGGCATGAGGTCAGTGACGCTCCGCGACCTCACGCGACGGTGCTCCGATGAGTTGTCGGGAGGGCGGCGTGCAGCCGTGCTACGGCAAGCTCGGAGACGACGTGAGGGTGGTGGCGCTCCGGCGAGCTCGGAGGCGTGCGAAGGCAGAACGAGAGTGGTGGTGCTCTCCGGCAAGTGTTTGATTTAACTATGTTGTTGAGGGTTGTTTTCAATTTTGTGGTGCATAATTTCTAATGTTGCTTGAAGCGATTTAAGATGTTTCATTTGTTGCCGTTCAATGTTTCATTGTTGTTTTTGTGATGTTGCGGTTGCAGTGGTTATTTTTGTGATGTTGCAGGATATGGTTTTGTTGTTACAACAGATTTCGATTTTATATGGTCCTCAGCTAATTTTTTCAACATTTTCTTGATGTTGCAAACTATGTTTTGATATGTTGCATTCAGCATTTTGCAATGTTGCAAAAGATTTCACGTTCAAACGTTGCATGCAACATCACATAATGTTGTGGTGGGAATTTCCTGGGGTGGGAGTTTTCTGAATGAGCCGGACGTCCGGACACTAGCAAGTCCATTTTTAGAGTTATAATATGGCATAGTCCCAGCTGTCTTACTTATTTGCAAATTAAAGACTATGAAAAGTTTTACAGCACAGTCTGCTCAAACAACGATAACAAGTAGCGAGAAAAAGAGGAGCTGGAAGCCTATTACAACACCTGATTGGGGCCAGACATGCCAAGGCGATAGGCAAAGGCGTCAGCATGTTACAACATGCAACAGGTCGTAGTTTGCCCTCTAGTGCTCTTGCTCTATATATATAGGTGTCTCAGCTCCTTCGGCAGTTGTTCCTCCCACCAGTCACCACCATGTTTTGCCAGGAAGCTGCAGAGATTGTCTTTAAATGGACGGGTTAGGCGCCCGGTTTTCCAGGTTGCAATGTTAAGCACCTCAAGTTGTTTAGCTTTTGCGCTAGCTAGCTCTTGCTCTTCTGGGGACACATAATCCTCCTATTCTGCACTAGACTTGCTATTCTTTGTAGCAAACGTACCACATCTCTCCAACACCCATTCTGAAACCATAGACAATTTCTTAGCTTCCAAAGCCTCCACAGGAAGCAGAAGTAAACATGGTTATTACTACAAATCTCTTATTAGTTATTACTAATCCACAGTTTGCCGATGGATTCAAAACAACTGCCACAGTCAATATATCTAGGCTCTCAGACATATGTACTCAAACTTGTTTTTGCTATTGCACGGTAAAAAACAAGTGTTGAACTGTTTCCTCCTAATTACAGAAGAGACAGTTTTGTCATCAATGATATTCTTTTTCTTGCCGATAGAGAATTTTCAACGCCCAGATGGCCGGCAAATACACAGGTTGTACACCTCTGTGCTTGATAATTCTATACAGAGATTGGGATGAGTACACCCGTTAGAGTTTAAGGTCCACACCATCTCGTCTTGATCACTATTTCAAAACTAATGGTCGAAGCCAATTGGACAACTTCTTCCCACCTTCTATACAAGTCAGCATCTACTGTCCTTCTAAAGGTGCATTTGAGGTTAGTGTCATCCAAAGCTCATAGACAGACTTATTCTTTTCATCCAGAATCACATACAACTCCGAGTACTGAATTACTAAGCTAGAGGTACCCAACCAGTTATCTTCCCGGAATTTAATCTTTCTATCATCACCCACTTTCCATCTACTCCTATATACCTTGGCAGCCCATATAAACCCTTTAAAGAACTGAGAGGTACCCAGCTGCTATAAAAACTGTTAGTAGGGCTGTCAGTATTATACTTGGCATATCTATGATTAGAGTATACCGTCATCTAATTGGTATCTCTTAGCAGCCAAGACCCTAGAAGTCATATGTTATCCCCAACCACCATATTCTTTGAACATGCTAATATTCGTTCCAACTGAAACGCGGTGTATAGAAAACTATTCACCATCGGAGATTAATGTATAGTGCTGTCTTTGGTGCCAGCCACTGCACATAAGAACGCACCGACTGGCCGCCCAAATGCCCTTAACACAATATGGAAATGAGCACTAGCAGCGTCGTAGTGACCAAATCCTCGCCGGTGGTGGTCGTCCCGTGGGAGTCGGAGCTGGCGACTCCGCCGGCGACCGGCGATGCCATCGCTCTGTCCTCTTTCGACAAGTGCATGCCTCCTTTTCCGGTCATGGCCGTGCTCGCGTTCGAACGCCCCATCCACAACCCCGTGGAGACGATCAAGGCGTCCCTGTCACGCGCCCTGGCGCACTACCACCCCATCGCGGGCCGCCTCGACAGTGGCGGCGCTCGTATCTCGTGCACGGGCGACGGCGTCACGTTCGTGGGCGCATCGGCCAGCTGCACGATGGACGAGGCCATGCCGGTGCTGCAGGAGATGGACCTCACCGTCCGCTATCCCGGCTTGCTCTGCCACGACGACGACCCCTTGCTGCTGCTGCAGGTAACGGGGTTCTCGTGCGGCGGGTTCGCCATCGGGGTGACGTGGAACCACGTCGCGCTCGACGGTGTGGGGATGGGCCAGTTCTTGCAGGCCGTCGGCGAGCTCGCGCGCGGGGTGCCGGCGGCGCCGTCCGTCGTGCCGGTTCGTCACTGGGATCACTCGCTCCCGGACCTCCCGTCCTACACGGTCGCAGAGAACAAGTCGGCGATCGACTACGGAGCTCCGATGCACCTGGCACGTCTCGACGTCACGGTCCCGTCGAGCCTGATCAACCGAATCAAAGCCGCCGGTGAGTTTGGCCTCGGCGGCGAGGCGACGGCGTTCGAGGCCGTGACTGCGGTGCTTTGGCGCTGCCGCACCCGCGCGGTCATGTCCGCCGACGATCCGGACTCTCCCGCGCCGCTAACCTTCTTCTGCAACATGCGCGCGCACGCCGGCGCCAGGGCTGGCTACTACGGCAACTGCGTCGGAACGCAGGTCGTCATGGCAACGAGCGGCGTGGTGGCGCGCAGCAGCGTCGGCGACCTCGTGGCGATGATCCGGCGCGCCAAGGAGAAGGCGTCGGACCTCCTCTTGGGCGCGGACAGGGCAGTGGTAACTGCAGCGTCAGACGAGGGGAAGGCGCCGCCGCTGTGGTACGAGACGTTCGCCGTGACGAGCTGGCGGAACCTGGGCATGGACGCGGCGGACTTCGGCGGCGGGGCGGCAGCGCGGGTGATGTGGCACGCCGAGCGCACAATGGTGCCTGGCTGCGTAGTGTGCCCGCCGCCGCGCGGGGAGGGGAGGAACGACGACGGGGTGGACGTGTCAGCGCTGTGCGTGAAGCCGGAGCACGCTGGCGGCTTTCTGGTCGAGCTAGCGTCGATGGCCGCCTCCGCGTCAGTATGAATGTATGATTCTTTTATACAATAATTAATATCAGATTTCCTCCTTACCAAATGCTTGATTTTTAGATTGATCTCAATCACATTTTTTTGAGCCATTAGATTTTCAGTATACGGTGGATCGGTGCGCCGCCGCTTCCTGTCTCCTCATCCATTTCCCCATTCCCCGCCGCTTGTCGTCTCCTCGTCATTTCCCCGTGCCCCGGAGCTCCCCTGTTGCCCGGCGTTTCCCCGGCGAGGTAGCCCGGCCTCCCGGCACGCGTCTTCCTGCTCGGCGCAACGCGGGCGCACGAATCCCCGCCTAGCGAGCGCAGTCGCCCGGAGCACGGCTCCTCACGCCCTCCGCTGTGTCCGCCTCCACTGCGCTGATTCCCCCCTTCTCCAGTTGATCCGTGTTGCCTCCATCCTCTCCTTGGCGACCATGGATCTGCACGATGGCTTGAAGGTGTGTGCTAGGCCTTCTAGGGTGAGGTTAGGTTCTGAGTTTTTCTTGGTTGTGTCCATAACTGTGATGGCGAGGCAGCAGTAGTGTCCATAATTATACTACATCTATTTCTGTGTGGATTCAATTAGCGGTGTGGAATGGCATGATTCATTAGTAAATCTCGTGTTTTTCTTTGTAGAGTTTGTGCTTGAATGCTTAGATTTGTCACACGTGTGTATTTGTAATTTTCTACATCCTTTTTCTGATGTGTTTTCGCAGTCCATGCCATGGATATTGTTTCCAAGTTGCTTAGATAACTGTTGTAGTTATGATGCTGAGTTCATCTTTCTCATGTAGTACAGTGCCCTCACAAAGCTCAGCTGTATATGTCATCTTCAGATCATTTGTTCAGTACTTGTTGAGTTGTGTACTTGGTGCAACTTCCTACAGACATAGGCACATAGCTATGTACATGTGAATTTTTGTAATGTGCTACTGTTTTTTTAACTCTGCTTGTGCACAGGTAACAGCACCAGGGGTGGAGAGTTAATTTTGCCTAATATGAGTGTGCGCAACTACCATATTATGTAATTTTTTATCCCCCTTATGCTAATTGCTTTTAAACCTTGCATTCCCATTATGTCCTCTTCTACTTGCTTCTCAAATAGAAAAGATAATTTTAGATTTGCATATTCACAAGATTGAGATTTTTTAAGGTTCCCCTAATTAAGCTTTTGTATCATTAAAATTTTATTTTGAATGGTGCACAAATAATACTTGCTACTTTTATTGAATGCTACACTAAACTCCTTTTTCCAAAAAGAATAGGATCTGTATCTTTCCTCTTTGGTTTTCATCCTATTTCATGGTCTCTATTTTTCCCATGTTGCCCCCCTCCCTTGTGCCTTTCTGATCTTTTAATTTCTCTAGCATTACAGTCAAGGAGATTTAGCATTCAAGGGTGCGACTCAATATGTGAAGGATTACTCATTTATTTTGGTAAGTCCTGTTTGTTTCATTTAGTTTTGTTCATCCATCTGATTACATTTATTTGTCTTAAGTTTCTTCCCTGCATTTTCAGTGTAAAATTTTGATTTCTTAACTATGAGTAGTGTGATTTTCTCACAATGAATACGAGAACCATGTATGTTATTCAGATTTGCTAGCATCATTACCTTTTCTTGTTTACATGACTTTTAAGGTACCTGCAAAGATTAGTTATGCTCTTTTCTTTTTCTGAAATTTCCCCTTCATCATTTCAGCTGGATAGTGGAAGGTTCTGTTGGTGATTGGCATTGCATACTACACTATGCTGAATTTTCAGTATACTGTTTATATGTTCATTGTTTTGACCCCCACCCAGATGAGTAATTTTCTACACTAAATTGTATTTATTGAGATTTGTGTGGTTCTAAGGATCTGCTCATTTTTTTAGGAAAATATTTTATGTATAATTTTCCATTGCCTACTCACGATTTTAAATATTGAATTTGTGAACATAAATATGGAGCTAATTTTATCTTAATTAAGACACTGCAAGTTATCCTTTGTCTACAGCAATTATCAGTTTTGTTCATTAGATTCTAAAGTTTCCCATTCTGATTTAATATTTTTATGTGGTATGCCATAGTGTGTTAGATTTATAGTGTTTATCTGTTGCACTCTTAGCTAGGTTAGCCTTTTTGTGTCTATCTAGGTTAACCAATACAGCAGCTCTTTCTTTGCTTGTTGCTTGACAGGTAGACTCTTTTTACTACTATTGGTTTATACATACTATTTCACCATTTCCTGCATTAATGTGCTGCCATTTATTTGTTCAAAAGTGGTGGTTAATTTCTGAATTTTGTAGCCACAATGAGGATCATTGACAAATATTAGAATCCAACATGCACTTTTTACTAGCAAGAAATATTTATGTTCCTTCTATTCTTATGTCAAGATTGCATCAATTCTGTTTTTTCTACTAGCACCATGATATATGCATTAGTGTGAAAGTACAAAAGGGGAGCTTTATGAATTTTAATTTCATATTGTTTTTATGATAGTTTGCATTTACATGGAACTAACCGCTTTTTTTTATCAAGTCTCTTTTTTTTGCTATCGTCACCATATAAAATGTTCCCATTTCTTTTGAAGAACTGTGAGTATTTTTTTGGACTGTGAACTGTATGATGGTAACCCAGACTCATGTTGTGGTATTTGGAGTGAGAATTTTTTCTCATTTCTTTCGCATACCGTGTAATCCATGGTTTGGTGCCCCTCAATGCATGCAAGTCTGCACCTACTCTTTTTTATAGCTAAATTTATTTTTGTAACTTAATAACTTGTTTTGGTAACGATACCCCAACTTTGTTGTACTTTTTAGGTGCATCGAAGTCAGTCATAGCACATATTGGTGTGGTGTGGCAGCATCCACCTTGTCATGAAGTGAAATTCCATACCCTCAGGTATGCTAGAAGCATCCACCTTTTTTTGGCCATTTTTATCATCATACAGTCAACATACAGTGCTCATATGTTGTTTTCTGTTACCAAAGCTTTCAAATGACATGTGTCATCTTGTGCATGCATTATCGACAGACCGTCGTCATTGCATTGGCTCGTTGTTATATACAACCCACCCTGCACATTCAGAAATGCAAGGTTTGTCAACGTCAATTATACCTTCTTTTTCCTGTCATAATTTTGTAAATTTTGTCAAAAATACCACGACATCCATGATGGATCCAGAAATGTAGTCTCCATACAGTTGGAAGTCACCAAGTGGCAATGATTGTTTAGGGAAACCGGCCAACACACCCTGTATAATATGAGAAACTTTCATAAAGTAGTGGTCGAAAATTTACATAGATAAAAAAACAACATGCTCCTCTGTATTATGTCAACTATAATTCTTTCAGGATTGCAGCCATCTATTAGTTACCAAGTAACCATCATTTAGAAATTGTGAAACATTTTTTAGGGTTCCATATTCCATTATTTATATATTTTCTTTTTTGATATAGTTGCTGGAAAGAGCAGTCAAATTTATCAGGATTGCATCATTTTTCTTTTTTGTTGCAGTTGCAGCAAATAGCTCTGGATTTTTGCAGTTTAACATCTTCTCTGATACAGTTGTATCAAAAGAATAGTAAAATCTCCCCCAAGTATAGTTGTTTGCAAGAAAGAACAATAAAAAATTTCAGGATTTTCATCAGAAAGAATTTTGTTCTTTTTTTCTTACTGATGCAACAAAGAGCAGTAAAAATTTATCAGGATATTTTTGCAGCTAATTGTCTGTTCTCCTTTCTCTTACGATTACAGCCAAGAGCAGTCAAATTTATCAGAATTAGTAACTGCCTTCTCATGCAGCACATGCCACATAATTGTCTCTTTTTTACATCAGGCAAAGATCATACAAGTGGAACAAAGACAAGTAGGGATAGCCAAGATCCACATAGTTCCACGTTGATTAGAGGCAAAGGAAGGAAGTGTACTGACCTGGGAAAGCATATGCATCTCAACTACAGCCTGACGTCCTGTCTAGGTCGTTTCAAGCCTCATCCTCCATTTCGTTTCTCGGAGGTCTTCATCCATCTCTGTTTTCTGTCTCTGGTCTGTACCCGGATCGATCTCTCTTTCTTTTTCTTTTTTTCTCTGTTCCACCTAGTACTATGTTGATGTCTATGTATATAGGGGTCAATTTTCCCGTGAAAAAACAACCGGGCTACAAAACATCCCAACAGCACCTTATTGGGTCCGGTCTTTCCTAGACGGGTCTGGTATTTTGTTCGGAAAAGAAGCGATTGAGACTTAATGAAATATTCCTTTTGTAGAAACAAAGCCCAATGGATCTTTTTCGCTACACAAATCTGAAAAAGTGATTGAAGATAAAGAAAGAATCAATCGATTCTTTTTTTTTCTTGACAAAGATCCCCCACCAGTAGATCAATGGTCAGAAAAGTGATTGATGAATATCTTAAAATCAATCATTTGACAAGGAGACAGATCCAATTAATATTCGGAGATGTCCCAATATCAGTTTTAGGATTATTGGAAGAGTTGATTTTGCACTCTTCCAATATACTTTCCTAATAATTCAAAATTTTTATTTTTTTATGAACATGTGTTTGTGAGTCGTGGACACTATAAAAGACACACAAAGTCTGTAGGATTAATGTTAGAGTAGACGATATCGTGAATCAAAAATAAGATGACTCCAATCTCTCAATTTATATAGGAGAAACGATAATGCTACGGTCCTGACGTCCGATGCGTCGGACGGGTTATTTTTTTGAATGTTGTGAAATTCTTCTTCATGTTGCACGCTACATGACTTGATGTTGCGATGTGTGACTTGATGTTGCGACTAGATTTTTTGCTACAGTGCTTAGATCTGACGGCTACATGTTACAATTGGTCGCCTTCATGTTGCAAATGTTTGTCGTTCATGTTGCAATCGTTGTGTGTTGACGGTTCAAAACCGTGTTGAAGTTCACCGCAAGCGCACGGGTGACTTGGTGCCTTTTTCACCAAAGAGGGTCCCCAAGGTTTGTCAATCCAAGGATCGGAAGCAAATTGCTAAGGATCTCTACCTTATCTAGTCAATCTAACCTAACATGTAGCATTGATTGCATACAAAAGATAAACCTAAAGAGATATTCATGAAGTGTATAGGTTGATCACATCCACAAGTATAGGCAAAATAAAGCGCAACCAAGGGGATAACTAAGCCTATTGTCTTCTAGTTGTAGTTCCGACAAACGAACAACAAACCATGCAACTCATCTAATAGCATCCTTAAACTCCTACCTCCGGCCTACCTCCTAAAGACATCCGCTCTTTCGGGGGTATCATCCTGTCATGGTGCACCCTTAATGAAGCGGGGAATCTAGGGGGCACGTCCAAACATGAACGTGTCTACAAATCATGAAGGGTCGACATGCTAAACCTAATCGCTACGATTACATAGAGCATGTTAAGTAGTCTAACCTTGCTTTAGACTAAGGAACAAGCATATTCATGATAGGTAAAAAGTATAAACAGAGACATGGAATCGCTAGAAGATAGAGTGATAAGATTGTAATTGCTCACATAATAATAGATGCGTTTGGATCATCACCACTGAGTACATACCATTGATGATCTCAACTAGCTCCGGAACTCCACCATGGCACAACCACGCAGGGCGGCCATGGTGGCTAGGGTCGGCCTAGGCCATCTCCTAGACAACTTCGAGGACTCACACGCCTTCGTCTCCTCTCCTGCTTGCTTCTAGGTTTGGTAATTCGTGAATGGATGTGGCGGCCGTCGGAGGCATGTGCTATAAATAAGCCGAGGAGGCTCTATGTCAAAGGGGAGGCCGAACCGGGAAGAGGTGGGCCGGGCCGGCCCTTTCCGGCTCGGCCCCGGTTTCTTCCCGGCTTCGTGCATTCTTGAATATTTGCTGAAGTCCATGTGGGTCCTTGACGTCGTTTTCCCCGCGGTTTAGATAAGGGTGCTTGGCGCGCAAACTCCCGCATCTTCTGTTCAGGTCCTCGGAGTTTCACAGCTTTATGGTTCGGTCCTTGGGTCGTTTGGAGTCATGTTCACTTCGTGTCTCGACTGCGAGCTGTGATGATCTTCTCATAAAGTGCTCGATGAACTCTACCCGAAAGTCCTCATTTAGACGCTTAAATCCTGTGTAAACAACATACTCCAAAAACCACATGCAAGTGTGAACTTGTTACATCATTAGTATTCCTAGTAGTGGGTTAGTTATAAATCAAAGCTCAAACCAAAGTGTAACAAGTGCTCTTGGTTGACGGAAATCGACCGTCAACATACCCCCATGCTTAAACCTTGCTCGTCCTCGAGTAAGCCTTTAAGGGATATCAGTGTTGCCCTTCAATGTTCATACCCTGCACTTGTTCATGCATGAGAAAACATAATGCTCTCCAAGTTTACATTTGTTAAAGTTCCATAATGTAACTAGATTTCATCTCTATGGAGGGTAGATATTATTTAAACTCTTCCCACAAGTAATTAATCATGCCCTCAAAATTTGAAACAAATCTCAGAAATTTTTTGAAAATAAAGAGTGGGACGAAGAAAAATTGCTTTACCAAGATCAATAATAACCATCTTGCATCTTGCTCATGTACTCTCATCTCATCTTGTCTCTCAAGCCTACTTGTTCTACTCCTTTCCTCTCTCAAAGTATATAGTGGAAGCTTTATATGGAACTATGGGAAAGTTTAGTCCTACCAAGATATTATAGTTGAGATATTATCAAAACAAGACTAGCTTCTCATGGTCTTACCGAGACTCGTCAAAAAGATCATTGGAAAAATAATGTTCTCAAGGAGGGGGAGAGATGAACACACACTTTTAGATAGGTGGACATGTGCAAATGACAAAGAGTGATCCCGAGGCACAAACGAAGTCCTCGTTATCGGATTGCACATGGTTGGAAAGATGAGTATGGGTCTTGATCTTGAATCCTCTTGAAAACTCGAAAAGCACTAAACATAGCTAGAGAACCGGAGAGCTTTATATTATTATTATTTTCTTCTTCTTTCTTTCTATTTCTCATCATACTTTTTCTTCCTTATCATTTTTTCATTTTTTTTCTTTCATCATACTTTTTCTCTTTTTTTATTTGCTCCCTTGAACTCTAGACTATACTAGAACTTCCTTGGCAACCCCCATGCTTAGACGCTTGCTCGTCCTCTGCAAAAGAGGTGATAAATATGCCAAGGTAGAAATTGAAGTTCTCATATTTTCTTAGAGAGAGATACTCGAAAATCTTCTAAGGATCTTTTTGTAAGTCTTCCAAGGTCTTGCTCACTTGATGCACCTTTCTTGTAATCTTCCTCAAAATATTCATCCATACTCAAAGTTTTGGGTTGTGGTCAAGGAGGTATACACAAAAGATATTTTGGGTTTTGGGTGGATATCCATGAAGTTTGCAAAATTCCCGATGTGGAAACTCACAATGCACGGATAGAAAATGTTAGCATAAAGATAGATACGCAAAAACGGAATGACCAGCTTCTTAGTCTCAGACCAGAGAAATCAGGTCTTGAATTAATGCACCCAAAAATAAATCTTGTACACTAAGGTTTTGCACTCAAGTAAATTTAGACTTTGGATAGGTAGAGCAAAATGCAAACGGTACTTGTGACAAGGTTAGCATAACCTTTTAAGAATAAAAATGGATCTTTGATTCATTCAAAATTGAGAGCAGCGAAAAACAACTATGGGACCTAAGTTATCATAACCTCCACACAAGATTAGGCTAGCATTTAATTAAATTTTCAGATCATATTAAAGAGAGCACTAGCTTAATCATATATAAACCAAGCACAAGAATAAGCAAAGCGGCAACGATCATCATATATCCATAAGCAAGAGCATACGAGATATCATCATGTTGAGCACAAGGTAACGGTAATTATTATTGAAAAAAAACAAACCTAGGTTGTACTCCTAGTAGCCATGTTATTCTGTAGAGAGATATACAAAGGTTGCATCTAAGGTTGTGGAAAGCATATACATATGAACAGACATATAGAAAGACAAGGACAAAAAGAGGGTTGAGGAATTGTTACCGTCCTTTGATGCTTGAAGTATAGCACAACCTCCCCATGCTTAAGCATTGTGCTTAACATGGAAGAAGAAAATCAGCATCTCGTGGCAACCGTGATCTTTGTACTCCATATGGTGTTCTCATGTCCACCAAATCCTCCCTCATGCTTAGCATGTTGCTAGGCATGGAAGATGATGAACCATCTTGTAATTCTTGAAGTCCTACCGCCATGTGTGGAGATCATCGTCATACTTTTGTTGCTTTGATTGTTCTTCAACGTCTGCCCTTTGTCACAAGTCTTGGTCCCAATTGTTTCTTATACCATCTTCACCTCCTTCCATGCTGTCCTTTATCGCTGCTTCAACTTCCATGAATTTTTATTATACTTCCAGAGTAGAACATGTACTGAACCGTTGCTCCATTGCAAAGTTCTTGAAATTATCTTTCCAACGAGTGGTCATTCATCCCAATCGGACTTCGAACAAAGGAGTTGTGCCCTTTTTACTCCGTGAGTGCAAGTTGTCCCGGGTTGATTTCAGAACGTGTGACACCCAAAGATTTGGTTGTAACTCCTTACACGGGTCTCCTAAAATGTTGAATCTTGATGCGTTGGAAAGAAGACTCAATGGAGCCCCTGAATATCTAATTTTCCTCTTTTGTACACTTCTGAATGTGTGCTTAATCTTGATGAAAACAGCAGCACTTCTTTCGAGATTTTGGAGGTGTTGATGATCTTGATTTCAGCTTTTTTATCATGAACTTATGGGAGTGATTCACAATGCCTGCAAAACAATTCTAAAGCACAAAGTACCCCCGAGGTGACGGTCGGGAATACTCACTCTATGCCGACAAACTAAAGACATCCCCTGAGATCTTAACTTGTGGCATAGTTAATCTAGTGAAAGAAAACTTAAGAACCTAATGGGTGTACGTGTGTGCAAGTGTGCATGCAAATGATGGGATGGTATAAAAACAAAACAATGTTTACACCAAATTCTAAACTCTATGCTTACAAAATGGTTACCAAACTTCTTCATCACCATAAAGATTTATTAACCAAGGTCAAAACACCATGCTTATCCCAAGATTAACAATTCCTTATAGTGTAAGATAAGTAGGGCATATTGCAAAGTTTTCAAACCAACCAATGCAATATGATAGTAAGGTATATAAAACTGAATGATGGTGGTCTTCAATCATGTCTAAACACCATGTTCACACAAGATTGTAAAAATGTCGTGCCAAGCATAGATATGAAAGCATTCATCACAAAGTTTCACAAAGACCTAGCTCTCGTAAAGATGATGAAAATGAGGTGGATGCAAAATGCAAATGCAAAGAGTTAGCACAAACAAATATTAGCAAGGTTTGAAAGATTTTCTACATGATCCACAATAAGCAAAGGACAAAGCTTAGCCTCCACTTTACGAAGTAAGCATTGTCAACAAGGAAATCACCCATCGAAAAGAATCAATCAAACAAACTAACAAAGTTTAAAGGGTAGGTTATGGGTATCCTATATTTTTGGCTCAAATAAGAATTTTGAAGAGAGGGAGTCAAGCATAGAAATTCTATCTAAGGTGGTGTTAAAAGTCTTTTTTATGGAAAACAAACCTATGGTTTTAGGAAGGCTAAAGGTGAGAAAGATTTTCTCATAGAAGGGCTAGTCAAAGTTTTTAGTTAGAACAAGGGATATAGGTGGGCCGCAAGCCAATTGACACAAGTCAACCCTACCCTTGTTGGCTACAGGTTTTTGGTGGGGGCTATAGAAAAGCTTAGGTTGGTTGGACAAAAAGTTAGATCAAAACAAAACATGCAATGCAATGTGGATAAACAAAATGACATGATATGGTGGTTGCCCAAAACAAATGCAAGAGTTAGCCTAAATTAACTAGCCACAAGGTTAGAATTAAAGGACGGTGCCAACTTCATATTTCTCTCTAAAAAGACACAAGAGAAAAAGACTTTGAACACTAATAGACACACAAAAGGGGTCTACAAGTTTTCCAAGATCAAATAACAAAGTGCTCCCTCAATAAACATTAAATCAAACAACAAGGTGTTGTGGTATTTATTAGAGCAATGGTACAATGTTACTTGATGGTTCAGTTTAAGATTACAATGTATACGGTCATGATATTTATATATAAATATAGACAAAAGAAAACGGATTGCCTCCCGCAAAGCGCTTCATTTAAAGTCATAGAGCTCGACTTTCTTGCGTACCTTTTTGTGGTCACGAAGCCATGGTTCTTCATGTAAGATTTTAAGATGTCCATGCAGTTTTGATCCACTCTCCATGCTTGACACGATCATTTTTCTTGATGAGAGGCTTGCCCGATCGTCTCTTGCATCATCATCCCCTCCTTCTCCTTTGCTCTTCGTCACTGCCTCTCCTTTTCACGAATTTTCCTCTCTGTCCAGATTAGATCATGTAGCAAATAACTTCTCCAATGTGTGGTGCATGAAATTTTATTTCCATCAAGTGTTTATTCACCCCCAACGGACTCCGAACGAGTGAGTTATGCCCATTTTACTCCAACACTGCAATTTGTCCAAATCTGATTTCAGACTGCGCAGCGCCTAAGGTTTTTGCCATACCTCCTTGTACGGGTCTTCAAATTCATTGATCTTGGAGGTGTTGGAATTGTCGCTTGATGGAGCTTCTGACTTTCAACTTTTGCCTTCTTCTACATATCTGATCAGGTGCTCAAAATTGATGAAAACAACAACGTCTGTACTCGAGATTCGGGGAAAGCGATGCACGAGCTTGCAATTCTTTGGGTCATGGCTTCTCTCCTCTTGACTAAGGTTTAATGTCCTGCATGGTTAGTGAAACTCGGGTTTCCCCCGATACACACTTTTTTAAGGTCACGAGCTTGACCAAGCACAAAGCAAGTCCAAGATTTGCAAGTTGTAAAGAAAACATGCGCAACCATAACCACAATTTAAATTGGATGAACAAAGCATGTTGTGATTAAAGATAGCATAAGTTTCTTGCTCAGCGCTAAGGCTCTCATTAGGCATGGGTTCATTAGGCAAGTAATTAACAAAGTTAAAGCACAACATAGCCTCTTTATGGATCTCAAGAAATTCTAGCCTATCATGATCATCAAAAGTGCAAGGCATAGAATCAAAACATACTACTGGATAAGAACATGAATATATCAAAAGAAAGATATCATATCCAAAAGTACCTTGAGATTTTAATGTGTACCTCAGCCTTCGAGCTTTTCATCGTGAGTGGTACTCCGGAGTTGAAAGCGAACAATCCTTGATGATCGGACGTGGCTCGCGTAGACTTTTTCTCAATTTCTTCCTTCGTGCCACATGTCGTCAAGGTTGCTTTGTGTAGGATCACTCCTCTTCACTTATTTGTGGGGCTTCATACATGTCTCAAATGTCTTCATGTAGCTTCACGATCTATCATGTGAGAACCCGAAGTATCCGCGCCATCAGATGTCGTCCTTTGTGTGTAATCCTTCGTGGTCTCCTTCAAACATCTCCGTGCGCCGGATGTTGGCAACTTGTGTCTTCATTCGCCAATGCTCCAGGGGTCTTTGTTTTGTTCCAAGCCTCTGAATTTCTTCATGTGTGGTCTAATGGAAGCATTCCCCAAGCTCCTCTTCGTTGTTGTCGTCCTCATCTTCACCATCTTGTTCTCATCGTATTGCTGCTGCCTCTTCCTTGTGGATTTTCCCCTGTATACATAACAGAACATATACCAAAATATTGCTCTATTGAAAATTTTATAAAATTACCTTTCCAACGGGTACTCATCCATCATAATTGGAGACCAAATGAGGGAGTTATAGCTGTTTCACTTCAGCTTTGCTTGCTGTCCAGAAATTTCAGGACGTGCAATCATCGGTGATTCGATCATATCCGCTTGTAGGAACCTCCGACCGACTTGATTCTTGACTCGTTGGAAGTGTAACTTTGTAGGAATTCTAAATATCCAATGATATTCCATTGTTCTTCCCATGAGGCTGTGCAAAACTTGATGCGAACAGAAACTTCGAAGATGTTGACGAGCTTGATCTTGTGGTCTTGGGGACATCACGATTGCTTTCAATACCTATTGCTTGATCAAACAATTCTCCACGAGACATTAGTCTTAAAAATTTAATTGACACGTTGACTTACCTTTCTTATCATCTCTCGTGTAGGGTGTGGGCTCGATAGCGGATGATGGGCCACTAACAAAAGTTAGCACCTACCACTAAAGAGCGAATCTTGATGTCGTGGTCATCTCGTTTGGGTGTGTGTATAGATAACTCATCGAACACCTTGTGTCTAGCTTTTCACCGCTTTCAAGGACACAAACAAGAAAACAAGCGTATGTGCAATAATAAAAAATTAGGGTTAGTCAAATAGAAAGGTAAATCACCCTAGGGTTCGAGTTGCCGATCCCGGGCAACGATGCTAGAAAAAGGGCTTGTTGACGGTTCAAAACAGTGTTGAAGTTCACCGCAAGTGTACAGGTGACTTGGTGCCTTTTTCACCAAGGAGGGTCCCCAAGGTTTGTCAATCCAAGGATAGGAAGCAAACCTCTAAGGATCTCTACCTTATCTAGTCAATCTAACCTAACATGTAGCATTGATTGCATACAAAGGATAAACCTAAAGAGATATTCATGAAGTGTATAGGTTGATCACATCCATGAGTATAGGCAAAATAAAGCGCAACCAAGGGGATAACTAAGCCCATTGTCTTCTAGTTGTAGTTCTGACAAACGAGCAACAAACCATGCAACTCATCTAATAGCATCCTTAAACTCCTACCTCCGGCCTACCTCCTGAAGACATCCGCTCTTTCGGGGGTATCATCCTGTCACGGTGCACCCTTAATGAAGCGAGGAATCTAGGGGGCACGTCCAAACATGAACGTGTCTACAAATCATGAAGGGTCGACATGCTAAACCTAATCACCACGATTACATAGAGCATGTTAAGTAGTCTAACCTTGCTTTAGACTAAGGAACAAGCATATTCATGATAGGTAAAAAGTATAAACAGAGACATGGAATCGCTAGAAGATAGAGTGACAAGATTGTAATTACTCACATAATAATAGATGTGTTTGGATCATCACCACTGAGTACATACCATTGATGACCTCAACTAGCTAGAACTCCACCATGGCACAACCACGCAGGGCGGCCATGGTGGCTAGGGTCGGCCTAGGCCATCTCCTAGACAACCGAGGACTCACTACTGCTGCCTCTCCTCGTGCTTGCTTCTAGGTTTTGGCGAATTCTCGTGAATGGATGTGGTGGCCGTCAGAGGCATGTGCTATAAATAAGCCGAGGAGGCTCTAGGTCAAAGGGGAGGCCGAACTGACGCTGGAAGGGGGTGGGCCGGTCGGCATGGGCCAGCCGGCCCAGGCCCTTTCTGGCCCGGTTCGGCCTCGGTTTTCTTCCCGAAGCTTCTCGTGCTTTCTTGAATATTTGCCGAAGTCCATGTGGGTCCTTGACGTCATTTTCCCCGCGGTTTAGATAAGGGTGCTTGCGCGCAAACTCTCGCATCTTCTGTTCAGGTCCTCGGAGTTTCACAACTTCATGGTTCGGTCCTTGGGTCGTTTGGAGTCATGTTCACTTTGTGTCTCGACTCGTGCCGAGCTTCATGATCTTCTCATAAAGTGCTCGACGAACTCTACCCGAAAGTCCTCATTTAAGCGCTTAAATCCTGTGTAAACAACATACTCCAAAAACCACATGCAAGTGTGAACTTGTTACATCATTAGTATGCTTAGTGGCGGGTTAGTTATAAATCAAAGCTCAAACCAAAGTGTAGCAAGTGCTCTTGGTTGACGGAAATCGATCGTCAACATTGTGAACATGTTGCGAAATTCTTCTCCTTGTTGCACGTTACATGACTTAATGTTGCGACGGGTGACTTAATGTTGCGACGAGATTTTTGCTCTGATTGCTTAGATCCGATGCTATAGTGTTTTGATCTGACGGCTACATGTTGCAATTGGTCACCTTCATGTTGCAATTGTTTGTCATTCATGTTGCAATCGATGTGAACATGTTGCATCCGTCTTTTAAACTTTCGTGTTGCAATCATGTTACATGTTGAAAATCAATCTTTCGGTGTTCCTAGTGGGAAATCAAATTATTTAAATTTGAAAATTTTTAAACTCAACTATTCAACCTTGTTGTAGTCGGCATTCTAGATCCTTTTCATAACTGCTGATACAAACATATGACATTTGGCGCAAACTCCCAAAACACGTAGGCACAATCTAGCCCCAAGCCTATGAATATTTGAACTTGGATCCTGTTTGAATACTCTCTAACTACAATTTAACTGGTCAGCTAAATTTCGAAGATCCTATCTATCTTCTGCAAGGTGGGAAGGAAATCAATCTTCTAATGTTGGAAATTTGTGCAAATAATACACACAGTTAGATCCTACAACCTTAACAACACACACTACCCCCAATTAGGGTTCCAATGTTCCAGATATTTCATGTGAGTGTTTCAAATATTTTGTATGGATGTTGCAAAGAGAATCATGATGTTGCAAATGTTTCACACGCGTGTTGCAGGTGTTTTATTTGAATGTTGCATTTTCAACAAGGCATTTGAATGTTCCAGTCAACATGAAGTAGATGTTGTGACGAGTTTCCCCTAATTATCGACAGTTCATTATCAACAATTTTTTGATGTTGCAAACATTGATTTTAGATGTTGCAGATGTTGAGTTTCGATGTTGCCAACATGTGATGTTGGGTGTTATGTCGAGAGGGGAGGAGGGAGGAGGGCTCCCGATGTTGGATGTTGCACGCAACATAGTCGCAACATGGCCCCAACACGTTGATGTTTGGATGTTGGTCGCAACATGCTCGCAACAAGCTCGCAACATGCTCGCCACAAGCTCGCAACATGTATACTGTGTCGGGGGAGGAGGGAGGGGGTGCCGAGTTTGAATGTTGGTCGTAATATGCTTCGCAACATGGCAAAATTGTTCGTAACATGCTTCGTAACATTAACACCGATCCGACGGCTGAGGCGTTTCCTGATTCGATGTGTGGTCATGGAGGTGTCCGATGCTAGCGCTCGGACGGACGTCCGGGCGCTAGCAGCTCCGTTCATGTATACATATATGTTCTGTAGCACACACACTAGATATAGTTTGTCACTGGTTTGGAATGTTGCTGATGTTGTCTGTCATCATGTGGATACCTATCATGCTAGCTGATGTCCCGTATGCTTCTCATCCACGAGTTTTTTTATATTATTTTTTCTGATTTTGCGAAAATATACCAAAACTAGACTACAACCGTCGTTGGTCACGGCGGCCGCCGTAGTGCACGGTTGCAGAGCCAGCCACCGTGCGCTACAATGGTTGCAGGCATGGCGGCACTAACCGTCAGTAGGGTTGTTAGCCAAACCGTCGTGTGCTATGATGCTTGCTAGCAACCGCCGGGTCATGCGGGTGAGGCAGGCGACATGCAATGGGACATGCAGCCGCCGTGGGTCGCGGCGGTTGACCCGCCCAACCACCGTGGCGGACGGCGGTTGTTTTTTTAAAAAAAATAGATGATCTGATACATATTTTTCGTGAACACACAAATTTGTAATGACATGTACAGCGCGACTACTGAGTTTGCATGCGCTGTTTGCTAATCCTAACATGTCTTGGGGAATTTAAAAATGATCACAACATTCCTGGTCTACTGGTAGGAGTATTGGCCAGAGTTCTCTTCCAATGCGCGTTCATCATCTTCTAACTCCCTCTCGTACTGTCTCATCACCTCTGGGTTTCCTTCTCCCTCATCAACAACATTAGTGACAACGAAGTGTGTCTCATCACCTTCCGCATCGCCTCCTTCCGCCACTTCCTCCTCTTGTTGTTCCCCTACACCATCCACGTCTTCCCTCTCGTGCACATCCCCAGCTTCCTCATGCACTTGACTACTAGACCCACCCTTCTGAAAAACTTGGACAAACAAAATCACGAGCAAACCAACTCGGCATGCATTTCTGATATAACTCCTCCATTGTGCAGTGTCTTGAAGTGGCATGAACCCTAATACACATGATCACTTATGTTGATTAGTGCCATTACTGACAAGCATTGCTGCTCTTAATCTACTAAAAATACCTTGCACAGCCAATTGTTTATACCATTCCAAGTTCTTTCTACTGCTCTTTTAACATCTTTCTCAATTGAACTAAAATTTGACAAGTCAACTCCTTGTGGATCATTTCTAATTTCTCCAGATCCATAATACAATTGGACTGCAACTGTCTCTGACATGTCTGATCCATAATAAATAGCAATAACCACTATTAAAAACTAAATCCAGCGACTAACAAATAAATACACTAAAATCTACACTAAAATTACAAACTAATCCGCCAAAATCTACTCAATCAACAGTAACTATGTTACCTAATAGAATTTAGTGAGTGTCAAACATATATAATAAAATCTAAATTACAACCACAAACTATTTCATCTATACCATAGATATACACAAATCTAGTGAATCAATACTAATTACGTTTTCATTATATCTAAGTAAAAGTACTAAAAGAGTTGAAATCAGCGTAATACCTGCAATGAAGCGAAGAACCAGAACTTCGCCCGCCTCACCTCACTCCCTTCTCCTTCTCAACCCTCTCTTTCTTTCTTTTTTACGAATTATTATGACAATTTCGTACCAAATTTCGCCTCTTATAGAGGGCAGAGGCCGTGCTGTCGTGGCCCACGACGACTGCAAAGCTTAACGTTGTACCCCACGGCGGTTGGAGCATGCCGCCGCCGTGGCGTACGGCGGCGCCGTCCCCACGGCGGTTTGCGATCAACCGCCATGGGGGACGACGTCTAGGCTTGTCGCTCTTAGTCCCCGGGCGGCCGTTCAGTCGTAGCGCCGTCGCCGGCTAGCTCGCAAACCGTCGTGCGCTACGGCGGCCGTCGTGGTCTACGGCGGCTGTAGTCCAGTTTTGATAAATTCTCGTATATTTTCGCAAAATCAGAAAAAAAAATAATATAAAAAAATCCTCATTCACTCATCCTCTGTGGACCTCGAGATAACCAAGGAGGAGGCAGGCAGGACCCGCCCAACAACGGTGTATCGCGTTGATCCGTTGCACAGGCCTAACCTGAGCCTGCTGTTTTCTAGGTGGGCTGAGAATTTTTCCTTAGATGTAATTCCTCCAATGCGCGGCAGGCGGCGAGCGAGGCCCGCGGGCCGCGTCTGCATGGCCTGGCCTGGCCGCCGCCGCAAGTCGCCAACCACCTGGTCGTGCGTCGTCAGGGGCGCGAACCGCCGATGAGTCGGGCGATGCGACGCCGCTTTTAGCCAGACGAAACAAACCAGCATGCAACCGGTCGGCCACGGCGCCACGCACACAAAAGTCATCAGCAGAGGTGCGCATCATCACGATGGATGTATACGTCCTCGCCTCCATTCGCCAGGATGGCAACAAGCACCACCGGATCTGTCTCTACTGACCAGTTGTCCAGTTCGATCGATCGATGCCACCAGTGGAGTATCATTCTGCACTTCCACCTGAATTCGACAATCCCGCCAGCAGCTTTGCTTCCGCATGCATTCGAAGATCAGGTGACGTGCTACCCTCTCTTCTCTCTTATCCAAACCAGACTATAGCATACGCATGCAACCGTAGTACCAAAGGATGAAGCGTCCTTGTCTCGCCGGAAGCAGGCAACTGGCCGCCACCATATGCAAGTTGCAAACGAAGCACCACCATGACTAACTGACTACTCCGTAGTAACCAAAACTGAAGGAAAGCAAAAACGATTCCACAAAGCTCGAGGTCTTATTTGCCTTGCTAGACATCTCTAAAACCCTCGTCTAGAAAGCAGATTGCCATGCCGTAAGTGAAGGGGATCCGCCCAGTGGTGTCTTCCGCCTAGCTAAGGGTCGAAAATTAACATCTTCTAGCAGTAGCGAGATCTAAGAAAAAAGAATATAATTAAAATGGAATTGGCAATATAATTTTTATGCACTTTTTCAAGGATAAAGGTAGATGAACAGCCATTTGATCCCCATCAAAGTCCGCATTGAAACCACATTGAGATTTACTTCTGTTCAGGAACGCGCGAGAATCCCATTATATTCTACATGTCAATACCGACAACGACCAGGAGGAGATCCATAAGAACCAAGTCGTGATGCGAGTGGGAAAGCTAGCTAGAAATCAATGACAAGGAGGGCCGGCCTTCTGTTTTGAAGAATGGAATCTTAGTTATCTTAAAGATTGCGATTTCTATTTTTTAGGGCTCTTCTATTCATTAGATTTCGAAATTCTTTCAATTTTTTAAAAAAGAACAAGTAGACCGTCTTTGGTTGGCTTAATGAAAATGCTAGGATCACGATAACACTTCGAATAATAAGCGAGAGTGAAAAATAGAATCTCATACATTGGTCCTGGTAAATCCTTGCAAGAGCTAACGGATAAGGGTTTTATCAGGCCTAGTGCATCACCTTGGGGCATGCGGAGTGAACAGGATTAGATACCCTGGTAGTCCATGAGAAAGAAGATCTAAGAGGGACCTATGGAGAATGGGGTCAGAAATCGCGGCTCACGCTCAAATAGTTGTACACAAAGTATATATTTCCCATCTGCATACATTTGACAATTTTTATTTAGCACGCAACAATTTATCGGTTACATCCTCCAGAAATTCCCTCATTAGCTAGGGTAGATGGCATTCATAATATAATATTATGTGTTAAATTAAATGTTTATAGGATCACACTGATTATTTTTGTTAAAAAATTATTGTCTTAGTGACATCTTTACGTTAGATCGTGTAAGTTAACCAACAATATATAATCATCTGAATATATAATCATCTAATTTACTATATATTGCTCTAAATGGGACATAACCTGACATCTTTCTAATAATATATATATATATATATGTGTGTGTGTGTGTGTGTGTGTGTGTGTGTGTGTGTGTGTGCGCTTCATACCTTCTCAGGCCCGCGGCAACCAGCACTTGTTGCATTGCAACCGCCACCACCACTATGACCAGTAGCAAAAACTGAAACATTATTCCCTTGATTGGGTAGAAAAGTAATTGACTAGAATTGGAGTGGAGTAAAGGAGATTGAGTTGATAATGAATTAATTTCCCCTCTAATCCCTCCAATTCCACATCAATCCACTAGTAGCCAAACAAAGCCATAAGGTTTGTCCATTTATCTCTATGGTATTTTTAAAACTTCTGCATAAATGATTGTGCACAAAGTTCTCATAAGTATTTTTTTGGCAGATGAATCAGACATGCAACTGGCTATCTTGTTGTCATCATCTTTTCTTCCCATTGGTTGTATTAACCGGTCTTGTTGTTGCCGTCCTTTTTTTTCCATTGATTGTATTACCCGGTCTGAGTTTTCATCTTCTTTATTATATAATTGGCAACTCTCTTAACTGGTTCGTTAAAAAATAGTAACGCGACAATCTTAAACACTAACACTCCTTGAATCCCTCATCTAGATGAACCGAATGATAATCTTTCTAAGTGCATGCATGATTATACGACCCACTGAGTAATTTTACTAAAAAATTTACTTACTTTGTTGGCACATTTAAATTGGTGTAAGCTCATTAATAGTATATTAACTGACCCCCTTAAATTAATATGCAATACTATATAGGCTGCACCACATCAAGTATACAAGATGTGTTGAACCTTCTCAGCCAAACCACCTAGTAACACTAATGAATCATGGCTGCTTCTCACAATATCACCTCACCTCACCTCACAAAGATGGAAATAACACTAGTCGCATGAGACCTAAAGCACCGGCATGGCTAGTAACGATACCAAAATAATCCAAGGGAACATATAGGGTGGAAACCACAACTTTCATGAAAACTCGTGCAAACCACGGCAAAAAAATTGTTTAAATTCATCAAAAAAAAATCACACATGTAGATGATATGATGATACACAAACTTGTAAAATATCTTGTCCAAAATCGATTATTTAGATGACTTTTTACAAGGTTGTCCAAAATATCTTGTGCATGAAGTCGATTTTGGACAATATATTTTATAAAGTTGTGTATCATCATATCATCTACACGTGTGATTTTTTTGTGAATTTAGATGACTTTTTGCCATGGTTTGTACAGATCTTCACGAAAGTTGTGGTTTCCACTTGATATATTCCCATAATTCAAACACACAAAACTTGCATTGACTGCAGTCCCACGGCACATCTAAAACCATAGCCTGGATTGCAGCTCACACTCAAATGGTTGTACGCAAAGTATTTTGCGTGCACATTTTTGGTGGACCGACGAGGCACGCGACATCTTATCACTAACATTCTCATGAAAACTCCTCATCATAGATGCTCCTCACCTTGCCTCACCACATGGCAACTAGATAGTTGCCACATGCAACTGAAGCACCACCATGACTAGTAACTACTCCCTCCGTTCCACAATATAAGCATTTGTTGACTTTTGCTGGTCACGTTTGACCACTCGTCTTATTCAAAAAATTTATAAAAATGTAAAAATAATTTTGATACACTTAAAATATATATGATAATAAAATATATCATAACAAAATAAATAATTTTTTTCACAAATTTTTTGAATAAGACGAATGGTCAAACACGTATCGCGAAAATCGATAAATGCTTATATTTTGGAACGGAGTGAGTACAACTGAACTAAACCTAATCTGCAAGACTTGCCCGTTACTTTCATGGTCATTTCTAAAACCGCCGCCTAGCTAGATTGCAGCATGCTCTCAAAATGGTGCACGCAAAATATTTTCCGCACGCATACATTAGTGCAGATCGATCAAGCACACAAAGACTTTATCTAACATCTTCCCCAAATTAATTCCTCATCAGGGTCGGGTCATGGATGGCATACGTTTTAAGTGTACATGTCGAATGCTCATGCATACAACCAGCTAGTAGGCAGCTAGCCAAGTAAAAAAATTACTGAAATTGTTGCTGTCCTAGTGACGTCTTCAAAATTCGTTCAAGTTCATGAGCCGTACATATATTATTACCAAACCTTGAATCAAATTCAGATCATGTGTTGGTTCGTTGCACCTCGTCGGGAGCTTGAAGTACTGAACCGCGCCTGATGGCTAATGCGTCGCGCATAATTCGTCGCGCGCACTTGCATCGGGCCCGATGACCTTCGCTTTTTTCCAGTTGTTTACGCCACAGGGGACGCACTACCCGTGGTGGCCACGCGCCCGTCTGACCTTTTTTTGACAGCAGCGGCGGCACCCGGCACGTTCCGCAGTTTTTATATTGGAGATGGACACCTCTCTCGTCTCCATCGAATATTTTCTGTGTCTCCCACTCGGAACTTGACTCGCTAGCTGCATTTCCTTGGAATAAAAGACGTAAAAATCGCTACAGCAATGGCCATTGCCACACTCGAACGGCCTAATAAAGTACCAAGACAGCCGCTCTGCGCAGTGCTCAAGGTGGATTACTACCACCACTACCAGCTAACAAAGTTAGACCAGTGCTAACCCCACGAGATCAGTGGTAATCCCAGCAGTAATGCGCTCCGACTAGATCGATCTGCCAATGCAGTGCTAATTAGGCCGGCCAAATTAAACAACCATACTTTTAGAGATATGCATGTTCTGATATACTATTGGTCATGCATTTATATTCAATATATTAGAATATTTAAAAAGATTACGTGACGAATTACTAGTCATTATAGTTTTATATGCTATATTTGAATTATAGTTTTATACTACAATTTTTTATTTTTATATTTTTGAGAGAACAATTTTTATTTTTAATAAGATGAGTGATCAAATTTGAGATAAAAAAAAGTCAAACGAGCTGGATCTCTACTCCTAAAAAGTATGAAGTGGAGAAAAAAACTTGATAGTCCTTTCTTCCGCTCCCCCGTGCGTCCGCCTCCCCTTCCGTGCGTCCGCTCGCCGTTATTTTTTTCCCCTGACTGACGCCCTCACGGACCAATCCAATTCCACCGCACCCCGCACTCGCCTCTCTCCGCACTCCTTTTCCTCCCGCGCCGCCGTCGTCCCCCACCGAGCCGCCCTCGCCTCCCTCTCTGCACGCCGCCTCCTCCCGCGCCGCCACTGCCCCACTCCCCCACGCTACGCCGATCGCCACACCACGCCTGCGCCTCCTCCTCCTCCTCCCCTTGCTACGCCGCCACACAACGCGAGCAGTCGGTTGCTTGAGATCCGTTTTCCTTGGAAGCCGCTCCACCTTCAGCGGCGACGAGACCGCCCCCTTCTTCGGCTTCCTCGGCGTGGCCGCCGCGCTCGTCTTCTCATCTAAGCAAAGCCCCCACCCTCCTCCCCTCCCCGTCGCCTCCCGCACCAGATCTCTCCCTCCATCCCTCACCCACCGCTGGATCCAGGCATGGGCGCCGCCTACGGACGTCCAAGAGTGGCCTCGATGGGAGCCATGCGCCCGGAGCTCGTCATGAAGTCCATCGTCCCCGTCGTCATGGCTACAGTCCTCGGTATCTACGGCCTCATCATCGCCGTCATCATCTCCACCGGCATCAACCCCAAGGCCAACCTCTTCGCGCACCTCTCCTCCGGACTCGCCTGTGGCCTCGCCGGGCTCGCCGGTGGAATGGCCATCGGCATCGTCGGCGACGCAGGTGTCAGGTATCATTACTCATTTTGCCATTTCCGTTTCCTTTCGGATCAGGGATGGTACCCCTCCTCAAGGGGATTCTCATTGAGTCATTGTGAGGCTGCGTCGTGGTAAGTGGTAACTGATTCCGACTTATAAATTGTTGTCAACTTAAGATCCGGAAATAAGAAATCTAGGATACCAATCATGATACTTCAAAGGCTAATTGATGAAAATCAGTAAAAATTCTGTCTGGCCTTAAGTATGGATGGTTACAAATTACAGATGACTTATGCTTGTTAGTCTATGCCCTAGAGCTGTGCAGTCTCTGCTTTCTCAAAGGGGGAGAAACACATGTGTCTGAATTGGACATGCTTCAGTAGTTACGCATAGCAATGCTGTCAGCATTCACATCCCCCTTGATTGATGTAATAAAGACAAAGGCTCCTTCATCAGTTTGATGTGCAAATAAGCAAATTAGATACTGGGTATGGTAGTGGTGCATTCATTATCTTTTGTTACCTCATCTTCCATACTTCTGGAGTTGTTGTACCAAGTTTATTAATATTGAGTGTTGCCCTTGTTTTCAGTAAGCATACAATCTTAGCTTATTCTCAATTGTCTTCTTCTTCAGGGTAAACGCACAGCAGCCAAAGTTGTTTGTGGGCATGATCCTCATCCTCATCTTGGAAGCTCTTGCTCTGTACGGTCTCATCGTGGGTATCATCCTCTCCTCTCGTGCTGGCCAATCTCGTGCCGATTAGAGAGGGATCAGTGAAATGCACACGACTCATGCATCATTGTATTCAAAGCGTCCCTTTCTTGGTGAAACATTGTCCAGGATCATGTTTAATCTGTTCCACCTTTGTAATATTATTATTATTCTGCCAAGACAACCCTAGCTAGCGCTTTGTAGTTCATTTTAGGAATTCCATCTTTTGTGTAAGGAGCTCGAGGATGAGGTAAGCAACGCCAGTAATTCTCCTCCCCTGCGATTCCATCTTTTTTAGGAATTCCATCTTTGTGTAGTCCTACCATTCCCATCTTAATTAATCCCTTTACAAATCAATCTGTACATACTTATGTAGCTCTATCATGTAAAATTTTAGTTCATTATATCTCAGATCTGAATGTACTATCTTATTAATCAAGCATGTCACTAAGTAATTCAGACTTATTTTGATTTATCACATCTTTTTATCTGCTACATGGATTGCAAAATGTAACTGATTTGCTCCATAATAACTGTTACTTGTCCTTTTAGCCTATGGGAAAGATTGGTTGCCCCACAAGGAATTTATATTTGCATACATATTAATTCTTTTTTTTTTTGCAGGTTCAGAACTTAGACATATACTTCTTTTTGCAGGGTTATACTAAAAGTGAACAGCCCATTAATGGTCGGGGGCAACTGCGACGGCATCATCGTCGGTGACAGTATGTTAGAGGTTCGCTGCCTATGGATGCTATTTGTAAAATTCAATGCATACTTTATTTTCAAAAGAGTAGTATAATAGTGCTTAATAAGAAGTATTCTTCCAAAAACATAGCAACTGGTTCATGATCAACTAGCGTTTGGAAAAGAACATGTCATATCCTACTGTATGATGGAACACAAGCATGATTGGATGGATGATGTTTGCCGGTTCCCATTGCTAATCTTCTTGTTTGTTGTAATACAGGATGTTCAATGATCAAGCCACTAGCGGAGAATTGCACTGCTGATGTAGGCATCTAGCCAAATCAGTCACTACTTATTTTTTGTCACTGCAGCATAGGATTCACCAAATCACGTGTATTTAAATACCTCGAAGAAAAGTTCAGTAAGGAGGCAAAGAAACGGAAGGATTTATACAGCAAACTTATAGAGCTGAAGGGTTAGTTATTTGTTTTTCTCTATGTATACATTTTTTCTGCAAGATACGGCATGGATGAGTTTACTAATTAGTTTTAGTAGCATCAAGTATATATCTCCATATGATATTCTTATCTGATGCCTTTTTCTTAGGAACGATTTGATTGCTTAAAAAATCACTTCCTTTTATCCTAATGAACCAGTCCTAATTCTTGTGATGGTATTTCTACATTTTCTGTCATATGAACATCTCATGCATATTAGGCAACTTTTCATGTGTAAACTGCATGATCACCTCTGTGCTGGCATTCATTTATCTGTCTTTGCAATTATTCAGATTAATCTTTAATTAGTCATCTTTAATTTGGTTCTCAGAATTTAGTAGTAAATCTGCTAAAAGAATGCTTGATTATGTCGTTTAGAGTACCCCATGAAGATCGCTCCATGTCTGAAGGATTTCTTGCAATTTACTGTATCATGGACTCTTTTAGCAGTTCAGGTAATATTTCTCGACCAATTTTGTCATGAGTGTGTATATCAATATGTTTCTTTCTAAAGTTTTGCTTCATTTCTGTTATGATTTGCAGTGCCAATTTCCATGGTGTCAATCAAGCGGCAGATTTCTTTGCTATGGCTGCAAGACATAGCTAAGTTGATTTTCTTATGTTGACTACTTCGACTTTTGTGTTGATCTCTGGACCTGCTGAGCAAGAGGTGTACCACGAGCAACAGCCATTGGTTGATTTTTAAAACCATTGGGGAATGAGCAACAGCCATTTCCGATTCTGTTATTAATTCCTTAGAGTATTTTTATGATGTGGTCTATTGTAATCCATCCATCACAAAAGTGTTTATTGTTTTCGTAGTTGTGAAAGTTAATGTTAAGTGAGACTTGATCGATATATTGTACCTGATAACTTAAACTAGGCGTTGTCGTGTCGCCTACAATGTCTTTGATCAATACCTCCAGTACCTGGGTGGCATCGTTTTTTGTTGCATGGCATTTTGTTTATGAAATTTTCTCACACAATAGAGTGACATAAAATTGGTTACATTACAAATGTTTTGTAGCCATGTAGCGCATGCAGCGCGATCTAGTGGAGTATAAAAAAAGTTTTACATTGAATGCGTGCCGCGTCATACCATAGCTTCGTCCCCGGCGGCAACAGATGTGCCGCCGTGTGCGCGGAATCCGCGGGAGCCGCCGGGCTCACGTACACGGCACACATCAGCACGGGGCGCGTGCTCGCCACAGGGCGGGGCGATCCCGACCCTCCCCATTCCTGAGAACCCTAGCGGATTCCGCTATAAATGCCCCGCCCCGGGGCGTGTGGCAGCCACGCTCCAATCCCCATCTCCATCGATCTCTACAGCCGCACGCAGTCCTCTGCACCACTCCACCTCGGCCGGCCTTCCAGCCGCCTCAGCTCGATCGCCTGCTCCGATCCACCTGATCTATCCCTCCCACTCCCATGGACCCTCAGCTCAGCTCCCACGTCCACGCCACCGCGGCGGCGGCGGGTTGCAAGAATGCGGGAGGCGGTGCCGTGCTTCCGCCGGCGGCGGTCGTCATCCTCGACGTCGAGGCGGGTCCGCCGCCGGCGGCGAACGCGGCCGCGGCGGTGGCCGTGGCGGTACCGGCCGATCCGATCGACGGCGGGGACGAAGGCGTCGACTACATGGCCCGCGCGCAGTGGCTCCGCGCGGCGGTCCTCGGCGCCAACGACGGCCTCGTCTCCGTGGCCTCCCTCATGATCGGCGTCGGCGCCGTGAACGCGTCGCGCAAGGTCATGCTCGTGTCCGGCATGGCCGGGCTCGTGGCGGGAGCCTGCAGCATGGCCATAGGCGAGTTCGTGTCCGTGTACGCGCAGTACGACATCGAGGTCTCGCAGCTCAAGCGCGACGGCACCGACGGCGACGAGGGCGCCAGGGACGGCCTGCCGAGCCCGACGCAGGCCGCGCTCGCGTCCGCGCTGGCGTTCGCGTTCGGCGCCATCCTGCCGCTGCTCTCCGGCGGGTTCGTGGCGCTGTGGTGGGCCAGGATCATCGCGGTGGCCGCCGCCAGCACCGTCGGCCTCGCCGCGTTCGGCGCCGCGGGCGCCTACCTGGGCGGATCGAGCATGGTGAAGTCAGCGCTGAGGGTGCTCCTGGGCGGCTGGTTCGCCATGCTCGTCAGCTTCGGCGTCCTCCGGCTGTTCGGGGCGGCGTTCCACAGCGACGTCTCCTCGGTGTGATGGCTGGGGCTATGGGGAATCAGGAATGGAATAATGACTAATGAGAGCCAGGTGCATGCCTAGTAGCTCTTGACACGGCCGGGGATGTGAACGAGAAGAACCCTGCATGTCTTGAGTGTAGCAAGCGAGCAGTCGCCTGGACGAAAGGGGAATAACATGGGTGCGTATGTGTGTAGCGTATCTATCTACCTGATTGTAATATGTAATGTCAGGGCTAATGGTATCTGACAAGAAAATCAAAAACAGAAAAATTACAGCTATTTTATATACTATACTGCTGATATTGTCTCGTTTGCCAATTGTTTGTGTTTAAGATAATGTCTTGACTCTTGAGATCATGGAAGGTTCATAGGCCATATATGCGCAATGCCACGTGGTTTGTGAAAATCAAGGTCCCACGAATGAACTAATTTGAAGATAACAAACAGTAGTTACCCCCAAAAACAGATTTTTTGTCTGGCCAGATAAAGTTAAAGAGGTTGCTTTACTTTGCTTCTGCTTTTCTGATTGTGCTAGATAGTTCATGCTCCCAAAGATCAGCAGAGACTTTTAGCTGCTGTTCATTTGGATAGCTAAATATTCTATCCGTTCCAAATTATTTATCCTTTTAACTTTTTATGAAATACATTTATTTTGTTATGCATCTAGATATAAATATATATCTAAGTGCGTGACAAAAGAAATATATCTTGAAGAGTCAAAACGATAAGTTTTTGAGACGGAGGAAATACAATCATACAAGTAATTCTGTTTCGGAAATGACGCGTCGTGATATTGGCTCCCACATCCCGGCTAAAGATGGATCAGGATGAGTTGGCACGCACCTCCCAGTTTATCATGCCTCAGCACCTATCCTGACGACGGTTGGACGTTGTTTGGAATAACAAACCAAAAAAGAATGTAAGAAACATTTCTGTACACATGAATGATATGAGCATGTAGTGGACAATCCGCTAAAGTTAGCCTTGGAGTGCTCGCATAACCTTTGCTTAAAGTGCTTACTGTCATTGTCCTTTTAGCAATCCATAAATAAAGTTTGCTGAGAAAACAAAAAGAGAGAACCTTCTATGATTTTGCCATTTGATGACCGGGCTTCTTTCCTATTTCTTTTGTCTTCTAGCACCGGAATTTTTCCTTTCCCTTTCTTCTTCCAAAGTAACATGCATATGCATGAAGGTAATGAAAACGAAATTTGAGTGTTTTTATAATTTTTATAACTTAATTACGTATGGTGTGACCCAAAAGTGTTGAACTAAAACGTACTCGAATTTTTGCAACACTTTGATTCGGATGCTAAACACCTCAAAAACATCTGAATAATTTTAACCAGGAATTGCATGCATGCTCATTGATTTGGAAACTATACGTCCAAAGTACTGTGTGCTAGTCTGACATCTCCACACCTTTTATGTACAACTCAAGTCAATGAGCATGCATGCAATTCCTGGTTAACATCTCCACGCCAATAGCTATCTCGTTGGTATTTAAGCCTGGCCTGGGATTGTGAAGCCATGCAAGTGCAGTAGCTACTCAAAGGGTGTTTGGATACTTTTTAGTCCCGTGACTAAAACTAGTCAGGCTAAAAGTTACTAGTCTCACCTATGTTTGGATCCAAATTCTAAATATACTAAAATGTAGTAAATAAGCATTAGTTATCTCTCTCTCTCCAGAAATGCATTACCGCAAGTATAAGCGACCGCGGAACTTATCAAAATAGTTTGCATGTCCCACTTAGAAGTTTTGAAATTTTTTGAACTTTTGCACATAGATGTTAAATGAAGATGGGGCATGCTACACATTTCTATGAGGTTAATTGAAGAGAGAGAGCTAAAACAAAATTTAGCCCCTTTTTAGTCTCAAGACTAGTTTTAGTCTCTCTTTAGTCATGGGTGCTTGGAACTTTAGCCCCCCTCAAATAGACTAATTTTAGTCAGACTAAATTTAGTCCCTTAGATCCAAACATCCTCTCAGCAGTGCGGATTGGGAGGCGCCCTGGTGATCTGCTAGAATTTTTTGCGGGCACGACGAAGGACTGATGACGGATACAGTTTTCCATGCCGACCGACACCATCGAATTTAAAGCCCAATGAGTTTGCTCGCCTCTCCGCACTCCCGAGTGCGTGTCGCCCGGGAGGCTTCATGCAGCGGGCGCCGGCGCCGGCGCTTAGGCCGCGGCGTGAACTTGGCGATTTTGCAAAAAAGCGCTCCAGTTTTCTGGAAATCGCGAAACGACCCAGAAAGTCCAAACCGTACAGGAATGGCGTTCAAAACATTTGCACTAGATCCCTCGAACTAAAATCTATTTCTACAAGAAGAAGCGGAAATTATATATTTACAAATACCCCCGAGACACGTTTGCAAAACAACCCTCCCACCATCCTACTCCCGCCTAATACCCCCGCCCACCCACCCCGAACCCTAAATCTTGTGCCCTCCTCTCCTTCCTGCCGCCGCTTCCTCCTCTCCTCTCGGGCTGCCCCCACCGCCGCCTCCCTGTTTCTCCACCACCACCGACGCCCCCACATGCTCCTATGCTCCACCGCCGCCGCCCCCACCGCCTCCTCACGCTTCCCCGCACCGCCTCCTACCTTTCGCCACCCGCTCCCACTAGATCCAGATCCGCGACGGCCGTGGCGCTGACAGAGCGGTGGTGCCTCTCCGGCGAGGAAGAGGCACGGCGGAGCTCGAAGGGCCGAGCTGCTCAAGCACCGGCCACAAGACAAGCGATGGCGCTCGGTAGCGCACGAGCGGCGCTACGGCGTCCCGCGGTTGCTCACGTGCGGTCGAGTGGACGCCCTGCCTCCCCACGAGCAGTCGAGCTACGGCGTCCTGCGCGGCCATCCCTGGCCCAAAGAGCGGGCTTGAAGAGGGAATCCAGCAGGAAGCAAGCGTGCGGGACGCTACGGCCGGCGCAGTGGTGGCTGCGACACCACCACAACCACTCAGGCGCCGCGCCGGGCGGCACCGTGAGCTCCAGCTCCCACGTAGTCGCGCCACTAGCACCACGGCGACGGTGCCCGCCGACGGCCGTCCTTCAGCCACGCTGGTGGCGCCTCGTGTCGTGGCGACGCGGATGAGGTCAAGCCATGTCCGACACCGCCCTTGCTCAGCTCCATCAGGGACTCATCTCTCTCTCTCTCTCTTGCAGGCGCAGAGGCGGCAACCCTTCCTGGCAAAGAAAGGGGAGTGTCGGCGATTTATCGGGTTCGCTCGTCGGGCGGTGGGATCTGCACGGCGCCACCGGACGGCACCTGATCCTGCAGCGAAACGGCGTCCTCGCGCTCTTTGTCGCCGGCCTGCCCTATGACATGAAGCCCCGCAGATCTATAGCATCAACTCCCACCTCGGTCACCAACTACCTCCTTATCATGGGCAACAACCCCGCCCCTCACCTTCTCGCCTTTCTTCATGTTGCTATTCCTTTGCCTGGTTATTGATTCCCCTTTTCCTAACTCCTAATTTGTGCTAATTTGTGCGATTGGGCGTGGAGGAGAGCGACCAGCAATGACCCGGTGGTGCTGAGTGAGCGAGCAGAAAGCAACTACTGCTTTGCAGCCCACATCCGCTTATCTTGTGAAGTAAGGAATTAGTTACTATTGGAGCTTTGTTTGTCCGGGAGAGCGATGGCGAGGGCCTGATCTGCCAGTTCTTGCTTGTCCGGTGCAGGTGCAGAGGTGGCCATGAATTCGGTGATCTGTGCCTAGGGACAGGGATGCCCATTGCAGGAAGGTGGGTCAATTGATTTTGATTTGGATCATATCTTTGCTTCATTTGACGTTGTGGGTATTGAGTGCTTGCATCTGCTTCTGTTTCCTGTGCCTGCATTTAGTTTATTGGATCACCTCAACAGGATCTTGCTAGATCTCAGGGTGAGTTTTACCCTTCTCTGATCGGGACCTTATATGTACCTTTTAATCCGTAGTTTCAGTTCATATTCACATTTGTTAGCGTACTATTGTAGCATCTGCAGTTCCTTCTACCAGGGCAATGCTTCTTAATTTCTTATGTGACCATTTGGCAATATAGTTCTTGCAGTGTTAAGAATCTATTGAACTGAGATCACTTTAGGAATCATTTGGCAAGGTAGGAATTATACTACTCATTTCTGTAAGTAGTGATTATACTACTCATTTAGTCTGTAGCAAAGATTGGACAGGCTTTTAACAAGTTGTTAATGTTGTGTTATCTGCATGTGAAGTGCCACCGAACAGTGAAACATTTCCTTCTTTTCGATTTAGCTTGTGCTGACCACTTCTCGATGCTTTATGCTCCAACTGAAATTCTCTTATCAGTGTATGCAATACATAGATACTGCAAACTTTGTTTCTCTTATTTTCAATTTGCCTCTGCAGTAATAGCACATATAAAAGATGTAGTCAGGTGTGCAATGTCAATGCTAATCCCAAAAGCCTGATATTTAAGCAACTTGTTCGCTTTTGGATAGGAAACTTGTCCGTGTCAGTATCTTCTCAAACTTTTAGCCATGAGTACAAAACCTGATTCTGCACACAAATCATCTTGTTTCCAATGTTTGGGCCTTGATGCCTCCATAGCAGTTGTGTTTTTAGTCCAGCTCACGTTTTCTTTGCCATTAGATTTCGAAAGGTTTCATTGCCCACTGCACCACTTAACATCGCTTATAGCTTGCATATCAGCATATAATGCATTTGAGGGATATAATCCATGGTTATGGACCTTTTCATTTCAGAGTGAGACCTGTACTATGATAATGATGTTCTCATTTAAACAAATGAGATATGAGCGTTGGATAATTTGACATTTAATATAATAAAATGGTCATCCAAATTCAACTTATATGTTTTTAAAATTATATGTTTCTAATATTACTATATCTGTGTATGTCCTTCGTAGAACAGTATTTATAGAACTATATTTGCGTAAGCTCATAATTCTTTGCTTTGGTCAATAGTCTTCTTTTCCAGCCTTGTACAGAAAAGATGTGTCATCGTTCCAGGGCCTTGTGTGTATTTATTCCATACCTGTCTTCTTCACCCTTTGCCTGATGTGGTCTGAATGTTGAATTACAGGAATTCTGTTAGTGGAACGATGTGGGCTTTCCTTCTGGTGCTAGAGGTGAATATTGAAAGGTCAGTTTCTTGACGGGCTTTTGATTAGTACAGAATTGAGTTGTAAAATAAACATGTTAAAACTTGCTTACAAGAGCCTAATCAGTTTTCTTTGGATTACATAGCCTAAGCCAAAACATTCCAATAGAGTGTTATGTAACTATTACTGAAATTGAGAATTTTTGTGTTTATATCTTGAAAAAAATCTCCTATTGTAATATGCTTTGCTTGCAAAGCTAGAGACTTTGATGCATCATCCCACTTAAGATGTATCGTAGAATCCTGTTCAGAACTATACGCAATACTATGTAGCCTGTTTTCAAACTGCATAAGTCAGCACTTGAAGAACCTGTCAGTGTCAATGTACTAAAAATGGGACAATAACATTCTTTATTGGAATATATTATTGTTATGTTTCTGCAACTGACAACAATCAATCTAATGGACCCTTATAGTCTTGTTGAAATTTTCCTTTGAACTCATGATGCTTTACTATATCTGTTCTGGTATGTCCCAGAATGCTTGTTTTACAATACCTGTTGTCGAAAGAGGTGTCCTAGAATGCGTTGTCAGTCACAAATATACATAAAATATTTATGCAATTGTAACAATGAAATAATATTAGCAGGTTTCACAGAGTGCTTTTGCATTATATTTTAGAAATCTTCGCTAACATATAAATGCCCAAACAATAAGGAAAAGATAAAGGCGTCAACCATAATTTACCTTTAGTTAATGAACCTTAGGGGTTAGGACCATAATAGATTGTTGCTATATAGTGCTTTGAACTTATGATCTGATCAGTGTGTAGGTTTTGATGATTAGCATAGTTTTCTGCAGTATTTTCTTCTTGTACTGTTTATATACTTATACTTCTCCGGTGATCTGTTTCATGTGTTACCTTTGTTTTGTTCAGGATGCAGGTGTTCATGCTTTATCAAATGTTTGTCATGTTGATGTGGAGCGGATAAGTAAAAGAAAGCCTGGCGAAGTGGTCTGTACACCTCCGACAACCTCCCTGCATGTTTTGATTTTGACCTTTGCAGGTTAATTATGTCAATAACAAGTTCTGTCATGTCAGATTATGACCCTTAATGGCAATGGCTTCCTGCTAATAGCGTGTATAGTTCTGGCACACCCGACCAAATGTTGTTGGAGAATGTTAGTTCCATAGGGTTCATGAATGTGTAAATGTGTACTTCGTTTGCTCAATTAAAATCTTCCATGATTTATATCCTTCACTATGACTTGATTTAACTTCTTGTTACCATAGACGATGAGCTTATGACTTGATTTAACTTCTTGTTACCATAGACAATGAGCTTCATGATGGGCTTTGCTGTGTGGCATGCATGTGTCATTGGAATGAATATTGTGACTTTTCATTGTTTTTATTCACTTATATTTGATTGTTGGCACGATAGGGCGCGCAACGCGCGCTGTCTGTTCTAGTCCCCTTGATTCCTGATGAATTCCCGTGGCCGCCACACGCCACCGCAACTTTTCACTGGCTGAACACCCTCCCCGCCAGGCGCCGGAGCCGCGGCATGATGAGCTGCTGCCGGCCGGCCGGCCGGCCGGCGTCGTCGTTCGCGGGCGCGGGGATCGATCGGATTCGCAGTTTTCGCACACGCTCCCATGGTTGCCACACGCCCCCTGGTTAGTTTAGTCTGCGCGCGCGTAGGATTCGCACTGCAGGGCCGAGCAGAAAACTGGCTTTCGGCGTGGCGGCCACGCGCCCCACCGGTCACCGGCGATTAAGCTATTGCCATGTTGCGCCATGGGACGCCGAACCTGGACGCTTGACGCGAACTGCGCCACCTGGTTTATTTGTGGTCAGCCGCGCCACTCACCGTGACCTGTGATTTGAGAAAGTTTACCTCAGATGGCTATTATAAGCTCCGTTCTGGAACGCGCGTTGGGTGATTGCAAGAGGTTTTTAGCTAGCCTGCTTGAGATTTTGGTCAGCTTTCTGCTTATTGGAGCATCAACCTCGGATCGGAGATTATTGGTTCTTCGGTCCAAGATTTTTCTTCATACCTATATCGCAACAACCACCCACCGCATGAATGAGGGCATCACGCGAGCATAAACATTTCTGATGGCAATCCAGTCACCCACTTCTTGTTGTTGAGAGCTGAGGTGTGAGCAAATCGACGCGCAAAGCGTTTGCGTGGGTTCAGAAAAGGAGTGGTCAAAGCAGGCAGAATTCATTCCAGCAACCAGCATCCACTGCCGTGCAAGATAATAACGCTTTCGCAAGCACCAGCGAGCCAATCTTTACATATGCAAAGGCTATGCTAGCACGCTGGGCCAACATCCAAACGAATCTGTCAACACGACTGATTTGAAAGAAAATAAAAGAGGTCGTCCATGCACTGCGAAGTGCTCGAACAGTCGAACGCATGCTGGCAGGAATTTATTCGGCAGAAACGAGCATGGAATTTCCGAATTACGAGTCACCAGATGCTACCTATGCATACAAGTATACTCTATGTGCTAATGAAGAAAAACAGAATTAATATATATATATGTATGCATCCAACGAAATACCAACTAAACTGCATTTTCTTTCGTGCTGCTTTTCTGATTCTCTGATTCAGTCTACATTTTCAGAAGTTGCGCATGTAGCAGCGTACTAGCATGCGTGGTTGAAGTTCAGAACTTCAGTCAGTCAGTCAGTCTCTTGACTCTTCAAATCCAATGATCTGTGTTTGTACGAGGAAAAATAAGCGTTAGAGAACATAGCTAATAAACTGATTAATACTACTGATGTGGCACTGTGGTTTAACATCAATTGCACAGTAGTACAGTTAACTGTTGCCAGAAATCCTGAAGAACTGGTGGAAGGTACTATCAACATGTCCTGATAAGAAATGAAACATCAGCACTTAGCAAAAAGGAGGGGGAAATATCGAATTCGAAGCAAAACAGCCGGCAAACACAGCAAGTCAACTACACCTAGGAGAATTATTCAGACATTATGCACCACTTACTGAATAAAAAGAAAGGGCTATGAGTACTACTGGACTCTTTGTTCATTGGGATAATATATATATCCCTTGTTGCTACTGTCCATAGATAGTAATCAAGAACTCCAACCCACTGGGCCAACATCCATGACGACTGTATTAACTGATAAATACTACTGTAGCTCTGTGGTTCTAAGTTCTACATCAATGGCGCAGTATAGCTAATGAACTGATACCAGAATTATGAAGAACTGGTGCCTTTAGCTATCTCCTGAATGTTGTTGGGTGGAAGGTACTATCAACATGTTCTGATAAGAAATGAAACATCACGACTTAGAACAAAAAGGAGGGAAAAACATCAAAGGAAAACAACCCGGCAAAGAGAACAACTAGTCAAATTCTGCGGACGTAACACGCCACTTACCGAATAAACGGAAATGATTATGTATAAATACTGGACTCTTTGTTCTTTGGGATACAATACCCTTACTTACTGTCCATGCATAGATAGTACTAATCAAGAACTGTACTTATGTGGTCTAATTTTACCCAGTCTCTGACTGTGTCTTCCTGATTCAACTACAATAAGGCCGGTCCCAGCAACAGCACAAATTTAGTAAGGACTTCAATTCAGGATACCTGATTCCCTTTGGCTTCCTTGTGCTCACACCAACAAATTCAGGCTATCTGATACCCTTTGGAGTACGTTTTTAGAGCGCATCATCGTACTCGCCACATGCCTCGAGAGTAATTTAGTACCTAAGATTCCTGCTATGCATCAGACTATTCAAGAGTTCCCGTGTCAGCCACGCGCCTCCGATTAATTTAGTACTAAGAGTGCTATCACATGAGCTGGATACATCTTACTTGGTCACTCCTCTTTTAACCCAGTGGCACCAATTGGTCCATCCTTGACCAGGAAAAGTTTCTCACCTCATTGGCAAGTGCTAGACAGTCCAGATGGTGGTGAGGTGGATTAGGTAGGAGGTTTCACCAAGTGCTGTGTGAACTTGTGATTATAAATAGATGAGCCCCTAGATGTGTTCTTCACCACTCACCCATTTCATAGAGCGCAGCAAGCCTTTCAGAGCAAGAGAGCTAGTAGTGTCAGAGTCGCATACCTTGGGAGAGTTTTTTTTATATAAGGTAAACTATACTGAGCTGTTCCAAGTTTTAGTTTTCTTCTTAACATTTTTCATATACAAGTGTTTACTGCGTCAATATATAACATGCATAAAGTGCACATAAATATTTTGGGTTGTTTGTAGTTTGCTTTTGTTTTTTTAGCAAAACTTGCATAAACTGCACATAAAAAAAACTAATGCCCATTGTCAGGTACCGTTATTTCTGCTGTCAGAATAAAACCAGAATGTGTACTACCATCTCAATATATAGGCTCTCAGTTTTTTATGAATCAATATGAATACATGCAGCTATCCTGACATGAAATTTCCAGATCCAAGCATTTAGCGCAAGGAATGCAATGATCCTTATTCGTTATTTGCATATACTTGTATATGATTCGAAGCATGCACTGTAAAAAATCCTAGTGCCACACATGCATGAAACAGCTAGCGCAGTTCTTGTTAACATCAGATATGACCAAATGCAGCTAGCGAGAACCATCCGCTCTATTGAGGTCTTCAGGCAGATCAGGCACCATGCAGCGATGGACTCGCAACGGGATGCTCAACTTCTCGCAGCCGTCGGCCTCGTCCCCGTTCGGCTTCTCCTACGACCCCGGCCAGGGGCGTCGTCGAGCAGCCGCGGGCGGTCGCACGGGTGCCGCGGCCAGGACAAGGAGCAGCGCAACCTGGAGAAGAACCTGAGCAAGGTGCGCAAGGAGTGGATGAAGGTGAAGCAGGAGATGGGGTACGCGCGGCTGCTGAGCGAGCACCTCACCGAGACGGTGACGGAGGCTGACCGGAAGGTGGCCGCCATGCTGGAGGAGCTCGACCGGACGGACAAGTATATGCACGACATACTGTCGTCGTCGTCGTCCCAGCATAAGTGATTTAGCCATGGTGACGCTGATGACGCGGCCGGGGTGCTCTCCTTTTTGCCGGAACAATTTTCGTTAGCTAGCTAGAGCTTCTTCTTTGTGGGTTTTTGCCATTTGGTATTCTTCTATGTAGATGCCCGTGCTGGTCCGGCCGGCGTATGTATACATCATATGTACGTAGTCGACATATCTGATATGTTATTCTTTCAGTTCGCGTATATATAGTGATGTTGACGCTTTTTCGGTCAACAACACGGAAGTGCTAGATCGTGCTGCAGCAGGAACTGAACTCGTCGGAGCTCCTGTCTTGACCGGTCTGACCGGTCAAGTCCACCGTCGACCGGGGCGCCGGACGCTGGTGAATGCCTACGAGCACCGCGTCGGGAGGGACCCCGTCGGAGGTGGTGCGCCTAGGGTTGCTCTGATATCGGCAGGCCACTCAGAACGTCCTTGATCGCCATCGAGACAAACAAGGAAAGCAAAAGGATTGGAAAAGCTAGGGTTTAAGAGACAAAAGTTGTAAAAAGATATGATCGATTGGGTGATCAGCCCTCAACCGGTCGTGACCCTTTATATTTATAGGGTGGGGAGGTCTTGCCCCGCAAGGAAGTCCTTTACTACTCAAAAACGACAAGAACTCCTCATTTCTACTTGGACTCGGGGTCCACCGGTCAGACCGGTCAGCCCCACCGGTCAAACCGGTGTGGCCTTTTCCGGATCGGCTACAGGGCCTGACCGGTCAGACCGTCTGGGTACACCAGTCTGACCAGTGGCTCTAGCCTGATCGGCCTTGTGCCAAATTTGGATGCGAACATATGCCCCCCTGTTTTTAGTAAAGCTTGCGTATTAAAAAATATTTCTAAGGTCGATGTGACAGATTTCACTGGCCATTTTTTATTCTAAGGCGATTTTTGTATAAATCGACCATAATGCTCTCAAGCATTTTGCCAAACACTTGGGTAAAATTTCTTGAAGTACCTCCCGTTGAGAGCCCTCGGAAATTGCTGTCCTTGCAAAGTCTCCACTATGTAAGAATTTTCAGAACATACCTCTACAATCTTATATGAACCTTCCCAACTTGGAGACCATTTACCAAATTTATTACTCTTAGTCCCAATAGGCAAAATCGTCTTCCAAACCAAATCACCTACCTGAAAAGATTTGGCCTTTACCTTTTTATTATAAGCTCTAGCAACTCGCCTCTTGTCGTTTTCAATCTCCTCTAAAGCCTCCAAGCGCTTGTCGGTTACCTCATCATATTATCCATCATCAAAGCATCATAGGTTCCAACATCAAGATTATTTTGCTTTGCAAGTCTATATGCGCCTAGATTCACCTCAACAGGCAAAACGGTCTCTTGACCATACACAAGCTCATAAGGAGTAACTTTAGTAGCACCATGTCTAGAAATACGATGAGCCCATAAAGCTTCAGATAATACCTCATGCCATCTTCTAGGATTGTCTTCTATCTTCTTCTTAATGAGCTTAATCAAAATTTTGTTGCTAGACTCGGCTTGACCATTTGCTTGAGCATAATATGGAGATGAATTGAGCAATTTAATACCATATGAATTGACAAACTCACGCACCTCTTTTGAAACAAACGAAATCCCTTGATCTGTAGTCAAAGTTTGTGGAATGCCAAATCTATGTATGATATGCTCTATAATAAACTCAATCACCTCTCTATGTGTCATATTCTTCAAAGGAATTGCCTCAGTCCACTTGGTAAAATAATTTATTGCCACAATCACAAAACAATGTCCCTTCGACGAAAGAGGGTGAATGTTACCAACAAAATCCAAACCCCATCCTCTAAAAGGCCAAGGCTTAATAATTGGATGCATCAACGCAGCAGATACCAATTGAACATCTTCATGTTTTTGACACTCTTCGCATCCCTTGTAATATCTAAAACAATCAGCTATCATAGTAGGCTAATAAAAGCATGTTCGCTTAAGGAGCCACTTCATCTTAGGAGCTGATTGATGAGTACCACAAATCCCTTCATGAACCTCTGCCATAGCCAACCTAGCTTGATCTGAACCCAAGCATTTGAGAAGCAAATCATCCATTGTCTGACGATACAATTCACCATCATCAAGAATAAAACTTGAGAGCCCACGTCGAACCTTTTATCAATCTGAATCTTAGGATCCTGCAAATAATTTACAGAGGTCTTCTCCAATCATCCACTTCGTCCTTATTATCTTTAGAATGAATAATAGTCAAGAAGATTTACGACCAGGACCGGTCGGGCATCGGTCTCATTGGTCAGAGGTACCGGTCAGACCGGTGCCTCCAGAGCAAAACACTCGGCCATAAGCATCGGTTTGTGTTCTTGAAAATTTCTTTTTCAAACATTATAACCAAATGCTTGTTGTGCGGAAAGCATTAGCCCTGGATTCTCTTCTCGTGGTACATGATAAATAACAAATTCATTCATACAAGATATGATATCTAAGCATTTATCAAGATATGCATTTAAGAAACCATTCAAACATTGACATACCTTGGAAATTTGTTGTACCACTAATAAAGAATCACCATAAGTTTCTACATGTTTCACTCTCATGCTATGCAAAATCTCCAATCCAAATAGAAGAGCCTCATATTCGGTTTGGTTATTAGTACACTTATGATCCAATCGGTTAAGAGCTTCAAAAACAGCCCCACTTGGTGAAATAAAGATAATTCCAACACCACAACCATCTTTGCAAACTGATCCATCAAAATGTAATTTTCATAGGGTAAGAGTAACATAACCGACATTTAAATTAAGTTGCTTATCCACTCTATGTCCAACAATAAAGTCGGCAACAATTTGACCTTTCATTGAATTTAATGGCTCACAATATAAATCATATTCAACTAAAGCATAAGCCCATTTGCCGACTCTACCACTTAAAATTGGTTTATGCAACATATATTTAATAATGTCGGTTTGACATGCTACTATGCAAGTACTAGGTACCAAATAATGCCTCAACTTGGTACAAGTATGATATAGTGATAAACACAACTTTTCAATAGGAGTGTACCTTGTTTCGGCGTCCAAAAGTCTTCTACTTTCATATGCAACAATATATTTCTTCCCTTCGGTCTCTTGAGTCAAAACACCTCTAATGACATCTTTCTCAGCCACCACATATAACTTAAAAGGAATACCACTCTTTGGTGCTCGAAGAACGGGCGGCGAAGATAAATAATGCTTAATCTCATCAAATGCCTCTTGTTGTTTTGCCCCCCAAGTAAAATCAACATCACTTTTCAACCGAAGTAAAGGAGTAAAGGCATTCACCTTCCCAGACAAGTTACAAATGAACCTCCTCAAGTAATTTACCTTGCCCAAGAACTTTTGCAAATCTTTTTTGCAAGCAGGAGCCTTTACATTTTTAATAGCTTCAATCTTCTTAGGATCTATCTCATGTACAACGAAACCCAAAAATTTTCCAGCCGATACACCAAAAGCACATTTGAGTGGATTCATCTTCAATTTGTATCGACACATTTTCTCAAATGCAAGTCTTAAATAAGCTAAATGAGAATCTACTCCAGCCGATTTGACAACAATATCATCGATATAAACTTCTACTATGATGCCAAGTAAATCATGAAAGATTAAATTCATAGCCCTTTGGTAAGTAGCACCCACATTTTTTAATCCAAAGGTCATAACCACCCACTCAAATAATCCAACAAAACCCGGACATATGAAGGCCGTTTTAGATATATCCTCTTCAGTTATAAAGATTTGATTGTAACCAGCATTACCATCAAGAAAACTAAGAATTCTATGTCCGGATGCAGCATTAACAAGAAAATCGGCTATAGCATAGGATATTCATCTTTAGGAGTAGCTTTATTAAGATCTCTAAAGTCAATGCAAACACGAAGCTTTTTTGTTCTTTTTTTCTCAACAGGCACAATATTAGAGATCCAATCAGCATAACAACAAGGCCTAATAAACTTAGCATCCAACAACCATTGATTTCTTCTTTCACTCGGTCATAAATGTCAGGATTAAAGTTTCTACGTGGTTGTTTATAAGGACTAAAACCAGGTTTAATAGGTAAACAATGCTCTACTAAATCTCTACTTAAACCAGGCATTTCGTTATAACTCCATGCAAAGCAATCAACATACTCCTTTAATAACTTTATTAATTCAGATTTAAACAAAGGATCAAGATTCTTGTTTACAAATGTCGGCCTAGGTACAGTGCCATCACCAATATCTACCTCCTCTAAAGGATCAGCTGACATAAACTCTTGTCCTAACTTGCTCAAATCATCAAAATCTTCGATGGCCTCACACATATCGTTCTTATGCGCCCGATGGTGTTCACGCCTCATCAGAACCACTCTAGATTTGCATCCATCAAATCCCAAAAGTGATGTAGCTGATCTTCAACCGGCTTCATAACAGCAGCAGCAAAACCATCTTTGGTAGAAGCAATAAGTTTCAATCCAGGTAAATGTAGACCAGATAAGCATTTAAGATTTTCATGATCATTCACAGAGGTACTATCAGCCACTGCAACACAAGCCGACGTATCACCATGAACAACTTCTACCTCGTCGCCTACCCATTGGATTAAAAATTGATGCAAAGTAGAAGGCACACATTGATTTGCATGAATCCAATCACGACCAAGGATCAAGCTAAAGTTACCTTGGGTCTCGACGACGAAGAAAGCAATAGCCAATGTCTTGCTCGGTGAGCTCCATCGACACAACACCCTTGGCGCCCATTGGCTTGTCTCGATACACCGATCGATCATGTTAGTCTTGATCAACTATTCATCCACACCTCCCCTTCTTGAACAAAGAATACGGCATCAAGTTGACAATCGCCCTCCATCCACTAGCATGCGAGAGATAGGCTTCCTGTTGATGTGACCCTTCATGTACAAAGCTTTAAGATGATTTTCAGTAGTCTTGAGCTTCTGAAAAATAGCTTCCTCCGGCCCGAAATCGAGATGAGCAATATCCTCCTCCGAAAGCACATAACCATCCATTGACATATGCACCACATTGATGTCCAAATTCATGTGCTCAGGAGAAGAATTGTAATCAACAAGCTCTTCATCGTCTTCTGGAGCAGGAACCGATGTAGACTTGCCATCACACACCATAGAAGCCGAAGAAGAAAAACCGGGCGGCACCTCTGCGTCATTGGTCTCGACTGCCGCCCACCGGTCGACCGGTCTGCTGAGAGCTAGTCTTGATCCTCCACTCTTTGCCTTGTGGCACCATGGGCCTGTACTGGTTGAATGTTTCGTCCCTCTGTCTTCCCAGCTCTTTCTCCTTATTTTCTCTGAACCTTAGGCGTTGAAGCTTCCTCCTTTGTGTGCGAGTCAATCCGGGAGGACACCACCTTGGTAAGAAGTACTTGGAGTTAGAACCACTCCCGCTGGCCTCATGGTCATTAGTAGCAACAGATGCTCCCAATACCGGTGTCACAACCTTATTGTTTGGAACAATCGGTCTTTTGCCACCATTCTCAATAGGAACATCCATCGACCCAATTTGGATGATATCTCTGCTCGTAGTCCTCTCTGAGTCGATATCCATCTTCTGCACCTCCTCTTTCTATTTTGGCATGTAGACTTGCTTCATAGGAGATGGCACAATCCTCCTGGGAGCACCGGTCTGACCGTTGGACTGCACCGGTCGACCGGTGGTTCGATACCTGACCGTAATGACGAGGTGTCAATCGGTCCTGGAACGGCCTGGAAATCCTGTCCAAAACAGATCTTGGTCCTCCCCATCCAGGATGAAAATCTTGCTGGAAAGGCACCCACATAACTCCATTATCATCATAAATTGGGCGAGGTGGATTTGAACTTGACGGCGCCCATGATGGAGTAAAATGTTGCCTTTGCTGAGATAATTCACCCTTAAACCTTATAGCAGCTCTTGGAGGTGAAGATGATCCTCCTTGATGTGTAGGTGACCTCATCCTTTTTTAATGGCCGATCACTTGTAACGGTCTTTTGCTTGGAATACTTGTCAAATAGCATGTCGAAAGTGACCTTTGGTTTAGGACCACTTCCCTGATTTTTTGCTACATTAAGCTTCTAATTACCAATCTCCGGACGGTTCGGTTTGATCATCCTCGGACGACTCTAGGGCGCACCGGTCTGACCCGGTCCACCACCGGTGACCTGCCCCGAGCCTCGATGCCGCTCGGCGGGTGTGGACGACCCTTGCCCCCATGTCCAGAGGCTCTAATAGTAACCTTGAAAGTTTCCTTGCCATCAGGAGTCTTTTCATAAGCAACTTCTCGAACTAGCACCTTTCCTCTCAAATCGGGCTTAGCTACCCCGATCACCACGTTCTTGCCCTTAGTTGCTTCAGCTTGACTCGGCTGAACCAATACTTTGGGCTGCTGTAATTCTAGAGTGTTGATAGGAAAAGGAGTCTTGTCCACTTGCATCTCATGAAACATCAAACGACCTTCATTTATGGCCGATTGAACTGCTGAACACATTGCAATCATTAGTAGCATGAGAATAAGAATTATGAAATTTGCAATATGCACGCCTTTTTAATTCATCAAGTGGAGGCAAAGTATGAGTCAACTTAATGTTTCCGGACTAATGTAATTCATCAAATATACGATCACATTTAGAAACATCAAAAGTAAATTTAACTTCTTCTTGCCGACCTTTACTAGCCGGCTTAAGAGATGAGCAAGAATAAGATTTTTCTTTAGAGGGCCAAATAAATTCAACATCATAAATTTCTTTATCTCCGTCGCTTGAACTATCAGAATCATAATCAATGTGATGCACATTTGAACGACGTGATTTAAAATTATGTTTTTCTTTATTTAATCGGTTCTTAACAATTAAAGCTCTTACTTGAACTTGTGCAACCGAAAGAAAATCTGAACCCTCTACTCTATCTCTAATAGAAGATCTTAAACCTTTTAAGCAAATATCAGCAAGATCCATATCAGTAATTGACAAATTAAAGCAACGGTTTTTAGTTTCTTTAAACCTTTTAATGTAAGAAGAGACGTTTTCATCCCTTCCTTGCCTAACCGATGTCAAATCCGACAATTTTAATTGCATGCTCCCACTATAGAAGTGATCATGAAATTTACGTTCTAACATATCCCAAGATATAATAGAACCAGGAGCAAGTGATGAAAACCAAGCAAAAGCTGCTACCAAAGATAAAGAAAATAAATGTACTTTCAAAGCATTAAAAGCACCTGCTTCACCTAGCCGTGAGTCAGATCGACTAATGTGTTCCCACGTGGTCCGATCATCATCACCACTAAATTTAATTAAATTAGGCATACGCCAACCACGTGGGAGAGGGAAATTATCAAACTCAAGATCATATGGTTTTTGATACAAATTAGTATTACCAATATCAACACCAAGTTTAGTTTTTACCACATTAGCCAAATCTTCCTTAAATTTGCTAAATTCACCGGTTAGGATTATTTGGTCTTGTGTGGATTCACCATGTTCATTTTATTTAGATAGGGAGACATCTTAGCATGAGCAAGCCTATAACTCCCAAAAATATCATCAAGAATTATGTTCTTTTGAGCTATTGAATTAACAGTCATGCTATAATATGGATCAGGATTAAAAGTATTATTAAAATTTGGCACATGTAAATCGGCTCGTTCTCATACACAAGATCCGAATCGTCTCGAGGTCAGATCGGTACCCACCGCACTGGCAAGTGCGCCATATTTGGCCCGAACGGTTGAAACGGGTGGTTTGACCAATGGGATCATGCGGCATGCCATACTGATAATTCATGTTATTAGTAACAGGCAAAGATGCTAAGCTATGATGAATCCCTTTATTAGTATTAAACTTAGGACCACTACTATTAGTTTCATTATTATTAAAGCCAGCAATGCTCCTATCTTTTTCAAGATCCTCTAAGCGTTCTAAACGAGCAATATAAGATGCAATCAAACCATCACTATCCGTAGTAGATTTCTGAGAAGACGAAGTAGGGGGTGGTTTGCTTACATTGGTCACTACCTCAACCATATTGTCGTTTAACTTGATCGGCGGCAGCTCAAATTCTTTCAATCTTGCTACCTTGTCATGACGATCTTTCCTGACGCCTGCGAGGAACTGAACTTGAAGGTATTCTTGCAGCGCCTTGAACTTCTGTTGCTCCTCCGGAGAGAGATCCTCCATTGAAGTCGTAACGATGTTGTTCATGTCGAGGTCGCAACGAGAACCCATTTGAGCTAGGTTAGATTGAACGGTCTTTGAAACCTGATCTTTCTTCCCTGAGTCACCAATTTGTTGATGCTTTTGGGTCAACAACAAGCGCTAGATCGCGGGGAACTCGAACTCATCGGAGCTCTGTCTTGGCCCCGACCGATCAAGTCCACCGGTCGACCGGTGGGCGTCGGACGGTGAATGTCACGAGCACCGCCTCGGAGGGACCCCGTCGGAGGTGGTGCGCCTAGGTTGCTCGAGATCGGCGCGCCAATTTGTTGACGCCGGTCAACAACACGGAAGCGCTAGATCGCCGCAGCAGGCGAACTCACTGGAGCTCCTGTCTTGACCGGTGTCGGGACAGCCAGGGGTCCCTAATAACGGGAAATCACCCTTCTTCGAAAAATAACAAAAGCAAACAACCAAAAACTCACAAACCGCAAGTCACACCACGCACGGCAGCGGCCGGCGGGGAATGGCCCACGGCCCAAAGCCTCACCGCCCAACGACAGCCCGTCACCTCTCGGCGAACCTCCGCCTCGCCGAGGGCCGGCGCCGCATCGCGAAACCTCCCTCCGCCGAGGGCTTGACGCCCCCGAGGAACTCCGCCCGAGGGCTTGACGCCTCGGCGAGTAGTCCGCCTCGCTCGAGGGCTCGGCTTTCCTCGTGTGAGTTCCCGACTCACTGAGGACCTCGAGCGAAGCCCGGCCGAGGCCACCTCCGAGCCGCGATCACACCTACTCCCACGACCGAGCATTAAATGCTGCACGCCGCGCGCCCGGGTCAGGCGAATCCCGCCACGCCGCCTCGACACCGCCTGAATCGATCCCGGTGTTCGACCAACCCATCGTGCGCCATCCCGGCCTTTGTGCGGCGGTGTTCGGAAGGCGTCATTCGTGATCATGCCGCCTACTCCTGCCTCCTCCACGCCGCCTCGAAGAGGACGGTGGCACCCTCGAAAGGGGTACGGCCACCACCCCGCCGGACGACGCTGACGCAAGGGCGGGCGCCACCTCCATCACCTCCGAGCGGCCATCCCGCCATGCCGCCATCCGCACCGCTGGCCATCTCCCGCATCAGGGATCCAGTTGACAGACATCGCCACGCCCGCCGCTATGCGGCCTCGGTCTTCCAGCCGAGCCCTCGAGCCGGTACGGACGGCGATCAAGCGAAGAGCTCCAGCGCTACTACCCTCAAGTCGCTCCCGACGGACAGGAGTCACCACGGCCTTTGCCAGAGCAAGATTCGCCAGACGGGCCATCGAATCGCCGCAGATCAGGCGCCATGCCGCCACACCGTGCCTAAAGCTATGCGGTATGACTGTAAACCGCCTCCCCTTGGTCTATAAAAGGAGGAGGCGGTCCCTGCATGGAGATCATCACTTCACACCCACACTCACCCGCATACTGCTCCCTTTGATATTGTCACTTTGCCTCAATCACTTAGCAGGGACTTGGAGGCCTCTCCTCTCCGCCTTGCTTGTAGCCCCTCTCAGGTGCACCACTAGTGCGAATCAATACGCGCGCAAATCTGCTGGACGACACGACCGCGGTCGAACAGATAAACCCGTGTCCCTGTGTTGTCATTTGCACCAACCATCGAGAAGCTGATCACAGCGTAACTTACTAGTTAGTGTCGGGACTAATCCTAACACCGCCAACCGTGACCGGTTAAGTCCACCGGTGGGTGTCGGACGCGGTGAATGCCTACGAGCACCGCGTCGGGAGGGACCCCGCCGGAGGTGGTGCGCTTAGGTTGCTCACGAGATCGGCAGTGCCACTAACGCCTTTGATCGCCGAGACAAATAAGGAAAGCAAAAGGATTGGAAAAGCTAGGGTTTGAGAGACAAAAGTTGTAAAAAGATATGATCGATTGGGTGATCAGTCCTCAACCGGCCGTGACCCTTTATATTTATAGGGTGGGGAGGTCTTGCCCGCATAAGGAAGTTCTTCGAAACGACTGTAAACTCCTCAATTCTACTTGGACTCGGTCCACGGTCCTGGTCACCCCCAGAGACCGCTGGTTGCCGGATCGGGCCTTGGATCGGCTGACCGTCGGTCGCAGACCGGTCACCCAAAGGGTCTTGATCGGTCTTGTGCCAAATTTGGGTGCGAACATAGAGTATTTGAGTTCAATTCAGTGCTCCATGGTTATTATGGGCTAGCTTCATATGTCTTAAGATAGCTTGCCAGATTTGAGCCCCAAATAATCCTCCAAGTGCTTCTATATTTACATGCATGTAACTCTCGATGACATATATGAGAGCGACCAACAATCTGTACTACACGGAACGTACTCGTCGTACGAGCAATCTTGCAGGCTTGCAGTGAAGGACTAGTATTGACTTGACCACCAAAACTGCAAATGACAAACAGGAGAAACGTAATAACCCTCTCTCGGAAGGGACTCATTAGCTCGTAGCTGACGAATGAGGCGTCCTCTTTTACCAAAAATTAAAGCTCAGTAGTCATTTGCAGAAGCAGGACAGCGAGATCTATCGTTGCGTTGCCAATGCAGGGGACAAGAAAATCTTGCGTTGCCGTAGTTTAATGGACACGATGCAGCTTATTACCCACTTGGGAAGGCGGCTGCATTACGAAATCAGCAGGAACCGGTTTAGGGTTCCTAATCCGGTGGGCGGTCTGAAGATAATGTCAGGCCTGACGCAACTGCTCTTTCTTGCTTCACATCACACACGTGCCAATGGCGATGGAGTGGTGGCAACTGGGCAAAGTGGCAAGCCAAGCCGGGCGCGCTAGCTCGTATTTTTGCTTTTTGGCCCCTTCTTGAAAAGTTTTTCACAAATACGCCTTTAAGAAAAGGTTTCAAAAAAATGGAGAGGTCGAATTGAAGCAATACTTTCAATTTTGACGGTCTATTTTAAATATATAAACTTGTTTCTTCTTGATCAATAATTGTTGTCAAACTTTAACTAAGATTTATAGATTCATTTTGCATGTTGTTGTTCACATCTTACAAAGAAAATTGTTCATCAAAGAATTCAAAGTGGGGTGATTTACACTATTTTCAAACTTACATTATTCATTATGTAGACAGCCTTACTTTCAATTTTGGGCCTCCGATTTAAATATGTAAACTTACTTCTCCTCAGTCAACAATTGTTGTCAAATTTTAACCACGGTACCTAGATTTCATTTTCCATGTCTTAGGCTACATCTTACACACAAGTTTTTTCACAAAATAATTTTAAAGTAGGGTAATCAACACTGTTTTCATACTTCATATTTCAGATTGAAAACATTGTCAGTTAGCCCACATTTAAATTATTTTACGAAGAAATTTTATGTATGATATGACCAACAACATGCAAAACACAATCTATGAACCTTGGTTAACATTCGACAATATTTTTTTGATTGAGGAGAAGTGGGTTTACACATTTAAATTGGAGCCCAAAAAATTGAAAACAAGACCGTCAGCAGAATGAAAAATTCTTTGTCAATCATCCACTTTGAAATTCTTTTATGAAAAAATTTATATATAAGATGTGGACAACAACACGCAAAATGAAATCTATAAATCTTAGTTAATGTTTGACAACAGTTGTTGATGAAGAAGAATCGAGTTTATATATTTAAAATAGACTCTCAAAATTGAAAGTATTGCTGCAATTCGACCTCGGCGCGGATACTAATAGGATCGGCGCGACAGCTGGTGGCCGCGAGGTAAGGGTCCATTTTTTTAAAAAAAATTCAGAGGTGTATTTGTAAAAGAACTTTTCAAAAAAAAATGCTAAAAATTAAAAAAGTCGGACGTAGCCTACCACAAACGAAATGGGCTGTGAATTTTAGATGGGCTCAACTTATTTGGGCTGGTCTGCATGATTCGTGCGCATGGACGCGCCGGGGCGGCGGCGGCCGAGCAGAGAGAGAGAGAGAGAGGAGCGATGATGATGATTAGCTCAGGGCCCATGGGCTCGTAGGTTCCTCCGTTGTGCGTCCTGACCGCGTATTCCATTCCGTATTCCAACACGTCAGTACGTCAGCAACGATAGCGCCATCCAGCCATTGCCTCGCGTGACAGAAACATGGTTTTGTCCTACGTCCGCCATGCAACTCCAGGCAGACGTGGCGAGTGCAACTCCATCGAAACTCTTCATGTACAGTACGGGAGAGAACTGAACTCATAGCCTCATAGGTCAGAAAAGGCGCGTGCATGCGACAACGAGAAGAAAGCAAAGTATCTGGTCGCCGGCGGTAAGAATTGGCAGCCGTTCCGTTCTGCCAAGGAAAATGCGCGCAAAAATTTCGCGAGTTTGCTGCGGGTGCAGGGCTGCAGGCAGCAGCCAGCCTCCAAGCTCTCAAGGGTTGGCGTTGTAGGAGGAAGCCTGTGGACTGTGGTGGGCGACTGAGCTGAGCACGGGAAGTCGGGAACGTCCAAAATTTGGATGACTCGTGGTCTGGGGCTGCATGGCCACTCGTGGTAGGAAATGTGGAGACGTGGCCGCTTCGCTGGCACCATTTGATCCTACTCGTGGTAGGTTGGGAGAGTTTGGGTTACTGCTGATCAGATTGTTCGTGTGGTTGTATTTTAACCAAGGTGGCAACTGACTGAACCTCAAATTACAGTGTTTGATCAGCGTACTGTGGCAGGACTGCCACATGGTTTGGAATTTGGATATATGTATACAAATACAAAGTTCGCAAACTTTATTGCTGATCACCACGGAGTTTTACAGACACCTCAACTCATGTTGTTTTAGCGTCGTCAGGCTCATACAACCAAGTTCATAATGTAACTCTTATGTTTTCTTATTACAAAGGCCGTCATATATCTCCGATCATTTGGCTCTCAATTTCTTAATGCTCAGCCATTTTTTAAACGCAGACTATAATTTTTGTTATAGACTACAGTAGTATAGTGGCAGGATTGCTGGAAGAAGAGGAAAGGCTGCTGATTATGCAAACGAAAAAACTGGTAATAACAAAATAAAAAGAAGCGCCAATCCAAAACGTGAGACGGGGAGGCGTCCTCCTCGGCTCCTCGCTGCTCACATTATCCTCAGCGTCAGCGGCCGCCGCTCGCGCGCATAAAACCCACAGCCTTCCGCTCGCGACGGTCCACGCGGCGCAGGGCAGGCGAGGAGAGAGAGCTCGCAGCGAAGAGACAAAACCACCCAGAGGCAATCTCCCATGGCAGCAGAGGCGCCCGTGCGAGCCCCCGCCGCGGCGGCGCGGTCCGCGCGCCGGCCGGCCGCCGTCTCCGCCTCGTCCGCCTCGCGTCTCCTCCTCGGCCACCGCCCTTCCTCGCGCAGCGCTTCGCAGCCGGGCGCGCCGCCGCGGTGGCCGGCCCTGCCGCCGGGCTCCGCCCGCGCCCGCGCAGGCCGCGGCTCTCGGTCGTCGCCATGGCCGCCACTGGTGAGCGCGCGTTATTTTTCCTACTATTAATTAAGCTTCCGTTCTCTTGTCGGGCGCGTCGTTGCTGTAGTGTGCGCTGGTGCGAGTCTTGTTGATGGCGCGTCAGTGTTCTATGTGTCGATGGTGTTTGTGGAAATGACGAGGAGAGTATCTCTGTAGAGTTGCGGTTCATTGCAGTTTAGTACGATGAAATTGAAATTGATAATTACTGTTTGTTCTGCTTACGGCTGACCGACTTACCCAAAGGGCGCAGTTTGCTTGTTGAGGACCTTATCCCTGCAGCGCTTCTTTCATGCTTGTTAACCGCCTGTTGATGTGTGCTTTTAGCAGATAAACATTTTGGAAGTTGTTTCTTGAAAATCGATGGCACTATACTGCTCAGAGTGGTAGTAAAACTGTAAAAGCAATGCTGGACTCCGTAGTTTGCTTATGGACTTCATTTCTGTACAAGTTGTTGTGGTAATTAAATTCGATTCTCAAGAATGGAAGTTAAAACTTACTGGGAAGTCAGGCATAGGGAGGTCCAATAATCAAAGTTCTGCAAATATTCAGAAAAAAGGTGTCTGAGACCTTGTCAAATGCGTGTGGCTCTCTTTTTGTTTGATTGATGAAAATTTGCTGCAAGTACAGAGCGGAAATTAAATATGATGTGCTGTTGATGCCACTTGATACTAGAAGTTTCTTATTACGTAACTCACCACTTTGACTGGATATCAATGCTAAAACTTTTCCATGCAAACACATCTGTAAGAATAACCAAATGCATCTCTGAAAATTGCAAGTCACTTGGTTTTTGTTTACATGTTCTTGCCACATCCACCAGTTTTGTTCGAAATAATATATTGCTTTGTCCACTTTGTTGGCTTTATGGGTTATATATTCACTTGCTTTTGTTGTATGTCCAGGTCGCCAAGTGCCTTTGGAGGATTATCGCAATATCGGTATTATGGCCCATATCGATGCTGGAAAGACGACAACTACAGAACGCATTCTGTATTACACTGGAAGAAACTACAAGATTGGCGAGGTTCATGAGGGAACAGCTACGATGGATTGGATGGAACAGGAACAGGAGAGAGGAATAACCATTACATCTGCAGCAACCACGGCCTTCTGGAACAAACACAGGATCAACATTATTGATACTCCTGGGCATGTCGACTTCACTCTTGAGGTTGAACGTGCTCTCAGGGTGTTGGATGGTGCTATATGTCTCTTTGACAGCGTTGCTGGGGTAGAACCACAATCTGAAACTGTGTGGCGCCAAGCAGATAAATATGGGGTTCCAAGAATATGTTTTGTGAACAAAATGGATCGCCTCGGAGCTAACTTCTTTAGAACTAGAGACATGATAGTTGCAAACTTGGGTGCCAAACCTCTGGTGATTCAGTTGCCTATTGGTTCAGAGGACAATTTCCAAGGAGTTGTTGATCTTGTCAGGATGAAAGCTATTGTATGGACAGGGGAGGAGCTGGGTGCAAAATTTGAATATCAAGACATACCTGCTGAACTCCAAGAGACGGCTGAAGACTATCGTGTTCAGATGTTGGAAACTATTATTGAATTGGATGATGAAGTCATGGAGAAATATCTTGAAGGAACTGAACCAGACGAGGAAACTGTTAAGAAACTAATCAGAAAGGGAACGATTTCTGCCAGCTTCGTCCCAGTTTTATGTGGTTCGGCCTTCAAAAACAAGGGCGTCCAACCATTGCTTGATGCTGTTGTTGATTACTTGCCATCTCCACTTGATCTACCTGCAATGAAGGGTAGTGACCCAGACGACCCTGAAATAGTCCTTGAAAGGAACCCCAGTGATGATGAACCATTTTCTGGCTTAGCTTTCAAGATCATGACTGATCCATTTGTGGGGTCACTAACATTTGTTCGCATATACTCTGGGAAGCTGGAAGCTGGTTCATATGTTCTGAATGCAAACAAAGATAAAAAGGAAAGAATCGGAAGGCTTCTAGAGATGCACGCAAACAGTAAGGAAGATATACCAGTTGCTGTGACTGGGGATATAGTAGCGCTTGCTGGCCTGAAAGACACAATTACTGGTGAAACACTATGTGAACCAGATAAGCCTGTAGTGCTTGAACGTATGGAATTTCCGGACCCTGTCATTAAGGTTGCTATTGAACCCAAGACTAAAGCTGATGCTGACAAAATGGCTACTGGGTTAATCAAGCTTGCTCAAGAAGACCCATCATTCCACTTCTCTAGAGATGAGGAAACCAACCAAACTGTTATTGAAGGAATGGGAGAATTACATCTTGATATCATTGTAGACAGACTGAAGAGAGAGTTCAGGGTTAGTATTCTGACTTGCTGTATTTATGCAGCACATTCATATGCTTCTTTATTTTGATATATGTTTATTTTGGTCGTTAACTGTTGTTATTATCAAATAGTTTGTACCATGTCGCATCACCCCTAACTCTCTTTTTGAAACAATCTGTACAGGTTGAAGCAAATGTTGGAGCTCCACAAGTCAACTACCGTGAAAGTATTTCCAAAGTCGCAGAAGTACAATACGTCCACAAAAAGCAGTCTGGTGGATCTGGGCAGTTTGCAGACATTATTGTGCGCTTTGAACCTTTGGAAGCTGGAAGTGGGTATGAATTCAAGAGTGAAATCAAGGGAGGGTCAGTGCCCAAAGAATATGTACCAGGAGTTATGAAGGGGTTGGAAGAAAGCTTACCCAACGGTGTCCTTGCCGGTTACCCAGTTGTGGACTTCCGAGCAGTGCTGGTTGATGGCTCGTACCATGATGTTGATTCAAGTGTCTTAGCATTCCAAATTGCAGCCAGAGGCGCTTTCCGTGAAGGAATGAGGAAAGCTGGTCCAAGACTTCTGGAGCCTATAATGAGAGTTGAAGTGATAACTCCTGAAGACCATCTGGGCGATGTTATTGGTGATTTGAACTCTAGAAGAGGTCAAGTTAACAGCTTCGGGGATAAGCCTGGTGGACTCAAGGTATGAAATAGTGCATCCTCCACCTTCATAGCCTAGTTTATCAGAGTCTGCTAATTTGAAGTGTGGCCAGAAACATTTACCTTAAAATGCTATTGATCACAGGTGGTTGATGCGTTCGTGCCACTTGCGGAGATGTTCCAGTACGTCAGCACCCTCCGGGGAATGACCAAGGGACGTGCGTCCTACACGATGCAGCTCGCCAAGTTCGGCGATAGATCGCAGCATCCAGAACCAGCTCTCTGCAGCGAAAACAGAGGAAGCTGCTGCTTAATTTTCATTCCCCGTAGATATTACCCACACGCCGACGGCAGAGCAGGTTTATAGGAAGGACATCAAGGTGTATGTAGCGTTGTAGCGAGTCCAATCCCACGAGGGGACATTATTTGCCATTGATTTTGGACCTGGTAATGGCCTTGTCGAGTTTTCTCAATGAGAACGACAGCAATTGTATGTTTTTTGGCTCCCTGCTCCAGTTGAGAGTTCATGCACCATTCTTCTTGTTCGGTTATCCATTGCATATGTGACGTTGTAAGGACGCGTTTGGTAGCCGTGCTCATTCTTCAGCCAGGCCCAGGAGCTGCAGGTCACCTTGATTGGTTATAACTGATGAATGTGCATCATGTCCTTACTATCTGAAAGACATCTAGGCCCCTAGTGAGTTTTGTGTTTTTATTCAAACATGTGAGCAGGTGTAAAACTGTTGGTAAATAGTCTTGTGGAAAGATTGAATTAAGAGGGCTCATAAAGCAGAAAGAATAAGTGTGAAAGCAGGGGTGGATCTAGGTCAAAATCATGCCTAGTGAGTGCCACCAGTTAGCTGAGATAGGCTACTACGTACGTAGTTGCTACAGTAGCATCACTGGAGAAATTCGCCCAACGCCATGGTCATAAGAGCACCAGCAATGTATGGATTCAGCCCGTCTTCAGATGGGATCCACCATGGATGTGACATCACCTATAACATAGAGCCCAATGTAAATGACCACTCCCGTATCTATAGATGGGCTTCAAATAGACGTATTTATTGCATAGGAGTATAGGACCACCTTTACCTGCACATTGGAGAGGCCCTAATGACCCTAGGCGCTCCTCTGCCACTGTGTGAAAGTGGATGTCATAATATGAAATATTGTGAATGATCACATGATGATTATATGCAATACTGACAAGCAAATAAAGATGAAGATAGATGCATGATATTTTCTCTCCAAATAAAATGAGAAGCTTGTTGTAAACATATGGGATATAAAAGTCAAAAGAAGATATGAATTCAAGTGGATTTTATTCTTGATGTTAGACCAAAACTAGACTCAAAGTGGCAACGAAATGAAGAAATCAAGTAAGAGATTAGCAACGAGGTACTAACTACTAAGTGAAGTTTGACCAAGTAGTAACTTGGACCATGAATTCTGCTAGGGTGAAGTAGCTATGGTTTAGAAGATTTCGAGGTTTCAAGCCGAGCCTTACCAAATATAGCAATCGGAAACATCAAATGTTTATTGAGTCATATGAAGGGTGACTTGGGATCTAAAATTGGTTTTCATTCATATGTATTGAATATTAATCCAAGTCACTAGCTCATGGTTGAAGTGCTCAAAATAAAAGAGACAAAAATGAATGCAGTTTTCAAGTAGATATATTGATCAAGTATGTCATGGTTTATTGTGTTGAAGCTCAAGAGGATGTTGTTGTATTTATCTTTGATCTTGAGCATATGTATGTCATACTATCAAGAGGGATGCATCACAAGGTGTCTTGAATATGTCTCAGTGCTCAAGTTTGTTCAATTACTTATGCTCCATTCCCTATTTCTAATGCAATATTTTTGTATTCGTCCACATATTCTAGGATATTTATTTATATTTTTGAATTCTACTTCATTAAAGTTGTACCTCTTTAGAAAAATTAATATAGCTAGCTAGGTTTATCAGTGTTCAAATCCTACCTCCTCATGGACATACGAAAAGTTATTTTTGTGCTAAGACTCTTTATGATTTCCTATCGTTTAGAATTCGTAGATATAATAAGAAATTGGTCCCCTTAATGATGTTCCTACCACCTAAACACTTCCTATCTATGCACATATCTAATATTATCTTAATGAATTGTCATAAGTTCATTCGAAGATTCTAATAATTTAATATCTTATCATTTAGGACTCTTATTTAGTGTTGTAACAAAGGCTATTGGATACTTGGGCATTTATTTAAAACAAATAACTTTTTTTTATCAAATATTCTAACAATTTAATATCTTGTCATTCAAGACTCTTATTTAGTATTGTACCAAAGTCTATTGGATACTTGAGCATTTATTGAGAACAAATTGTTATTTCTCGTACACTATAAATAGAGTTGTACAGTTGAAGCACAATACACATAAGAGCTATACTTTTTCTTTGTAATGTTGTAGCTTTGTGTGTTACCACCTCTAACACAAAAGATGTCCATGATGGCCAACATTAAACTTCAACTCATGGTCCTTTTCATAGTTGTTATCATGTTTGCGTCAAATCAAGCTTGGGGAGAGCAGGATTGTTATGAGGATAAAGAAACTATTTTGAGGGTATGCATGAATTCCATCAAAATTAATGGAGATTATGCCCCTCCAACTATTTCATGTCGTCATTCTGTGGAAAAGATTGACATGGCTTGTATATGCCGCAAACTTCAGCCGATAGATGAACTTGCCGTTAGTGCGTATAAACTTGTTCAACTTGCACGTCATTGCGGCAAGGCCTTACCTGTCAAGCAAATGTGGAAGTAAGTTTCTAATGTTATGTCCGAGCTAGTTTTCTATATACTCACTCTGTAATGTGAATAATACAAAATGATATGATTTTGTGCTTTTCAGGTTGGACTGTGCCACAACAACCCTCGTCACAACCCCATATCGATGCGTGAGCTAATGTAGCAATAGTAGAAAATAAATGTGTTCTTGGAAAAGCTTCATGTTTTGTACCAAGTGATCAAGTGATGGGAACTTAACAAATACTACATTTGCCAGAAAATATGCTGGACTCATTTAAACCAAAGTCCTTCCATGATATAGTCATCAAATGATTGTCGTTTTGTGAACTGCAAGCGTACGAATCATCAAAAATGGAGTGAATTGGAATTATTAGTTTCTTGGGTCAACCTATTTGGTTGTTGACGGTGTTGTAACACCTTAAGCAAGGGTTCAGGCCTTCGGGGGAACCCATGTTAGAGATCCGACCTAGAGGATAGTTTCTGCATAATGGGTCAGGAATGATGTAGTTGTTTGTTCTTGGCACAAAAATGAGTTTTAGACAGATTCGAGCCACTGAAGAAGCATAACACTTTATGTCTTGTGTGCTTTTTTCTTACGTAGTGTTCCCCCTTTGATGATACAAGGTATGGTTTTCTATGGGCCAAGCCCACGAGGGTTGGTAACTAGTTTCAGCACCCTACCATCCACCCACCTTGCTATAGTTCGTCTGACACGCTACTTGATCTGCCACCAAAATCACTTGGAGTGCATGGTATCAAAGTGGACCGTGCAAAGCCTCTGTATGTAAGGCCTCTTGTTTTAATGTCTTCTTGGGTAATCATCCTGGCTCGAGGCCCACCACTTCAGTCAAAGGGAGCACTGCGGGGAGCTACCCGGGGTGGCTCTCCCAAGGAGCCCTCCATCAAGGGGGAGGGGTGGCCTCATTCCCCGACCTGCATTTCTCGAGGGAGCAATCAGAACTTGATACCCTACGGGGCGTACGTGGTGGATCTATCACCCATCTGATGCTTCCCGAGAGGTCCAATGGAGCACCCTGAGCTCCTTTGGGGACGTGGCTGTGTTTAGATTAGCTAAAGTGACCAAAATATACTATTCATCCTATCACATCGAGTCACATTTTCACCACTTTTTTCAAACTAAACACTTCCAATACAAATTTCCAGTATTCACCATCCTTTCACCCATCACATTCTCTCTCTATGCACACAACCCAATGCACTATTCTTCCATCACATCCCCACTTTTTTCAAACTAAACACACTCAAGCACTATTCATACTCTCCAATTCTCCAATCTAAACACAGTCTAGCGGATGCGTTGTCGGTTGGATAGGACAGATGTTACCCATCATACTGAACGCGCCTCACCCTCGTAATGATGATGTTTTTACAGAACAGGTGTAACTTATGTAATCTTTTCATTCAAAAACTTATGTAACACTTCATATTTTTGTCCGATATCAAGTAGCATGTTCTCTAGCTGTCAATTTCATAATATTTTGCTGAGTAAAGTGCATTCATCATACAACAACTTGTAAGGTGGGTTCACTTTTGTCCAATAATTTGTAAAATGATCAATCTACCGTTCGGCAAATCTTCAGCATATTTGTACGACATATTTGTTGTGAGAGAAAAAATACTGCGTGCAGATTTTTATGACAGATTTGTTGTGAGAGAAAAATACTACAAAAGAAGCAAGCCGAACACAATCAATTTGTAAAGTGCTCAATCTAGTATAATAAATTGATAGGTGGGTGCAAATTATTTCTTCTAAAATGAGTTTTTCTATAGTTGGTCAATACATGAGGAGAGGTGTAGAGAAACGTAAGGTCATAAAGTCTCTACAATTGGTCAATACATGAGGAGAGGTGTCACACCTGATTTCTGAAGAGAAACCAAATGCATCTCATATGTGCGCCAGGATCAAGTTACACACATATGGTGGACAAAAGAGTGTAATATCATAAACAGTAAACAAAATGTACAAGAGTTAAACCATTACATTATCCTTTTATTACACTCAAACGGTGGATTCGAAGGTCCAATAAAACGAACAACCGATAGCTAGACGAACAACTTCATCTTCAGCTTCCACAGGCACATGACTGAGGGATCGCATGCCTTAGAACTCCTCGAAGTCGCTGAAGTACTCCTCACTGTTGTTCTCCTCCTAAAGCAAGTGAAGCAAGGTGAGCACACTTATGGTTGGAGCTCAGCAAGTGGGGGAAAAGTATGCAAGGCTAACAAGGATAGGCTAAGGGTTTACAGTGGTTAGCATTTTAACGTTGGTCAAATTTTATTAGCAAGCCTATTTACTAAGTGTAAGTTTATACCAACCCAAAATTAAGCATTTGAAACATTATCCCAAAACCACAAGAAACCACGATTTAATTCCATCTTCAAGTTAATTATCATGTGAGGGTCCAAGCCGCTCTTAAGTGAGCACTGATCGATCGACCACTCTGCAGAGGTTGTACACTTTACCCACGCTCGTGTTCCCATGTTGCGGTTAGCTAGACCCTTAAACACTTCCAAGGTGAGTGGCTAGGGGTCCACTATGAAGCCTTTACAAAGGACATGCAAAGACCAACAACACTATAGTTTAGATCAGGGTGGACCATAACCCTCCCTAGTGGTCGGCACCTTAGCAAAGGCTCCTACCCCAAAGGGACCGGGCTATAACCCTGCAACCCCAACCCCCCTCTGCTCCTTTCGGATAAGGTCATCAGTTCGTTCGCACACCTAATTAATTGGCTAAGCCAGAACCATATAGACTGTGGTTATACTGTTTTCTTGGGCGGTTCTCCATGTTCCAATTAAATCATAGTGTTCTTGTGTTAAACAAATCCATCATCACTTAAGCATGAAAGTCTTTATCATAAAACCACTTCTAACCAACCTATGTTAAGCAACTAAGCAATTATCTACCCAAAACATTTATTAAAAAGGGGTTGTTCAAGGTGATAGGGGTAAAGCTCTAGTCATGTCCTTAAAAAGGTGATTTCCCATCAATTTATGCATAGCAACAAATAAAAGTAAATATTATTTAATATGCAGTTATTTAGGACAAAGAAGAAAATGCAGAGGGGGAATTCCACTTGCCTTTCTCTACAAACTGGGAATCTTCTTCTTCAAGGAAAGGTTCTTCTTGATCTTCTCCAAGAGGTTGCTCAGTTGAAACAGGCACGAGATCTACGCACAAACATGAGCATACAATAAATAAATAAAACAGTACACCAAACAATGCTATATGCTAAACACACATTGATAAAAAGGTTCTACGCACTGATACGATCATTTTGATATATTATACGCGAAAAACAGAGTTAAAATGTGAAAGATATGATTAAAACAAAAGTCAGGGGCCTTTCTGCAAGAAAACTAAACTCTCTGGGCTTATTTGAAAGAAACCAGGGACCTAGAACATAATTACATGAAAACAGAAGGGCTAACATGTAAAAGATAAGGGATGGATCACAAGAAATCCTAAAAGCAGGCTAAAACCGTAAAAGGAAGGACACATTTGTAAGTGGTTTTGATGGTGGAAGGACCGGCTTGCGAAAAGACAAAACCTCAGGGGCTCTTTAACAAAATTTCCCCGATTGACCGGTATGCTGAGGATTGACCCGGGACTTGGCTGGATCTGAGCCGTTCGATCAAGATCGTACGACCCTCGTGATGCACAAGTGAGGGGCGGCGGTGATGGTCACCGGAGGATGGCGGTGCGCGGCGGCGGGCTCGTCGGCGTGACTCGGGACAGGGTTCCCGGGCACCGTTTCGTGCGCGGGCGGTTGCTATGCAAAGCTGAGGAGCACGCACACAAGATCAGGGGGTCAGGGAGCCGTCTCCGGCGACGGCGGCGAGATGTCGTGGCCGGCGGCGGACGGTGGCTCGCCGGCGTGTGGCGGCGACGTACGAGATCGCACCTCGGGCCCTAGTTTAGCACGTTAAGCGGCTCAACGCGTCGCCAAGGCGACGGCGAACACAACCGTGGACATAGGGGGGCGTCCCGACCGGTGGCAAGGACGCCATGGCCGGCGGCCACTGCGTACCGCGGCGACGCAACCAGGCGCACGGGCTAAAGGAAAAAGAAGGGGCGGTGGCCTTCTCACCTTGCAGTGAAGCTACGGCCGAGGAGATGAGCAGCGGGGGACGGGCAGTGGTGGCGAGTTCGTCGGCGCCTGGGAAGAAACAAGGGCGCGACACCGATTGGCGACGAGAGCGGGGACCTGGAGCAAGAAGAGCTCGATGAGCAACAGGCGCAACACAGGAGAGGGAGAAAGGAGAGATGGACCCTTCACCAGCGGCGGCAATGGCACGCACTGCGCGAGAGTGGGGGAGAAATGTGGGGGCGCGTCTGAGCAAAGAGGTAAAGCAGGAGCTCGTGCTTGGCTTTTATAGGGCAAGAGAGGGGGAGAGGAAGCGGAGGAGCCATGGAATTGCCATCAATGGCCCGCTCACGAGAAGTTAAGGCGGCAAGTCGAGAAAGCGGAAGGGAGGAGAGTGATGGCGGTGAGAAATGCGGGCTTAACAGCTCCTTAACGCAGCTCTTGAAAGGAAGGGGAAGGCGGGAGGGCGTGGGAGCGGGCGGCGGTGATCGCGGGCGGGCAGGGAGGCGTGAGGAAGGGGGACTGGGGACGCAGGGGCCAGCCGGGGCAATGAGAGAAGGAGAGGGGAAGGAGAAGTGGACCATGGGGAGGCCCGGGCGGAAGAGGGATGGCCGACGGGGTTGGGCTAAAAGGGAAGAAGGGGAGGGGGTTTGAGTTCTTTTTTTCCTTTTTCAACTTCTTTTATTCAAACCTTTTTCAAACTCAAACACTTTTCAAACGTTTCCAAGTTTTCAAATTATTTTAAAAACTTTTAAACTTCACACCATCATACTTAAACACCATGCAAAGCCAAATGATGTTGCACATGCACTTGTTGATTCTAAATTATTTAAATGGAATTTAATTACTTTAGAGCCCAAATTAATTAGCAATTTAATTAAGTCCTTAAGACTAATCCTAATACACTATGTTGCTTAAGGTAATTTCAGTGATGGATTTTTTTTAGGGTGTTACAAATCCTACCCCTTAAAGAGAATCTCGTCCCGAGATTCAGAAGGATTAAAAAAAGAAATCTTCCACGAGTTCATCCTCTCTTTCCCAAGTTGCCTCTTCCTCTGTATGATGACTCCATTGCACTTTACACATCTTGATAACCTTGCTCTGAGTAACCCTTTCTGAGGTATCCAAGATTTTGATAGAATATTCTTTATAAGTCAAATCTTTTTCCATCTCAATATCTTCCAACTGTACTGGTTCTATTCTGACCTCACTTGTGCACTTCTTTAATTGTGATGCGTGAAATACGTCATGAACTCCCGACAACTGTGCTGGCAATTCCAACTGATAAGCTACCTCTCCTCTCCTTTCCAAGATCCGAAATGGTCCAATAAAACGAGGTGACAACTTTCCTCTGACATTAAACCTTCGCAGACCTCGGATAGGTGACACCCTAAGATATGCATAATCACCCACTTCAAATACCACTTCTCTTCTACGAGGATCGGCATAACTCTTCTATCGTGAACTCGTGATTGTGCAGCTTTGAGATTTTCCCGAATTATCTCAACCTGCTTTTCGGCTTCTCTTATGCTATCTGGTCCAAAGAGCTGACTTTCCCCAGTTTGATTCCAGAACAAGGGTGTTCTGCATTTTCTCCCGTACAAAGCTTCAAAAGGTGCCATTTTTATGCTAGACTGATAGCTGTTATTATAAGCAAACTCTGCATAAGGCAAACTCTTGTCCCAACTACCTCCATGCTTCAAAGCACAAGCTCTTAACATATCCTCTAAGATCTGATTTGTTCTTTCTGTTTGTCCATCTGTTTGAGGGTGATATGCCGAACTGAAATTCAATTTTGTATCCATTGACTCATGCAACTTCTGCCAAAAACGTGAGGTGAATTGAGTGCCTCGATCCGATACTATCTTCTTCGGAATACCGTGTAAACACACTATTCTTGAATTGTATAACTCTGCTAACTTGACCCCAGTGCATGTCGTCTTCACCAGTATAAAATGTGCAACCTTGGTTAACCTATCCACAATAACCCATATAGAGTCATACCCATCACGAGTATGAGGTAAACCCACAATGAAATCCATACCAATTTCTTCCCATTTCCACTCGGGTATTTTCAAAGGTTGAAGCAACCCCGCTGGTCTTTGATACTCAGCTTTTACTCTCTGGCATGTGTCACATAAAGCTACGTGAGCTGCTACATCCTTTTTCATCCCGTACCACCAATACCTTTGTTTTAAATCTTGGTACATCTTAGTACTTCCAGGATGAATAGAATAAGCTGAATCGTGTGCTTCCTTCAATATAGTCTCACGCAATTCTTTAATCTCGGGCACACAAATTCTATTCTTGAACCATACCGTTCCTTGTTCACCTTCCCTGAATTCTGGAACTTTACCCAACTTTATCAATTTCTTGTACTCCATAATCTTTTCATCTGCCAATTGCCCTTTTCTAATCTCCTGCTCAAGCGTTCACTCAATCTCTAATGTTAAGGTCTCATTCTGAGCAACAATTCCCAAATTAAGCTGTGCTATCTCCCAACATAACTCCCGAGGCATCAACCGACCTATCAGCATATTGGCCTGATTTTTCGACTCAATAAATGCGCACAACGTTTGCTTTCCCAGGATGATATTGAATATCCAGATCATAATCCTTGATTAATTCTAACCATCTTCGTTGTCTTAGATTAAGATCCTTCTATGTAAAGATATATTTCAGACTCTTATGATCGGTGAAAATCTGACACTTATTCCCAATCATATAATGCCTCCAGATTTTGAGAGCATGCACAACTGCGGCTAGCTCAAGATCATGAGTAGGATAATTCTGTTTATGTTTTCTTAATTGTCTTGAAGCATAAGCTACGACCTTACCTTCCTGCATCAACACACAACCTAATCCTTGCCGAGAAGCATCACAATACACATCAAACCCTTTGTGAATATCCGGCATTATCAACACAGGAGCCGTGGTCAATCTTTTCTTCAATTCTTCAAATCTGGCTTGACACTTGTCATCCCACTTAAACTCTTTACCCTTCTCCAGTAAAGTTGTAAGAGGTTTCACAATCTTCGAGAATCCCTCGATAAATCTGCGATAGTATCCTGCAAGTCCAAGGAAACTTCTGATCTCCGGTACGTTCTTAATAGGCGGACTCCAGTTCCGCACATCCCGGACTTTACTTGGATCCACTGCAATCCCACCATCAGTGATAATATGTCCGAGAAAAGAGATCTCCTTTAACCAGAAATCACACTTACTAAACTTGGCATAAAGTTGATGTTCCCGAAGCTTCTGCAACACGAGTCTTAAATGTTCTTCATGTTCTTCCTCACTCCGAGAAAACACCAGAATATCATCAATAAATACTACGACAAACTTGTCAAGATACTCCATAAACACTTTGTTCATCAAGTACATGAAGTATGCTGGAGTATTGGTCAAGCCAAACGACATCACGGTGAACTCATACAATCCATACCTAGACGTGAATGCCGTCTTCGGAATATCCTCCATTCGAATTTTCAACTGATGGTAACCCGATCGGAGATCTATCTTTGAGAAAACTTTTTCTCCTCTCATTTGATCAAACAAATCCTCGATCCGGGGTAAAGGGTATTTATTTTTGATGGTAACTTCATTAAGAGATCGATAATCTATACACAACCTCCTAGATCCATCCTTTTTATCCACGAAGAGAGTGGGGGCTCCCCATGGTGAAGAACTATGACGAATAAACCCTTTACTGAGTAATTCTTCTATTTGTTTCTTTAGTTCAGCTAAGTCTTTTACATCCATTCTATATGGCCTTTTTGATATAGGAGCGCAGTGTATAAGTTCAATCAATCTTCGTTGTCACGGGGTGGCATACACAGTAAATCATCCAGAAATACATCGGGATACTCGTTTACTACTTTTATGTCTTCCAAGGTCTTGCCTTCAGCTGAATTCACAGTGCCACTATTGGATGAGGGGGTACCCACATATTCTATTCTTTCTCCTTGTGGACTGGTTAATAACACTGACTTCTTACTTGCATCAGATAACTCCATCACATCTCTCAGAACCAATCCATACCTAAGATCACATCTATTCCCCACGACTTTAAGACTACTAGGTTAGCCAGAAAGTCTACTCCCATGATATTAATATTCACTTGTGGGCATATATGACCAGTTCTCATTTCACCACCCGGGGAATTAACTATCAATGGTGCCTTCATAGGACTCATAGGTATGTTATGTTTTGCCACAAATTGATCAGTTACGAATGAATGCGATGCTCCCGAATCAAATAAAAGCTGTAGCGGTGTATAGAATTGACGGAAACGCATTAGACAACGCCGAGTCATTCGGGCTTGCTCCATCGACATGATTCACTCGCCACGCAAATAGTTCTGCTGGCCTCTCTTGTTTGGAGCTTATGGAGTGCGAGGCTGAGACGATGACTGTCCAGGCCTCTGACCATTGTCCTTTTGAGGAGTCTACATCACTCTTTCGGGATAATTGTTGGCATAATGTCCCAGCTCACCACACTTGAAACATCCACTGGGCTGAACAGGAGTGGTGTTTCTGACAGGTGCTCCGGAACCATTATTAGAGAGATTCTGTTGAGGAGTGGGAGTTCGTGGTGTCTGCGGGTTGAAGCACTGCGGTTGAAATGAATGCTGCAACTGCAAGTTCTGAGGATATTTCCCTCCTTGACCACCGAACGATCATCGGGAAGAGTCTTGTGAATCAGCGGGGACGGGTGTTACTGCTGTTGGGGAGAAACCCGTCCCCGAAGTTGGGGCCAACAAATGCGAGTGCGGAAAGAATGCGGAACCAAGAAATGAACACAACTTGTCTTCGGGAGGGCTGTCAACAAGACTCTCCTCAGACTTCTCTCCTTTTTCATTTCATCAGGGCTCGTTTAAATAGGCCCGTATCATTTACACTTTACATCCTTACCCTCGCCTTTTTACATCGTGCTAAGGATCTTTGAGGGCATTACAATATTTTTACACACTTGCCCAACTACCACCCTTACAACTTGACGCTTTACACCCTGTCACCCGTCAAGTGGGCCCACACTTTCATCTCCCCCTTCGGGGGAATCATCTCAACCCCGAAGCTTCGCGCCCTCTTCGCGTCACGTTCCCGCGTCGTCACCTTCGTGCGTCCGTCATCCTCTTCCGTCCTTGGGACGTCCTTGAGCCCCCTCTAGGTCAACATTTGCCCTCTCAGTGAAGGTTCTTTACATCTCCGCGTGTTCTGTGCCTTCAGTCTTTCGAACTCGTGACACCTCTTCCCGCGAAGGTTTTCCGCACCTTCGCACGACTAGCACCTACGACCTGCTGCGCCACTCCCCGAAGTCGTCGAACCTGCACAAGCACCAAAGAACAAGAAAAGGCCGCCTCTCCTCAGTCCGTAGGCCGGTAGACGAAATGGGCAAAATAGGGGGTTAGGTGCGAAATGGATTTCCCCAACAACTGCTGGATTGCCCATGAGATTGGAACTTGCATTTTTGCTCACCCAGTTCCTTCCTCTTACTCTCCAATCCAATAGCTTTATTGAGCAATGTCTGGAAATCAGGGAATGTATGGCTCTGTAGCTGATAATTAAGCGGCCCAATCAAGCCATCCAAGAACCTTTCCTGCCTCTTGGGATCAGTGTTTACTTCATCAGGAGCATAACGGGACAAGTGTGTAAACTTGTCGAGATACTCTGTGACTGACATATTTCCTTGCTTCAGTGCAAGAAATTCCTTCTGCTTAAGTTTTATCACTCCTGAAGGAATGTGATATGCACGAAAGTTATCCCGGAACTCCTGCCAAGTAATATTGTTTCTAGCAGGATGTGCAGTCGAAGCATCCCACCAATCACTGGCTTGCCTCGATGCACTGCAGCAGATAAAGGACCATCTCTCGGTCAGTGCATTGAACGATCTCAAGCTTCTTGGTAACCATCTTCAGCCAGTCATCGGCATCCAACAGATCAGTGGAGTGGGAGTAGGTGGGAGGGTTGTGGCTCATAAACTCCTTATGCTTGTCCCTCGGCTGAGGGTGAGGTGGGGGAGGTGGTGCTGGTTGGTTTTGTTGAGCTTGTAGGTTCCGGACTGTGGCGGTGAGGTTTTGCAGTAGCTGGGTTTGAGCGGTAAGGAATTGCAGCATGGCAGGATCCATTTGGTTAAGTGGTGGGGGTGGAGGTGGGGGTGCTTGAGCTTATTGATTGGCTATGTGAGCACGAATCACTGGCGGAATGTCTTGACCTCCTCCTGACCTGGTTTGTACCATCTGATTGTTAGAGAAATATATTTTAGATAAGCACATGATAGTGATGCATGAAGAGTAAACTCAATGGATAAGGATGCTTGAACTTTTAATTTGAATAGATTCTGTTAGTCTCAATAAATCATGTATAACTCCCAGTGATGTTGTCCAAAAATTATGAAAAATTTTCAGTATATGTAGTATGAAATTTCAAAGCCAACCCAAATGGTTTCATCTCAATTGGAGGTCTATAACTTGAGATATAAATTTAACAAGGTCACTGTGTCAGCAGATTTTACAGTTTCTGATATCCCCAAAGTTTTGTTCATAACTCCGCAAATACTTATTCTTTACAGCTGAATTTTTGCCAGAAATTTTCCATAAAATTTGTGAACTAAGACAACTGGTTTTACATCAAACAGAGTTCTGTAGCTCAAGATAAAATTCAAACTTGGCTGCTGTGTCAGAGAGCTGTGTGAACAGATTTTGTATTATTCAAACTTGATAAAGGAAGATCATAGATAAAGATAACCCAACCCTTCATTAACTAAATGATTTTTGTTCAAGTCGCATTGTGGCCATCACTCCACAATACAACACACTCAAACAAAGAACCAAAACAAACATGTTTGCATGCAACAACCATTATTACAAGACTCGTTCTCGCAGGAACGCTCTATCGATAACAAAAGTAAAGGTGGGTCTCCTAATCTCCTAATCTGCTGCAGCTGGTGGTGGCCTCGTCGTAGAAGCGAGTCCTCTTGCGAGGCGGAGACTCGGGAGAGAAGGTGCTTCCTCCTCGGGAGGACGTCGCCCAGCAACCTGCGCCTCAAGCTGAGCGATCCGAGCCTGAGCCCTCTGAAGCTGTTCGTGGAGACGATACACCTCGTCGTATGATCCCTCTAAGTCCGTGTTGAGTGCAGAAGCGACACGGGCCAAAATATCCACGTGACTATCCCTGTTATTCCCCACGGGAACAACGGTGTTCAGCCTCTCGGTGAGGGGGCGTGGCGGAAGTCGAGTCGCGTGCCGCTCTGGTGATCGATAGACCACAGGGCCCTCCTTGCTGCATCATTAACCGAAGCAGCCTGCACTGACGTAGGAGCCGAACTGAAGTGCGAAGAGTGAATGTTGTGCCTGATGCCTCCACGAAGAGGTACATGGATGTGAACCTCAGTAGTGTAGTAGTCCTCCATGCCAGGCTCTGAGTAATGCTTGGTAACATAGAGGGGCCTCTCCGTGAAGTCAAGGTGTTGTAGGGTCTCCTCCAGTAGGACAACAAACTGTCCCTCATCCTCAACGGTATGGTGGTAGTGATACGTCGCTCCATGAAAGCGAGGGTCATCATCCACCTGATTATCATTCACAGCACTGTTGTCATCCTCGTGCCCTTCGACGTTAACTTCCTCATCTTCATTCTCATCGTTGCCATCATTTCCATCATCATCATCGCCGTCTTCATTGCTACTATCTCCACTGTTGTCATCGTTGTGTTTCCCGGAATCATCCGTCCCTCCAGCCTCCTGTGGGGCATCCCGCACAAGATCCATTGGCGGTGGACGGAGGAGCGTGGGGCGAGGCAGCTGGGGTATCACCATGTCGCCATCAGCATCCACAACCAAGTAGGTGCCATCATACAGCTGTGGCTGCCCACGGTGATCTTCAGCATCATCCTCGAAAACCCTATCTTCTGGATCTTCCTCAACCTGATTCTCCATCTGATCCTCAGGCTGCACCACTGGCTCAACAAGTGGGTAGCGTGCCGACCGAGGGACACGGCCTCGGTGCTCTTGCGTCGTGTTCTTGGTCCCGCCATCCGACAAGTAAAAAGGAGACTCAGCATAGATAAAACAAAATGATAGCATTTAATAAAGGAAAACTGAATAAATTAGTTTTTATGCATAAATAAGTAAATTTGAAAGATGACATGGCTTTCTAGATCATGAATCCTTAATTTTCGACCATTTCTAACTTAAGGGTCCCACTCTGATCATTCTTTGCTCGATACCACTTTGTCACACATGATTTCAAGAGAAACCAAAAGCATCTCATATGTGCGCCAGATCAAGTTACACACATATGGTAGACAAAAGAGTGTAATATCATAAACAAGAACCAAAACGCATACAAGAGTTAAACCATTACATTATCCTTTTATTACACTCAAAAGGTGGACTCGAAGGTCCAATAAAACGAACAACCGATAGCTAGACGAACAACTCCGTCTTCAGCTTCCACATGCACATGACTGGGGGATCGCATGCCTTAGAACTCCTCGTCAGCTGAAGTACTCACCGTTGTTCTCCTCTGAGCAGTAAGCAAGGGTGAGCACACTTATGGTTGGAGCTCGAGCAAGTGGGGGAAAAGTATGCAAGGCTGACAAGGATAGGCTAAGGGTTTACAGCGGTTAGCATTTTAACGTTGGTCAAATTTTATTAGCAAACCTATTTACTAAGTGTAAGTTTATACCAACCCAAAGATTAAGCATTTGAAACATTATCCCAAAACCACAAAAACCACGATTTAATTCCATCTTCAAGTTTAATTATCATGTGAGGGTCCAAGCCGCTCTTAACCGTGAGCACGGTGATCGATCGATGTTTCACTCTGCAGATGTTGTACACTTTACCACAACTCGTGTTCCCCATGTTGCCCGGGTTAGCTAGACCCTTAAACACTTCCGAGGTGAGTGGCTATAGGTCCACTACGAAGCCTTTACAAAGGCATGCAAAAGACCAACAACCCGCATAGTTACGATCGTATGACCATAACCCTCCCTAGTGGTCAAGACCTTAGCAAAGGCTACCCCAAAAGGACCGGGCTATACCCGCAACCCCAACCCTCTGCTCCTTTCGGATAAGGTCACGTTCGTTCTCACACCTAATTAATTAGCTAAGCGAGCCATATGGATTTGTGGTTGTCTTTGTTTTCTTGGGTGGTTCTCCATGTTCCAATTAAATCATAGTGTTCTTGTGTTAAACAAATCCATCATCACTTAAGCATGAAAGTCTTTATCATAAAACCACTTCTAACCAACCCATGTTAAGCAACTAAGCAATTATCTACCCAAAACATTTATTAAAAGGGGTTGTTCAAGGTGATAGGGGTAAAGCTCTAGTTATGTCCTTACAAAGGTGATTTTCCCATCAATTTATGCATAGCAACAAATAAAAGTAAATATTATTTAATATGCAGTTATTTAGGACAAAGAAGAAAATGAAGAGGGGGAAGTCCACTTGCCTTCCTCTACAAACTGGGAATCTTCTTCTTCAAGGAAAGGTTCTTCTTGATCTTCTCCGAGAGGTTGCTCAGTTGAAATAGTCACGAGATCTATGCACAAACATGAGCATACAACAAATAAATGAAACAGTACACCAAACAATGATATATGCTAAAACCACACTGATAAAAAGGTTCTACGCACTGATACGATCATTTAAATATATTATACGCGAAAACAAATTAAAATGTGAAAGATATGATTAAAATAAAAGCCAGGGGCCTTTCTGCAAGAAAACTAGGCTCTCTGGGCTTATTTGAAAGAAACCAGGGACCTAGAACATAATTACATAAAAACAGAAGGGCTAACATGTAAAAATAAGGGATGGACTACGGAACAGGAAATCCTAAAAAGACAGGGGCTAAACCGTAAAAGGAAGGACCTGTTTGTAAGTGTTTTTGATGGTGGAAGGACCGGCTTGCGAAAAGACAAAACCTCAAGGGCTCTTTAACAAAATTTCCCCGATTGACCGGTATGCTGAGGATTGACCCGGGACTTGGCTGGATCTGAGCCGTTCGATCAAGATCGTACGGCCCTCGTGATGCAGCTGGCGGCGGCGATGTCGCCAGAGGATGGCGGCCGTGGCGCGTGCGCGGCTCAGCCGACGTGACGACGGGGTTCCCGAGCACCGTTTCATGCGCGGGCGGTTGGTATGCAAAGCTGAGGAGCACGTGCACAAGATCGGGGTCGGGAGCGTCTCGGCGGACGGCGATGTCGTGGCCGGCGGCGGACGGTGGCTCGCCGGCGTGTGGCGGCGACGTACGAGATCGCACCTCGGGCCCTAGTTTGGCACGCTAAGCGGCTCAACGCATCGCCAAGGTGATGGCGAAAACAACCGTGGACATAGGGGGGCGTCCCGGCCGGCGGCAAGGACGCCATGGCCGGCGAGGCGGCCGCGCCATCGGCAGCTGCAAGCAACGCAACCAGGCGCACGGGCCAAAGGAAAACGAAGGGGTGGTGGCCTTCTCACCTTGCAGTGAAGATGAACGGTGGGGACGAAGCGGTGGTGGAGTTCGGCGGCGGCGGCGCTACGGGGAAGAAACAGGGGCGCGGCACCGATTGGCGATGAGAGCGGGGACCTGGAGCAAGAAGAGCTCGATGAGCAACAGGCGCAACACAGGAGAGGGAGAAAGGAGAGAGGGACCCTTCACCGGTGACGGAAGGCTCCGACGGCGGCAATGGCACGGCAGCGTAGGGGATTTCCGAGCGGCGGCGCTGCGCGAGAGTAGGGAGAAATGCGGGGGGGCGTCTGAGCAAAGAGGTAAAGCAAGAGCTCGTGCTTGGCTTTTATAGAGCAAGAGAGGGGAGAGGAAGCGGAAGGAGCTCCGGCGGCGGAAATTGCCATCAATGGCCGGCCCTCAACAGAGAAGTTAAGGGCGGCAAGTCGGAGAGGAAACAGAAGGGGGGGAGAGTGATGGCGGCGAAATGCGGGCTTAACAGCTCCTTAACGCAGCTCTTGAAAGGAAGGGGAAGGCGGGAGGCGGAGCGGGCGGTGATCAGCGAGCGGGGGGGAGGCGTGAGGAAGGGGACGGGGCTGACACGCGGGGCCCGCCGGGCAGTGAGAGAAGGAGAGGGGAAGGAGAAGTGGGCATGGAGGGAAAGGGCGGTAAGAGGGATGGCGGCGGGGTTGGGCTAAAAGGGAAGAAGGGGAGGGGGATTGAGTTCTTTTTTTTTCCTTTTTCAACTTCTTTTATTCAAACCTTTTTCAAACTCAAACACTTTTCAAACTTTTCCAAGTTTTCAAATTATTTTAAAAACTTTTAAACTTCACACCATCATACTTAAACACCATGCAAAGCCAAATGATGTTGCACATGCACTTGTTGATTCTAAATTATTTAAATGGAATTTAATTACTTTAGAGCCCAAATTAATTAGCAATTTAATTAAGTCCTTAAGACTAATCCTAATACACTATGTTGCTTAAGGTAATTTCAGTGATGGAATTTTTTTTAGGGTGTTACAAGAGGTTTGATCCTAAATTTTAATTTTAATTTAACTAACAAATAAATAAGATGTGTACATAGTTAAGTCGTGATTAACAACTTTTATTGACAAAAATATTGGTTGGAAGAAAATTGAATGCAAATCTAAGTTGCTTAATAAGTTGTCGTTGTAAAGTTTGGATTGTAGGTGCACTGAAATTTGCCAATTTATTACACTAAATTGAACATTTTAAAAGTTCTTGAACCAATATGCACCCACATGTCAAATCATTGTATTAATATTGATTGTTTTACAAGTTGTTAGACTAATCTACACACACTTGGCCATGTTTGGAACGAAGGAACGAAAAACACAGGAATCATAGGAACAGAGGAAAGACAAATGCTGAAAACAGAGGAATGAGAAATACAGGAAGTGGACACAAATAGGTGTTTGAAACGCAGGAACCAGTACCATACAAATCAGGGCAGCATAAGAGAAAAAAATCATTTACATTTACAGATAGATTAATCAATAAATACACATGATCACATGCTATTTTTTTATCTTGATCTCACGTGACCATAGAACCAGTTCGCTTACATGTGGGACCTTACATTTTTTTTCCGATACCCATACTTATCCTCTCAAGCTACTCTTTCTTCCTCATCCATCGAGGCCTTGACGCAGGTGAGACCACCGTAGACAAAGCAACTCACATCGGGAATCGATGGCTCGGTGGCGGTTGATGGCGCTCGCCGCTTCGGCAAGCGGCAACGGTCGAGCCATGAGCCCCCTCACCTCCCGCTTTTATTTCTCTGTCGCCACACTCTACCTGCGGCCCCTGCCATCAAGCACTCACGGCCCACGTCGGAGGACCTCCTGCGCGCCGCATCCGGGAGGCGGGCGGAGCGGCAGATCGATCGACGTCGAGGTCCCGGGCTGTCGGTGAGAGGGCGGGCTGGTGCTCCACTGCTCCGCGGCGCTGAGGGCTCCGGCAAGGCCGTCCTTGGCAGCCGAGCCAAAGAGAAAACATGGGAGCAGGTGGATTTTGTTCCCTGAAATCAGCATCATCTCAGATTAGGAGGAAACTCTTTCTTGATTCCTTTGTTCCAGACATCCGATTCATTTCCATTCCGGAGGAATGAACTTCCTGTGTTTTTCCTTTGCTTTTCCCGTGTTCCAGACGGGGCCTTAACAAGTTGTTGTATGATGGTGTAATTTACTCTATTTTTGCTAGTCGCAACTGATGACACAAACAAAGCGTAGAATTAGGATCAGAACTACACCTTCAAGTCTCTGTACTATACGTCACTACTATGGCAATTTATCAGCTGCTGAAAGAATCTGTTGGGATCATCCTCCTCCAATCTTCCATTTGTTGCCTGATTCTGAATTCGAGCAACAAATTACGAAACCTTCATGAAAAAAAACAACTACACTGCTGTATGAAGTACTCCCCCCGTCCCATATTAAGCGCACCTGAAGGATTCAAATTTTTTCTCAAATTAAACGCACCATATGCTAGTTTGTGTACGGAGAAAGATCTTAGGCTACCAGGTGGACCAGCTGTGTAGTACTCCCTCCGTCCCAAAATATAAGGTCATAAAGCATTCAAACTAAAAATAATAATAGTGGAAGAAAATGACCTCTATACCCCTCATTTTACACTACTCACCAACTCTCCACCTACTCACCAACTCTCCACCTACTCACCAATCTCATTTAATTTTGTCCTATCCCTCTAAGACTTTATATTTTGGTACAAAATTTGAACCCTTCATCCTTCATGACCTTATATATTGGGACAGAGGGAGTAACCTCCATCTGTCCAACCGGATTCTGGGCCCTTCTCAACCACTCGTCTATCGTCAAGCTGTGTTAAAAAAATAGTTGATGCTTTCCGAAATCCTCCTCCTTTTCCATGGAGCTGCAGGCCTGCAGCAGGGTGGTGAGGTCAGTGGCCAGCATTGGTGAAATTTTTGTAGGCAGGGGCGGAGCCAGGGGGGCGGGGCAGGGGCCTGGCCCCCCTAATGCTAAAAAAACAACAAATTACCATTATAAAAATCAAAAAAATTAGTACAAAATCAGTAAAATTAGTGCAAAATCAGTAAAATTAGTCGATTTTGACTTAAAAATTAGTTATTTGGCCCTCTTTATGGCTAATTGCCCCACCCAATGTTTGAATCTGGCTACGCCCACATGAGGGCAAAGCATCGTTCTACCAACTGTCTTGGTTTCCACGCTGAACTCTAGAATTGCGCTTAATATGGGATGGAGGGAGTAGGGAGATGTCCAATATTTGTACACTTCTGGAATCATCCCGGATCAGCCCCTAGCACAACCATGATTTCTTTATTAAATCAATTCATTAGTGGGCCCATGCTAGCTGAAGTTGCATTCTTTCATGGACATTTTTCAAATTATAGACTTGCATATTTTCATGGACAGAAGGAGTACGTCTTTCCTAAAAATATTTGTATATATGTAAAGTTCAGAACAGTTCAGAACTTTAGGCTAGAAAAAGCAGCTAGGGTGCTACATAAATTACATGACAAAAGAATAAGATAAAATATGGGGAATCAGCAATACAGTAGTACTTACAAGACAACGGTATCACCCATAACAAATTTCAGAAAAATGTAAATCCCATCATCTAGAGTAAAATACACTGCGGTCCTTAAAGCATGAGTCCCTGATTTAGACCGTGAGTAATTGTCGCGATTCAATATTTTTAAGCAAAGGACCCTATATATTCGAAATAGCCCCTTCTCCTTCATATAATCGTATGGCCTGCTCCGCCGTTTTCTTCTCCTCTCTACGGCCCACCGGTGCCGACGACCGCCGCCACTTTGCGCTTGCGAGATCCTACCGGTCGTCATCTCACCAGGGTTCACAAAACCGGTACCGGTCCGATTTTTCGAACCCCCAAAACCAGACCGTTTAACCGGTGAACCGGAACAGCTAACCGAAGTGCCGTTTTTATAGGCTCGGTTTTGAGGAAAAAACCGGTCGGTACCGCAACCGAGCCGGCCCGGTAGCACCGGTTTTCGCAGTAACCCACCGGTTTTTTCGGTAATGTGAACCCTGCATCTCACCCTCCCCCTCCTCAAATCCTAGCATTAGCTTCGATCCTCACTTCTCCGCTCCTGCACCAAGGAGCACCAAGGACGGAAGCGCAGCGTCGACGAGCGGCCCGCGGCGGGCCACGCAGCTCGACGCGTAGTACGGATTGCCCGCCGGCGGCCAGCATTCGAGGATGAGGCGTGCAAGGACAGAGCCTACGACGCAGGCTGTTTTGCCATTCCGTTGCCGAAGAAACAGAGCATGGTACTCCTATATAGCATTCGATTTGAACAGATGCTACGAGTCTACGACCAACTGACCAGATTCAGTTGCCACTGTGAATATGATGATCAGAACAGAAGTTCACATTACGTTGATCATCGGTCTCTTCCCGGTCTCCCCGGATCAGTGGTTGGCCTGCAGGACACGCTCGCCTCTTCAAAAATTTTTAAGACGTGCAAAACACGTTTTTCATTAAGAGGAGAGAAACCGGTTACAAAGATGCGACTCTAGGAGACCCCTAGAGCGCAAAGAACAACAGAACCTAAAAACGAAAGGAAGAACAGGAAGAGATCCACACCACCACCATACAACATAGGGTTAATTGGAACCATGCCATTATAACTTTGCTGTTTTTGAAGTACGTCATTACTATTCGACTTACTATGTCAGTGCTATTATAATTCTGATGTTGTTTGAGATATGCCATTATGTACGCTTAGAGACCATTTTGGGCCCACTGTCAGGTGTATAAGGGGTACGTATATTCGTATGGACAAGATTACCCCTGCTCAAGTTTCGTTTTCCCTCCCTCTCATCTCACTGACGTGTGGGACCCACACGTCGCTTCTCAACCTCCGCCATCTCTCTTCTCCACGTCGCTCTCTCTCTCGGGCGGCCAAGCCTGCTCTCCCGCCTGAGTCCCTGCCGCCCCCACCGCCCTTCTCCTGCTCCCTGGCCGGCGGATCCGGGCCCGGGCCGCTCCGTCGAGGCCGCGAGCCACCGTCGTCGCGAGCCACCGTCTGGGAGGTCGCGTGCCCAGCGCGAGCGTCGGGGCTCGCCACATCGTGCGGCGGACCGCCCGCCTCCCGACGGCCGGAAGGGATGGCCGACTTCTGGCACCATCACGGCGGCCCGCCCCCTCCGTCGCCTCGGCTCACATTGATGCTCGGCTCCGGTCCGGGCAAGCGAGTGGAGGCGGAGGATTCATCTTGTGAGCACGAGCTCTGGTCGGGAGATGGACAAAGGTGCGGAGGGACGGCGGGACGAGAGGAGAGGCGGGGGAATGAGGTGGAGTGGGCGGCGGAGGTTGAAGATGAGGGCAAAGACATTTCTCTCCCTTCTTCACTCCAATACGCTGCAAGTGGGCACGAGGCGGTGTCGGTACATAATGGCATATCTCAAACAATTGTGAAATTGTAATGGCACTAGCATAGTAAGTTGAATAGTAATGGTGTCCTTCAAAATTGTGATAATTATAATACGGATCAATTACAACATAAGCCACACAGGCGTAGCCTACTACAAGTGCAGAGCACACACGCTCATCACCAGGCGCCAAGGGGAATCGAGGGGTCGAGAAGTCATGCGAGCGATGCTGCGGGAGCAGCGAGGGGCGCCGCCATCATCCGTCTTCCGCGAAGGGGAGAACAGTTTCACCTTGCGACCAAGCGGAGAGGACCAGGAAAGCACCTCAGCGAGGGCCTTTCGCCAAACGCTGTCATCGGCGGAGATCGGCGAGCTTTCGCCAAGTCGAACCGGCTCCACACCAACCCGAAGGCGCGGCGCGATGGAAGCGGCATGTGTCCACGACACGGAGGGAAGGCGGTACCGTGGGGCGAGGCGAAGTGGAGGCGGCGGCAGGCGGCCGGCGAGACGCCGAGGCAAGTCGCGGGGAGGCTGCCTGCCGCGAGACCAGATCGCGAGCGATGCCGGATCCGCGGAGGTGTCGAGCTCGCCACGAACAACCTTGTCGCCGGCCACCGGAAGGAAGGTGCGGGGAGGCACCCCTCCCCCGCCCGCCCTGCACTGCCACCGCCAAGAGAGGCCGGTAGGAGGCGGCGGCCGAGGCAGCGTCGTCGGCGCCGGCGAGGAGGAGGCCGCAGCGGCGAGGAGGCACCGCCGAGGCAGTCGTCGGCGGGGCGTGGGCGGGCGAGCATGACAAACCCGGTGAGGAGGCGCGGAGTCGGTGGCTGGTGACCGCGTCGGCGGGCGGCGCAGGGGCGGGCGATGTCGACAACGAGCTCAGGAGGTTGGCCGCGCCGCGCCGGGCGGAGAAGGCGCCGGGCGGCCGGCGGCGAGGCCGGCGGGGTGGCGCAGCGGAGCGGCGCAGTGGCGGCGGAGGGGCCGCCATCCGTCCGGCGGCGGCGGCGGCGGGCAACCCTAGATCTAGGGTTGGGAGGGGAGCGGCGGTGGGGAGAAGGGAGGAGGGGACGGCGGCGCCCCGGCGCTGGGAAGGCGGCTGGTGCGGTGGGGAGAAAGGAGGGAGGGAAAGGGAAAAAGGAGGAGGAAGAGGCGGGTGGGCCACGGCGGCCAGCGGGGGAGTTAGGCACCCGGGTCGCCCATGGATTCTCAGCACGTGAAGCGACGCTCGCTCGCCTCTTCAAATCAAATGCAGACGCCCGATTTTACTTGCTGCATAATTGGATGAACCTGAATGTTTTGATTTTCACTCATTTTCAGGATCCTACAATGCTGTATGTACCGAAAAGACAAACTTTCCACCGGAGCTGAAGCGAACTTTCCAGGTGTGTGATGAAGGATTTGATACAGCGACAGTTTAGGCCTTAGGGCTGCAAGCGCAAGGTCGCACCTACCACAATCCCGCCTACAACCAGAGAGTTCAGGCTCACAGGCTGCATTGCTGCAAGCACAAAGTCTGACGAGCCAACTGCCGAGTCGATGCGGGCGTGGCAGCTGCTGAAGCTGACATCTGCTCGAACGCGAGAGAAGGAACACCCTTTAACTCTCACAAGCATTCCGAGATAAAAACTAGGAGAAATCTGGAACATGTTGAGTTGAAAACATGGAACGTTAACACCGCCACGACCAAGCTATGCTTACACAACCCGAATCAGGGGCCAAAATGCGATCACGGTATATTCAGTAGAGGTCTCAACTCTGAATCCCAACCTAACAGCAACAGTCTACTTCATCTGAACTATCCCTGCGCTAACCAGCTTCTGGATCTTCTGCATCACTCCGGGGTTCTTGAGGTGCGCCTGGGAAGCCCTTGGGTTCTCCTGCAAATCAGTCAACACCTGCAGGACGCGTTCCAAATAATCAGATCAGACTTATCCCTACATTTCGAACCAAATGCAGACGTATTTTGTTTACCTGTCGCATGATCGGATCAGTCAAGATGTTCTGGATTTCAGGGTCTTGCATGGCTTTGTTCTGCATTAAAGGGGTAATCGTTAACCATTGTGTTCTTGCAGCAATAGTGGATGGAGCGCCTGATGGTGCTCCACAGTGACTAAAGCAAAGCTTTTCAGGTGAAGAGTCAAGTCAATTTAGGTCGTGTTTGGTTGGGCTGAAAAAAAATTTCATGAAAAAGGAATCTTGCATGCATGGAGTACCAAATGAAGTTTATTTGCAAAACCTTTCACAGATGAGTGCAACTTTGCGACAAATCTAATGAGCATAATTAATTAGTGATTCCTACAGTAATGCTCAGTACCCATGTTCTAATCATTTGTTCAGGGTTGTGAAGGTAGTTTTGAAACTGACTTTAACCTGTCTCTCTTTCACTCTGCCTGCCTTGTTGATCTGTTCAACACACCTGAACCAAGAAGATAGCAACTATTAGCACTGTAGCTTAGTGTAAACTAACATCTGAAGAAGGGCATGATCTCTTTCAGTAGTATTATACCTCCTTACACCATCAAGCAATTCCTGGTTCTTCGGATCATGCTTTAGGCCAGCTTGGTAAGTTTCCAGTGCTTTGTTATATTCCTTCATGAAGAATTGGACCGCACCTTTCCTTGTGTATCCCTTGGAGAATGTAGGATCTAGCTCTATGCACTTCTCAGCATCTTTTAGACCTTCAGGAAGGGCTCCCAGCTTGGTGTAACAAGCAGCCCTGTTGCTGTATACCTGAAGAACAACCCATGAAGATAAATGCTTAAAATATGCCCAATGCATCAAGCACAGGACATATGGATGGCAGAAAGTAGACCTAAAGTGTGTGTACTAGCATTATACGTTGAGTAATATGTTACAACAATTCATGTTTCCAGATGGATCAATTTCCCAGCGGATGTATAGGATTTGCATGAATTAGGCTTCAACATTCAGCTGAAATAATTGACAGTGGAATGGTAAGAAATTACCCTTGGGTCCTTTGGGTTTCTCCTGAGAGCTTCAGTGTAATGCTTCACTGCTTCTGGATATTTCTGCTGCTTGAAGAACTCATTACCTGCACAAGATTAACAAGAGATATGGTTTATCATTGGCATCACCTAACAAAAAATAACTGCATGAACAATGAATATAACAAACAGAATGCCTGCAGCAAGCATACCTTTCTCTCGCTCCTCATCAGCAATTTTTGGATCATAGTACTCTTGTTGCTCCAACTCCTTCTTTGCTCGTTCAGCCTCGTTCAGTTTCTTCAGAGTATCTGGGTTCCGGTGCTCAGTTAACGCCTTCTGAAAAGTCTCAATGGCAACATCATAGTCTTTGGATGACTTGGCAAGTTTGGCAAGAGCAGTTCCTTTTCTGGTCAGTGCCCTCGAGATCATCTTGAAATCAGCACGTAGTTCCCTTCCCCTCTCAACAGCCTTGTCACAATCCTTAATGCACTCGTCATACTAAAAATCAAAGATAAAATATTAGTTTTAATTCTATGGCATCATATAATACTATTACAATATAGGTTTGAGAAAATCATAAACAGATATCACTGAATTGCAAACTTTGCTCGGAAACAGAACATGCCCAAAGGTAAACTACAATCAGTTTTTTGAAGTCGCCTACTGCTTGTGCGCAAAGTGGTGTATCATCAAATCAATGGGACAAATCTAGCTGAGATAGTTTCTACCGAAGTTTACTATAGGACTCCTCATTTATGAGCTACCAAATTAAAGTTCACAAGTAAACAAATAAGCCATTGGCATTGATGTTAAACAGTTAAAGCATATGGCAATGATTCATTCAAAGGTTACTACAGTACAATGAATCACTTGGACGATAATCATTCTGGCTTTGAGCAAACACATCAAACTAAGTGGTCCCTATCAGAATTTCAGGAATAGGGAGCACGAATGAATGTTTGCCCACTTATTATCACGATCATCAACTCCTACCACAAAACATTCTTAAACACGCAACTCAAGTCCTTGAACAATGCGAGTAGATCTAGAATGCTATCTGCCTCTATTACTCCAACAGAACAGACAATACTTATCCAATTTCATATCTAAAACATGTTTGCTAAGGTCTCAATCCCAAATTCACAAACACTATCTGACCACATCGACAAATTCACATGCACTATCTCACATTCGTACGTTTCTTAATTACTTAGAAGTAAATTGCTTGTAAATTCGAACGAAAAGGGCGTTACCTTTCCCATCTCAAGATAAACAGCAGCGCGATTGGTGATGTAGGAGATGTCCTCGTCGTCAAGCTCCATGGCCTTTGTGTAGTGCTGGATCGCGGTATCGAAATCCTTCTTCTTGTAAGCAGCGTTGCCCGCTTCCTTCTCCTTCTGCGCCGCTGCCTTCCTCTCCTTCCGCTCCTTCTCCTCCTCTGTCACCTCCATCGGCTCGGGCTCAGGTTCAGGCTCTGGCTCCCTTGCCTTCGCCTCCGGCTTCTGCTTTGGCGTCTGGGGAGCAGATTGCGCTGCCGCCGGCTCAGACGCCCCATTGCTCTTGTGCTGGAGGTTGATGTTCAGCATGAGGGTGAGCACCTGAACCATGCGCTGGTCAGAGAGGTAGGTGTTCAGGCTGCTAGGGTTCCGCTGCACCTCCCGCAGCATCTGGACGAAGTCCGGCTGGTCGAGGTAGCCGCGCGTGGTGGGGTCGGCGGCGACCTTGCTCCAGAGCTCGGGGCCCTGGAACACCTTGCCGATGGCGTCCCCGCCGGACCCCCCCGGGCGCCGCGACGCCGACGCGGCCTGGCGCGCCTGGGCGAAGCCGGACTTGAGGGCCTCGTTGGACGGGTCGAGCGCGAGCCCCTTCTCGTACGCCTCGACGGCCCCGGCCGCGTCGCCGAGCCCCAGGCACGCGGCGCCGAGGCGGGAGTAACCCTTGGCCCAGTCGGGCCTCAGCTTCACCGTCCGCTCGGCGTCGGCGAGCGCGTCGGAGTAGCGCCCGAGCGACGCGTACGCCGCCGAGCGGTTGGAGTAGAGGACGTGGTTGTCGGGCGCGAGCGCGATGGCGTCGCCGAAGTGCCGGGCCGCCTCGTCGAAGCGGCCGGCGGAGAACGCCGCGTTGCCCTTCGCCTTCGCCTCCTCGGCCATCGTGGCGGCGGCGGCGGCGGCGGCGGCGGCGGGTGCTGATTGGCGTGCGACCGGGGAGGTGGAACGATCGAGACCGTCTGTTTCGGATCGGTTGGCGTGCGCTTTTCGAGACTTTTGGTGGGATCGTGGAGGAGGGGGGCGGGTATAAAGACGAGGGGAGGACGACCGGGTTCTAGTCCCGTTCGGTCTCGGAGGTTCTGGAAGGTTCCGGAGGGCGGGAGAGAACGGGAAGTCGCGAGATCGATCAGGGTTCACGGATGGTAGTGCCCTTGCGTGATTGCGTCCCTCCCGACGGGTTCCGTTCCAACTTCTGGCTCCCATCGGCATGTTTAGACGAAGGTTGAAAAAAAAATTCACATAATTTTGAACGTTAATTAGGATATATTATTAAATAAGTCAGTTTACAAAACTACTTTCATAACTTTGTGCTAATTCGCGAGACGAATGTAATAAGATTTTTGACCACATGATTAAATATGATTACTGTAACATTACTATAATAAATTATTAAATTAATTATGTTTATTAGGTTTGTCGCGTAAAGTTGCACTTATATGTGAAAAGATTTTGAAAATAAACTTCATTTAGTACTCTACGCATACCAGATTTCTTTTCAGGGAATAAACATTGTGAGCGGCTTCGGGTTTTGACTTTTGACTTGCTTTGTCAATAAATGGTTTTAATGTCACATATCTCCTTCTTTTCTCCGTTTTCACTGACTTAGCGAGCCTGCTATTTTCAATACACACAACAATCTGAGAGACTGTGACGCATAACATTTCGAACATTAATACACCGACGAGGTGTCATTAAACTCAGTGTAGCGAAATGAGTGGACCTCAGCTCATAAGGTTTTTTAATTGGACTGGTGTTTTTTAAATTCATTTTAAAATGTTACTGATACTATTTTTCAACAATAGTTGATGTGTCCATCTACAACGAGATGTTAGTCGTGATTCATCAATCTCGAAGAATTACCGACTCAACCTTTCGAAAGTGTTCATACTGATAGAGTTGTATGTGTGTTCATAAAGACAAGTGTACATACATGTATACGAGCATTTATGTCTGATTCGAAAAATCAATGTACTTAGCAAAAGGTAAGTTATCCGTTTTCATCTATGAAAATCTCCTCGGGCGTGTTTGGTAAAGTGGTCTGGTTCGGTCAAGTTTGTGAGCAAGTCGAAGCCAGATGGGTCAAGCTCATGAGATGCTCAAAGTTGTTTGGCAAATTTTCACTCCATAGTGTTTGGTGGGTTTGAAAGGATCTTGATGTTGCCTAGAGGGGGTGAATAGGCGCAACCTGAAAAGTCACCACTTAAAACAATTTTATCAAGAAACCGGATACTCGGATTTTGTCGAGTCTGGGACGTCCGAGTCTCGGAAAAATGTCAGTATGTCCAGGACCGCGCTGCAATGGAATATACACCACCGGTGCCGATTTGCTTGCAGGACTCTTTGGTCTTCTTCTTGTTTGCTTGCTCCAAACTGCAATCCACTTGGTGTATAGCCTAAGGAGTGATTCTTGGATGAAGTAAGGTCCCTACACTCCAAAAACACTAACAACCACGTAGATCGACAAAATGACAAAGAGCAAGCTAAGAATGAAAACAAGTATAAATGCGAGGTGAACCAACAAGAGACGTAGTGATTTGTTTTACCGAAGTTCGGATTTACCACCGTGTGAATCCTAGTCTCCGTTGGGTGCTTCTCCTACCGAAGCCGGGTTGGACTCAACCCTTTCCCCAATCCACTAGATAGCTCCTTCCCTTTCGGAGGCAAAGCAAGGCCTTCACAAACTGTCCCACAGCTCACCACACCTTGGGAGCTTGTGGGCGACGCCTAGTCGTCTAGGAGGCAATCCTCCAAGAGTAACAAATGCTTCACACAAGCTTGACGACGTCCAACAGCGCTCTAGGGATTCAAGTGCTCTTGAATAGCTCACAAAGGCTTCTCTCTACCACCCAACTCACTAGATCTATCAAAGATCAAACAACCTCACCAAGAGGGGTTGGGGAGAGCTTAGAATGGCTTTGGCTTAACAAGGAATAGCAAGAGTGGGGACCGGGGTATAAATACCCACCTCCTAAAAAAAACCGGTGCCAGGGTTCCCAAACCCGGTGCCACCGAGATTTCAAACCAAGTAGCCGTTGGGCCGGCTGACACAAAACCGGTGCTACCGATTTCCCAAAACCGGTGCCACCGGTTTCCCAAAACCAGTGCCAGGGTTTGACCTGAGGTCAAACCGAGACCGTGTACGTGTGGGTTTTGTGTCTCTCTCAATTAACATAGGTTACTTGAGCACTGAGACATTTTCAAGACTCCTTGTGATGCATCCTTCTTGATAGTACGGCGTACCTATACTCAAGATCAAATATAAATCCTATAGAGATCCTCTTGAGCTTCATCTTCATGAATAGCCATACTTGGTCAATATATCCACTTGAGAGATCCATCCATCCAAGTCTCACTGATTTGAGCACTTATACCTTGAGCTAGTGACTTTGATCTTCATATATGAATGAAACTCATTTCTTGATCAAGTCACCCTTCTCATGACTCAAAGAACATGTGATGCTTCTTCATTGCTTCCCTCGGTTAGGCTCGATTTGATACCTCGAAATTCTCCAAGCTATAGCCACTTCACCCTAGCCAAGTACATGGTCCAAGTCACTACTTGGCCAACCTTAGCTTAGTACCTCGTTGCTAATCTCTTGCTTGATTTCTTCATCCATTCGTCGCCATCTTGAGTTAAGCTTTGATTTAACATTAAGAATGAAATCCACTTGAGTTCATGCCTTCTTTGATTCTATAGTCCCATTTGATCATAACAAGCTTTCCAAATTATTTAGAGACCATCCAATATTCCAATATCGCTATGTCTCTTTATTTACCTTCATTGGCTTGCTTATATGTCAAGTATGCTCCATGGGATCACTCATAACACAAATCATGACATTCAACCATATATAAAGTCATTTCACAATATGAGGCAATAACCCATTCCTCAATCTATCTTGTACAACAGTGGCTTGTCTTCACATATAGATGTTCAATGTTATACATCATGCTTTGTTATTTATATGTAACAACATGTTCACATGCTTAACAAAGGCATTAGATCTTTAATCTAGTTGTCAATCAATTCACCAAAACCCACTTAGGGCCTAGATGTCTTTCAATCTCCCCTTTTTTGGTGATTGATGACAACATCGATTAAAGCTTACAAGATATGTATAATAAAGCTTACAAACAACAGATTTAGGTAGAGCTCCCCCTTAATATGTGCTATGAATGGAATTCATAATATTTAGCCTTAAATGCCATTTTGCACATTTTCAAGAAAACATGGAGCTCCCCTAAATCCGCGATGGGGTGCAAAACAAGTGTGTGAACAAATAAACCGTGATGCACGCACAAGATACGCACTTCAACAAATAAAAACAGAGAATGGCAGTGTTGTCTAGCCAAACCCGGTGCCACCGAGTTGCCAAACTCGGTGCCACCGGTTTTGTCCAGCAGCTCACAAAAAGCAATACATCACCCAAAAATCACACTAAGATGCATATGAGTCTTAATAAGCATAAATAAGTTCAACACACATTAAAGCACACATCACATAGGTTCTCAAGTTCAACTGAAGCTTAAAGAGAATTTTATTACATGAGCCTGTTGCATCCAACAGCCAAAACCGGTGCCATCGGTTTTGGAAACTCGGTGCCACCGAGTTTGCAGAGAACCAACAGTAGCCACTTGAAAACCCGGTTGCCATCGAGATCGAATCCGGTCCCACCGGTTTTGTGCAGACAGAGCAGATGCAGAACAGATCAACAAGCTTTCAATCGACACATTCTCTCCCCTTTGTCATCTATCACCCATAAAAGGTTCGGGGAGTTCTCTGACAGCAGCTAGTACTCCTCTTCATCATCTTCCCTTTGAACTTGGCTTGGTGGCACGAATGAGGGTGGGTGATGGGGAGGTGGAGGAGTTGGAAACATTCCCGCATATGGATTAACCGAGCCAAATAAACCACCATAGATGTAACCTCCACCAGTGCTAGACCCTCCCGGTGCATTAGGATCCATGGGAGGCATACTAGAGGATGTGCCTTGCCCTTGTGTTCCCATGAAAGGTGCCTCTGAATATGAAGTTCGAGCACTATACATTCCTCCAAAGGTTGGGTTGTAGTATGAGTTTCCATAAGCTCTATCCCAATAATCTTTGTTGGTGGCTTGATCAACTTGTTGAGATTTTTCCCATATTCTCTCAAAGGTCTCCGGCTCACTATCTTCATCATCGGAAGGTGCACTAGGAATGGGAGGCCTATTTGTGGGAGAGGGATTTTCATACATTTGCCTTATCATCCTTGAATCCCTCTTCCTTCTCTGTCTATCCTTGTGAGCAACATCATTTGCATTCATGCAAGCCCCACACATGAAGTTGAATAATTTTCTGAGGGGAGAGAGAGGCTTTTGCACATCTTGCCTACCACGTCCACGACCTCTACCATATGAGGGCCTTGCTGCCCTAGAAGGTGCAAGAATTGCGGTGGGTTCCTCGGAGGCCCCTTGGCCTTCAACATTCTCCCTTTGACTCCCCGAGCCAACAAGGGTTGTGTCCTCAATGTCATTCTTCAAGTGGAAGGGTTTGTGCTCATGATCATACTCAAACTTGAAGTTGGTGATGGCCTCAATAGCGTGCATGAGATAAGGAGCATATCCACAACTCTTTTGTGGAGAAGAGGCTATGGTTTTCATTTCTTCCCAAATGTAGTCCACCACACTAAATTCTTGCTCACTAGGATCCATATATTTTAGCAAATCTCTCCCATAATGTGATATATTGGATTGATCCCCTTCTCTAGGAGCAAGTGTCTTTCTAAACATGCGGTGAAGATATGCATAGAAGGGTATCATTCCCTTAACACTACCAAAGTTCCACTCTCTTCCCGAAATATACATGAATTTCATCTCCTCCTTGTCCATATAGTGAGCCATATGAATCCTCACTCTAGATTTGTCTTCCTCACCAAATCCAAGTAGAGAAGCAAATTGGGTATAGGACATACCAAACCACTTTCCCTCTGTCATCTAATGCACAATCCTCTCATCATTTCTAGAAGTGAAGTAACAAGTGGCATAGAATTGTGCGATCACTTCATTGTTCCAAGACTTTCTAAATCCCATGATTCCATAAATATTTTTCCTTTTGCACTCCCGAATAATTTCAGCAATTCTAGGGTCTTGCAAGTTGGTCAAGAATGTCCAATCAATGTATTATGAGCATGCTATGGGATAATCCTTTTTTAGTATTGCACTTGCCTAATAGTCTTGATGAAATATGGTGCCAAACCGGTAGTCCAAATTTCTCCCACCCACCTCTATGGGATTTTTCTCTCTCTCTCTTTTCTTGCCTTCTCTGTCATGCCCCTTGCCTTGTAGTTGACCACATTTCGATGCTCAAGATCAAATGGTGGCCTTGTTCTGATGTTGAAGTAGGTCTCTTCATCACTGTCAGGTATTTGAGGTCCAATGACTGAAATAAAAACAGCCTCATCATCCATCATCCCGGTGCTTGTGCTCATGGCTAGCTGTACGGATATTTTTACCCTTTCTCTTGCACTGAGCTGCTGCTGTAGGAGAGTCTGGAGGAGTGGGTTCCTTCTTATATGGGCTTTCCTCATCATCATCACTAGAGGTTGTCTCATTCTCAGAGTCTTCAATGCTCAAGGTACCTCTAGGAAGGTTGATTCTCCCTGCTGCTCTTTTGGACCTTCTAGGTGGCGCTGGAACTTCTTCCTCAATCTTTGGGTTGCTGCTAGGTTCTTCTCTTCTCCTCAACTCATATTGGGCATTCTTTGATCGTCAAGGTCTTCTCCCATAAACTTGCTCAAAGGTTGAATCTGTGACACAAACAGGTAAATATATGCCTTAGGAACATTTCTTTGTCACTAGAATACCCGTATGAATTTCTTTGACCAAGTTTTGCAATCTGACAGAACATCTGTGCTGAAACCGGTGCCACCGGGTTGTGGAATCTGGTGCCACCAGGTTCAGTACGAACCTTAGGTCATGCCCCCAAAAATGCTGCCATGGAATACTTAAGCCACTGATTTGAATCTGTTCTAGGACCATATAGATGCCATTCTACCAAAGGAATCCAAGAGATAGTCCCTAGAAAAATAGATCGGGCAAAACCAAGACATGGGGTACCTCCCGACATGGTGAGAGTGCTGCTGCAGCCTTGAAATGGAGGGGAATCCGATCCCACCGGGTTGGAGAACCGAAATCTTGCTTCAATCTTTGAAATCCACGGTGAAGCCCTCAAATCGCCATGGGATCGCCCCTTTGACCTCTCCCTTTCCTGTTCTGAGTCGTGGGTGAGAGGAGGGGGTAAATGGGATGAAGGGGTAACTGTAACAGGGTGAGTCACGGGTTTATCCTGTGCTGCCGATAGAAACCGGTGCCACCGGTTTGTGAAAACCGGTGCCACCGGGTTTCACTTGACTCGTGGACTTTTGTCCATATTTTCAAATCTGCACTTCCTTTTCCCTCTTAGTCTGTTTATCTGCCCTTTATATCCATTTTCACACAACCCTTGTACACAGATATGGATTTTGACAGAATTTGATGAATTTTGAGAAATCCAAAGTTTGCAAGCCCTTGAGATAAGAATGAGTAACTTCCTTTGAACTTGAGAGAATCTTGTCATTTATGGTTAGCCAGCAGACAAACATGAGTAACAATAACCATAAATAACAAGACATATCTAAAAAGATCAAGACCCATAAATTTTGCAAAAAGCACACCATTTACACATGCTAGTGAATTTTGAAAATCTATTCTAGGTCACCAAGAGTATGCAAAGGTCACTAGCTGAAATAAGTCTTAGAATATTTAGCTCATGCCTCTACTAAAAAATTCAACCATGGTTAGAAAACAAAATTTCCAACAATTAATTTGTGAGGCATCAACTAAATATCCAAAACCTATTACTAACACCATGAAACAAATCCAAGGTGGCACTAGGCAACTTTGCACACCAAAACTCACACTAGCAAGAATAAGACCTAGATGCTTGAAATAATTGCTTGAGTTTAGAATTGCATACCTTGGCCTCTAATATAGAGAATTCTCACATAGAGGAACTCATAAGAGAGCTTGCACTCTTTTTGGTCTTTCAATAAGGTTACCTTGTCACTCTTGATAAGATGCAGCCATATGAAAGATGAGCTTGAATTCTCTATTGATATTTCCATCTTCATCATTTTGACGATTTTAGATATGAAATACCCGTGATAGCTTAGATGGATAAGAGTGCATACATGTTAGAATGACAAGCTCAAGTTTGACATTGGATGACCCTTTGAATGTGGAGAGGGAATGAGTCAACCAACATGAAACCTCATAGTATAGGTCGAATTCCTCAAGAGTATGGTGCATACATGAAATGTGGATGGAAGAGATATATGCATCATTTTGGTCAGTCAAGTCCAAATCAAGGTATTTAAGCTATACTATGGAGAGTAGCCAAAAACAAATATAATTCAATCCAATATGAAGAGTGAGAGATACAATTACAGAGATGGATTGATGACCTTCTTGTCATGTGGCTTACTCACAACCAACACCATTGCCATAAGGTATATTCAAGTGTAGAGAGTATGGATAAATAAATAAAGCACCTCATACTTGAACTACACACATGAGACCTTGCAAGTGGTGTTAGTACCATGAGACACAAAATGTGAAGTGTGCTCCCCCTAAACAGGTGCATCAAGTATTTGAATCTTGAGAAATGCACTAGGGTAGCAAGCTTCACATTTTGGTCCAAACATATGAGCAAATAGGCATTGATGAATATGATCAAGAAAATCTCACAAATAATTCTGGAGTAGGACCAAGACAATATTTGAATTATTTTCTTTTCCTTTCCTGTTGATCCTGACAAACTCGGTGCCACCGAGTTCATAAATCTGGTGTCACCAGATTCTCCCAGAGTCCTGTGCCCTTGCATTTCCTAGAGATGCAAATGATCCTTTTTCTTGATCCTTTATTTTATTCTTGCTCATATCTATGCTCCTGCATGCAATAACCACTCAATGCTTCTAGATGAAGCGGTTAATAGCATCAGATGGTATTTGACATAATTTTGTTGGAGAGAGCATAAGAAGCTTGTCCAACTCATATGTTTAACTTGCACAAGAGCATGATTCACATATGAGAATGAATAGCTACAAAAGAGGTACTTATCATGAGAGTTGCATTGGATGAATATTCTTCTATTTATTTCACTTGGTTCTTCTCTAATGATGAGTCATAAACTTCTCTTGAGATATAGATGAATGGAGATAAATATCTTCTCAAGTGAACCAAGCTTCCAATGCTCTCCAAGTACCTGCAAAGTCCTTTTAGACATGTTTTGGTACCCAACGTGCATTGGGTCCATCAAGGTTAGTTATCAAGGACTTAGGTACCCAAATGGTCTTTGTGCCTCTTCTTTGTGATACAACCACTCTTGGGGCACATTGGTCATTTGAATTCATCCTAAGCAATTTATTTTCATTGTGAACATGAATAGGCTTAGGATTTTTACCCATGGGACAATCTTTACCAAAATGTCCCTTTTGACGACAAGTGTAGCAAATCTTGTGCTTGATTTTGCTAGTCTTCTTCACACTTGTCTTGGAGCCATTCTTCTCCTTGTATTTAGCTTGAGCCTTCAGAAATCCCTTGTTGAGCTTCTCTTGAGGTTTCTCAGTGGAAACCGGTTCCACCGGTTTTCCCTGAGGAAACCTTTGACCGGTTGATACAAGTTTCAATCTTGTGCCCTTTCTCATGACAACCAAAGCATCTTCTCTGAGCAATACTTCTTTGCCTCTTTGACTGATTTGGAATGTCTTCTTGCTTGAATGAGCACATGGATGCATAATGTCCCATGTGTGAGCACTTGTAGCACTTGATGTGATCTAGCTTCATCTTGTCCTCAATCTTGTGATCATTGATCTTGTGGCTTTGTAGGGAGATTGATCTAGTGACGATTATCCTCTTCTCAAGCTTCTTCACCATGGGCTCACGGTTATCTTGAGAAGGTTGCACTTTTTCTTTTCCCTTCAACCTAGCCACCTCTTTCTTGAGTCTTTCAACTTCGTGCATAAGATCATCATTTTCTTGAGCAATGGAGTCGTCACAAGATTCTGCAATCACACAATCATACCAAGAGGGTTTGCCTTTTGGGCCACATAGGTTAGCACAAGATATATCATTTTCAACTTGAGGACATGTGCTTGTTGTGCAATGAGGTGTACAAAATTTAACTGAGTTTACCAAAACCTCATTTGTCACTTCTAGCAAAGTGTGTGATTCTACAAGCCTCTCATGAGAATATTGAAGTTCTATGTGAGTGCCTTGTAGTTTCACAAACTTGCAAGTGATTTCCTCAAGTTGATCCTTGAGAGCTTGATTCTCCTTTTCTAGGGATGCTGGACAAGATAGAGAGTTAGTAGCACAAGCATATGCATTAGTGATATCCTCCTTGCACTTGCTAGACAAGACATCATTTGACTCCTTAAGCTTCTTCAATTCTTCTTCAAAAGAGTCTCGATAAGCTTGTTGTCTTGTGAGCTCATCTTCTTGCCTTCTTACTCTCTTGATGAGCTCCAGCACATTCTTTCTATCTTTCTTGGTCATCTTATCGAGCTCAAAGTCAAATTGCTCAACTTGGCTTCCTTTCTTCCTTTTACCTTTAGTCAATTGAGACTTGACATTGTTAGTACATAGAAAGGAAGTACTAGGATCTGTATTCACCTCATTGGGTTGATGAGGTGTTGCATTGATGCTCGATGGAGTACTGCAGCTCTGCTCACTGCCCAAACCGGTGCCACCGGTTTCCAAACTTCAGTTCCACCGGTCGGTCGAAGTGTGATGACATTGGTGTTGCAGCTCTTTTGCTTCATGGGTGAGGTCTCTAGAGGAGAAATGCAAGATGTTGATGTTGAGCATTCCTCTAGGGACTCATCCTTGTGATGTTTCCCAAAACCGGTGCCACCGGGTTTGACACAGGGTCAAACCCGAGACCGTGTACGTGTGGGTTTTGTGTCTCTCTCAATTAACATAGGTTACTTGAGCACTGAAATATTTTCAAGACTCCTTGTGATGCATCCTTCTTAATAGTACGGCGTACCTATACTCAAGATCAAATATAAATCCTATAGAGATCCTCTTGAGCTTCATCTTCATGAATAGCCATACTTGGTCAATATATCCACTTGAGAGATCCATCCATCCAAGTCTCACTGATTTGAGCACTTATACCTTGAGCTAGTGACTTTGATCTTCATATATGAATGAAACCCATTTCTTGATCAAGTCACCCTTCTCATGACTCAAAGAACATGTGATGCTTCTTCATTGCTTCCCTCGGTTAGGCTCGATTTGATACCTCGAAATTCTCCAAGCTATAGCCACTTCACCCTAGCCAAGCACATGGTCCAAGTCACTACTTGGCCAACCTTAGCTTAGTACCTCGTTGCTAATCCCTTGCTTGATTTCTTCATCCATTCGTCGCCATCTTGAGTTAAGCTTTGATTTAACATTAAGAATGAAATCCACTTGAGTTCATGTCTTCTTTGATTCTATAGTCCCATTTGATCATAACAAGCCTTCCAAATTATTTAGAGACCATCCAATATTCTAATATCGCTATGTCTCTTTATTTACCTTCATTGGCCTGCTTATATGTCAAGTATGCTCCATGGGATCACTCATAACACAAATCATGACATTCAACCATATATAAAGCCATTTCACAATATAAGGCAATAACCCATTCCTCAATCTATCTTGTACAACTGGCTTGTCTTCACATATAGATGTTCAATGTCATACATTATGCTTTGTTATTTATATGTAACAACCTGTTCACATGCTTAACAAAGACATTAAATCTTTAATCTAGTTGTCAATCATTTCACCAAAGCCCACTTAGGGCCTAGATGTCTTTCAGGGTTGAATGAAGTTGATAGGAACACATTGCACATGGACCAAGGTAGGCTTACCCCTCTTCCAACTCGCCTTTCTCTTGCTCCTCTCCACCAGTGCCGCCCTCCTCCGCGTTAGTGTGTGCCACCGCGCGCCGCCCCTCCTCCGTGCTGGCGTGTTCCCCGCACGCCGCCCCTCCTCTGCGCCGACGCGGCCCTCGTGCGCCGCTCCAACTCTACGGACCCCACCATAGCTGCGCGCTCCTCCTCCTCCATGCTTGCCCCTTGCCACGGTGAGGCCCGCTACCAAACTACGCCCTGTTCGTTTGACTTATCAGCCACCAGTCAACGGTATTATTCTCTCAGAACAAATCAACCACCAGCTACCAGCCAGCAGTGCTTTTCTCTCAGAACAAATCAGCGCCAGCCATCAGCCACCAGCCAGCTGAACAAAGCGCTAGCCCCTCGTTTTATCATGAAAGTCCGTTTTATGTGATTTGGGCTTCAAGTGTTGTTGAATTGTTGCTATAGGTTCTGTTTGGATACTCTAACTTAGCTAGAGTTAGAGTTAGTAGTTTCTAACTCTAACTCTAAACTAACTCTAACCAAAGAGGTATTTAGATGGAATGATTAGAATGTGATTAAATGTACTTTTCAATCATTAAGTGTGGGTGGAGAGAGGAAGAGAAATGTTATGTTTTGGTGGGCTCAACACGAACTAGCTCAAATTAACACCTCTTTGGTGGGCTAGTTTTTTTGGGTGAGTTAGATGCAAACTAACCCAATCTAACTATATTGTTTGATACTTTAAAGTCAATTCTCCAACTAGCTCAAACTAGTTCTAACCTCCTATGGTGGATTCAAACAGGGCATAGATTGGGCAGGCAGGCAGAGCCGTGCGTGGTGCGCAAGGGCGTGCAGAAAGCTGCTGGTACAGGGCCTCCCAATTTTCAGGGGCCTAACAATTTCCTACGCAGCCCAAGCACTAAGCATGTGTGCCTGAGGATAAAAACAGATCAAATTCCGCAAGGCCGTAACTCCGTCGTCTCCCTCCATCATGCATGCCTCTGTGTCTTGTTGTTGTGATCGCATTTCTTTTTCTCGTCCGTCCACGCTAGTCGCTAGGGCGCTGACGAAGAACTGTTTGAGCCAACCACAAGCCAGCAGGGAGGTCGGAAACCGGCCTGACCAGAGAGATGGAAGGGCCGCGGACATCGTCAGGCAGCTAACAGCCCTCCGTGTAAGTTATTTACCAAATTTTTATTCCTCAATTTTGTTAATGTATTCTTCTAATAATTGTAGTAGTCTGAATATTCTTCTCATCTTTTGTATGCATGTTTTTTATTATTTATCTAGACGTGTAATGTTTCAAGATTCAAGCCATGTCTATGTCTTGTGCAAATTGCTCTAGAAAGTATGATTCTATTTGTTAAAAGCGTAAAAAAGAGCAAATGATAAATAACTTAACTCAATCTCATAAAGGAGCAATGGATATATTTTTCAAAAGGAATCACAAATGTCCTCTAATAATCAAGAAACACCACAAGAATGAAGTTGTTGAATTAAAAAATATGCGACGAAAATTAAATAGGTATTTGTTATTTATTGTTCTATTACGCTGACCATCTAGCCCTTTTTCAAAATTTTGTACATGACCTCATTTTATGCCGGAACGGGCCTGTGGGCAGGCCGCCGGGAACTGCAGATATTGGCCGTCTTCGGTTTGGGGGCTAAAAAATTAGCCCCGCACTGTTCACACATTTGACTATTAATTAGGAGTATTAAATCAAGTCAATTTACAAAATTACCTTCACAACCTATGAGCTAATTCGCGAGATGAATCTAATGAGGTCTTTGACCGCATGATTAAAGGATGATTACTGTAGCATTACTGTAGCAAATCATGGATTAAGTAGGCTCATTAGATTCGTCACGCAAAGTTACACTTATCTGTAAAAAGATTTTACAAATAAATTTTATTTAGTACTTCATGCATTAAAGATTCCTTGAGACTAATTTTTAGACCTTGGGAAACAAACACGGCCATTCTTCGGTTGCAGCAGTTCGGTGGGCCCAGGGGAACTGCAGAGTACTCCCTCCGTCCCACAATAAGTGCATTTGGAGGACTGTGCACGCAAACCAATATGAATGTGAAATTACCAAAATGCCCCTGCAGTACAACCGTGTCGTATCCTTATCCTCTCGAGCCTTCCGCCGCCCCCCTGTGCTGCGTCGGTGGCGCTCACATGGGCCGAGCTCCACCTGCTCGCCACTCAAGAAGCTAGCCACCCGAGGCTGCTGGCCAAGGATGGGGCCGGCGGGAGAGAGGCCTCCTCCGCTGGCGTGGGACTCGAACGAATCTCGGAAGGCCAAGGCGGTGCGGGGTGCAAGGACCACACGCGATCAGCGGCCTCCACGTCCGCGCCGAGAGGAGCTCCGCCATCGCGGCCTGCGCGCGCGAGGAGAGGGCGGAGAGGGAGGGGGGATAGGAGAGAGGAGGCGTCGCCGAGGAGATGAGGGTGAACCACCGCGACGAGGAGCTCCCGCCATTCGAGTGGCCGCTGCTGGCTGCCGTGAAGAGTATGGGAGGCAGAGCACCAGCCCCCTTGGTCCCTGCTAGCCATGGAGACTAGCTCGCAATGGCCTTCGCCGGTGCATCGGCCGGTCTGCCTTCACCATCGCCAGGAGTGGAGTCCGTCCCACGGGTGTTAGCTCCGGGATCCGGCCCAAATGATTTTGGTACGAAATGGTGCAAGGGAGGAATATTCGGAATACCAAAAACAGGCATACTCCCTCTGTCCCAGAAAAAACGCAATCCTACGGTTTGAATTTTGTCCCAAAATGACCGCACGCCAAGAGAAGCAGACCGACACGTAGTACCGCCTGGCAGACGCGTGGATACTTTCTCTACCACTCATTTCCTCCTCCCCACCACCACTCATTTGGTGCTCCCGCAACCCCCACGTGATGAATCTCCAGATCCTTCTTTGAGCATAGCCACATCCTTGCGACGCCCATGGCGGGCCGGATCCCGGAGCTAACACCCGTGGGACGGACTCCACTCCTGGCGATGGTGAAGGCAGACCGGCCGATGCACCAAGGCCAAGGCTGAAGGACCGATTAAGGCGAACCGGAGGGGGAGTGAATGTGAGCCGATAAAATTCTTCTCGAAGGAGATGAGAACTCCAACAAGACGAACACGGCTTCCAACTCACGCCTCCGACTCAACTACCCAAGTTGGTCAAGACCACACGACCCATCGGAGTGCTACCGGTCCTAGGAACCAACACTCAACCTTCCGAGCCAAAACTCACCGAACCACACAGAAACATGCACGGCTTGTCGCCTGCTACACCGGTCGACCGATGGCTGCGGTCGGCCGGTGACACCGGTCGGATGGCTTGAGCCAGGCCGGTCGTATGGCTACAAGAACGCCGCGACAAGCGTTCCAGAAGCCTCGGTGACTCCTCTAGGCCCCGGAACAAAACCACCACGAAACACAACCTGTGAGGAAGAAGAACCCTCACAAAGCCTAGCAAAACAACTCCAAACACGCCAAGAACTGATTAGCGGGACCACGGGACAAAACCACACGGACAAGGCTATTCCCGAGACAAAAACCCACCAAGGGCTAGCAGGTCGACCGGTCAAGAGCACCGTCGGTCGCCGGTCGTGCGCAGCTGGGATGAACAGCGCCATGAGTCAACTCCTCCAAATCCAACTCCGATCTCCCGATCCGCTCCACAGTTTTGCACAAGACTTTGGGGATAGTAGGAACACCTCATGGGTACTCCATAGCCAAGATTTGGTCCACCAAAACTTGTTAAATCAAGAGGAATCAAGAAATCCACCAAGAACGCCTCTAACCCTAGAGCCATGAAAACCCCAAAATCGAGCCCTTTGCTCACGGATTTGGAAGGGGAATCAAAGGAAAAGAACCACGAAGGGTTCATGCATACATCCCCACCAAATCCCAAAGAGAAAGGCCTCGAAATCGCCCAAGAAAATCGCCAAGAAAGGGCTCAAAATCACCAAAAGGAGAAACGGAAAGACACATCCAAGCCTTGAGGAACCACGCCGATTCATCTATACATACCAAAGAGGTTCATACAAGGTCTAGCTTACCGCCCGATCATCCTTCCCTCTCACAAGATCTCACCATGAAGCTCTCAAGCTAGTCCTACGAAAATCCTAAGAAAATAGGAAGAAAATAGGAAAACCAAATGAGCTAGGGTTCCAAGAGATGGCTGCCATCCTCTCACCCCTTGGGTTATATGGAGGCAACCGAAGACTAAAATACCCTTACTAGCTAACTAGGGATACATGCTCGAGGCTTAAATTGAAGTCTTTGTCTTCGCACCATCGGACGGATGCCCCAAATCGCAAACTTACTTAGCCTCGACGCGCAAGCCTTGCGATCCCGACGCTGCGTCCTCCGCTCGAAGATTCGGATTCCGGATCGCACCAAGACACGCCGACTGCTCCTCACCGGCCGTGACCGTGCCACCGTCGGCCGGCCGACCACCTGGCCGTCTGGCTCTCACCCCTGCCTTCTTCTTGGTCTTGGCTTTGTGGATCAACCAAGGAACCCGGTGGTTTTCGGTGAACCACCGGAAACCCGCGAACTCGGTGTAGCCTCCGCCAATCACCACTCATGACTCGGCTCCCACGTAGTCCCGGCTCGACCTTGGTTTTGAGGCTCAACCAAGAAACCGTCCATGACTTCATCTTGCCGTTCTTGCCACCATGCGGCCCGCACTTGACCCTCACTGCCACCGGGTCCCTCGAACCAAGCCTACTTGTCTTCTCCACACCGAGGCCTCACCTTCACGCTTGTTCTTCACCGCACTGCACCAGTCAAGCCGCAACCCGCACCTGCAATACTTAGCCAAGAATCACCACACCACGTTGTCAATCACTCATCACACCGAGCGACCATCCACCGGTCCTCGAACCACACCGCTCTCACGAGCTGGACTCCATGGCTAGCAGGGACCAAGGGGGCTGGTGCTCTGCCTCCCCTACTCTTCACACTCGGCCAGCTGCCACCAAGAATGCGGAGCTCCACGTCGTGGTTCACCCTCATCTCCTCCGGCCGACCCCGCCTCCTCTCCTATCCCTCCCTCTCCGCCTCCTCTCCTGCGCGAGCGATGGGAGCTCCTCTCGGTGCGGACGTGGAGGCCGCTGATCGCGTGTGGTCCTTGCACCCCGCACCGCCTTGGCCTTCCGAGATTCGTTCGAGTTCCACGCCAGCGGAGGAGGCCTCTCTCCCGCCGGCCCCATCCTCCGCCGCAGCAGCTCTGGGTGGGCGCAGTTCTTGAGTGGCGAGAGGTGGAGCTCCGGCCGTCCAGCATGAGCGCCACCGACACAAAGACAGGGGGCGGCGGAAGGCTCGAGAGGATAAGAATACGACACGGTTGTACTGCAGGGGCATTTTGGTAATTTCACATTCATATTGGTTTGTGTGCACAGTCCTCCAAATGCACTTATTGTGAGACGGAGGGAGTATCGGTTTGTCAGTTGTCACAACCGTTCACCATCATCATCAGTTCGAAGAAGGAGCTCTGCTCATCTTGATCTCCTGCGTGGAACATACCAAAATCCGTGCTCGATCTCATCACGCGTGAAGCAATCGCGTTGCTGCCCTTCCCTTTCCAGGATCTTCACCACCCCCGTCGGCAGGGGCGGAGTTGGGCCTAAGGCCACCCGGGCCATGGCCCTAGGCGTGGCCCAAAATACCTCTTATACCCCCTGTATTGTTCCAGGGTCCAATAAACATCCTTCAGCAAATTAGCCGGCCTGCTTCCGCCTGAGCAAATCGAGTTGGTATCTGTGTTGTGCTGCATCAAATGCCAGCCCAAGAGGCCAAGTTCATCCACTGCCCAGCAAATTAGCCAGCCTGCTTCCGCCCAAGCTGCAAATTGTTGGCCTGCTCGCTCTGTTGCTCGTGTCGCAGCCCCTTCGGTTTCTTCGCGCGACCCTAGCGGCGGCCGGCACCAGCCACCAGCGAGTTGGGGACCAAGCGTAGTGCCGCGACGGGGCGGGAGCCGGGCGGCCATCTCCCACTCTGTACCAACGAACCCCTCAGCCCCAAGCCGCAAGGTGCCAGCGGCCTGGCGAGGCTGTGACCGCGTGAATGGACCGGCAGGCACCAGTCCATCTTTCCCAAGCAGCCAAGCTCAAGCAATCCGGTAATCCTCAATCCGGTAATCCTCAATTCTCCATGAGCCATACCCTCTTTTGAAATCCTTGAATATTTATGAGATAATTTATACCCCATTTTGTACACTGTAGACTGGTATTACTCAATGAATATGAGGACCAACACATTGAGATCCTTCTTTTCTCCTGCCGTATGCATTTGTTTCTGTCATTTTGACCTTGTGAGAAATAATCTCGACTTTGCAAATTTGTCAAGGCATTGGTGATCTTTTTGTCAAGATGGTTTAGACTGAGATGAATAAAGACTTTGCATTTGTTTTTCACCTTGTTGACTTAGCCTTTATTTTGCGGTTGCAATGCTACAATGGAAAGAATTTTCTCAGTTATGAAAATCGTCAAAGACATAGTTGAGGAAGAAGATGGGGAATGATTGGTTCAATCATATGATAACTAGGAGAACTTTTTGTTTGCATTAAAGATGATGATATTTTGTACCATTTTTAAGAATTGAAGAGTCGATTGCAAAAGTTACCTCCATTGTCTCGTAGTTGTAGTGCAAGTGGTATGTTGCATATCCAATTATCATTTTTCTGTTTTTTTATGATTTGCATATTTCTTATCTAATTCCTTCAAAATTTGGACCTATAAATTGCTTATCTTAAATTTGCGGGTGCTAATCTAAATCATGCATTGTAAGCATTTATATCATTATACTGACCATGAGTGATTTAAGTGCTATCTAAGTGACCCTAGCCGTCAAAATCTTCCAGCTCCTCCACTGCCCGTCGGCAATGTCGAGCAAAACCTTTCTCATTCGCCAAAGCAGCACAAAAATAAAGCACGGCCGTTCCCTCGAGAAGAGACGGAAACGTTCCAAGATCACCTGCAATCTGCAGAGTCAGCCCACCACTGCCACTTTCGCCATCAGGGGCGTGTTTGTTTAAAAGGGTCTAAAATTTAGTCTCGAGAAATCTTTCATGCATGAGGTACTAAACGAAGTTTATTTGCAAAACTTTTCACGAGATGAGTGCGCTTTAACTGAATCTAATAAGCTTAATTAATTCACAGTTGCTCCAGTAATGCTGCAGTAATTATTCTCTAATCGTGTGGTCAAAGGTCTTATTAGACTCGTCTCGCGATTTAGCGAGGGTTGTGGAGGTCGTTTGTAACCCGAAACGATTACACCTCTAATTAACTCAAACGTGTAAACAGTAACAGACTAATTTTTAGCCCTCCAAACCAAACACGCCCCAGGAAGCGTCGCCTTCGCTGCTTTTCCGCCTCTCCCTTCCTTCCTGGCGGATGCCAAAAATCTCAGCAGATTACCTGAAAATCTCCAGTTGACGACTCGATTTGCGCAATTTTTTTAAGCCGGAGCCTTCGGAATCCTATCCTGTGCCCACGCAGTCGCAGCTGGCCTCGTTCCAGGCAGCGATCCTTCCAGTTCCTGGCGCCGCTCCTCCTGCTGCGCCTGCGCGCTGCGTGGAGGGCTTGACCGCGTGACCGGCCGCGCGGCGGGGTCCCCGCCGCCCGCCCCGGCTGCCTCGCGGGCCATGCTGCCGCCTATCGCCACGACACGTCAGCTCTCGGCTACTTTTTTAAAGGCTTCCCCCTCGGGTCCCAGCCTCGGCGTCGCAGGCTCGCAGCTCTCTTTGGCACCTAGTCGATCGGCCTCTTGTCTCTGGCGCCGCCCTCCCCTTGGCGACCGGTGATGGCAGCTGCTGCGTGGCTGTGTGGGATCCTCTCGCTGCTGGCGGTGGCCGCGGCGGCGGATGGGGAGTGGGAGCCGCTGATACGGATGCCGACGGAGAAGGGGGGTGATGCTGCTGCTGCTGCTCCGGCGGCGGAGGAGGATGAGGTGGGGACGAGGTGGGCCGTGCTCGTCGCGGGCTCCTCCGGCTACGGGAACTACCGGCACCAGGTGAGTCCGCGGCGGCCCCATCAGTACTGCTGTGATCCAGTATGTGAAGTTGGGACTTGGGAAGGGTTACATTTGGGGACTGGGAAGTGGGGACTCAATTTTGAATTCAAGCAGTCTGTCGATTTTTCCTCCAACTGCAGTCCTTTGCACGCCTGGTAGTATTGTGACATTCTAATCGATTCGAAGCATTTAGAGTTCCGCTGCTTCGAATTTGTTGGATATTGTAAACTGATCTGCACTTGCCGTCGCTGTCTGAGTTTGAAATTGCCTGTGTAGGCACATTTTACCTGTGGAATCTAGGTACGGGGGACCGGATTATCCAATCATTAGTTGCTTTGCTTTGCTTGGAGTGTCCATGCATGATTTGCCTCAGCTGATTTGGGTGGTTTCTGTCTATGTAGATAATTTTAGGTGATAGACATCCTTCATTTGCGACAAAAAATTTGTCTGGCTGAACATGGATTAGTAATGTGGGATATTTCGGATTTTTAAGATTACGCAACTATTGGTTGAATGCCACACATGAAAAATTGTTATTTAGTTCATTCTGCGCAGTTATATTTATTATTGCATGCTTTCTTTAAAAAAATGGGTGATAAGAATGATTATGAGTGCTTACTTATGGTACAATGGTACACTTGATGCTTGGTAGGCCGATGTATGCCATGCATACCAAATACTGCGGAAGGGAGGAGTGAAGGAGGAGAACATCGTGGTGTTCATGTATGATGATATTGCCCATAACATTCTGAACCCAAGGCCCGGGGTTATCATTAACCACCCTAAAGGTGAAAATGTATATCCTGGTGTTCCAAAGGTAATAATTTCTCCTATTCAATGTTAGTTTCACACAAGATCTTGAGAATTTACTCTGAAATGAAAAGATGATTGTGCTCTGTGATCATATATGGATTGACAGTTCCCCTTTTTTAGGGAAGGATTTGCAGTTCTTATTGCTCATGCTTTATAGTTGTTGATCAACTTCACATGCATTGCAGGACTATACAGGTGACCAGGTCACTACTGAAAATTTCTTTGCTGTGCTCTTGGGCAATAAAAGTGCAATTACTGGAGGGAGTAAGAAGGTTATAGACAGTAAACCAAATGACCACATATTTATCTATTACTCAGATCATGGGGGTCCTGGAGTTCTTGGTGCGTACTTGGACTTAATGCATGAGGGACATTGCTCAGTTTATTTACTGTTCGGTGCTTACTTAACTGATCAAATTTATAGGTATGCCAAACTTGCCATATCTCTATGCTGGTGACTTCATCAAGGTTTTAAAGAAGAAGCACGCTTCCAATAGCTACTCGAAAATGGTATAGATTCTTTCTTTTTTTTTCCCCTCTTAAAAAAAGTTCAATACACATCTAGATTGAAACAAAAAACCGCATCCTGTTTTTCAGATTATATATGTTGAAGCTTGTGAAAGTGGCAGTATATTTGAGGGATTAATGCCACAAGATCTAAATATTTACGTCACAACTGCCTCAAATCCTGTTGAAAATAGTTGGGGAACATACTGTCCTGGGATGGACCCATCACCCCCTCCTGAGTACATTACCTGTTTAGGTGACCTGTACAGTGTTTCTTGGATTGAAGACAGGTAAGGCTCATTTGAAATCCATGGTGTATGACATTTTTACCGTGTTAGATCAAAGTAGATTCCATCTTTTTAAACTTCTGGAATAATGGAAGATATATCTTATGGAGCCTAAATATTTGATATGTTGTTTTGCTCTTCTCCTTCAAATACATAGTATTATACAATTTCAGTTACATTAGGTATTTTTATGATTGAACTACTGTGTCATTGCCCATAGTGAAACCACCTTTTATCATGATTGGTTATTTATTTTATCTTGCTCTGTTCAATTCTGCGACAGCTGAACTTTGCATTGGCACTGTTATTTGGAACCTATTAGTTTGTTCTTTTCTACATTTGTACAAAACACGACTTTGTCTTTGTACCTTGTTAAAGAAATGCTAGTACCTATGAAGGTATATGCCGGTTTTATTTATTATAATAATCATCCACTTTACTATCATAAAAGGTATTTACCCGACACAGTGTACGGTAATAGAAAAATATATGAAAAATACATGAAAGGATAGGGGTTTATTAGTTTCCGAGCAGCCAGAGGATTGTTGAGAAGCAAAGGCATATTGCTTTTGTGCTTGTCTTTTCTTTCAGTCGATACAGCATGAATACACAAGCTTTGGTAGCAATTATTTGTGACTGTTATACCTACTAGGACTGCTGTTTTGAACTGATCTGATTTTAATTGGCAGTCAAACCCACAATCTGATGAAGGAAACAATCAATGACCAGTACGAAGTGGTAAGTCTTAAGCACACCTCCTCCATATCGGTAAATAGCAGCTAGTCACCTGTTTTCTTAGGAATATGGAAGCAAGAAGTTCAAAAAACATATATTTGTTGGATAGGTGAAAACAAGAACTTCAAACTTGAAGAAGTACAAAGAGGGTTCTCATGTTATGGAGTATGGTGACAAGACCTTCAAGAATGAGAAGCTTTTCCTTTATCAAGGTTTTGATCCTGCTAATGCTAACGCTGCAAACATGCTGCTTTGGCCTGGCCCAAAGGGTGCAGTCAATCAGAGAGATGCTGATCTTCTCTTCATGTGGAAGAGGGTAAATTATATTCTTTCAGTCTTCCCATAATCCTTTAACAGATGGATGCTGTTCTGAGTAATATCATGACAAGTAGAACTATTGGTTTTTTGTTATTTTTAATTCTTGCTCTCTACTCTGTTGAGCTAAAACATGACATGTTGTTGCACCAGGCAACATGCGTAAACCATTTGTTAGATGAAATATTTCATTTTAAATGATTTTGTTGTTGAAAAGTATCCTATGTTGTCTGAAATAAATGGATTCGTAACATCGTGTTGTTACAATAATATATATTTTTTCTAGTGTTCATTACCGTCCTTATACCTATTTCTATGGATAGAGTTAATTATTTTCTGTTTACTTGATTGTATTGCAGACAGTCTTATCATAGAAGATCAGTTTTTTTCTTCTTCTTTTGGTGTGCTGTTGGCAATAAGTACCATGGATCTGCTTTAGTTTTACAACTTTTTTTAGCAAAGTTTTTACAACTATTTTAAATTGTTTTATTGCCACGTGCAAATTGAAGTACTTATGTGCTTATTTGAAAACCATCATAGATGCTCACAGCTGACACATTTTATACCTCTGATTTATAGAATATAATTGACAAGACAGTTCAGAGCACTGACCAAAAGCTTTGTGTTTTTTCCTCCCAAGTTCACACTATTACCAGTAGAAATCGAAACTATTTATATTTGGCTTGTTTGGTGTGGCTTAACTAAGTCTAATAAACAGGCTTCTTACTAGCCCTGTAGATGGTGCAGTTCACACCCGACCAACCCGTGAAAACCAGTTCGTCATGAACCGCTTCAGGAGATCATTTGCGGTTTGGTTCGAGTCCGGTTAATAACCTTCTAACCCGATCAAGGTTTAATTTATACATGCAATCGCCAACCTAGTTCACCCGTGCATTCACGTGGCTTGCCACTGCACGTCTGCACGTGTTGTGTGCAAGCAACCAAACATCTGCTGGTTGCTGTCCGGCGAAACAATGAAGGAAACGCTGCCAGGAAATCCATGTTTCGCAGTCCGCACACGACCATCACTGCTGCCTTCCCCGGCCGTGGCAGCAAACTAAATCATTACCTAGCTAATAAACCATGAAACCTGTGAAATCCACCAGTGTGGGTTGGGTTTTAACCAAAAACCTGTGAAACTGGACCATGTGCAGGGCTGCTGCTTATTTCTAATAATAGTATAGAAGATAGGAATAAGTTAATACAAATGTGCTCTTGTTGAGAAGCTATTGCGATAGTACTTTGCTATAGCACCAGCACTGGAGAGGGTTAGAGCTCATAAACTCATTTTGAATGTCACTTGCTTCTTAAGTTTTTCAATCACTTGTGGTAGCTTTATAGTTTTCTTGTTTGCTAATATTCGCTTCTTGTTTTCAGTACGAACAGCTAAACGGGGGATCTGAAGAGAAGCTGAAGGCTCTCAGAGAGATTAAAGAGACTGTTCAGCACAGGAAGCATCTCGACAGCAGCATCGATTTCATTGGGAGGCTTGTATTTGGATTTGAGAACGGGCCTAAAATGCTTGAGGCCGTTAGAGCCTCTGGTCAACCATTAGTCGATGACTGGGACTGTTTGAAGAGGATGGTGAGTATACTTACCTTTCTTACCGGGCTCTGTCAAAAGGCATGCATGAAGTTCCCGTTCTCATGCATCTGAACTATTTGGCGTAAAAAAAAAACATCTTCACTACTTGCACACTCAGATTCAGGCTGTCTTGTACTCCTGTTGAACTTATTTCGTCTTGATTGTTATTGCTAGGTGCGGATTTTCGAATCCCAATGTGGCTCACTCACTCAGTACGGCATGAAGTACATGAGGGCGTTTGCAAACATTTGCAACAGTGGTATAACTGAGGCAAAGATGAGGGAGTCAAGCATCAGCGCTTGCAGCGGTTACAACTCAGCGAGGTGGAGCCCGATGGCTCAGGGACACAGCGCCTAAGATCTCTCACCTGCAGCGTATGGCAAAAAAAAAAGGTCCTCGAGAAGTTTATCCTGGCATCCTTAGCGCGAACTCGTGTGATCTGGGGACTCTGCACCGCTCGGAATGTGCATTGGTTGATCAGCTGTATATATTTTACCGTGTGCTCGTACCATTGTAGAGTCTGATTTGCAACCAACTGCCGAACGAAATGATTAAGATCTGATGTTATTGTGATGAATGATCGCTATGAAAGTCACTACCGGTGTCCGGTGGTCCTCAGATAGTGCTCCTCAAGATAGTGCTCCTCAGACAGTGAGACAGACGGTCTACATCCCATGCTAATAAATAAATTGTCCCCACATCTATTTCTAACAAAATCATATTACAATGTGCTTTACCAAGCCTTTTTGCAGGCTTCGCTAGTTGATCGATCTCTTCTTTTGCGAGCTCAGCCCTTTGTTCTCATGCCATCATCCATCATCTGAGAGTGGAAGCAAAGGTTCCAGTGGCCCAGCTAGTCTGCTTGGAGACGCCAGTTCAACAGTTCAACTGATGCTAGTGTGAGGCCTGGCCTCGATCCTTACAGAAACTCAGGGACACCGCCGGATACCCACAACAGATTGTACATGACGACACTTGTGAGCATAGAACATATAGAAGATGCTTAGCTTAGTTACATGTTTTCCTAAGGAACGAGATGAAGACCACGAAGAGTGCCAGTCCCGCCATGATGCCGACGACGATGGCCAGGGTCCTCCCGATATCGTCCTGCGAATCTGTGACAAAGAGGAGATCAGATCATTCGTTGGGTGCGTGCAGTGCAGGATTAGAACAGCATATTCAAAGCCGCGCACTCGCCCGACGGCCCGAGTGCTGCATTGCCTTTGTTTATCGGGAATATATTCTCGTCGGAATGGGGAGTGGTTGGCTTGGCTTCGGCTGCCGCCGTCAGGCCCCAATCCCACAACGACAATGTGCGGTGCCTATCGCGGCCGCCGCGCAGCCCTAAACCCGACTGAGATGCTCGGACATAGTACTACAGTAGGTGTTTTGTTTTAGTGGCTCAGTGGATCAGGACAACCCCTGTTGATCGGTGTCCACGGCGAAAGAACAAGGAACTCACGGGTAGCTTAATGGTGAGAGTGCTTTGCGTCTGCAGGTGACGATGCAGGAAACACGAATCTAGCATAATCGAAAGGCTCTTCTGTTACTGTCACGTCAAAGCGTGCACGTACCTGATTATACATATACCGGGTCCAATTATCATGCAAGGTCCACTAGAAAGTTCGGGATGATTAGCGTAGCGAAGCCCATAATCTACTGGTAGATTAAACTGATTTTTTTTAAAAAAAACATCAATCTAGGAGGATCTAGGTGATTTTTCATTAAGGTCCCGTTTAGTTCCTCAAGATTCCAAAATTTCACCCATTTCACCAAAATTTCACTCATTTCTTCTCTCTGTGCACGCAACCCAATGCAAAAAATTTCACTCATTTCACCAAAATTTCACCCAACTAATCATGACCTAAGAAGAAGAAAAAATTAAGTATCTAAATTTGAATTAGAGGAGACTCGAATTTAGATGGTTAAAGCGTCTTGCAGTCTTACACCCTAATTAGTGAGGTAGGCTCACTCCCTCCGAACAGAGAGTGGTCTGGGGTTGTTATGCTGCGCGCGGCGCGGTTGTCTGCAGCCAAGTGGTTGTCTGGTTGATATCTTGTCCCTTTGCAAGGCACGCATGCTCGATCGATTGGGCAGCTAAGATTTTCAAGTTACAGGGCACGTCTGATCCTTTTAATTATTATTTTAGTCTCTCGGGTGTAAGCTTTCCTACGAAACTTAACTAATCACTAGGCCTCGGATATTCGCTGTCCTGGGCCTTGTTTAGATGTCAGAAAAATTTGTCTTTTTAACGCACTGTAGCAAAAGGTAAATTTCGACTTTTTGTGGTAAATATTGTCCTATCATGGCCTAACTAGACTCAAAAGATTCGTGTCGCAAAGGACATCACAATCGTGTAATTAGTTTTTGATTTCATCTACATTTAGATTCAACATACGTCTTTTGCCAGATTTAATGTGGTGGAGAGAGAGTGGAAAGGAGGAATTCTAGCAAACTAAACAAGGCCCTGATCTTCCTCCACTGACAAGGGCTGTCAGAGGACATATTCTGACTCATCTCTTTTACTAGTAACTTTGGGAAGTTTACCCAAACCATCGCCTACTGGAATCAATTCCTACTGCAACTCGCGCTAAGAACTCGCAAATTTGAATTTAAAAAAAACAAAAGTTATGCACCACCACAGTAGGAATCGCACAATTTGATCTTCTGTGAAAAGAAAGGCTGAAACGCAAAGCGCGAAACCGGACGTTCGCGTCACCACGTACCTTGTGTGGGGCGGAAGTAGTATCCGTCGGCCCAGTACCTGACGTAGCACTGCGCCAGGTACACGTCGGCGGCCAGCGCGTTGCCGCAGGTGCCCTTGAGCTGCCCGGCGGCCTGCGCCAGGCACGCCGTGCAGTCGGCCGCCGCGATGTCCCCCAGGCACTGCGCCACGCCCCGCACGCTGCCGGAGTTGGCCACCTTGTACCCTCCGGCGCCCACGCCCACGGCGGCCTGCAGGTCCCCGAGCACGGCGTCCCGGTTCTTGAGGAAGTCGCCGTCGCTGCTGGCGCTCGTGCTGCACTTGCGGTACACCATGGCGGTGTCGGGGGCGCCCACGAAGTTGCTGCTGTCGTAGCGCACGTAGCACCCTTCCAGCTGCAGCGACGCCGCGTACGCCGCGGGGCAGACCTGGCCGAGCTGCCCCACCGCGTCGCGCACGCACGCCGCGCAGTCGCCGCCATCGAGGTCGCCGCGGCACTGGTAGAGGCCGTACGCGGCCGGCCCGGCGCCGGCTCCCGTGCCGTTGGCGGTGCCCGCGGTGAAGGTGTTGTACCCGCCGTTGGGCGCCGCGCTGGTGATGGAGGTGAGGAGGGACGCGAGGTTGGCCTCGAACGGGGTCCCCGGCTGGTACTTGGACGGTGAGCACCCGGCGTAGATGAACGTGCCGGTGCCCGCGTCGGCGACGCCCGCCGCCGCGCACATCATCAGCGCGGCGAGGACGGCGGCGGCGGCGACGCGGGAGGCGCGGCGGGTTGGTTGTTGTTGCGCGGCCGGTGCATGACTGATGAGGAGACACAGGAGTGCGCGCGTTGTTGCCGTGCGTCGCCGGTTGGCCCGGGCGATGTGAATTGTGAAGAGCGTGGCGTGGGGGTGGTTTTCGATCGATCCTGGGGCTGGGGGGGTGTGGTGGCAGCGGCGATCGGCAGATCGCCTCGGCCGGTGCTTTTCCGAGTCCTTGTCTGGGCAGTGAGGAGAAAGGTGGTGGGAGCTTACAGAATAAATGCGCGCCTTCGCTAGGACTTGTGGTGCGCGTGCGCGCGCGCGGCGTCTCTAGTGGAATGAATCTTATACGCCGGGCGGCCGGTGGCTCTGGTCGGGTTCCCGTCCCGGCCGTTCGTCCACGAGCCGGAGGCGTCATCAGGCGAGACGACGCGAGGTGCAAGCACAGGGGAGAGCGGTCAGCTGTCGTCCTGCTTTGCTGCTGGTGAATGGTGATAAGATGCACAGCTAGCATCATGGGTAGTGGCGTGGCGAGAGCGCGACTGCATGCCTTGGCCCCGCGGTACGATTTCGAAGATAAAACTGTCATCGGAATGGCCGGTCGTTTGCTCGTCGGTTCACGGCGACCGCGACACCCCTTTTTCGCGTGATCGGGTGACTTGTGTCCGGCCGGGTACCTGATCGACGACCGGTTCTGGGCCGGCGACGCGGGGTTCAGGTCGGTCGGTCCGTCCATCGTGTTCCTTCCTTGTCGTCCCGGTGCGAAGTCGCTTCCATGACTGGTAACAGTAGCACGTTCTGTGTGACAGTAACGTTCATGGAGCGATTACCTCGGATGTTTCAGTTTCTTTCAGCAGCGAGCCGGCACTCTATCCCCTGTGCTGTTGCCTGTTGGCACGCGCAAGCTCGCGTCAGATGCGGAATGATGGATGCAGTGCAGAAGCGTCTGGAGGCCATGGGCAGTTGGGCACGATCACGAAGCGCTTTGCCACTTACTGATGAAACCTTGCAGTCGCCACTACCATGACTGCAAGGTAAGTATTGGGGGTGAGCACGTAACCGTCGATTTCGTTGGTGGACGGGGGCAGCCGGGCAGGTGCAAGCGCAACGCGGGCACGGGTGCTCGCCCGAGATGAAGCTTCGAGCGGTTCCGTCCACCACTGGCCAGCATGTGTTTCCGGGCGATTTCAGCCGGCAAATAGGTCGATGACGAATTTTCAACAAAAAAAAAGAAAGAAAGTAGATGACCTGTTGCGTTGCTGCTGTTGCCTGCGCATTGCCTGTTGTTGGACTTGGGTGGGACGCGGCCACATCTCTGGATGGGCTGGAACATACGGGCCTACAAATTTACGAAGAGGGCCCAACTTCTTTTGTACTAGAAAAATATTTGGGAGAGTGGATTTTATGAGCACAGGGGCAGGTGCCCATCCTGTGACGTGATGCACTCTCAGCCATCGGATCCGCATCGCAGGGCTGAGATTGAGCCACATCACTTGAGCTGAGCTGACGGCCAATCTCAGCCATCCGATGCCGATCGATGGGCTGAGAGTGGTGGACACCTGCCTTATGCTCACAAAGTAATTTTCGAATATTTGGTTTCACAAATGTTCTCCGATCCAACAACAACGCCTGTCCGTTCCCCTTGGCCAGTGTCTTCAAGGCGTAGGGGCATGTGAAGCGACCAGGAAACTCTCGGAAAAGCTCGTCCGAACTCCAAAACCACGTGCTGGATCATGGGAGACAGAGACATGCATGTAGGAGTAACTCGACAGTTCGTCTCGCTCTTGCTGCATCTCATTGCATCCGAAGCGGCTGTATCAGATTCCTTCCTTTCGCCTGTCCTCCAATGTCCTGCAGTGATCCTGACGCTGGGAGTTATTTCCTCTGGAATTATCAAAATTTTACACCACTAATGCTAGTACTTAAAATGCATAAGGACGAGCAAAGTTAGCGCTTGTACAAACAGCGTCCCCTCGCCCGACGGATCGGTAACTCTAGCTCACTTGCATTGCCTAGCTAGCGTCAGAAAGCTGTTTTGAGTAATCCTGTATTCCGTTCGGCGGTGAGCAGCAATTAGCAGTGTCTTACTGCCTTTGCTAGTATAGCAGCAGCTGCCTGTGTGCTCTGGAGAGGAACCAAGCCAAAATCTATAGCCTGAGCCATTGTGTTATTGGTCTGTAATTGAACAGCTGCACGCATACCAAATTGTCCCCAAGTTTAATTATATATGCTGCCTGTATGCTGGATCAAATGGAAATGCTGATGAATTTCTCAAATTGGGCGTTGAACTTTACCCTACATACACACAAGATCCGGAGAGGTTGCGTCAAGGGTGTATCAGCAGTACATGTCATCTCCTTTTGTGTATGCACAAGCAATAGTTCGTGGCCTCTCTTAAGCCGTGCTCCAAAAAGATGTGCCATTTCTTTAGTTTCTCCCCATTTGACCAGCCCATTGTTTGCACAATTTTTACACGAGAGAATCGACCGCCCTTATACATTTTTTACCGGAAATTCATGACGGGGCCAACACCTGTATCAGATTGCTTCGTAGATGTACCCCTGCTAATGACGAAACAAATTAGTGAACGCTACTTGTCTGCTTTTGCATTAACAAGCCATATGTTAGCTTCCAGATAGAGCAAAGCGGCCGGAGTCCTGCATGTGGCTGCCGCAGAGTGAGGCCGGCGGCAGTATAACTAAGGCAGCTGCATTTCCCTCTGATGCGCGCTAGCTGCTACTCTCATGTGGCGGCGAAGCCATCAGCCATGAAGAACGACAGAAACAAGCCCTTGGTCCTGGCCTTGCCTCGTTTACGCAGGGTACTCCTCTACGTGCTACCACTACCAGTAGCGCTCCTCTTCTTCTCCTTGGGATTTGTCCTCGGCATGACCTCCAGCGCGAGCTTCGAAAACATCTACTTCCCTTTCGTGACACCGTCGTCGACCTCTGCTAAGCCGTCGCCGCCGCCCACGTCATTGACACCGAGCAGCGCCACGCACAACATGACCGACGAGGAGCTGTTCCGGTGGGCGTCCATGGCGCCGAAAGTCGACGGGACGCCGTACCACCGGGTGCCCAAGGTCGCCTTCATGTTCCTGGTGAGAGGCGACCTGCCTCTGCGGCCTCTGTGGGAGAAGTTCTTCGAGGGACACCATGGCTTCTACTCCATCTACGTGCACGCCAATCCCTCTCACACTGGGTCGCCGCCGAGGGACTCCGTCTTCTACGGACGCATGATCCCAAGCCAGGTAACCAAAGATAGAGTAGTCTAAGCCATTGTCAAAGAAAATTCCATACACATGCTGCAATCTGACGCTAATACTACTATATGTTCCATGGGCGCCGCGCCGCAGAGGACGATGTGGGGAGGTGTCACCCTCGTGGAGGCGGAGCGCCGGCTCCTGGCGAACGCGCTGCTGGACCTCGGCAACGAGCGGTTCGCGCTGCTGTCGGAATCGTGCATCCCGCTCTACAACTTCCCCACCGTGTACGCCGTCCTCACCGGCGCCGGCGGCGCCAGCTTCGTGGAGAGCATCGCGACGACGGCGCGCTACAGGCCCCTGTTCGCGCTCCGCAACAACGTCTCCGCCGCGCAGTGGCGCAAGGGCTCGCAGTGGTTCGAGGTGGACCGCGCGCTCGCCGCCGAGGTCGTCGCCGACGCCGCCTACTTCCCGACGTTCCGGGAGAACTGCGCCGGCGAGAGGTTCTGCGTCGTGGACGAGCACTACGTGCCGACGATGGTGAGCGTGCTGGGGTGGGGGCGCCGGAACGCGAACCGGACGCTCACGTTCGCCGACTGGGACCCGAAGCGGCGGACGGGGTCGCACCCGCGCACCCACGGGGCGGAGGAGGTGACGGAGGAGCTGATCGGGAGGATCAGGAGGGGCGGGCAGGAGTAACTGCACCTACGACGACGGGGCGAGCGGTGTCTGCTTCTTGTTCGCGAGGAAGTTCGCGCCAGACACGCTCCAGCCGCTGCTTCGCTTGGCTCCAAAGACAATGGGGTTTGGGTGAGATCAAGGTCGTCGACAAGGTTTGTCGAAACAAAATTGCGTTTGGGATAGATGTTCTAGGTAATAAGTTCATAAATGTTCATAATAAGATTAGGAATGCAAAATAAAGACAATTCAAAACATGTCCACCTAGGTAACTAGGTAAGTCTTTTAGCTTAGCATCGACTAATTGTTATTTTAACGATAGACGATGTTCATATTGACAATTTCCTATGGTGACATCAAAAGATATTCCGAGGCAGGCACATGGTGGCAGTGGATCCTCATTCATTCTTCATAATTCAACTCAGATCTAATTATTTTAGCTCAAAACAGTATTATGACCCGATTCATCAAGTCCGATCTTTAGATTTGCTAAACTAAATTAGAGGACCTTTTACCACCCCTCCTACACGTCACATCGACATCTATATCCCGGCATGGCTTGATTAGGCCTCCTGCAATTGCAAGAGTTTCATTATGCGTAATGAGATGTTATATAGACAAATATGGTGACGGTATTGGAATTATGGAGAGAGAAAGGTGAATGAGTTTCATGGGGAGGAGCTCGATTCATACATTTTTCTCAACGCATGAAATTCTTCCGCACCTTTTACATATGAATTAAATATAATGTCTGTTTACGAAACAATAAAAAGTAGATGATAACCTGAACGTTGCTATGGGATTTAAAAAACAATTAAGGCTAACACCCACGATGCCTTCGTCAGGGCCCATACGTTGACTTATATATATGGCCTGGATTGGCTGAAATGGCTGTTAACCACAAGGCCCGTTACATTGTGAAACCACCAAATGGCTGAAAACATTGTGGCCAGCTGCCGTGCCGGTTGGCCCAGTTCTTCAGTCTTTTGCTATAAATCTTTCGGAGGATAGTTCATCTGTCTGTCTGAAACTCTGACTCGTCTGAAACTCTGAAGGCATCAGACAGCCCTGCAGCTAGGTATTTTGCCACCCGATTTTGCTCTGATGATGCCTGAGATGGCGGGAAGCTGACGGTCTCGAGGAATCAGCAGTATCAAGCTTCTTTTCATCTGTCCAACTCCAACTTGTGTGCTACTAGCCTAGTGAGAGTGCTAGATTCTCTACGAGTGAGATATTCCCGCAAAAAAAAAGAGAGATGAGATATGGCTAGAAATCTTTGTTTCTCTAGAATCCCTAGTTGCCTCCTCTTGTCATTTTCAAAGAAGATCACGCGAGCGATACCGCCGGGATATTCCCTCCTCATTGTTCGTTTGCCGTCAAAGATTTTAGTTTGGCCTTTGTGCACTAAAATGGTACTACTAGGATAAAAATGAAGAAGAAAGGAAATAATAGGTGTTGGCTCATCTATCCCTACGCATCACATCAGACTGAACCGTACCACCGTACCCGTACTGTAAGCTTGTAACTCAGCAATCATGCACTGAATATAGTAAGATCATTCATCCGGGTCTATCTATGCTGCTTGTTTAGTCTGCCATTTCTTTTTGACATTTCTCGGAGATAGCTATACTATACGCCGTCTAGTAGGTCAAAATAAACATTTGACACTTGTGCAACCACATGAAAACACCGTGTTTTGACTTTTGACACGTCCTCTTGTTGCCGTCCTGTTTTCCCAAGAACATAGGCCGTAGACGGAGGTCCGCCTCTTTTTTGTACTTGCCGTGACCGTTCCTGACATTGGGACCTAAGCGGAAACGGAGCTGCTTTTTTTTTTTTTGAGATGCTGCAAGCCTGCAACCACATGAAAACAGCGTGATTTTTTACTCGATCCACATCGAAGAGGATCAAGAACAAGAGCAGTACTGCTATGAACACCGTATCTTCTCCTCTTGTTCTCGACCTGTTTTCCCAATGCAGAAAGAGTGAAAGATACATACGGATAACACCATGTAACCCCGTATACATATACAGAACGGAGCCGGGAAACTGGAAAAGGACACCACCGATGGAGCAGAGACGACATATCTTTCTCCCTTTTTCGGAAAGATGGACGGCTGAATTTTTTTTTTGAACGGAACGGTAAAAGAATTACCGTAAATTTTATTAGAAGGAAAAGGAGGTACAAGAAACCTCAAAAACAAAAAACAACTGTATACAACCAAGGCAAAAAACTGTACAACTAAAAACAAAGGACGGCTGATTTTCGAGTTCAGCTTTTCCTGATGGCCTCGATAACGCACACTAGTAGCAGGACCTCGTTTTGTCTGTGGACCCGGGCGGGTGGTGTGTCAAGTGTGAAAGTTGATATGCCCGTGCCCCGGCCCGGAGCGCCACTCATGATCCTGAGGTCCCCCAGGCCGGCGGAAACGAACGAGACCGGCCGCGGCCGGGGCAGAGACGAACGAAAAGGGAAGACGGGATGGAGGGCCACGCGCGCCGCGCGAAACGGCGATCACAACTTTTTTTCTCTCGCAGAGCTCCGGGTCCGGGGAGATGCGCCTGTACCTTTCCGCGTAGCTCCGCCAGCGGCTGCGCTGCGCTTGCGTATCGCGGTGGTGGTGCGGCGGGCAATGATGGCGTCCGTGCAGCGCCCACGCCGGAACGGTGAGCGCGCGGCCGCGCGCCTTCTTTCTTTGGCTCTTTGCTGCCAGGAAGGGATGATGGCAGGGTGGAGTATCTGGCTCCCCTGCGCGCCCGACCAGAGAGGGGAGGTCGAGATCAGATTCTGGTCCTGCTCCTGCCAAGTGCCACCGATCAGACGGCCGCGTTTGCCCCGTGAACGGACAGCGGCGTCCCTCGTACGAACCCATCATTGTTGCTGTAGAATTCCGGTAGGGTACAGTACCCACTGGCTGGGCGGGACGTCCCTGTCGCTGTCGGTCAGGCGCCGGAAGATCCCGGCCCGCCGCGATCTACGGCTGCGCTCCGCTTTGCACCTCGCCGCCCGCCGCGCAAGGGCAGGAAGTGCTTGTTCGAGCGGGGGCACGACGTGTAAGGCGCCGACGGCCGACGTGCCGTCGCTCGCGTGGTTGTTCATGCCGAGCGAGCTGGCGCGGGAGGAGCGGGGCAGGCACACCGCGCACACCGGCGTGCAGCTGCGTGAAAGAAGTGGCACGGCCGCAACAGCGTGCTCCAACTGCCGAGCCGATCGTCGTGGGGTGGGGTGGGGTACGGATGAAGGCGTACGGTTCGTACAGATACAGTGTTGGCTTGTTGCGGTAGGTGCTGTTTCCACCGTCCGAGGGCACGCTTTTCCGAGCATCCGATTCAGAAGAGCAGTAATAGGCATGAGACAAAAATGACGAATTGACGAGCGTGGGTGGGTGAGTGCTCTCCCTCCCCAACTCTCTCGACTTCATGAGAGATTGAGAGTTGCAGTCTAACGATTGAGGCGCACAGGAAAACAGAGCGAGATTTGGATAAGCTCGGCCAGCTATGTAAAGCTGGTGCCGGTGATTACTGGTTGCTGGAATTGGCAAACGCGGAGTGGAATTTTCATCACGCTCGGTCAGCCAAAGTTGGATGCTTGGATTCGCAAAACAAGCGAAATTCTAGTGATTTGATTGGAGGAACAGACTAACCAGCGTGTTCTGAAATCTGAACACGAACAGCATCGAGAAACAAAGAACAGCAGCAGGAGGCATCAATCAACACAGGACCAAGAATCGAACGAACAAAATCAGCTAGCTAGCTATCCCCTTTCCGATGGAAACACACATATGTACAACATCCGCCTCCGCCGCCGGCCGGCGGTGGTCAGGGGCCTCTCTCTCTCTCCTAACCGACTGCTGCTGCTACCACCTGCCGAATCCCTTCTTCCCGGCGGCGGCCAGGGCGGCGGCCTGCTCGAAGCGCGCGGCGGGGCAGGGGATGGTGATGCCGCCGGGGTGGTGGAACCCGAACTCCTCCTCGGCCTCCCTCAGCAGCTCCCCGAACATGGGGTGGTTGAAGTACACCACCGGCACCACGTACCGCAGGGACGCCTCGCCGCCGCCCACGTACACGGCCACCTGCCCCTTGGGCGTGGTCACCTCCGGCTCGCGGCCGCCGTCGTCCTCGTCCAGCGCGCGGTGCCCGCCGGCCGTCCACCCGAGCCTCAGCCGCCGCGCCAGCGACCGGCCCCACCGCAGCACCGGCGCGAGCTTCCTGGCCGCGCGCTCCACGCAGTCGCCGCCGCCGACGCCGCCGCTACGCTGCTGCAGGCGGAGGTAGCCTCCGCGGCGCCGGCGCCGGCCGCAGAGCGCCCGCCGCCACACGGCGAGTAGCTTCCGGCCCAGCCGGTAACCTCCGTGGGACTTCTTTAGCATCTTGAGTTGGTGAGGATTGCAAGAAACCGCGGAAAACAAAAGGTCTCTCCTTTCTTCGTCCCCCACTAGCAAGTCCGAGCAGGGAGGGCGTTAATGGTGGGGGTGGGGAGCCGGAACGCGCAGGAGACGAGACGAGACGGCGTGAGACGAGAGGGGGGCCCCGGGCCGTTTTATAGGCCACACCCACACTGGGGGCACGAGCGAGTGATCCAGCCGTGCACCGTGGTGTTTTGCTTTTGCTGTGCTGTGCTGTGTGTCCCCTGTCCCGAGTTGAAAAATCGACGGGGTTTTGTTTGGTGCCCCTCCTGGGAGCTCGGCTTTGGCTTGGCTCTGCTTGGCCACTGGCTCGATTCTTGCGAGCATTTTGGCTTGGATTTGCCGGGGTTTCGTCGTGGCCAGGCGGCGTTTGTTCGGTAACGGCTGAAGAGCCTCGGACGGGGCGTGGTGCCGTGGTCCACGATTCCTTTGGCTCGACAGAGAGGTTGCACGGCCATCTCCGTTTGGCGGTCTAGGTTGTTTCGTTCACGTTCCTCGATACTGTTTATGCTTTTTTTTTCCTTCTTCCATACAGCTTTTGTGTGAGCTAGGAATAGGTTGGCTAGGCTACATCTAGCTTAGAAAGGTGTTGGTTTAGAGGAAATACATAACTATTTGTCGTTACTATTTCCTACGTCTCAAAGTACTATTCATTTTGATTTTTCTATATACATAATTTTTGTTACTACCTCCGTCCTTAAATATATGTGACGTTTAGGACAAAAATTAGTTCAAAATAAACTAATTTTCTTGTCCTAAACGTGATATATTTAAGAATGGAGGGAGTATGTATCTAGAGATAACATATAACTAGATTAATGTTGAGGACGAGCATTAGCTCGGTTGGTGGAGCAGCTGGATGTAGCGCCACACTCTGGGTTCGAGACTCACTCGGCGCAGGTTTTATTATCGGAGTTTATCTCCGAAAAAATTCTCTCGCTGGTGAAGTCGGGGTTCGGAGGTTTTCTAAGTCGGTAGGAGACTTTCTTCTCTTAATGAAAATCGTGAGGGCGGTCTTACCCCCACCGGCTTAGTTTTTTTTAGATTAATGTCAAAAGCTATGTATCTGGAAAAGTAAAATGAAAGTAATTTTGGATGAAGAAAGTACTCGATAAAAATGCTACGGGTAATTTTCTATGCGCTGGGTAGCTTGACGTTAGTCACTGAAGTTAACATTATCTGAGATTTTATTAAGGTGATATAGCATTGTTGAAGTTACCTATGTTTCTTCTACCAGCCATATGTCGGTCTCTGATTAGATCGATTATCTTTTCCATCTAAAGTGTAGATTGTTTACTATCAGGAACAACATTTCTTTCTTGTAACCGGCCGGGAAGCTATCAAGCTAACCACGCCTTTGTCACTGTTCACAAATTCAGTGGTCACGTCACTGAATTTTAACCCCAAGCCCAGGTCCAAATCCACCTCATTTTCGTACGGCTCGCGCCCTGCACTGTCATTTTTCGTCGAGGTGACTTACTAAGCACGCGCACTTTCTGAGGCTGCATACGCAGAAGCTTATCTCTTCAGATATACTGGCGAGTGACAGTGATTGTGAATTTGTGACTCTACCTTCCATCGTCTCGACTCTGAAAAAAATCATGGCTCTCCGCTTGCTGGGACCTGGGACACACAGACCTTATCTGGCACACGTGTGATCAGTGATCACCCAGGTTGCTGCGAATGAATCTTCGATGACAGGACCAAACTGAACGGGGAACAGCAGCCTATTTCCTGAATTGTCAATGGGTTAACACCTAACACCATGTTTAGGCATGTGCTGGTGGACCGCGATTAGTATATGCACGCGTCAGCGTCACTCTCGGTGCCTGCTGCTGGGTGCATACAGGCTGCTTTGCCCGGCGGTGAGTCATCTCGCCAGCTGTGCTTGTTGACTGCTTGGGCGCCGCTGATGCAGATTCATTCATTCATTCACCAACCCATGGTAAAATCGTTTGGAGACGACGACACGGCGAGAGAGAGAGACGGCCGGTCTTCTTCCCCGCAAGGTGAAAACACGCCTCGTTAGTTTACTGGCGCGAGTGGCGGCGGTAGTTTATTTCGTGTAGTATCTTTTGAGGGCCGGGGGCAACGTGTTCTTCGCGGATCATCACTCTCGATCACGAGCTCGATCCTGCCAAACGATCGAGATGGATGATCGATCCTTCCTGGATCGCTTGCTCTAGTGCCATCAATCCCCGTTCCTACGACTGTTGAGCGGTTATTACTGCTGTAAGGTAGTAGAACAGTTTCCATTGCGTGGTGCGAGTGTGAAAGGTGACACGGACAAGTCGACGTGGCGCGGCCGAAAGCATCGGAAGGTCCGACTGGGACGTCGCGGTAGCGCCGCTGGGTGGTGCAGATTCATGATCATTCATCAGCAATACCCATGATCAGCATCTGGGGCTCTCGATCGCTGGCGAGAGAGAGAGTACCAGACAGTACGTGTCCATTCCTCTCGCGTACGGAAATATCAGTCCGCCATCCCCGTCACGACGTTGCGCTACCGGTCGCGTAGCCGCCGGACGTTTCTGGCCGCGAGGAATCTCGCCCGCGGAAAAAACGCACGACTCGCCCCCGCTACTTACAAAAGGAAAACGTCGGTTTGCCTCGAGCCCTCGCCGCGCGTGCGCGCACGTCGTCGTCCTCATCCTCGGCGAGCGCCGAGGCCCGAGGGCCACGAGCGAACGCGAATCCACACCCAGATTCCGGGCGCACCGCACGCACGCACGGCCGGCGCCGAGGCGAGGGGGGGTTTGCTGTTTGCGCTGCGCTGCTCGCTTCGTGCGGTGCCGGACAAAAAAAGCGACGCCCCGGCCCGACCCGAGGCAGCAACCGGGGGGAGGCAGGCACGCACGAACGCTGGCTGCGGATGGGTCGATGCCGACGGCCGGGCGCGGCGCTAGTAGCGCCGGGACCTTGGAGTGAGCGGGGGACAGTCAGACAAGGCGATCGACCTCACCGGGCTGGGTGCCTGGCTGCTACTAGTACGGATCACTTGGCGAGCGGACACGAGAGCTGCCGCCGTGTCGACCGGGCCGTCCTCATGCATCTGCATGCGTACGGCGTCGGCGACTGACAATACGTTGACGAAGGCCTTTTGAGTATTCGAGGAGCTGTTTTGTTCTCCGCTGCTGCTAGATCTCGCTTGCCTGTACGGCTCGCTCCCATGTGCGTGCGTCGTAGCGCACGGGTGACGGGCCACGACAAGCTCGGTGCTCGGAGGTGTAGCATGGGGGAGACAAGGCAGGTGGTGTGGACGGACGGAGAGGAAGCACAGGCACCTACTCAAACTCAACGAGCATATTTCAATGTTGGCGTGGCCGGGGGGCCCCGGGAGCAGAAGTGCAGAACGCACCAAACATAGCGAAGGTTCGCGGCAGGTGCCAAGTGAAAGCCCGGACACACACAGACAACAAGTCCTCCAGTGTGTTGTCTAGTTCTGTCCTCTCCGGCGAGGTCACGCAGTCGTTGTTTATTCGAGCCAACAAGAATTCAGAGTACTAATTAAGTGGTTGTCAAAAAAAAAGAGTACTAATTAAGTGCTGGCGTTGCCAATTCAGCACTCCAGCTTTCCCGGCGCCCTGATTCGGTGTCTTGCCATGGATCGGAGCAAGGTGCAGTAGGAGTCAAAACCCGTTGCGATCATATGGATGTTTATGTGGATTTGGCACACATACAACATTTCCTAGTGCCGAAATGCGATTTGTCTAGTAGCTCCATGATGCACGCATATGCACTTGCATTGGTCCCCAAATGGTCAGCGCCAACTTTGTGAGACCACTTGGACCTCAATAGCTGCACCACAAAACGCCTCTAGCCTAGTACTGGTACACAGCCAACGGAGGACTACAGGATAAGCCAGGCCCCCCCTTTTTTTTGTGAGGTGTTGAGGATGCAATTATTCAAGCTAGCTACAAGGAAGAATCCAAAACACATCCATGACCATGAATCAATATTCAATACCATGATCAGAGGTATATTTGGATCGTAGGGATAAATTTACTGTAAATTTACCTTAATTTAACACTTTTGAGAGGCAAATAAAATTAGAAGGACTACATATTTATCCTACCACATTTACCTCTATATGTTTGGAACTTTTGGGATCAATTTGAGATAAATTTTCTCTATTAACCTCATTTACCTCGTCATTCAAACATGCTTCACATACTACGCACGAAGCCGACGCCTTGACTAGTCCGCCACTCCCCACTCACCAGTAACCTACCGCACCAGCAACACTCTGACATCCAGAAACCAGAATACTGGAACAGAGCGCAAACTATTCTCCGTGCAACGGAACCGTACGGCCGGCTCCTCACCTCCGTACGCATGCCGTGCAAAGTCTAAAAGATTGGCAGGATTAGCGCGCTAATCGTCCCTGCAGGATCAGGCAGAAGGGTACGTGTGCTCCAAAAGTCTCCTCCTGCCAAGGTCAGCTCCTGCAATCAACACAAACACAGATCAAATGAAAATTGCACAGGCTGTACGCACAGCGAGGATCCACCCTAGTCGCAACCCACAAATCAACATCGGATCGGATCGGAACGTAATACGGAGTAGTGGAGTATACTCTACTGCACAGCAAGACGAACCTCGAAAGTCAGAGCTGCGTGCAAGGCCCTGTCAATTGCCATCCTCATCACCTTTCTTAGGCTAAGTCCAACAACGCGAGGCAATTTTTGGAAGGCAAATGGGACTTTGCCTCGCGTGTACAGTAGTTTCCACTCCCTTCGTATCCCACTGCCTCCGGGAGAAGAAACGCATTTGCATTTGCAAATCTCCCACCGAGCCGCGCCTGCACGAGGGAGCTCCGGCGACGGTCGAATCTGGCATGGGTGGCCTCCCTGCGGCTCGCTCGCCGCGCCGCGACGCAGCCCCATCCTCTCGGCAAGAAGCGGCGGTTAGCGCGGCGGGCGCCGCTCCATCCGTCGGCGGGCGCCCTTCCATGCTCATGGCGAGCTCCATGGACGGATCGGCGGCGGCGATGCGAGGCAGCCTCCCTCCGGCGGCGAGGCGGGCGCGCGCTGGCGCCGCCCTTCCATGCTCGTGATGGAGAGCTCCATGGCCGCTCCTCCTCCCGTGGAGCGAGGCGGCGGATCTTGGAGCCGGCGCGGATCCACCACGACGGCGGCGCGGGCGTGGATCTCCGACGGGTCTCGAAGGCGGTGTCTTCTCTCTCCAACACCGTCCTTTCTCTCTCTCTCTGCGCCTCCTCTCTGGCGGCCGCCTCCAGCTTCCCTCCCGCGTGCAGCTCGCCCTTCTGCCCCTGCTGCGAATGCATTTGAGGAGAGAGGCGATGTATTTTTGCATTGCCTCTCTCCTGGGAAGGCAGAATGCCTCCTCCTTTGCATTGTCTGTTGGACAAAGATTTGGTGATGCACAGTGTCTATGAAGATGCATATATGCATTTGCCTTGTGCTGTTGGAGTCGGTCTTAACCCCAGCCCCTTTGCTCGCACCTCCGCGGTCCCGGGGTATGTGTCGAGCAGAGCCCGTTTGGTTTGCGAAAAAGCCCTCCGGTTTTCTAGAAATCGCGAATCAGTCCACCACGTCCAGGTAGTACAGTAACCTCGTTCATATATTTCACACTCGAGCTCTCAAACTGAATTTTATTTTCACACGAAGAAGAGAAAATTAACTTTTTGCAAACACCCTCGAGGAATTTTTCGATCACCCCCTCCCACCACCTAATACCCCCACCCTAATACCCACCACCGCCCGGCGCCTCTCTCCTCTCCTCTCCACCGCCGCCTCTCCTCCCCTGCTCTCCTCCTCTGCTGCCGCCGCCCCGCCCACCCCGTCGCACCCCTAGCCACCGCCCGCCCGCCTCTCGCCGCGCCCGCCCTATCTCCTCCACTCCACCGCCGCCTCTCCCTCGCTCTCCTCCTCTGCTGCCGCCGCCCCGCCCACCTCGTCGCACCCCTAGCCACCGCCGCGCCCCTCTCGCCGCGCCCCTCTCTCCTCCTCTCCACCGCCGCCCTCTCCCTCCCCCTACTCTCCTCCTCTGCTGCCACCGCCCCGCCCACTCGTCGCACCCCTAGCCACCGCCGAGCCCGCCTCTCGCCTTGCCGCCGCCTAAGCACGCTGTCCGAAGCCCGCCCGGCTCGCGGGGAGGACGGCGGAGGGGCCTCTCCTGGCACCACTCCGCCGGTGCGGGAGCTCGCGAGGCCCCCGGATTCAGCACGGCGCCGACCGGATCCGGCGGGCTGCACGATCTACGGTGGCTCTGCAGGGGCACGGCGGGGACGACGCCGTCGGTGGAGCGTGCAAGGGGCTGCGCCCGACGCGGAGTGGCTGCCCGCGCGGCAAACCCAGCGGAGCGTGCGCGGGTGCTGTGCGTGGTGCCGACCCGACGGCGGTGGTGAGACGGCGTCCGCTAGCCCAGCATGGCCCTGCTGCGTCGGCATGTGCGGCCCCAGCAGTCCCATCGAGGTCTCGCCAAATCCACATGTGTGTGCCCACTCAGCCTTATCCTCTCCCCCTCGCATTCTCATTTGCACGGGCTCTCCTCTCTTGCAGATCCACGAAAGAATGCAGCAGCGGCACTCTCGCAAAGGATGAGGTGAAGGAAGAGTGAAGAAGAAGAAGCTGACTCATCCATGGAGTACTTCGGCTCATCAAGTTCCTCAGGTAATCCTCTGCCTCACCGGATGAAGCAATTAGAGGATGGCACCCAACAGTAGCCTATCTTCCCAGCTTGTCATTCAGCGCCATTAATTTATACTTGTGCATTCTCTTTTCAATTTGATGTTCTAAAATTGCGCAAATATGCAGGAACAGAAGGGGAACCTAGAGGAAAATTGAAGGCTATGACTTTGCTAACTGCAAGGTGCTCGAGAAAATGTCTATCCCCTAGCACAGTAAGCTCCACAACAGTTTGTTCCGTAATGCTGTAGTACTAGCCATGTGATGCATGTATTGCCTCTTCTGTTTACACTTTTTAATGTATCAACTGAGCTTCGATTTATGCATTTGACAACCTGCAGAATAAAGATCATCGAAAAGGATGGTTGTATACTTAGACATGTTGTGGCTGTACAGAGGGCATCTCAAAATTATAGATCGATAATTATGAATGATATGTGTTTGGTATTCCAAATTGTACTTTGGGGTTGCAATTGCACTACTGTTTGCACTGTGTAACTTCAATGTTGAGTTTTGAGTTGCAGCGAGCTATTTTCCTGAACTATCGTTGTGTCTGTTATTGAGATGATAGGAGGGTGTATTAGGCTTTGCCTTCAATGCTGCTTGCAAAAATATTCATTATCGAATTCCATTCTTTGTCACACTACTTAGGAGCACCCGTGTTCAAGCCCAGGTGGTCAGGCTCTCATTTAGAGGTTTGTGGGATATTATATTGATGGTAGTTTGGTACGGTAATGCCATTATGCATCTTTGGGTTTATTTAATCGAAAGTTCAGGATCACCGAGTCACTTTGGTAGTAGTCTAAAGTAATTATTGTCAGCTATGATTACTTCAATAATTCTCAGTTTTCTATTAAGTAATCTGGATGGGTGTAGCTATGCCATGGGTTTGGGGTGGTATTGTGTATTTGAGAACTTTTGGTGATATGTTTTTTTGAAGTATTATCAAAATTAAGCAGTTGTTGGATTTGTATCTCGGTTCCCTATTTTTTTTAGTGAGTTTCCAATGCTGTGAAAAAAACAATCACCAGTATTATGGCGCATATTGCATTGTATTTTTTTTTCTAAGTTGATCGAAAAGGAATCATAATTTCTATTTTAAGTTTTAGTTCGCATAATGTCTCAGCTTACTCCAAAGCGAGGTTTAGATGTTAAGTGGTCTGGTCTGTTATTTACACACCTATATTTCTCAGCTTACTCCAAAGCGAGGTTTAGACGTTACGTTCGCATAATGTCTCAGCTTACTTCACACGGCTTGAACATTACCGTACCAACCTAGATGATAGGTGTATTCTCTATAAATTGTCTTGCAAACTATTATTTGTTTCCGTTCTTTGTTGCTGAACATATAGGGAGATCCATTTAGCTTTGCATACAATTATCGAATTCCAATCATAGCTACTTTTGATTCTTGCTAGATGTTCTTAATATTTAAAAAATGCAGTAGAGCATCCCTAAATCTAAATATAATGCTTCATTTATCTACTTTTCAAGAATGCAGATAAAGTGGGACTATTGGCGCTTTGGATTCTTGCGGGTGCGACTGGTTGTCTGTATCAAATCGGTCAGTCTTCCTTCACAGAAATCAATTGAAGATGTAAGCTTACATTTCCCCCTTCTAGCCAAATTAAAGGTGAATTGCGGTCGATGCCTTTTGCTTTGTGAACGTGGCAGATTAGTGGTTGTTACTGTCAGCCAGGTTATTTTCAGTTACAACAAAACCCTAAACAATCTGAGCTGAAATTGAGTCTTGGTTTGGGCTATGCTACATCACCATTTTTATTTATTTGCCAACATAGAGCAAGCTCTTGGTAGAGAGAGTGAGCAACTAAGAAATATTTCCCAGAATAATGAAATGGCAATAGTAGTTTGAGTGCTTCCCAACATTGCACGAGGCCAAGAGCACTAATCATGTTTGTTAAATGTCTATTTAAATGGGGGTGCCATTTTCATGGTAAATGATCTGCACAAAAGTCGCTTTTGGGAGGATGCCTGGCTAAGAGGCGTGCATTCCCAACAGAGCAAGAATTCTGATCGCATATTATTATTTCCCATGAGGTATCCTGCTGATCTTCCCTACACCTTGGCCTTGCATCGATTGTGTTTGCATATTAGTGTTGGGGCAGGGGCGTCCCTCGGGGCGTGCAAGCTGTGCGCTTGAACAGGGCCTCCAAAGGTGCAGGGCCTCTTAATCAGTTATGTACTAGCATATAGTGATTGACTCATTATATTGTTTGCTCTAGAGAAATTAATATTGCATAGAGAGAAATGTTACGTGCAAAGTGAAAATGATGCTTGGCGTCTAGGATCTTGTGATAAGATAGTACTAGCAAAACTTAAGTTGGCGACATATTGTGATGTGTAGTGCGAGAGTGTGCTAGTAAACAAACTTTGTAAGACAACATTGACATGAGATATATTCAAGTTGTTTACTGATAACTTCAATTTGACTAGATAGTTCACCGAGGAGGTGAGAACTTTAAGGCACATATTCACTCTATTTGCATGTCTTGTCTCTGTTTAAGTGCACCTTAATTCAACAATCGATCATACGACTCACATAAGTTAAACAAAAAAAATGGTGGATCGTAGAATCATTATTTAATTTTGTCCACAAGTTCCAGTGAATTAATTTTGATATGGATCGAATCAACCTTCTATAGCAATATTTATCAAAATAAATTAAACTCAAATGTTTATGGCTGTATTATGCATATTATTGTGCTAAATTCAACAGAATCTATAATTTTTAAAAAGAGCATAAATTAAAGCTGAAATGTTTTGACCATTGTTTTGATAGAGCCTAAATTTTTTCATGGTACAGGGCCTCCCAATTGTCAGGGACGGCCCTGGTTGGGGTGACTCTGCTTCGATTGATCGTGAAAGCTTCTGCTCCTTTTCTAAGCATCTGCTCCTTTTCTTCTTGAAATATCCTAAATTACTTGGCCTGAGCCGTGATTCTTCGTTGTGCTTGTAGGCATGCTACACCGCCTATGGTGTTTTGTGACTTGAGACCAGGAAAGGGAAGACGAATAGGTATGTGTGTTTCATGAAACAAGATTTTCTACCTTTATCGAAGCTCTCATGCTTTCTCACTTCCGCTTGTTTATTAAACTCTCATTGATGCAGGCTGTATTTTCTTTACTGCGTGTGCAGGTTCGGCTGATAGATGGAGAAAAGATCTTTTTTTGGTAAGTACACACCTTAGTTTAGCAGTGCTCTTTGATGGGTAGATTTAGATATAGTCGAGAGAACATGTTCGAACACTTGCTTGTCAGATGTAGATTTAGATCTAGGAGTGATTTCCTGTCTGTGTTTGTGTTCAGTGCAGTCTCCTTCATAGAGTTACTCCAGGAAAACCTTAGCGAGCTGCTGCTGCTGTTGATATAACAACCAGGTGATGCACCACTTCCTAAAAGCCATTACAGACTAATGAACATTTGTATTTTTTTTACTTGGTAATAATATGGAGTACATATATGCATGAAATGTAGATGATAAAATGGGACTGTTTCTGTTTAATTTGAATTTCGATGGGTATTGTGTCTATTGCTTACGGAGCTTAGTAGGACCTATTGTGATTTGTGAAATCAAAAGGTTTGTTTTGTCCTAAAGCATCACACATTGATTTCTAATGATAGGAATTAGCATGTGTGCTATCTTCCTACTTTTCTGCAGCAGGCAGGGTGACTCATGTTCAGCCACTTAGTTCCTAAATCTAAATATATTGTTTCCTTTTTTGCTCCAGGATCTGCTATCATTTACAAAGAGAAATGTGTTTTAGGCGAACACAGTCCAAGGGAGTGTTGTTGTGTTCCTCAACCTGAAGATTAAGCTATGCTACTCATCTTCTTATTTAACAAAGGAGAAGCTGACAAATATGTTACAATATCGATTCTCCAAATGCCGAACATACACATTAGGGTAGATTTGTGCTTAGATGTAGCTATGGTGATCGGATGTGTTGTAGTATTGATGATTCATGTTCTGGACAAACACCTGTTGGATAGGATACCTGGAATGTGATGTAATATTTATTATTGTTAAGACCGGACAAACATTTGATGGTTATAGCATGGTGCTCGACGGTGCTGTAATTCGATACACACATAGTTTACTAACATGTTGATGATGTGCTTACTACCATGTGAGGTTGTTTCATGCAAAATTTATCTTATATCACACATAGTTTGTTCTCTTTTTTTTTATGGTTACTTCTATTCGATTGTTCAATCTGTAGGCGTGCATCGCGCCGAATGTTCTAATAAAGAAAATACGGGCTTTAATTTGTACTGATCTGTAGCTGTACCTGATAGTACAGTGCCATGCTCACAAGATCACGTTTGTTACCTTCAATAAAAAGATCACGTTTGGGCGAGTGCTGAATCGTGCATCGGTGGTGAGGATACCCGGTTTGCTTAGAGCAAGTTTAATGAATACGCCCACTGCTTGCGGCAAGCGAGCGTCTAGCGAACCGCCCGCTCTCTTCTCTCTCATGTTCTCTCTCCCACGTAGGAAACCGTCTGCTCTCTACCCACTATAATACTTGCTCTTATCAAGATGGAGAGACAGACAGCTACGGATAGAAAAGGCGAGAGGCGTGCGCCACGGCAGCCTACTGCTGGGCTACCCGATCTAGCAGACGGGGAACCACCGGATTCGGCGGAGCCGTACGGCGACCGTACTCACCATGGAGGGAGGTGCGCGATCCGCTGAGGCACTGACTTTGAACAGTCCAGTCGAAATGATGTGTTTAGAGCCCAAACGTTTGGGTAAAGTTTGGCAATTCTGGCCAAAATTGGTGCAAAATACATTGTAACGAGATGTGATAGATGATGAGATGTTTTTTGGAAAAATTTGGACTTCTAAACACATCCGAAATGGTGGCGTGCTACTGACTCAACAACTTCTCCTATCGATTATTTTCAAAATATTGAGAGGAGGGAAACATTGTCTTATATATGGAGGTCTGAACGCCGGACACCGGGGGTTTGGTTAAACTTCTGATTTCTGAATTCAGAGGCACGAACGTGGAAGACATGAGACTGTTTGCAGCTCTCGAGAGTCTCTGTCCTGCTCTAGTCCTTCGATGAAAATTAAAGGAAACTAGCTCTGTTTAATTCGTTGGAAATTTTTGGGTTCTCTTCCAAAGTTTATTAAGAGTATTAAATACAGACTACTTACAAAACTAACTACACGAATGGACGAAATCGCGAGATGAATCCATTAAGTCTTATTAATATGTTATTAGAGATTTGTTACTGTAGTACAACATTACCTAATTATGTCATAATTTGGCTCATTAGATTCGTCTCGAAAATTAAGATAGGAGTTGTGAAATGAGTTTTGTCATTAATTCATATTTAATACTTGTCGGAAGATTGATGTGATGTGTAGTTGGTAAAACAGAGAACTAAACAGGGCTCACCATCAAACTCACTCTCAAGCAATCGCAATCAACATGTGAAAAATTGGCATTCTATTAAGACACAAACCACAACACACACATGAATAATCAGATTCCATAGATTCACAAAATAGGTGGGCAACCAGCATGTGAAAAGTTGGCATTCCATCATAGATACACTCAATTTTTTTCGTTCTGGTATGTTCCTTAAAGCATTATTATGGGTAGGATAGGCGCCGAAGGAAAAAAACAGGTTCATCATCCTGCATATCAGCAAGTGAAAGCATCACACAGAGTTCCGTGGGACGGCAATAATAAATCTATAGTTTGTTCTTATATCATCAGTACCTTCAGACCTTCAGATTAGAAGAATTAGGTGAAGCCAACTGATGCGACCAAAAAGAGTAGACAACGTTTCTCAAAAAAAAAAAAAAAAGAGTAGACAAGTACACAATCTGTTGAATATACAGATTAGATACATCATCCAATCAGCATGGAGCTTACAAAGATGCAATGCGGAGTAATCTCTGAATGCAAGAGATGGATAGCATCAGGTAAGAGAAGTGAAACGATGAAGATAAAAATGAACCGAAGAGGATACAAAGACAACTTGAGTAGTTCAACTTAAACCATGCAATTGGCAATTAAAAGGCTGTTCGGCTGGCCGTTTCTCAGCTTAGTTCGACTTGTTTCGACTTATTTCCTCTCACACAACACTATTCAATCTACCAGCTGAACAGCCTTAATTGCCTTGTTTCACTTGCTGTTTCTTTGGATGACGAGAGGACATTACAATACTGTAGAATGAAACTTGTCAGCTTCATTACGAGTTACTGATGAGCGATTGAAACTTTAATTCACATGATACAGTTCAGAGCAAATTGTTACTGCAACACAACACTTACCGTGATCAAAAGCAAATTCATGCGAGGAGCCGAGGACTTGAGAAGAATCGTCAATTTTGATACCGTCACAACAACAGAAAGATATTGCATCTATCGTCCCCAGTTCTTCACCACCTAGGATTTGAGTGAGGATGATGGGAGTGACGAAAACGGCCTCCCGACCCGATCGCCACAAAAGGATCACGCAGAAAATGAGTAAGCGACGAACGCGAGCCAGATGCGTGCGCTCGGCTGTTCTGATCCGACTCCGATGCGTGCTCGTACTGCTCGTCGTCGGATAAAGGGATACCAATGCCTTCCTTCTCCTGGGGTTTGCAGCCGCAACCTAATCTGATCGGCTCGGATCAGCCATGGCCTCTCCCACGGATATCGTCCCCTCGTCCCCTCGTCGGACCAACAGCGCCGGGCGCCGAGGGTAAGCAGCCAACAACGGTGCAGGTTTGGGAACAATTTCCACCGCGCCCACACAGCAACGTTGATGGTGAGCGAATCCTTGCCGAACTAGCAGAGCAGGCGAGTTCGCTCCGTGAAGCCAGCGCAATAGAAGCAGCCGACTGGTGCGGCGCCCCGCGCGAGGGTGGTGGGGGCGGCTCTTCTCCTCACTCTTCTGCATTAGCCTCTGTCCGCCGCAGGATCACGAACAGCTTTATTATCACTATTACAGGTAAACACTCACTCCGTCCTTGTGCATCCACTTATTAGATTCATCCGCACTTGCATCTCCAATCCATCTGATTTTGGAATCTGGACACGGGTGGGTTGGCTACTGAATTTAGGATCCTGTACAGGTCCCATAATGTTTTGAGTGTTCTTCAGCTGGCCAGCCTGGCTTCTTGCTTTCAAATAATATTCGAGAGCCATCGATTTATATGAGAATAAGTCGCAGCTAATTTTGGAGATTTCAGTCGTTTGTAAACTAGTACAACATCATCACTGTTTTTATTACACATTGGCAGATGCCTCTTGTAATTGTAAAGTGTTTCAGTTTTGGACAAGGTGTTGGTCTAAAACAATACTCCATTTTGCAGGTAATTTTGTTGATGATAGGCAATATTCCGGTATATTTTAATTCCATAATTAAATAGACATTTCAATATTACGGTGAGTGAAACAATTCATGTGCAAATGTTCATATTTAAACAATAATTAAACATAAACCTATTCATGATTTTACAACTAATAAGCATGAATACCAGTTTAAGAATGTACCCCGTGGAAGGTCGGGTGTGACGGGTCACCAAGTTCCGATATCACTCGGATCAGTCATCGATCGTAGAGTGACCTCGATCGATGTAGCCGTCTGCAATTCGGTGCGGGAAGATGATCGCGGTGAAGACCCTACAGAGGAAGTAGTCGTCGTTGAGTCGATGTAGAGGAAGTAGTCACGAGCGGCGATCGCGTGAAGACGCTCCCAAAAACCTTATCGCCCGCCTATCCCGAGCGATCTCGGGCGGGACGAGGTTCCGGAGGCTCTGCTCTCGCCGGTACCGTGCGTGGGTGCAGGCGATGAGAATGCAAAAGAAGCAGCAAACAAAGGGAGAGAGGGAGAAGTCTCCTGAGCAGGAGTACACGAGTGTGAATTGGTAATCCGAGCAGGAGGAGGAGGCGTCTTATATAGGCGGGCAGGCGCGGGGGGATGAACCTGAACGTAGCGGTTAAGGCGTCATGGTTAAGGCTCAGTAACAGTCGCAGTTAAGGCGCCATTATTCCTTTCCAACAGCCAACATATGCTCCCGCCCCGCAACACATCACGTCCGTCTGTCCGTCCGTCCGTCCGACCGCACCGCACCGCACGCTCGTCTCGACACGTCACGTCCACGGCCCGGCGAGGCGGCGAGCGGCAGCGCCTGCCTTTATTCAACTTTACAAGAGGTGTATCGAAAGGCTACCTCATAAGTTGAATGAGAGACTCCTCAAATACCCATGTGGTATTTCTCTCTTTTCCCTAGCATTAAATAAATGAGATTTAATTCTTTCATTATTGTAATAAATGGCTCTAGGCCCATTTATTCTAACAATCCCTACCAAGAATTATAAGCCACATTGAAAATGCTCTCATCTTCCCTTTTTGTTTTTGATATACCAGTACTGCGATGGAGACTGTTAAGTTGAACATCCACCAGGAACTCAAGTTACACTTATTTGCAACTGAACAATGGACTATGCCTTGAATTGCCAATTTTGTGCATCTAAGCTTGGCTAGAGCCCTTTACTGATACTTGGCTGCACATAGCATCCCCGCGGGTTGGAGCTTATGGGTCACACTTCGTGCCTCTTCATGAGTTTTCTAGAGATCATCCAAATCTCATAGACTATGACCAGTAGTCGATACTCATATAGGTGTGTTCCTTCAAGACATATTGCAGAATTATGTCTTTGCTTCAGAGAAACAACTACCTTGTTTCATGAAAGCCACTTGGAGCACATTAAGGTATACATACCAGCCCGCCATACAGTTTTGAATAGAAATACATCTTTCCATGGACCGAGCCTTCTCAAAGGTTCTCTTCTCTCAGTCAAACCATAGCTTGTTTCACCATCTTAATTCACGGGATCTCCGATCACATAAGACATGTTTCCACTATGGAAAAACTCACGTGGGTCTCAAGCCCAGTTCCATAGATGCATTATCTATCACAATACGTGGCAAACCCTTTGTAAATTGATCTACCAGGTTCTTAGACGTATGGATGTAATCCAAAGCTATGACACCGGTGTTTCTCAATTTCCTAACAGACTTCAACCGCCTCTTGACATGCCTGGATGACTTCATGTTGTCCTTTGAAGCAGTTCACCTTGATAATCACAGTTTTATTATCACAGTTCATTAGAATTGCCGGTATCGATTTTTCAACTATCGGCAAGTCCATTAGGAGTTCACGAAGCCACTCGACCTCGGCGGTGGCGTATCCAATCTGCGAGTTACGCTTCCATTGTTGACCTAGTTAGAATGGTCTGCTTGCAAGATTTCCAGGAAACAGCGCCACCTCCAAGTGTGAACACATATCCACTTGTGGCCTTTAACTCATCGATCAATCCGGTTTGCATCACTATATCCCTCCAAGACTTTGGGGTCTCGAATAGTGAATGCCATAGTTCATTGTGCCCACTAGATAGCGCATTACCCTCTCGAGAGCACGTCAGTGTTCCTTCCCGGGTTTGAAACAAACCGGCTCAGTTTACTAACTGCATATGCAATGTTAGGTCTCGTGGCGCTAGCCAGATACATCAGCGAACCAATGATCTGGGAGTATCTCAGCTGATCCACCATTATCCTCAGGTTTTTCCTTAGAACCAAGTTGGCGTCGTAAGGAGTTGGTGTGGGTTTAGAGTTGCTGTAGCCAAACCGACTTAGCATCTTATCAACATAGTGAGTCTGTGATAGAGTCACCCTATCATTTTCTCCTTTTATCAGCTTTATGTTAAGGATAACATCAACCTCTCCCAAATCCTTCATCTCAAACTTTTGAGATAGAAAGTCTTTGACCTCCTTGATCACTTCAAGGCTTGTGCCAAAGATAAGTATGTCATCTACGCACAGACACAAAATCACTCCTTCGCCCCCACCATAGCGATAGTGCACACATTTGTCAGCTTCGTTTGCAACAAAACCAACAGATGTCAAAGTTCATCGAACTTATCATGCCATTGCTTAGGTGCTTGCTTGAGGCCATAGAGACTTCACCACACACCATTCTTTCTTGACCCTTTACTACAAATCCTTCCTGATCCATATAGATCTCCTCTTCCAACTCTCCATTTAGGAAAGGCTGTCTTAACGTCCATCGATGAGCAGAAGACCATGAGAGGCCGGAGAAAGTAGTACTCTTATGGTAGTCAATCGGCGGGGTGAGTAAGTATCAAAGAAGTCTTCTCCTTCCTTTTGGGTGTAACCCTTGGCCACAAGTCTAGCCTTGTACTTATCAATAGTACCATCAGGCCTAAGCTTCTTTTTGAGCACCCATTTGCATTCCATGGGTTTGCACCGTGGGGCGCTCAACAACCTCCCAAGTTCCATTTGACATGATAGAGTCCATTTCACTCCTCACTTCTTCCTTCCAATAGTCAGCATCAGGTGAAGAGTAGGCCTCTGCAATGGTCTTGGGAGTGTCATCCACGAGGTATACGATGAAATCATCTCCAAAGGATTTCTCTGTCCTTTGTCTCTTGCTCCTCCTAGGAGCCTCATCATTATCCTCCTCAGGATGCTCAATAAGTGTAGGCTCATTGAGTTCCATCGGCTTGGTGGAGTCGTCCTTCTCGACAAACTCTTGCCTAGATGAACTTGTTTCATCTCTCATTGGAAAAATATTCTCAAAGAATGTAGCGTCTTTGGACTCCATAATTGTGCCGACAAGTAAGTCAGGCACTCCAGATCTTACTACCAAGAATCTATATCCGACGCTGTGAAAAGCATACCCAGAAAGACACAGTCTATCATCTTTGGTCCAAGTTTACGTTTCTTGGTGATTGGCACACTGACTTTGGCCAAGCAACCCCAAGTGCATAAATATGAAAGAGTTAGCCTCTTCTTCTCCCATTCCTCGAATAGTGTTACTTCCTTATTCTTCATAGGCACACGGTTCAGGACATGACAGGCTGTCAGTATCGCCTCACCCCACCATTCCTTAGATAGTCCCGCGGTTTCTAACATGGCATTCACCAAGTTAGTAAGCGTGCGGTTCTTTTTTTCGGCAATCCTATTGGATTGGGGTGAATAAGGCGGTGTCCTCTCATGAATGATACCGTGTTCCTCACAGAATGAATCAAAAGTATTAGAGAAGTATTCGCCACCTCGATCAGACCTTATGTGTTTAATCTTTCTCTCAAGTTAATTTTCTACTTCAGCTTTATAGATCTTAAAGTAATGTAATGCTTCATCTTTTGATTTTAACAAGTAGATGTAACAAAATCTAGTGCTATCATCTATCAAAGTCATGAAATATCTTTTACCACCCTTTGTCAACACACCGTTCATTTCACTCAGATCGGAATGAACTAATTCTAGAGGTGCCAAGTTTCTCGCCTCAGCAGCCTTATGTGGCTTGCGAGTTTGTTTTGATTCAACACATACGTGGCACTTAGAATTTTGATGAGGTAAACTTTGGAATTAAACTCAAACTAGCTAAGCGCATCATACAACCAAAATTAACATGACAAAGTCTCAAATGCCAAACATCTGATTCATCATTCATCACATGGTTCACGACATTATCATCGAACAATAAAGAAAAGCGGAACAAGCCTCCGCTATCATAGCCTTTTCCAACAAAGGTATCAAACTTAGAAATGATACATTTATTTGACTCAAAGACTAACTTAAAACCGTCTCTACACGAGAGACCCGACTAGATTCTTCTTGATGGTAGGTACATGCACATTCTTCAATTGTATGGTCTTCCCCAGTGAACTTCAGAGTGACCGTACCAGCACCAAGAACATGCTCATGGGCACCGTTCCCCATCAACAAGGATGTAGTCCCCCCGACCTGGTAAGAAGAAAACATAGAAATGCCAGCACATACATGAATATTAGCACCGGTGTCTATCCACCACTCACGGTGAAGAACATATCTTGCAGAAGAAGCTGTGGGTGAAATTACCATACCCTCTTTGCTCACGGATTTGGAAGGGGAATCAAAGGGAAAAGAACCACGAAGGATTCATGCATACATCCCCCACCAAATCCCAAAGAGAAAGGCCTCGAAATCGCTCCAAGAAAATCGCCAAGAAAGGGCTCAAAATCACCAAAAGGAGAAACGGAAAGACACATCCAAGCCTTGAGGAACCACGGAATCATCTATACATACCAAAGAGGTTCATACAAGGTCTAGCTTGCCGCCCGATCATCCTTCCCTCTCACAAGATCTCACCATGAAGCTCTCAAGCTAGTCCTACGAAAATCCTAAGAAAATAGGAAGGAAAATAGGAAAACCAAATGAGCTAGGGTTCCAAGAGATGGCTGCCATCCTCTCACCACTTGGGTTATATGGAGGCAACGAAAGGCGAAAATACCCTTACTAGCTAACTAGGGATACATGCCTCGAGGCGAAAATGAAAGTCTTTGTCTTCGCACCATTGACGGATGCCCGACAAAACTTGCTTAGCCTCGACGCAAGCCTTGCGATCCCGACGCGTCGGGCCGGTGCTCCTCACCGATCGAGGGTACCACCGATCGACCGGTTCGATCTTCTTGCACCTCCGTCTTCGGTCTTGGCTTTGTGGATCAACCAAGAAACCCGGTGGTTTTACGGTGAACCACCGGAAACCCCGCGAACTCGGTGTAGCCTCCGCCAATCACCACTCATGACTCGGCTCCCACGTAGTCCGGCTCAACCTTGGTTTTGAGGCTCAACCAAGAAACCGTCCATGACTTCATCTTGCCGTTCTTGCCACCATGCGGCCCGCACTTGACCCGGCCACCGGGTCCCTCGAAACCAAGCCTACTTGTCTTCTCCACACCGGAGGCCTCACCTTTCACGCTTGTTCTTCACGCACCGCACTACCAAGCCGCAACCTGCACCTGCAATACTTAGCCAAGAATCACCCACACCACGTTGTCAATCACTCATCACACGAAGCGACCATCCACCGGTCCTCGAACCACACACGGCTCTCAATGTTTAAACAATAATTAAACATAAATCTATTCATGATTATACAACTAATAAGCATGAATACCAGTTTAAGAATGTACCCGTGGAAGGTCGGGTGAGGGTCACCCGAGTTCCGATATCACTCGATCGATCATCGATCGATCGAGAGTGACCTCGATCGATGTAGCCGCACGATTTCGGTGCGGAAGATGATCGCGGTGAAGACCCAGAGGAAGTAGTCGTTCGAGTCGATGTAGAGTAAGTAGCAGGCGAGGCGGCGATCGGCGTGAAGACGCTCCCAAAAACCTTATCGCCCGCCTATCCCGGCGGTATCTCGAAAGCGAGAGAGAGAGGAGGTCTCTGAACAGAGTACACGAGTGTGAATTGGTAATCCGGCGGAGGAGGAGGGGCGTCTTAGATAGGCGGGCAGGCGCGGGGGGATGAACCTGGACGTAGCGGTTAAGACGCCTCGGGTAGTAACGGTCGCGGTTAAGGCGCCATTATTCCTTTCCAACAGCCAACAGCAAAAAGATGCTCCCACAACACATCACGTCCGTCCGTCCGTCCGACCGCGGCCACGGCCACGGCCTCGGCTCGGCGAGGCGAGCGAGAGCGCGTGTGGCACGCCTATCTCCTTTATTCAACTTCACAAGAGGTGTATCGAAAGGCTACCTCATAAGTTGGATGGGAGACTCCTCAAATACCCATGTGGTATTTCTCTCTTTTCCCTAACATTAAATAAATAGGCTTTAATTCTTTCATTATTGTAATAAATGGCTCTAGGCCCGTTCATTCTAACAATTTTCAGGAGGGCATATTGGACTAGGTGTCTAGGTGTTGATCTCTATCCTGTAAAGAGGAAGAGAAAGTTGCTCTGAATGAAAAATGTCACTTGCTGGAGGTTACATCCATGGAGATTTACAGTAATTTTGGTTGGAAGTTTATATTTAGACTTAAAGCTTAGTGATTTTCTTAGTCAAGTGTTTACTTTGTTGAAGTTTACTTGCTTCATCCGCAGTATGAGAACTGCATATGTGTCTGGAGTGGACTGGTTTCTGTAAGTGACCGGAAGCATTTTCTGCCGCCTCCGCCGCCGCCCTCTACCGCCGCCGACGCTAACCACATGAGTTTCCTTCACCCCTGCCCCAGCACCGGCCTGTCGGTGTTTAGTCCTGGCAAAACTACCCAGAGGTAGTTGATTGTGCGGAGGGGCTCGCCGAGATCAAGAACTCGAAGGTGAGACACGAGACACACAATTTAGATAGGTTCGTGCCGTGTAATACTCTACGTCCTGTATGCTGTGTGGCTCTTGATTAATTGCGTAAGTCAGGCCTGTGCACATGGGAGTTCCACCGGTGCTCAGGTACAGGCCCCCAATTTTCAGGGGCCCAAAAAATTCCTATGCAGACTATAGCTAACGAAGACAAAAAAGTCAATCTTGGTCCATTAATTTGCATCTCCCCAGCGTCCATGCGATTGATTTCCTTTCTCTCATCCACCACGCTAGAGCAGTGACGAACTGTGACGGCGGTCGGTTCGTCACAACACTCGTCAGGGAGCTAACAGGACCCTTCGTCTAGGCTATCTACCATTTTTTTTCTCAATTATGTTAGTGTCCTTTAATAATTATATTTTATTTTTTTTCATCTTTTGTATGCATGTTTATTAATTTTATCTAGAAACACTACAAGAATGAAGTTGTTCAGGTAGAAATTAAAAGAATGAAGTTGTTCAGGTAGAAATTATTCAACGAAGATTAGATAGACATGATTTTTGATACATTCAATTGAAATTTAATATATTAAACCGTATATGTCATTTATTGTTCTATTTCGTTGGTTCCTCTTTGAAATTTTGTACAGGGCCTCAGTTTATACCGGCACGGCCCTGGCGTAAGTTTCAGGTGTTGTTTGGGGGTGTCCCTACATCGCCTTATATGCACAGGGAGGCAGGGTTACAAGTCGGTTTGATACATGAGTACTAGTCGGTCACGACTAGGTGTAGCTATAGGCGGTGTACAGGACATGCCTTCCTAGTGTAGTACTATCTCTGTGTAGTCTTGAGTAGTCGGAGTACGCCACGCCTTGAGGCCGCCCACCGGTGAGCAGAGTCCTGCGGGTACTTATCTTACGGGTTGGCCCATCCCTGTGGTGGGCCCAGATGCCCGTACGACAAACCCCCGAGTACTTTGTAGTTGAGTGTGGCTGGTTCGAGTAGTCTTGAAGGCCTCCGCAAGTAGTTCTCAAGCGTCCCCAAGCGCTACAAGCCAAAGTCTTCAATAATACTTGAGCATCACAGTGGAAGGTACTCGGTGATGCCACGAGTAGTCTTGAAGCCTTCTTGAGTAGTTCCCAAGCGTCTCTGAGTTCTTCTCTTGAAAGTCTTCAAAAGTACCTGTGATGTCTTGTTGTCTTCGTGTAGAAGATCCATATGGCAATGTGATTTTGCAAAAAAAAAAAATCACATTCCGTATGGAATGTAGACCCCCAGCCTTAGGTTGAATCGAATTTCAGCTGAGGGTCAAAGTTGAAATCCACTAATCTTATCCTGTAAAATCCGGAGAAAAAACCGAAGGACACGTGACACGGAGCCCCCGAGCCTCGAGTCGAGTTGTCTCTCGATTTGAAGGATCGGTCTTGACTGTAGAATGTGGCCTTGGGTGAAGAATCTGTAACCCAAAGTCTTCCGATCACTAGATCTGTTGTTGAGCCCCCGAGATCTGGAGCGCTAGATCTTGGAATTTGAAGTGTCCGCTTGGAATATGAAGCGTCCGCCACACTGGAGAAGTACTGGTTGGCTTATAAATAGATGGGTGACCCGTTTAGGGTTTCCCATTGGCATTTGTTAGCCATCAGACACTTGAGCCTCTTCCACTTCGCATCTGCAACCGCCACCGTTGTAGAGAGCCCACGTGCGCCCTCCGTCACCGCGTAGCCCCCGAGTGAATGCAAGTGAAGACGCTCGTGACTACAAGGATGAAGACCGCACCGTCCACGACACAGATGGAGAGGAAGAAGAGGGCGGCCAGGAAGAAGAAGGAATCTTCCCCGCAATCACCTGGCCCAAGAACCAGCCAGAGAAGAAATCGGTGAAGCACAAAGATATCCGGTAGCGGTCGATCGGGTTCCTCCGGCGAGATGATGGAAGGGTGTAATACCGCCATCAGAGATGACTGGCCGATGGAGAAGACCCCTGACGAGATCCGATGTTCGCCTACTTCTGTGAGCGTGGGTTGGCCCTACCGCCGATGTCGGACATCTTCCGCGGGCTGCTCGAGTACTACTAGATCGAGCACATCCACTTGAATCCGAACGGTATCTTCCAGATCTCAATCTTTGTCCATTCTCTCTCTCTCTCTCTTCCTGGTCTTAAAAATCCAACGCGGCCGCCGGACGTGCATTGCTCCTCCTCCCTTCCCGGTGGAGCTCGCCTGACTGTCGAGCCGGTGACGACGGGAGTGGAGAAGGTGTGGGTCAGCCTGGCGAAGCTCCTCACCGTGCTTCTTGCTCCAAGCAATGGTGACAGAGGCCGTCATTCCATGGAACACATGTGAGCAAGCAGCAGCAGCGCGGCGAGGTGGTGGCGGCTCGCGACACACGACGGCCGGGCCGCCGAGGAAACTTCAATCCCCGACCCTGTAGACCATGGCTGGCGGTGAGGAATGGCTGCGGTGGTGCTGGAGTAGTGAGGGAGCTTCAAGTGGAGGCAATTTGGTTTTGGTGGTGAGGGTAGGGAGGATTTGGTCGGCGGTGGAGCTTTGCTCTGTTTTTCTTGTCCCAATGACGTGTGTAAAGCAGGCGGTAGCAGATGCGGAGGCCACGACCGCCCCATGCTCAGTGAGGAAGCAAGGGGCACAGTGGCGCGTGGAGGAGCCTAGAGCCCGTGGTGCCCTGCCGGCAAGGTGCCTGTGACGCCCTGCCGACCATCTCGTACTCGCATGAAGGGGCGCCGGAGCCGTTGCCGCCCGCCCGACACCTCCAACCGATCGGACCACCGTCGGAGCAAGTACTCCCTATGCCTCCGCAATCTAGCCGAGCTCCAGGGCAGCACCAACTCGTTTCCCCTCCTTCCTCGCGCTTAAATTGTGGCCCAAATCCGGTCAAAGTTGACCCGTCGGCACTAAAGGGCCTCAAATCGTCCACCCATGGGACCTAGAGCACCATCAAGGGAGTAGCGCCCGTCGACCTGACGGCGGCGCTCGGCGAAGGAGAGGAAATAGAGAGATATGAGATAAAGGAGAGAGAGGTGTGTATAGGTGGGTCCCGCATATTGCGACGGCTTGTGCGCGTGGACGGTGAACGACGTGCATGCGCATGGACGGAACGGCGAACGACGTGTGTGCAGGGATGAAACTGGACCGATTTAAATAGTTCAGGGACTGAATTGGCTGTTTTCAGAGTCGAGGGACGAAACTTAGTTTTCGCTGATAGTTGGAGGACGAATTCGGCTATTCCGCCATCTTATTTTCAAAAACATTGCTCCTGGAATTGCCCACACCAAGACTTTTGTCAAGAAGGTATTTGGTCTGATGTTGCATCGGCCAAATTGGTGAATATGGCTAGAGTCAATTGTGTAAATTTTCCCTTCCATTTTCTTCTATATAAACCCCTCTTTTATACCATTTTATTAATACTCCCTCCGTATTTTAATATATAACGTTTAGGACAAGAAAGTTAGTTTATTTTGAACTAATTTTATTATCTTAAATGTCATATATTAAAAGACAGAGGTAGTAGTATATAATAACCAGTAGGGGAAACTCCTGCTTCATTAAAAAAAGGGGATGAGTAGGCCTCGGCGCTGCTCGTGGACCGGAGTTCTCACATGGCCATATGCACTCCCAAAGTCTGTGTTACCCTGACTGGCGTGTTCCATGAATATAACCGTGTGTTTGGTTGGAGGAATGGAGCCAACCTGGTTGGAGCCGACCCACTTTTAGGCTGTTTAAATGAGGAGCGGAGAGAGCGGAGCGGCTCCCGCAAGGAATATTCGTGCGAGATCCGGGTTCACCCCGTCCCTCAAAATTCGAGGGACGGAGCTGACCCATCCGGGTTCCATCCTCGTCGTCTCGTCCGTTTGTCTCGCCGTCGCCACGCTCGGCCATGCTCGCCCAGGTGAGCTCGCACCGCAGCACTGCGAGGTCGCCCCGGCTGCTCGCGCCCCAGCGCCTGCGGATCTCGCGGCGGCTCGCGCCGCGCAGTGAGCTCGACACGGCGGCCTGCAGAGCTCGTGGCGAAACTCCCCCTGCTCCGTCTCGTGAATGAAGGATGAAGAAGGGATGAAATGCAAATAAAAATCTTTTGCATGTTCAATTTGTAAAATTGCCAGAGAGAAGGATTTACGTATATCGGCCTCGTTAGTTTCTGAGATTCGGAAGGTTCCTGATGCAAAATACGTGAGAGGAGAATGACACGTGGGACCCAAACGGAGTGAATCTGCCATCCATTCATATTCCAATTCCTCCAGCAAAACACAGATCAAGGATTGGACCCAACCCGTCCCAACAAACTCAACCAAACATGAAAGTGGGTTGGAGTCATCCCTAAAACCTGAGTTGCATATATAAACACAACAAACAAGTACATGCTGGAGGATAGGATGAACAACAGAGGCAACAAGCGGCGGCAGTGCCACACACCAGAGCCAACCTATAGGTGCACAGGTATATGTCGATGCGGCAATCGACCAGCAGGGGCGAATCCACCGTGGGGGGGGGCTGGAGCCCCCCCTACCCCCATGAACTCCATGGAAGCCCCCCCTACAAATTCCATACATAGGTGAAGAGGAGGAAGAAGAAAAGAAGGAGAAAGAAGAAGGAAAAGAGAAGAAAGAGGAGGAGGAAGAAGAAGTTGAGCCCCCCCCAAGAATTGGATCTTGGATCCGCCACTGTCGACCAGGTATCAGCAAGATATCAAGAAAGAAAGGCGAGCATAGGAATACACATCCGGGGCGATCTGCAAGGCTATAACACAGAGCTACTCATTCAAGCAACTCATCTACAAGCACAAGATCCTCTCCATGCTGAAGCACTAGCTTTGCAGCTTTCTTCAGAACTCAATCAGGCACTAGGCATACAAGAGGTGGCATATCACATAGACTCACAAATTCTGGCAAGCAACATAAACTCGAAGACCCAATCATCATGGCTCCTAATTGGCGTATAAGACCGGCAATAGCTAAGTTCCTAAACTGCAATGAAAATACCCAATATTCATGCAACAAGGTTCCAAGAACAATGAACAAGATGGCACACACACTTGCCAAGTTTGCTTGGCGAGCTACAACAATTTCTTGTAATTTTACTTGCATTAACTCCTCTCACATAGTGGCTTGCCCTACTCAATTAGCTTTGGCTAATCATCAATGGGATGATTTCAATCCCATCCTTGTAAACTTTCTTTGATTGAAATATAATCTTCAAGTATAAAAAAAAACCTGGGTTGGAGTGACTCCGACCCACCCAATCCACAACCAAACACACGGTAAAGGATGTGTTTAATAGTTTTCTTTTGAAAACACGTGCGTCACGTACACTCGACTAGCTCAAGCACTCACAATTTCAGGGTCAGTTCCACCAGTCCCTTCTTTGTGAAAAGCATGCCATTGCATTTTACTAGCCCAAACATCAAGACAGAGTATTGAGAAGATGGTGTAAGGAATTAATACTCGATAGTCAATACCTTCATCACATCAGAGGAAAAAAGTGCTTATGCCCCAACCGAAGTTCACAATATCTGAAGATTTACAATAATCATTCTGGGAATGGCTGGGAAACTCCTCCATATTCGTACCTAATCCCTAGGGCTAAAATAATGGAGAGAATATGCATAATAATGGCATAATAATGTGAAACTACTGCACCGGAAGACAATGCCCCCATGCATGGCCGCTGAACCGAATATGTAATAAAAGAAAGTACAAAGACTTGCTTATCACAATAGTTTACAATACAAGTTAGCCACACCGCCGGTCTATTAAGTCATAAAAATGTTTGATTGCTACCACAAGTACATGAGTTTTTACTCTGCCCACTCGTTAGTCACAGAATAGCCATCAGAGGCAAAGTTGACCAAGTAACTTTAACTGAGATGGACGCAAAATCAGTCTTTATTTCTTGAGCATCATGCCCATGGGTTTTGGGCTTGAAGGGACGGCAATATTTGTTAGAACTGGATAACAGAGAGGCTAATTCGAACTTCAAAACTATCGAAGAGTCACTCATTACAGCAACCACAAACCTCTTTAAGCCACATGACTCAGGTATGGCACCATCAAACAGCCGGATTTCCTTATTCAACCCACTGGTTAAACAACCGAGGGACAAATTGAAACTGCTTTGCACTTCCGATATGAGGACCTCTACAGTCGCCTCAACTGCATCATCAAGACGTGATAAAGTTAGGTTAACTGCACCACAGTCACCAGGGATGCGAATTGTAAATGGGTGATTCCATATGCCCGCAGTGCCTATCATTGATGCACCATCAATCAGCTGCAGGTCATCTTTTTCTTGCTCGCCTGTCTTGATCCTCATGTCATATTCGATTAGAGTAAGGTCTGCCATGTCTATCCCTCGCTTAGGACCAGTCAAGTTGATGAGAGAACCCTACAGAATTACTATATTCAGTAGCTCTTCGTATTGAAATAAGAAATATCTAAAGCTAAATGCTTCCCTTATGTTTTCACCTGTAACGTTTATTTAAAGGAATATTTTACAACTGGAAATCAAGATCTTTGTCACGTATAATGGTCACAATGAGCATGATGGTTAGTGAGCGGGGAAATCACCCTCAATTATTAATATGCTTTTGCTTCAAATCCCAATTGTTTTCATGAGGCTGTGTGATGAAAAAGAAACAAGAATAACTTCAGTGGTGATGGGATCATTAATGCTATGCATCATATGCCTATAGACAAAAGAAAATTAATTTTTGTAGTGTACTAAACAGCAACCAGAGTCTCCAAAACTAATCAGTATGATTTTGTTTGAAATATGTGACAATTCCTTAGTTTCAAAATTCTAATCTGTGATCATAGTAAACCATCATTTCATAATAGTATTCCCTCCGTTAATCAGTGTAAGGCACGTTTTGAAAGGACAAAGTTTTCAAAAGTAGATTTTGATCTCAAACTTCTCTTACATTATATTACGAATTGCTACAAAATCAACATAATCTTAAAAGTAATTTTTATAATCGATCTACTGATGCATCTTTTGCACATTAAACATGCATATAATTTGACTATTGTTGGCCAAACCTTGTAAGTTATAACTGTAACACCCTAATTTTACTGTTTTGCAATTTAATAAAATTTGTTAGAATTTGTAGAATTTAATTTGAGCTTGTTTAAACATTTAAATTTTTCCTAAGGTTTAATGTGATTTATATGCATTTAAATGTTTTTCAAAATCTTAATTAATTAAATATAGGAGTTGATTGTTGCATTCATGCTGGTACACTATTTTTGGTTGGTTGAATTCAAATTTGTGTTTGGATTCAAATAGTGATCCCTTTTGGAAATGTTTAAAGTTTTTTCTTTTTCTCCCTCCCCTTCCTTTCTTTTTCTTGCGCGGCTTGCGAAGGAAGTCCGTTGGAGCCCCTTGAAAACCTCGGCCCAGCTCCACACCGCAGCGGCCTTTCTCGCGCTGTCCTCCGTATCGGCCCAGCACCGGCCCAGCAAACCTGCTCCGCATCCAGGCACTGACGAGGGGGCCCCAGCTGTCATCTCTCTCCCCGAGCTCGAGCCGGACTCGAGTCTGACCCCGCCGCCTCCGTACCGCGCCTGCGCCCCTCCTGGCCTTAGGCCGCACGTCATGGCCGCCTCCCAGCGCCTATAAACCCTACGCCGCCCCTCCCTCGACCCTCTTTCGCCCTAACCGCACAGGAGCCGCGCCGCGCGTCCGAACCCTAGCCCGGTGCCGCCGCCTTCGATCTCTGAGACCGCCGCCTCCCCGTCGTTGTGAAGCCGCTCTGGAGGTCCGTGTGAAGGTGACGAAGACGCCCGTGCCGCTTGTTTCCGTCCTCGTGCCCTGCTTCGCTCACGAGAGCTCGCCGGAGACACATATCCGCCGTCGTCCGCCTCTCTTGGTTGCGCGCCGTCGTCGTCGCCTATCTGCTCGCGAGGAGCCCCTGGTTGTGTTCGCCGTGCTCCCAGCCGTCTCTAGGGCCAAACCCCGTCCCCTGTGGTGGCCGGATGCTCGTTCCCGGGTGAACTCCGGCGAGTCCGCCGCCCGTCGCCGCCGCTCGTCGTGTCCCGCCGGCCGCCGTCAGCTCGTCGGTATCGATCTGGATCGGGCGATCCAGATCAACCCCACCCCGAGTCAAACACCAGCGTACCGGTCAACCAGCCGCGTTGCAAGCTCTTTTGCTAAAAAGACCCCCGGTTTTCTTAGATTTGCAAGCCGGTCCTTCCACCTATAAGAATCCCTACGTATAGGTCCTTTTTCTTATGTTTTAGCCCTTGATCTTTCCAGTTTTTGCGCCCTAAGTCCAGTTCTTATAGTTTTGCGCGGTAAACCTTGTGTTTATATGCATAATTATGTTTTAGTCCTGGTTTCTTGCTGGTAGCCCCTAGAAGTTTAGTTTTCCTGCAGAAAAACCCTTACACCTTGTATAGCTCATATCTTTTGCGTTTTAGCTCCGTTTTCAGCGTTCTTTATATCCACGGGTTCGTCTCGACGAGTAGATTAGTTTAGTGCAGCTTTTGTCTCTATTTGCAATGATTGGTGAATTGTTTCTTATTTTATTGTATTGCTTCTTTGCATGTGAATGTGTGATGCGTGAACGCAGCGGTTCGTGGAATTTCGGAAGACTTTGAAGACTCGGCGGTTTCGAATCTTGTGGAAGGCAAGTGTCCTTGATCATTCCCGTTTTTACCTATATAACATGCATATTAACCACTGTATTTATTTATTGCTTTGCATTAATATGATGGGCTCCTATTAAGGACATTACCTAGATTCCTTTGACAAATACCTTGCAACCGGGTTGATAATTTAATCTTGAGGGTAGATGATGCTTAGTTTGCTCAACTGGGTCGGTATTGAACAATATGGTTACTTTTGCTCTATGTTCCTTTATGATGATATAATTGCAAGACCACATACTTAATTGGAACATGGAGAACCACCCAGGAAAACAGTACAATCACATTCCACATGGCTCTGGCTTCGCTAACTAATTAGAGACTCTAGTCTGGGGTAATCTTACCGAAAGGGCAAGGGGCTCATAGGTTGTGCGATGACTTGTCCAGCCAAGTGGTTGGCATACCACTTGGGGGAGAGTTCATCCCCTTATGGGGAAACCTTAGCGGGTTACCACTTACTAGGGAATCTTTGTAAAGGCCTCGTAGTGTCTCTATGCAATCACACCTCGGTAGTGTGGTATGATGCTTGGCCGGCATCGCATGGTTGGGTTCAAAGTTCTTCGGGACTTTTACGCGACTTGTGGTGAAAGTGTACAACCTCTGCAGAGTGTAAAACTAATCGATTAGCTGTGCTCACGGTCAAGAGCGGCCAGGACCCTCACATGACTAATTTATGGAATCTGAAATTAATTGATGCCTTACTTTATGATGTTGATGTTTCACATTAATTGTGGGATGGTATACACTTATACCTATTAGTAAATAATTGCTTAATAAAATTTGACCAACTAAAATGCTAAAGTCCTTAAACCTTTTGGCCATCCACTTATACAACCTTGCATGTTTATTATGATATTCTCTTCTTGCTGAGTACGGCATGTGCTCACGCTTGTTTTTATTATTGCAACTACACAACCCGGATTGCTGCTCAGACTTGAAGATTTACGAGAAGTATTAGGCGTACGTGCCACCAGTCAGCTGCCTGTGGAGTTCCCTTTGAAGATCCGCTGCTAGATATCCGCTCTGATGTTACGTATATGAGACATTCGGTCATGTAATGGTTATAATACTCTCTTTTACGCTTTGGCACTGTTTTTGGTATTCACTGAGTCACTACGTGTGTGTAACTTGATCCTGGCGCACACGTAATTTAAGCATCTGGTTTTGGCTTTTAAACTGGGTGTGACAATAACGATTGGCGTTTCCAAATAAAAATACGCTTTACATTGACAGGCAGAGGGAATAGTGGCTTACACAATGCAAAGTATATTGAGTACATGGGAGTTATAGCACAATATGTAACAACACAATAATCTAACCCTATTTGTAGTTATTGAGGAAATCATGAGTGCAAATGAGCTTTATTTCTGCTAAATGGATTGACATCAATACTGGAGGTGTTAAGTAGACTTATCCCTTTAAATAATTGCAGATAAGTATGGATGTGATCAGGTGTACCTGCTCCACAATGATGGGTTCATCCCTGCTAAAATTGATGACATAATTGAGCAATGGATCCACATCATCCCGCACTGCTATGTATCCATATAACTCTACTAAGCCACCATCCACAGGAAGTTTATCCAACTCTATTGACAAAATTTGCAGCATGCGACAAGGATTATGTAGAATGCAAATTCCATCATGAATGATACAATCTATAGGATCTGATAATGCCATTGCCTCCAACCGAGCTTCAAAACAAGTAAAGTCATACTGTAAGTTTGTTGGAAAAGTAAAGTCATAAAAAGCAAAAAAACAATATTTGAAAAGTAATTATGCTATTTGAGGATACACTGCTCTATTAGAAAATTTTCCTTTTCATCTACTAAGTAGAAACAATCTATGTTCTTTTTACTAGGAATCGTGCTACCTCATGAGTTGTGAGTTCTTTAGAAACACCCATACAAAGCATTGCCTCAAAAAGCTTATTGGCTGCTACAGTGGAATTATTGAGCATGGGCATGGCCTCATTTGTCCCAAAACATACAACACATGTCTATTTAGATGAGATTGGTGTGCTAAGTGGGATGATTTCCAGTCCGTGATGCTACAAATCAGTGAGGAGGAAGGCGAGCAACCTCTATCCTTCAAATGGGATAAGACTCCTAGTATCACCTACAAGCATATGCCATTATTCCACTTTAGAGATTCCGGTGAATGAGATAAAGACTAATGGGCCTCCTGTAAACCCACCCTATGCATGATGAAAAGGCAAGTACGCCGAGAAGGTCAAGGCAAGAGCAAAATCATGAGGTTTCTAGGGAGAAACAGACAACCAATCATGGAGTCACCATACAGTGCAGCTATTGCAACAAACTGAACCACGACAAGGGATGTAAGTTAGCAAAAGCTGGTATTAAGCCTACAAAGACAGAAAAGCTACAAAGATGGGTGAGGAGGAACCAATAATAACTCACAACCAGACTACTTCAGCAAACCAATATACCCTTTCCTTTACCAGCCCCTTCTAGAGTATGGAACTTCACTTCTAAATGTTTTTTTTCATGTGACAGCTAAGGCGTCTTGTGTGTGCATTCATCACTCAAAACTAAGAAATTACTCATAGCAGCAGCAAAGCACCTCTTCCTCACTCCACTTTCATATCCAACATGAGGTCAGAAGCGATTGATGTTCCACACACAACAGCAAGCAGGGAGGTTAGATGAGCACTAAAGAGGGTTAGGGCGGTGGACTGGTGGGTTCTATAAAAGAAAATAAGTAAATAACCAAGAAACATTGATATCAATCGGTGAGCCAATGTCTCTTTTACGCAGGAAATACTTCTGTAAAAAGCAGCCACATATACAATATTTCTAGCTAAGTGGTGCACATTTTGGGAAGTGGTATACATTTTCGAAAGTGTCAATGCAATCCTCATGCTAAACAGGGGTCCTTGGAGGGTTTGGTTGGCTCCTTTCATACATCGTAATCCTTAAGGTTATGTCTAGTATGTGAACCGCCTGAGGACTTGTGCAACCTACTGTCTTGCTGCCGGCAGACTTGATTTTTTTTATTTGCAGATTGTGCCTGCAAGTATAGAAACTTTAAGACTCAATCTGTTTTTTGAACAACATCGGGGGGAGAGGGGGGCTGCTTTATGACTTAATTGTAATAACTGCATCAGTGTTACTGCCCATTTTTAGATTGCTATTCACTTATATCCGTCATTTCCCTGTGTAACTATCATTCAAATACACGCTCAGAGGCTGTTTCACGGTCAGTGTTCCTGCAGGGTTTGATATGGAAGCTAATTTCAGGGATAAAGTATTACTTTATTCAACTCCACAAGGGATTTGGGCATTTATCAAATTACATAGCATGGAATAAGGTCGTAGTCCATGCCATCAAAATGCCACCTCAGCCTCTTGCGTCAGGTAACATAGAAAAAACGATGCCAAGTGCAAGGGCCTGCAAAAGTAAAGTGCAAGGTTTGTGTGGAAGTGATAACTATCATCCAAGTTTTAGGACCTGTGCAATTATATCATAGTAACTGAGAGTGCAAGGAGAGGAAGGTTTGCCCATGCCTGGCAGTGCTGCACGGCTCCTTATATCAATGACATGTACAACTGTAGGATATAGAAAGGCATATGCCATGTTTAAGAAAACAATAAAAGTAAAAAACAGTAAAAAAATCACTTACTCTCATTATGGTCCGCAATACGATATGCTTTTTTCCACCATATATCCATGGACCTGTATATAGAACCATCACGGTGTCTACTTTTTGCAAGTATATTATTCACGGCATATCCTTCATCATCACTAACACCAATTTTCCCCTTGTGATCCTCAGTTGTGCTCCTTTCGTCCTCCAAACCAGTGTTCTTCACAATTTCCCCCCATGTATCCTCAGTTGTGCTCTTTTCATCCTCAAAACCAGTGCGCTTCACAATTTGCCCCCTTGTATCATTTTTGACATATTCTCGCAAGATTGCCCCCCTTGTCTCAATGTTGTCCTGGGGGAGACTAATAACGTTGGTAGAAGAGATGGGCAGCTGCCTGTATGGTTTACCAGACTCATCATCTTTTACTCGACTGACAGTGGCCATGGTCCAAGGTCCACAGGGAAGTCTATCACCAAAGAGGAAGAAAAAAAACTAATCTCAGCGTCCCACATAAATATGATGATATCATCAATCAGAGCTGAATCTTAATATAAAATTATCTAAGCCTGAAACCGATCTCTACTTTTCAGTCTCTATTATCTCTGTTTTGGGAGTAATGGGATTGACTAAGAAAAATGTCCTCATTTGCCTTAAAAAACCAACATAGCAAGGGTAAATCAAAACTAAAAGTTGGTCAGAATACAGATCCCAAAATATAGTAACCAACTAGATGCTTCAAAAATCAACATAATAAGAAGGATAAATGAAATATACAAAGGTTGCCCCAATCCACATCCAAAACTGTAGCAACCAAGTAAAGGCGCAAACTTTAGCATCAGGTTAAGAAAACACACCGGGAAACACGAGTGACAGGTGGATTGGGAGACACCATGGGTTGGGAAAATCGTCGCGCAAGCGCTGGTGGCGACCAGCGCTTCGTTGCAGATGCCATGAAAGAGAAGGAAAATCGCGAGGGAAAGGAGAGGTGGTGCATCGGGCAGCAGAGGTGGCGACGTTACGGTAGGAGGAGACGTAATAGGGATGGGGATTTGCATCTGAGCGCGCAGCGGCGGTGGCGGCGGCGGCGGCGGCGGCGGGGTAGGGGAATAGCTGGTGGGAATCCTATATAGCTGGTAGAAAACTTGAAACTATAAACTCAACAGAAGCCAACCTAATCTGATTGGCTCAGTTCAGCCAGCCATGGCCTCTTCCACGGAGATCGTCCCCTCGTCGGAGTCTCGTCCCCTCGTCGGATCAGCAGCGCCATCGGAGTCTCGTCCCCTCGTCGGACCAGCAGCGCCGAGCCTCGAGAGTATGCGGACAACGGTGATTTGGGAGCAAGTTCCACCGCGCCCACCCAGCAACGTTGACGGTGCCAGCATCCTTGCCGCACTAGCGGCGCATGAGAGTTTACTCCGTGAAGGCCACGCACGCGAAACAGCCAGACTGGCGCAGCGCCCCGCGCGAGGGTGGTGGAGGCGGCTGTTCTCCTCACTCTTCTACGGCCGACGTGGCGTGCAGCCGTGAGTTTGGCTTTTTTGCAGAAAAGCTCTTCAGTTTTCTAGAAATCGCAACAAGGTCCAACAAATCCAGATCATCACAGCAACGCGTTCATTTATTTTTCACCCAAGCCCTCGTTCTAAACTTTAATTCTTTACGAAGAAGAGAAAATTGTGTTTTACAAATAACTCCCGGGTCATTTTTTCAAACACCCCCTCCCACCACCCTACCCTCCACCTAATACACCCCCCCGCGATCGGTCCCGAACGGCCGAACCCTAACCTTTCCTTCCCCCTCTCGCCCCCTGCTCTCTCCTCCTCCTCGGCATCCCCGCCGCCACCCTCTCCCCACCCGCTCTTCTCCTCCTCCGCCGCCGTTTCCGCAGGTCCTCGCCCAAATCATCGTCTCTCTCCCTGTCCTCGCCCAAATCCACCACCCCCATGTCTTTCCCAGGTCCTCTCCCGATCCCTCGAGATCTGCCCCGGCCGCCGCCGCCGCCGCCCGAGAAACCGCCGACCATGGAGGCCATAGAGGAGCTGTCGGAGCTCTCCGAGTTGATGCGCCAGGCGGCGTCGCTCCTCGCCGACGCCGACCCCTCCGACGAGGCCGCGCCACGCCGCCCCGCCCCACCATCTTCCTTAACGTCGTCGCCCTCGGCAATGTCGTAAGTATCGGTGCTGCTGCCGCCACGGCCCCGCGCCTCCGCCGAAACCCCTCACGATCTGCTCACTATTTAGCTTCAACTGAGCTACTGCCATTTGTACACAGGAAATGTATTCCTCTTGGTTTTTTACTTCACAAGTTTAGATTCACCCGCACTGCCAGGCAATGGTCAATCCCTGTACCTGTACGTCCGGGGAGAGTAGCACCTCTTCTACAGCCACGAGACGATGATCTTGACGTCTTCCTTGATCTGCTTTCTCAAGGCCTTCTCATCTGCAGACCCCACCGACGATGTCGAGACCTCTCAGCGTCTAACGTCGAAGTGAAAGGACCTTGTGATGCCTAGAGGGGGGTGACTAGGCTCACTTCAAAATTCCTGAAAAACTGACAGCGGAAATTAAATACTTACCGGGTTATCCGGTACAATGCCGGATGATCCGACAGGCGGATCTTCCGGTATTGTGACGGATGACCCGGCAACCAGAGAGGATTACAAACTCAAGAAAAATAGATAAACTCCTAGCAATTCTATATGAATCAAAAGTTTAGTTTAGATGCTAGGAACCTCCTGCAACCAAAGATTCGAGTTGTAGCACAACAAATATATAGATCGGGCCAAAACAAACTTCTAGGGTTAGAGAGAGGAGAAGAACTCAAACAAGTAAATTGACAAGAGGTTTAATCCGAAGTTCACTCTCACAAAGGGAGTTACGTCTCCGTTAAGGATCCCACAAAGGGAGGGCTATCACCAAGAGCCTCTTGCCTCACCCAATCCCCACAAAGGAAGATTGGTGCTCACTAAGAATTCTCCACCAAGAAGGGGTAATACAAACGATCCCGGGTGCACCACACGGAGAGGGCACTCAATGGGCGACGCCTAACCGTCTAGAAGCAAGCTTCAAGAGTAACAAATGCGAATCGAAGAATCAAAGCCGCCACAAGTGCTTCTTGAGATGAACAAGTGATGAACTCACTCAAGGGGGACAACCTCACACCTAGTCAACTCTCAATCCCACACCCTAGATGAATTCTTGGAGTGGATTAGCTCTAGGAGGATTTGGGAGAGAGGAGTAAATGCTTGTGGAGGTGTTTGTCTCGGGTTAGGTCAGCCACAAAAGAAGGAGGGGTGAGGGGTATAAATACCCAACCCCCAAAACCACGTTCTTGCGGACGACACACCGGATGGCTCGGCATCATGCCGGATCACCCGGGTTCATTCGGGACACTCCCAGAGAATTTCGGGACCTGCGGTCGGGTCACCCGCCCGCCGGATCACCCGGCAAGGTGCCGGATCATCCGATGGAAGTTTTTCCAAACTGTGTTCGTGAGTGAATTTTCTCTCTCGAGTGTAAATTAGTATCTCAAGTAAAACACATGTGGCAAACTTAAATTCGACCATACGCGTCCCCCTTTATAGTATGGTGTTTCCTATACTCAAATTCAAAATTAGAAAACGAATTTTAAACCTCCATTGAGCGGCTAACACCTCATGACTTGTATTGGGGGGTCTCCTTTTTATCCAAAATGTGTTCTTTCATTTTTAACCCTGGACACATCTCAATTAAACAATTAAATCCTCTAAATTGTGATTGCCATTTATCACCAAAATAAATAGGGGTCCTAGATGCACTTTCAATCTTTGGTGATTGATGACAACACAATTTGGTTTAATAAAAAGAGATGAGTGTATCCAACTAATGTGACAGAACCGCCTAAAATAATTCCGTATTATCGCCTAAGCCTGTCCACCTGGCCATTAAGCAATAATAAAGAACTATTCTCGCCTCTGCCGGGCATGCCGTAAATCACTTACACAGGATCGAATTATGCGCTAAGCCCACACGAAGGCGGGACCAGAGTACAACATTACATTACATAAAAGTTCGTAAGTACTTAAAATTACAAATCAAGTTTTGAGTACATAAAAGTAAACATGGTTCAGAGTTTTAGACAGCGGAAATTAAACTAAACGCATGATACACGAGAGGCCATCCATGCATATCACTCCTCATCATCGTTCTCCCATTCAAGCTCCCAACCATCCGGAATAGAACCGGACGGATGGGGTTACACAAAACAACAACAAAAGCAAGTGAGTATACTAATACTCAAAAGTGACCCAAATCAAAATAAAAGACATGACTAGACATGCAAGGCTTTTTGGTGGGTTTGTTTTGCCAAAAGCAACTAAGAGTTGATCCTTACTTTCAAATTTTAGCTCAAGTTCTAGTATGTTAACCATTCTAGGTAAGCACCTAGCTAAGCAAGCATGGTTGTACAAACAAGATTAATCATCCAATAATATTAATCCGAACTATTCCATAAATAAACATGGGGTAGCCAGTGGTCAAGCCAAGCTCGAGATAACGGCGAGTGACCGCGATCGATCGATTTATATCCTTGCAAGGTAAACCCAAGATACGGAAGAAGGTAGACCCCAAGAAATCAAATAAAAGTGAATCGAGTCTACCCGACCAGGCGGTTCCCGTCATTCCCCAGATTAGGGACAGCAGTCCTAAGTACAAGATTCTGAACGCCTCACACGCAGACGTCCCAGATCACACTTGCACTACGGGAGCAAGCCGGAGAAGCATCTCAAGAGTAGTAACGATAAAGTCCCCGATTCATTAGGTACTAGGCTTACGGTCCCATTCCCGACAAGCACTTGGTACGTTCAATAGCTTAGACCAGCACCATGCTACTCGGTCGAGACCGAACCCATTGCTCTTACCACATGAGCGAGTCAATTTAACCAACTTATGATTCCAACATAAGCATCCTATATCTCGCGAGCAATGAGTCATTACTCGACTTCTACCGTATCCTTAGAGCATGGCACTAGCGTTCCTAACATACTAGTAAAAGAGCATAGGAGTCCTAAGGATCATGCATCTAGGTTTCAAAGCAACTCCTGAAACTTAAATGCACATAACATAACATAAATACGAAAATAAATTGCAGCTAGGAAACTGGGTTAATGCAACCGGTGCTTGCCTTCCTCTGACTCAACACTAGCCTTGGGCTCTTCTAGACTTTGATCCAGGTCTTGCTGAACACCCAACTCGTTCACTTCACCCTCTGGTCCGTCTCCCTCACGGGTGAGCGTGTATGTACCGTCTGGTAAATCTACACGTATACATGCATATGCATTAGGTGAGGGTGTGAGAGGTTAATTAAAGGTTAACTTTGATGGTGACTGTGTACAAATTTAAGCAAACTAAAGTATTTAACTTCACAAAACAGCAAGCGAGTGTGATTAAAATTAAAAAACAGCAACATGACATGATTTCACAAATTCACACCGTAATTGACCTTTCTTTACTTAATTAATTAAAACAAGCCTTACAACCATAAATCCATATTAAATCAAAAACACTTCAAATGAGCCTAAGCTTTTGCACACAGCAACATATGCCTATTTTAAGCTCACAAACCAAAATATAGCTTAAGATCATTTATAAATTAATTTATACGAAAAAGACAAATTTTAGCCTAGTAAATCACCATTAATTCATATAAAAAGATTTACTAAACTTTTTGATCTCAACTTTCTCCTAGCCATTTAGACCAAAAATAAGCCTCTGGCCAAAGCATGCTTTCAGATTCAAATTATTTTTCAAAATTTGAATTTAAACTCCTACACAAGATTAAATCCAAATCACCTATTAAACAATTTCCTAAAATCACATCTATTCTACCAAAGGCACTATTTATCAAGACAAAGCCCTAGGGTGCACTGGTGCTTAAAGAAAAGTTTACTAAAGGGGCTATAAAAAGCATCAAGCTTAATCTAGCATAAAGCTTACATAAATCATAACTGAGAATCTACACATCAAAATCATGCCAACTTTGGTCACAAATCTAGACATGTTATAAAGAGCAACATATCCAAAATTTACTTCCATAGCATGTGTATATTTTAAACTACACTAAAAACACATCAAACTGAGTTCGAATTTTTAATTCAAAAACTACACAGAAAAACCCTATACATGCTTTCTAGAAAAGGTATATTTCTACACCAGGAAACCAACAAAATTGGATTTGCATTTTTCTGATTTTTCTACAATTTTTAGTGGATTTTTGAATTTGCAGAGAAAATCCTAAAACACATTTACACCGAGACCCTTGTCTGAATTTTCAGAATTACGTATAGGCCCCTGCTTTACACTTTAACCCCTAAACAAAACGCAATCCTTGCAATCACGTCCTCTCGCCCAGGCCATCTCCCGTGGCCGGAGGAGCGGAGGAGCGGGTGGCCCGAGCTCGAGGAGGTTCACTGAAGTCGCCTGGCGGCCGGCCGGCAGAGGCAGCCGTGAGCTCCTCCTGGCCTTGGTCGCCGTCCCGGAGCTTGGCGTCTTGCCGGCGTCTTGAGATGACGCAATGCACGGTAGCGACGGAATCGGTGCGAGGATCCAAGGAAGGAGAAGGAGCAGCGCGGTGCTTGCTGCAGTGCGGGAGGTTGGCTCGGCGGTGGCGCCAATGACGGCGCATGCGGCAGGCAAGCAGGGAAACGCGGCGTAGCTTGACGGCCTTTAAGTGCGAGAGCTCGGGTGCACGACGGCCGAGGTGGGACTTGAGCAGGCGTGTGGGCGGTGGCACCTTGCATGCTTGAGCCGCAGCGCAGCGGCGCCGCTGACGGCGTGGCGGCCAGGCCGTGACTGTCAGCAAGCCCACAGGCGCGGCGCCGCGGGCAAAAGGTGGGCGGAGGGCCCAGCGTCGAGGCACGGTCCACGGCGATGAGTTCACGGTGTCCGTACACCGGTGTGCAGGAGCAGCACGTGGCGCGGCAGCCGGCCTTTGGGAGCCGGACGCAGTGTGTCTGCGCGATTTAAATTTCACGGTAGCCACTTCGAGCGCATATCTTCAAAAAGTGTCAACATACTCGAAAATCTCCAAAACTAAAAGTTGTAGAGGAGCTATAGACCTACAACTTTGGCAAAGGGCGACATATGTTTGGATCAACGGATTTGTGGCAAAATCGCGTTGAACTTCAGCAAAATCTCGGCCCTGAAATTACTGTGCACAGGAACTTCATCTCGAGTTTAAGCGGCTTTGCACTCAAAATTTGAATGTTCGCCAATTATGAAAAATGTGTTCCCGGAAAATATCTACAACTTCTATAAGGGTTGATTTTGAAGTTGTTATATGAAATTTTGAGAACGTGCAAAAGTTCTAGAGAGAGGTCTAGGGTGAAAAGGGGTTTGACCAAGGAATTTGGTCTTTGACCAAGGTTTCTTTTGCAAAGTTGGTCAAGATTAGGCTAAGCATGCTTTGGGACTAGTCACACTGGATTACCATGATTAGTTAGGGTATTTAGCTTAACTAAACACCTAGGGTGTTACAACTAAATAGTGAGAAGTTCCCCCTAAATGTGAGCATTTATCAATAAGAGAGGCCTCACATGCCCATGCCACATTTAGCAAGAACTCCCCCTAAATCTTTGCATACAACAACAAAGGTGCATAAGTGTGAAGCAAAAATAGTCTGTGATGCATATGACAAGATATATCACAACAATAAAGTGAGAAATAACAATTCATCAACCAACACATGCATCACACGATAATTAAGGTTCATTACATCACACTAGCATAATAGAGTACCATAAAGGTCTTACACAAATAAAGGTTATCACTTGGCACACCATCACATAGTTCACACCATCACACAAAGTTCATTACATGTCCATCAACTAGCAAAGATACATAACATAGGATAAAAAGATAGATGGGGGGGTCTTCCAATCACCAACGACCAAATTCACTCCCCCTTTGGCAACAAGCACCAAAAAGGAGAGCTAAGCATCATCATCATCGTCGTCGTCGTTGTCGTCCTCACCATCATCACCATCGTCATCATCGTCACCATCGTCATCTTCTCCTTGTTCTTCACCTTGCTCTTGGCCATGAAGGTCCTCTTCCTCATCATCTTCTTCATCATCTCCACCCATTTGCCAAGTGCCTTGGTGATCCCATGGATTTTCAATAGGTGCAAAGTCGGGCCACTCCCTAGCGGGACGAACGGGTGAGTGAGGTAGGTGCATATGTGCCATCATTTTCTTCTCCCTTGTCTCACTCCTATGAGCTTCCTCCGCCATCCATCTTCTAGTAGCTTGAATTTCCTCTTCATTGCGCTTGCAAGACTTGAAACAAGCAAATAGTCCTTGTGCCATGAGCTCAAGCTTGCTCTTATTGCTACGACACCCAATGTGGATAGGGCCTTGAGAGGAAGATGGTCCATGAGAGGAGGAAGGACCATGAGAGGATGAAGGACCCATAGGTGGAGGAGGTGCCTGTGAAGATGATTGACCTTGGGAACCCGGAAAGCTTCCACCACCCATGCTCCTAGGAAGATAAATGCCTGGAAAGGGTCCCTTAGGCTCATGAGTGGTGCGGTGGCTACGAATCTTCAAGAGCTGCTCCAACTTGCCCGTAGAGGTGTGAAATGGATCATGAACCTTGTCGGGCCTGATGTTGACGCCGGTCACTTGCTTGATCATGTGAAAGATGCATGGTGCATAGTGACAACCACTGACAGCCTCCTGAGAAACCAAGGTAATCTCATCCCAAATGAACATAGCCATCGAAAACTTGGGCAACCACGGCACCATCGTCTGACAAGTTCTTTGCCCTGTGGGAGATATTGTCTGAGTCTCCACCTCTAGGAGTAAGAGTGCATGCGAAGAGGTGATGAAACAACTTATAATACGGTGAGAGTCCGGAAATCTTCCCAATCTGCATTTCCCCATAAGCTCTATCATACATGAAGGCGAGTCTGTGATCTGAGAGCTCATCTTCAACATGTAAATCAGCATATCCCTCATTTACCACAAAGGTAGAACCTCTCTCACAGCTCATGGTGAAGACCAAACATCTCAGCAAATGCATCCAAGCGAATAGACAATCTCTTGCCCTGGAGGGACCAAGTAAAAGTGGAGGTGGTGTCGTCCCAGCGAGTAGCATAAAGCGAGCTACCACCTCCTCATTCCAGTCCTGCTTTGAAAGCCATAATCTCTGTCAAGCCCATCTCCTCACATCTAGTGACAACGGGATCAACCACCTCAAGTAAAGGAGCATGATTCTTCAAATAAGTCCAATCAATCCATTTCATGGGAGTGGAAGGTTTCTTTTTATTGAAAATAGTTGACTCATACCAATCCGCATGATGAGGTGACCAAAACCTAGGATCTCCATAGAATGCTCTAGGTTTGCTAAAGTGATCCTCAAATCTAAGTTCAGCGGGATGTGCCCTTCTTCATGTAATTAACCATGGGTGGATCATGAGGAGAGCGAGCAGGACGAGTCAAAGAGTACCACATAGGAGAGTGGGGTGAGATCAATGTTGTCGTTGGCTTCAATCCCCTCAACATCACCAAGTGCACCTCTCCTAGGGCCACGAGTCCTAGGAGCACGTGAGTACTGCTGATGGATACGTCCACGGCCATGAGCACGCTCTGGAACGGCTTGTGGTTGAGTCCTCTTCCAACGGTCCGCTTGCCCTTCATCGTCGGAGGGAGAACCCCCACCTTGAGAGCTTCCCCCAAGGTTCCTGTGAGCCATGGTCTTCTGTCGAGGCATCTGGACAAGAGATATGATTGATGGATTAGAAAGGATGCTTGAGAGATAAGGCATTGGAGAAAATCAGCCCCTGCCGGATGACCCGGCAGGGTCGAGACCGGGACTTGAAGTCCATGGATCTCGGGATTCCGCCAACGAAACTTCATGAGATCATCTAGAGAAGTTCTAGGCACTAGAATGAAGCACCTACTTTTGTAACTTCTTGGTATACCCATGGATTGGCTAGTTCCTATTTGGAAGGTTGCAATTTCTTAACAAGTGCGGTTTCCTCCGCCAATAGTTTAGCACACTCTTTGTTGCTACTATGGGGCCCGGAAGCACAGTTTTACTCGTTGGTGTCAATTAGGCGATGCATGGACTTTTGTCGCTCTCCATGGGGCTTTTGCACTAATAGGTTTCATGTTACGTCAATTTGAACTTGCTCGATGCATTCAATTGCGCCTTATAATGCAATTTCATTCTACGGTCCAATCGCGGTTTTGTTTCCGTATTTCTTATTTATCCCTTTGGGACAATCTGGTTGGTTCTTTGCGGTTTTGGCGTAGACTATATTTCGATTTATCCTTTTCTTCCAAGGATTTCATAATTGGACGTTGAACCCATTTCATATGATGGGGTTGCTTGGGAGTATTAGGCGCGACTACGCTGCGCTATCCATGGGGCTACCGTAGAAAACACTCTATTCAAGATGGTGATGGTGCAAATACCTTCTGCTTTTAACCCAACTCTGAAGAAACTTATTCAATGGTCACCTAACCGCTTTTGGTCCCAAATCTTTGGTGTTGCTTTTTCCAATAAAGCGTTGGTTACATTTCTTTATGCTATTTGTACCCGTCACGGTTTATGGATGAGTGCTATTGGTGTAGTTGGCACGGCTCAACCTACATGCCTATGACTTCGTTTCCCGTGAAATGCGGCGAAGATCCCGAATTCGAATACTTAAATGCAAAATTATGCTTCATGACTGTACTCATAATCGAATTTGTATTTTGAGTGCAAATTTAATTAGTCTTTGGATACTAATCGTGAGAATGTATATTCTTCCTCAATATGCTATTGAGAGGAAAAGGATTAAACCCTTTATAAGAACTAAAGTTTTCATCGGAATATGAATATAAAAAAACTTAAGGATGCCTTAAGTATATCATTTCAAATTCAGTTATTAATAGAACGAATCACACTTTTACCACTAAACTATACCCGCTACATGTAGATTATGATACCAATGCTACCCTTTGTCAAGGGTAGCCATTCGAGAAGGAGGAAGTGGTGTTTCCAGTGGCGAACGGGTGAGTAACGCGTAAGAACCTGCCCTTGGGAGGGGAACAACAACTGGAAACGGTTGCTAATACCCCGTAGGCTGAGGAGCAAAAGGAGAAATCCGCCCAAGGAGGGGCTCGCGTCTGATTAGCTAGTTGGTGAGGCAATAGCTTACCAAGGCGATGATCAGTGGCTGGTCCGAGAGGATGATCGCCACTGGACCGAGACACGGCCCGGACTCCTAATCTATATAAAGAGGCAATCGTGTCGAGCGGCTTTTCTTTGGCCAAACGGTACTTGAACTTGGAACGAGCATGAAGAGATTAACGAGACTTCTTTCTCTTTTGAGTTTTTCTGGCGGACCGGTCGCGCAAGATCTTTGGTCTTCCCCCGGAACCGATGAAAAAGTGAGTCGCTTCTTATGGACTCGCTCAGAATGATTCTTCTCTATCTAATCTATAGTTCATGAACCACACTCCTTCGTAGACGTCAGGAGTCCATTGATGAAAAGGGGTTGGGGAAAGCTTGAACCCAAGTCCTACAAAGTGATGAATATAAGCGCAATTGAAATTCACGGGAGTTATACATTTGTGTATTGATAAGACCATTCACAATTTCTTGAAGCTCGATCTCCCCCCCAGATGAACCATATAGCCAAGAGAAACCATGAACCAGAATCCTACCCAAGGAAATCATCAAGAACAACCGGCATTGAGAGATCGGGAAAAAGATTTTGAATGGATTTGAATCTTTACCTTCTTCGATTTCCCGCGCAAACGCCGGGTAACCCGATGGATGAAGTTGTTCTAGGGCCTTAGATGAGTCCTTGAAGCCCTAGGACGCCTTGATTCATTGGGGAAAACTTCAAATCGCCATGGGGGGCGAAGTGAAGGTAGTGGCCGGTTGAGAGGAAGAAGAAAGAGAGGATTAGGGTTGGGGGCGCCGGCCACGGCCTTATATATATTTTGGGCGGCCAGCCGGGTGACCCGACCTTCTGGGATGACCCGAGTACCTTGAGATAGATAGTGAATTTCGGGACTTGAGATCGAGATCCGAGGCCGGATGACACGTGGCGCGGATGACCCGGTGCCAATGAAATTTCCAGCAACTCTCTTAGAGATTTTTCCTTGAGATTTGGAGATAGATTGAGATAGTTCTAGTCAATGGACATATAATGACACTTGACTAAAAGTGACTAGCCACATTCAACAAGCATAACCATAGTCACCTTTATTCAAGCAAGGATCCAAGGATCTTAAAATCCAAATCTTTTGAGAAACTCACACAAAATAACCATAAAAACAAGATTTTCATCCTATCTAGGCAAACAATCAAGTATGTGCAATAAGTCAAGCCAAGTTACGAGAATCTAAGATATTTAGCTCACTCCTCAAAGCACAAAACCTTTGCTCATCTAGAGGCTTAGTGAAGATATCGGCAAGTTGCCTCTCTGTGCTTACATGACGTAGAGCAATATCTCCCTTAGCCTTATGATCCCTTAAGAAATGATGTCGAATATCTATGTGCTTTGTTCTAGAGTGTTGAACCGGATTGTTTGCTAGCTTGATGGCACTCTCATTGTCACACAAGAGTGGAATCTTACTAAACATACACCCGTAATCACTCAATGTTTGCTTCATCCACAAAAGTTGTGCATAACAAGCACCGGCCGCAACATACTCGGCTTCGGCCGTGGATAAAACAACCGAATTTTGTTTCTTAGAACTCTATGACACCAAAGACCTACCAAGGAATTGGTAAGTCCCCGTTGTACTCTTTCGATCTACCTTGCAACCGGCATAGTCCGAATAGCCAAGTAAATCAAAAGTGGAGCCCTTGGGATACCATAAGCCTAGGTTAGGAGTGTGAACCAAATATCTAAAAATTCTCTTAACAGCCATTAGATGACACTCCTTAGGATTAGCTTGAAATCTTGCACACATGCACACACTAAGCATTATATCGGGCCTAGATGCACAAAGGTAAAGGAGGGAGCCAATCATGGAGTGAAATACCTTTTGGTCGACCGACTTCCCTTCTTCATTGAGATCAAGATGTCCATTTAATGCCATAGAAGTCTTGATAGGTTTTGAATCGGCCATGTCAAACCTCTTGAGCATATCCTTCACATACTTGGTTTGACATAAAAAGGTTCCTTCCTTCAATTGCTTGATTTGAAATCCAAGGAAGAACTTCAATTCACCCATCATAGACATCTCGAATCTCTTGGTCATAATCCTACTAAACTCTTCACAAAATTTATCATTAGTAGACCCAAAGATAATGTCATCAACATAAATTTGGCATACAAAGATATCTTTTCCCGTTCTTTGAATAATGAGAGTAGAATCGGCTTTACCTATCTCAAAGCCGTTCTTGAGAAGAAAATCCTTAAGGAATTCATACCATGCTCTAGGAGTTTGCTTGAGCCCATAGAGCACCTTATGGAGCTTGTACACATGGTTGGAGAAGTTTGGATCTTCAAAGCCCGGTGGTTGTTCAACATAAACTTCTTCTTGGAGAGGTCCATTCAAGAATGCGCTCTTCACATCCATTTGATGAAGCTTGAAGTCATGATGGGTAGCATAGGCCAAGAGTATACGAATTGACTCAAGCCTTGCTACCGGAGCATAAGTCTCTCCAAAGTCCAAACCTTCAACTTGAGTATAGTCTTTGCCCACGAGCCTTGCCTTATTTTTCGTGACGACACCAAATTCATCTTGCTTGTTCCGATAAACCCATTTTGTGCCGATCACATTTTGCTTGGGTCTTGGTACCAACTCCCAAACTTTATTCCTCTTGAAGTTGTTCAACTCTTCCTCCATGGCAATAATCCAATCCGGGTCCTCAAGAGCTTGTTCCACACTAAGAGGTTCCAAAGAAGAGACAAACGAGTAAAACACACAAAAGTTTGACAATCTTGAGTGAGTTGTTACCCCTCTTTGGATACTCCCAAGGATGTTGTCAACGGGATGATCCCGTTGAACCATTTGATGAACTCTTGGATGTGGAGCTTGAGATTGACATTGAATAGGTCCATCATCATCATCTTGAGCTTGAGGTGCTTGTTCATGAGCTTCACCATCTTGTTCTTCCCTTTGATCAAAGCCACTCCCATGATCGTCACCATGAGCTTGGCCTTCATCTTGATGAACTTGAGAACTAGGTGGTTCGACTCTTGTTGATGATGGTGGATCTTGATTGCTTGTGTCAACCGGAGCTTGAACTTGAACTTCCCTTGGCATCACTTCACCGGTGCCCATTCTAAAGATGGAGACACTTGGAGGTTCTTCATCATCTACAAGGTTTTCACTAACTTGCTCTCCTTGAGAGCCGTTGGATTCATCAAATTTCACGTCTATCGTGGTCTCAACACAACCGGTGGTTTTGTTGAAAACACGATAGGCATGTTCGTTAGTTTCATAACCAATGAGAAAACCTTCATCAACCTTGGATGCAAACTTTGAGGCTTTGGGTTTCTTGTTAAGTATGAAACACTTACACCCAAAGACCTAAAGTAGTGCACACTAGGTTTCTTACTGATGATCTCGTAGGGAGTCTTGTTCAAGTACTTGTGGAGGTAGAGGCGCTTGGCGGCATGGCACGCGGTGTTGATGGCATCCGCCCAAAATGAGTCCGGAGTCTTGTACTCATCAAGCATTGTTCTTGCCGCTTCAATCAATGTACGGTTCTTCCTCTCAACAACGCCATTTTGTTGAGGAGTGTATGGAGCGGAGAGTTCATGCTTGATGCCTTCTTCATCAAGGAATTCTTCAACTTGAGTGTTCCTAAACTCCGAGCCATTGTCGCTTCTTATGTTCTTGACCTTTAGCTCGAACTCATTTTGAACTCTTCTTATGAACTTCTTGACCACTCCCTTTGCTTCACTTTTATCTTGCAAAAAGAATACCCAAGTGAAACGGGAAAAGTCATCAACAATTACTAGACCATATTTGTTACCACCAATGCTTATGTAGGCGATTGGTCCAAACAAGTCCATATGTAGAAGCTTCAAAGGTCTTGATGTTGAAAGGATGTTCTTGGCGGGATGATGTGCTCCAACTTGCTTTCCCGCTTGACAAGCACTACATAACCTATCTTTCTCAAAAACAACATTTGTTAGTCCTAGGATGTGCTCGTCCTTTTGAAGTTTGGCCAAGTTCCTCATGCCAACATGAGCTAGTCGGCGATGCCATAACCAACCCATGTCGGATTTTGCCACTAAGCAAGCCTTAGGATCCACCTTTACTTTTGTGAAATCCACATAGTAAAGCTTTCCCCTTAGGTGACCCGCAAAGACAATAGAGGAATTCTCACTTCTAGAGACGGTCATACCCTCTTTGGTAAAGAGACAATTGTAGCCTTTCTCACTAAGTTGTGAAACCGACAACAAGTTGTACCCTAAACCTTGCACATGATAAACATCTTCAATTGAATTTGTTGTTGAGATAGCAATTTTACCTAAACCCACCACATCTCCTTGACCATTATCTCCATATATGATAGTTTCCGTAGGGGTGTCATAATGCTCAAGGGATGCAAACAAGCCTTCATCTCCGGTCATATGATTAGTGGCATCACTATCAATTAGCTATGCGGTTCCACCGGAGGAGTAGGCCTACAAAACAAGTTTAAGCTTTTGGTTTAGGTACCCAAAATGATTTGGGTCCTTGGAGGTTAGAAGCATAAACTTTTGGAACCCATACACTCTTCCTCATAGCCTTCTTGGCATAGGCTCCAACATACTTGACCACCATTTTACCATTATGGTCTAAGGTCACAACATAATCACAAGTGTAGTTGGGAGAGGGTTTGTGTTCCACCACATTCTTCGATGCCTTTGGTGGAGACTTAACCCCACCATTTCCTTTTGTGGTGTTCACAACCTTTGGCTTTTCTTTTGTTGTGGTAGAGGTGGTTACTCCATGGGCAATATCCATGATAGTGTTGAGGTAGCCACCCTTGTTCCACAAGGGGATCTCATGCCATTTTACCACCCTTCTACCATTGACCTTGTTGTCCTTGTAGTGCCCAAGTCCTCTTGTGTCAATTGCCTTGGGAATGGACTTGGCACCCAACTTACCTTGGTTGATCAACATGTTCAACCGGGCAATTACCTTATCTTTGCTCTTGATTGTTTCCTCTACCCTTGCAAGGTTAGTTTTAAGAGCATTTATATCAACATTAGAGCATATGGAGCAACCTTTGCTAGTGGAGGCATTAGAGTCAAAGTTTGCTTTAGGGTCGGCCTTGGTGCTTTCTCAAAGAGCACTATAGTTTGCTTCAAGATTTTTGTACTTATCCGACAAGCATGAGAAGCTTGTTTGAAGCTCACTATGAGTGGCCTTTAGGGAAGCTAAAGATTCATTGCCAAAGTAGTCCTTTAGCATCCTCTTATTAGAGTCATTGGCCAAGGACAAGCCTACGGTCAACTTCTCCACCTTAGCTTTCTCTTCGGCAAGGGTTTTCTCTAGAGAAAGGTTTCTTTCCTTTTCGCGGATAAGCAAGTCTTATTGCTCATGGAGAATCTCCTTCTTTTCCTCTAATTTGTCCAAAAGCTTTTTAATTTCTTTATGGCCTTTTTTACCAAATTGTTTTATCATGTTAGCCTCCATTTCTTTTTCCTCATCTAGGTTTTCTATGTCACTACTAGGTGTGGATGATGATGAGGTGAGAGAGGATGAGGTGGTTGTCTCTTGTACCTTACTCCCTCTTGCCATGAGGCAAAAGTGAGAGTTGTCCTCATCGTCGGAGAGGTTGTTGAAGAGGCGTGGTGAAGATGCTCCTTGTGCCATGGCAAGTGTTGCCATGCCTTTCTTCTTTGGTGTTTCATCTTCATCACTTGAGTCCCATTGTTGACCCACGTGAGCACGCCCTTGGTACTTGTTCTTGTACTCTTTGCTTTTCTCCTTGTACTTCTTCTCTTCCTCATTCTTGTCCTTGTTCTTGTTCTTGGGACATTCGGCAATGAAATGTCCATACTCTCCACACTCATAGCACTTTCTTTGTGACTTCTTCTTTCTATCATCACCGCCTTTCCTTGATGCCTTGAACTTCAAGAACTTCTTGTACTTCCTTATGGCAAAGGCGGTTCTTCATCCGTGCTTCCTTCTTCACTTGAGTCTTCACTCTTAGTCTTGGAAGTCTTGGGCTTTGCTTCCACCACTTCACTAGAGCTAGCATTGAGGGCTAGACTCTTGTTCACCTTCAATGTAAGTGACTTCTCCACGTCTTGATCAACTAGATCTTGATGCAAGATCTCACCAAGAAGTTGATTGGGAGTCATGTTGTGGTAGTTTGAGTCTCTTCTTATCATAGTTGCTAGGTTTGGGTTCTTCGGTGTGAATGCTCTTAGCAACTTCTTTGTGACCTTCTCATCATCCCAATCATAGCTTCCTAGAGCTTTGATGTCCGAGACAAGAAGCATTAGTTGATCATACATTTGCCTCACGGTTTCTCCATCCTTCATGATGAATAGTTCAAGCTCTCCATGTATCAAGTCAATCTTCCCTCTTCTCACATGATCGGTACCCTCATGTGCCTCCTTGAGTGTATCCCAAATTACCTTGGCAATTTGGATGTTCCGGACTTTGTTGAACTCTTGAGCACACAAGGATGATGTGATGACTCTTGTTGCTTGAACATTGCGGTGAAGGTCTTGTTCATGCTCGATCGTCATTTCTTCACCTTCGGTGGGTATTGTCACACCTACATTCACAATCTTCCAAAGAGAAGGGTGAAGCCCGTAAAGGTGCATTTGCATATCATAAGCCCATTTGGGATAGTCTTTCC